>OY986438.1:178662387-179289887 GCA_963920525.1 Dichetophora obliterata
AACCATATATAAATACACTACTTTAAATTTATAGTTAATCAATACAAGTTTTTGCTTATAAATCAAATTGAATTAATATTACTTTTGGGTATTAATAACTCAAAGAAAGGTTTTCCTTGAAACTTGTACCAAAGCAATTCATATAAAATGTATTTCATATAACTGATTGTTTTATAATTGTTTGATGAAAAAAAATACAATCTGTGCCTGTTTAATTGCCTTTAATTATATGAGTTCGTGGAAAATTTATTGCTTCGGCAGAATTGTGCAAAACAACACATTCATGAGTGGCAAAATGGAAGGAAAATGATTTAATTAAAACTTATAATGCGCAACCACAACATTGCGGTAGTCAACTTTTGGCATACATCAAAGTTTTGCCACATAAAACTATTTAACACCTCAACGCCTTTTAAGCTCACAAAGTTTATCCTAAAGTTTTTACCCGAAATCCAGTCGAACATCTTGCAGTAGCTTTGATTCATTCGTTGCTTGGTTTTGCCAACAACTAGCATTAAAAGTGTTTGGGCTGGTGTGAATTAACAAGAAAATCATCAACAGCGTGTTAACCACGACATACGTATGCACATAGAAAGACATGCAAAGGTGGTGTAGTAGTATTGTTACTCAAGGTGAAGCAAAGAAAGTTTTAATGTTAACACTAATTTCAATTGTGTGTTTAAGTTCATATGTAATAAAAGTAATAAATAACAAAACATATTATATATTTTTATATTTTTATTGGTAAAATGTACTAAAGAACATTAAATTGTGATTTATTTAAGATCTTATATGGAATGTCAAAAAGAACACCTGATAAATTTATTGAAACAATCACAGATCTTTTTTTAAATTCATAAGAGAAATTCTGATAAATGTCAAAATACCAATATATATAAAAAAATATAAAAATTATGATAAAATTACCATTCTAGACTTTAGTTAAGATTTTATAAAATGTAAAAGTACCACATGATATCGTATTCATAATTTTATTTACCTGTTTTTAATCTGTCTGAGTTTTTTAAACTTTCAATATCATAGCAGCCAAAGTCAACTAAATCCATAAAAAATTCAGCTTTAGTAGCTGATACAATTGTGAAAATTTCTCCTATTTGATCATCTTGCGCGTTGACCTCATATGTTACCCATACTGCTCATATTTTATCAAAATTTATGAACTCTTCATCTCTGGCACTTTGCGCCTTTCATTTACTCGTTTCTTCCATTATGCCTTTACGCAATTTTCTCATACTTAATGGATTGTAAAATATAGATGACAGCATAAAAAATTCACTATAGAAGGTAGGTTGCGCCAAACCAACCAAACACACACACATACACAAATATACACAGAAGCAACATTCTCCATCCATCCATCCATCCATCCATCCATGTGGAGCTTCCATGTGCTCTAAAATGCAAATGACTTTCGATGTTGACTCCGGTGTCGTCGCCAACATTGTTGTTGCTGTTGCTGTTTGTTGTATGAGCAACAGCAGCTGATGATGTTAATGTTGATGATGATGATGGCGACGTTGATTGGATTGCTACCTGTTGGCAGCGTAACAAAAATTTTGTTTCAGCCAAAGCATAAAATATAGACACCTCACGTAGTTAAGGAGAGCAACACTTCATGGGCGGTATGCTCGAAGCAGCAGATGCTAACTTCCTTGCTAGGGAAGAAGAGAACCAGGCCCGTAGCCAAGGGAAGAAATTCTGGTGTTCAAAACTCCTAGCAAGGGTACGAAGGTATATTAAAAAATTAATAAAAATAACAGTATCATAAGCAAAAAATTGTAATTAAAAAAAAATTATGTTCATTATAAAAATAGTTTATTTCCTAAAACATTTAAAAACTGCAGTAATGAAACAAGAATAAGCATATTTCGCAATATAAATATTAAATGGTATATATACTTTTTGTTCAAAATTTCAACTGTACACAACTCATATAGTAAATTTTACATGAAGTTTTTTGTTTTGTGTTTATTCAAAAGATTGATAGAAATTCTTTTAAGGTCGTTGTTAGGGCGCGAAACGATCGGGTATGACGGCGGATAATCAGCAACCGGGGTTAGGGTGATTAGGTTAACAAAGTGTATCAAAGTGTGTTTGGCAATGTTTATGGGTATTATAAATGTTTTATGTTTGTCAATACGTTGTATTGATTATATTTGTCTTCCTTCTCGTAGGTGAGGAGCACTTTCAATTTGTTCGTTGTTTAGATAAGCAGCTGCTGTTTTGTGTTGATTGTTGTGGTTCGTTGCAATACTTGTTGGTTTGTAGATTTGTATTGTAGAGCGTCTTTGTGAACTTCTTTAATGGATTGCTGATCTTATTTTTAAAGAAGTTGATTTAAGGGTGGGTGAGTAAGTCAATGTCTTCTCTTCGAGTGTTTTAAAACGAATGGTCCAACGCTGGCACAACGTTGATGTTGCCGAACGAAAACGTCAGTGGTAGTGCCATTTGAAGCGAGTAGGTCGAGTGGACGTGTTTAATACAAACTGAGTTTACATTTGGCGTAAACAGTCGTTATTATGATTTCGTTTTAAAATTCTTTTGAAAAGTCAAAATATTAAAAAAAAAATCTGTTTGAAATGCATTTGGGTTTTTATTATATTTCACACAAATACCATAGTAATTAAAGTGAAACTTTTTTGAGTTGCAAGAAGATCTTTAAAAATAATGGCTTAAGTACTTTTTAACATAGTGTTTTTTTTTCTCAACTTTGAAAATTATACTTGTGTCAATTTTACTCTCAATATTCAGTCTTCAAATTTTTTTCGCTTTTATTTTCCTTTGAGGATGCCATAAAAGGAATTGTTAGCTTAAATATTTCAATGAAAACATATCGATATACGCAATTATGTTAAAAAAATTGATAGCATATGTTAAACCCATAAAAATAATTTAAAACAAGTCTCAGGATTTTTTTATTGATGATTGGAAGATTGCTTAAATAACTTTTATTTTTAAGAGTGGTAACCATGAGCGTCCACAGGATTTTTTCAAAGGAAGGGAAAAGGCCTAAAAGAGTCTAGAATACTCATAAAGAAAATGTAACCTACACGGTTAAAAATCTTGGACTTAATTTAGGTACAGCTCAAATAATACTACATTTTAAAAGTTTCCAAATACTAATTCATAATTAAAACTATACTGTATTAAAATTGAAATCAAAAGAAATTTTTCAGCTACCTTTTAAGTTTTTTAGTTTAAATTTAAGTGCAGTTCTGTATTATTTAGAGTTTTTAATACAATTTTGACTAGAAACTAACTCGGGACGAAGATGTCAACGTTTGTCTTTTGTTAAATGTTGTAAATTGTAAATCTTAGTTTTGTAAACTCATTTGTGTTATTAATGTAAGATACCGGTTCAATGTGATGTACTGTATAAAGAGCAAGATCTCAGAGACCCCAGACGTTACTTATTTTCTCAGAAACCAAATGTATGGGATTTAGTAATGTAAGTATGTACTTTAAGTGTATGGGTATCTACTAGCCTGGGCCAACGGCCAATTAATAGGTACCCGGTGCTAAAGGTAAGAAAAAATAGTATTAACTTTTCTTAAAGTTTCAGAGCTGATTATTACGTATGTTTTAGAGAATTTAGTTAAAACTTAATAATCAATACTGCCAGACACTTTCCTTCGCCGGTAACTTTTACCAGACGCTTTAAAGCTTACAAAAAACTAATGTAACTTATCTAATATTCTCAGTATTTAATATATTAAAATTAAATTTTTGTTTGTTGTAATATTTGTTTGCATAAAAAGTAATGGTGTAGCGGAAGAACCATGACAATTTCTCAATTCGTTCCTGAGTTATACTTTTAAGTACCCTTTAAATACTACCACAGCAGCAAAAGCGCCAACTACTGGGTCAAACTTTAAAAAAACTATCTGCCGCACACACACACACCAAATTAAATAAAAATCGGTTCAGCCGTTTAGGAGGAGTTCAGTGACAAAGCCATGCACAGAAGAATTTTATATATATAATACAAAATACATATTTCGCGGGGATATTCCCGATTTTTGCTTTTTCCTAGGTCTGCCAGATTTTTTTTAAAAATGCGTTGATGTCATTTGAATATTCAATAATGTTCAGGTCAGACAAGATCACAAGGATATGAGAAAAAGAGACTTAAGAGTGCAACACTAAAAAGTTAAACATTTATGACTCGTACAAGCTAAAATAAGGAAAGTTGACTTATATATTTTTAAAAATATTTCTACATGTATATTTAAAGGAATTTGATTTTATCTCTATATATAAAATTCTTCTCCTAAACGGCTAAGCCTGTTTTGTTGAAATTTGGTGTGTGTGTGTGCGGCTGGGTCTGTAGATGCCCTCCAGGAAATGTGAGCATTCCTGGATGTTACCAGGAAACATTCCATGGAATGTAGGAAGCATTCCCCTTTGTTGCACACTCCATTGCTTTTTTAACATAGCATGTCATTAGAGGGAAAAATTCCTCCCCGCTGTGTTAAAAAGTCATGTGGAAACATTCCTCTCCCTTGTTATGAAAATGGATTCGGCCAGGATTCGAACCCGGGACCCCTGAGCGACAGTCGAGCGCGCTACCACTAGACTATCGAATTCTACAATAAGCGGCTAGAAAACAATGATATTAATATTTTGTATTGTCATTGCTTGACAATAAATAAAAATTTTCACATGCATTCTTAAAGAAACGGTTTGGAAACAATATAAATACAAAACTACCCTTAAGCTTCCAAAAGATGCGGTGGGGAAACAATATAAATACAAAACTACCCTTAAGCTTTCAAAAGATACGGTGGGGAATGTTTCTTTATCACTTTTAAATGGAAGCCTTCCGATTTTTCCTGGAGGGTGATTTTGTTATAAAGTTTGACTAGGTAGGGGGCGCTATTGTATCTGCGACAGAGCTGGGCGATAAGAATTACATGTGTAATCGATTGCGATAAGAATTACAACTATTTTAATCCCAATTTCAAAATTTTTGAAATTAGGATTGCGGCAAATCGTTCTTTAAACGATCTTAGATTACGATTGCAGCAATCGTAATTTTGAAAAAGTCAAAATTACGAATACTGCAATCGTTATCTAAGTTCATTCGATGAAGGATTTTGTTAATTGTTATCTCGTGTTTTCTTTGATAAGAATTACAGTAATCGATTGCAGATGTTCTTAATAAAATGGCAGATTATCTTAAAATAAGCAAAATGTTGTTTTCAAAATTTTTAAGATACAGTAATTTTAATTATTTCTGCATTGATATTTCTAGTGCTAATAGCATTTGCCTAAAACAATGATGCACGTTGACAACTTTATGAGATTACAAACTTCATTTAATAATGCGGATAATTACCTCTGTTATCTGGGTGATTTTAATCTCAGCAAAATCGTTTGGAGTTTTCTTAGTGATGTGCTGATTTTAGCTATTATTAATTGCTCTTATGAAATTGTTTTTATTGATAGTCTGTTTAGTATTGATTTAACTCAAATTAATTATTTTATTAATTCTCTGAAAAAAATTTTAGATTTAGTTTTTCTTTCGAAAAACTTAAAAGCTCATTTAACTGAATTTGTATGCTCAATTTCTCCACCTAGTTTGCATCATTGAATTTGAGTTTTATAAATTTGTGCAGTTTTCGCCTCTAAATAATTACTTTGATTTTATGCATTGTAATTTTGATCTCTTAAATAATATTTTCGAAAATACTAACTGCAATGAGATATTTTTGAATTGTACTGTTGCAAAGTGTTTTGACTTGTTTAAAGCCAAATTGTTTTCGATTTGCTTTGATTTTATCCCACATCTTGCGCCTAGAGTTTATAAATTGCCATGGTATACAAAGGGGCTAAAAAAGCTGAAAAACTTGTGTAATAAAAATATAAAATTGTAGAAGACAACTAATGATCCTAAGTATCATTTAATGTATGTTCATTACTCGAGGGAATTTAATTTTTTGAATAAATTTCTATACAAACAATATATTTCACGTTGTGAGAACAATATTAAAGTTAATCCAAAGTCTTTTGGCCTTTTATTCAATCCAAACGAGATGGTTCTGGCATTCCCACATCGACATACTATACTGGTATACATTCTTTTTCAGTAGAAGATACGGTGAACCTACTTGCAGATTTTTTTAAGACCAATTACGTAGTTGTCAATGTGGTTTTGGATATGTCAATTGTTGATAACGTTGACTCGTTTTTAAACCTTGCTTCTTTTGTTTTTTTTTTTATTCGCCTGGAGGTATGGAATCTTTCAAAGAGCTATACGCATGCACGATTTACATTCTAGATCCTGCCCGGATCAGCCGGGACAGACAGAATGCACCTACATACTAAAACATACCCCCTAGGCAATTGGGATTTTACACTAAGCACATTACTTGGCTTTTCAGCGAAAGATGATGTTGGATGATGAGATTTCTGATGCGATATCCAAAATGAAAATTTCGGTTTAAGCTTATAATGACGGTTTTTCATCTATTTTTCTGAATAAATGCGCATTTTCTCTATCTAAACCTTTATGTGAAGTTTTCAATAAATCTTTAAGGATTGGTATTTTTATTGACTGTTGGAAATTGGCCTTTTATACTCCAATTTTTAAAACTGGCTGCAAGAATGATGTATCCAACTATAGGCCTTTTTCAAAGCTTTAAAATATTTCTAAGCTCTTTGAATGTGTCATTTAGAATAGGTTATTCTACTTAGTGAAACGACACATTTGCCCTGAAGAGCATGGATTTTCCCTGGGAGGTCAACTGTTACAAACTTAGCAGTTTTCGTTAAATTTTGCATTTCGTCTTTTGAACATGGACATCAAGTTGATGTTATCTAGAGAGATTTCTCTGAGGCATTTGATAAGGTTCGACATATCTTGCTAGCTAATCTTGCTTGCTAAACTTTCTAAAATGGGTTTTCATTCTCTTTTTCTCATTTGGATCCAGTCTTATCTTCAAAATAGAGTTTCTTTCGTGGAGATAAATGGTGTCAAGTCTTATCAATTTATTGCCTCTTCTGGTGTGCCACAGAGGAGCATTCTTGGAATTTTGCTTTTTTCATTATTTATTAATGACGTCAATAAATGTTTTCAATCTGCAAAATTTTTACTTTATGCTGATGATTTAAATCTGTTCAGTGATATATCTGACCTAAATGATGCTGCTCTTTTACAGAGTGATCTTAATAATTTGCTTTCATGGAGCTTATTGAGTTTCTTACCTTTAAATCTCAATTAATGCGTTTAAATGATCTTCTCGAAAAGCAATAATTTTTTATTATTTCTTACTCCCTCTCTGGTACTCCCTTACTAAAGTTTCTATCAGTCAAGGACTTAGGAGTTATTTTTGATAGTAAGTTCACTTTTACTGATCATATTAACTATGTTGTTCCTAAATCATATTCTTTACTTGCCTTTGTGCTTAGAAATAGCTCGAGTTTACTGATCCGCATACCTTAATTTGTATTTTTAACTCCTTTGTAAGGTCAAGGTTTGAGTATGCTTCCTTTATATGGAGTCCTTTTTATTTAACACATTGCGCTCGATTAGAGAAAATCCAAAAGCCTACCTATGATACACGAATTTTGTTTTTGGGCTTAAAAACTCTTGAAATTAGAAGAAAAATTCAGTCGTTAACTTTTATTCATGATCTTTTATCAGGTCAAATCGAATGAGCTCGGTTATTGCAATTTGTAAATTTTCCTGTAAGAACGTTACGGCATTATGCATTATTTCATTCTCAAATTCATAGAACGCTTTACGCAATTAATGAGCCTATAACGCGTGCCTTATCATTGTACAATGAATTATCTATTGTGAATAATTGAGATCTATCTGTCTCGAAATTGTCTTTTTTAAAGTTGCTTTTTACTTAATTTCGTAAATAATTTTTGGATTTTTTCTTATTTTCATCATTATATGTCAGTTACTTTGAATATTTTTCCATTATGTTAGTTTATTAATTTTTTATATTGTAGTCTTTAAGATAAATTATTATTTTTTAAGAAGTCTGTAAGGATTTGTAATCCAAAGATTCAATGAAATAAAAAAAAAGTATAGCAGTGAGGGGACTGCCGACCGAAGCAAAAACATATATTTAAAATATTAGTATTCCCTGGAAGACTTTGTTCTGCCACGGACCGCCTTACTGCTATATAAGAATTTTCATGCTAATCGGAAAAAATTTTTATATTTTCACCACCTCAACCTTTGATTATTTCTTTCCAAATATTTTTTATTCAGATAGCATTTTTATTTTATAATTACACCAAACTTATATTATTACATTTAAATTGAATATTGTTAATATAAAAATAAAATACTGGGAGCACTATTGAATGAAAAATAATCCTCAAAAATGATATTTAATTTTTTCTTTCAATGTATATGTAGAGCTGTAGCTAAAATAAAATAAATTAACTTTTTTTTATGCATGATATTTGTTTAATGGGTCTTGAAGTCTCTTTTAATGCCTGCATTTGAGATCTTCCTACAAGGAAAACAGAAAACTTAGCAAGCAAAGTGCAGCTTATTTTCTGCCTTAAATTATGTGTTTTAATATAAAAAATAAAGTAAAACATAAACAAAAATATAAATTAAACTTATTGAAATAATTAATATACACTTAGAATACAAAATAATATACACATACATAAAATTTGTATTTACATACATATCATTGAATTTAATTTACATTATTTTCACTGTTGGCATCATTAAACACTCCATTATATTTTTAAAAATGATACTATAGCCTTATGATAGCTGAAATAAGAAACAAAAAATTTTGGACGATGCAGTCCCACTCATGATAAAATTATTATTAGGTAGCCTTGACAACTACTTTTTTTTTACGAGCTGCGACCATCGAATTTCAAACAAAAGGAAACAATATAAAGTGCTTGTCATTGGTAGCTAGACACATTGGCAGCTTTCAGCGGAGTCAATAGTTGGCAACTGTTTTTTTTAAATTTGAGTGAGAAACCTTTGTAATTAAATGATCCATTCACAGCAGGTGACTCCACTAAATGCGGCCAATGTGTGTGACACACGTTCTCAATTTTGTTTTCTTTTGCTTGACATTCGATGGTTGAATCACGAAATGTCACTCCTACCTATTACTTATTATACCATGGTCCCAGTCAGAGAATATGCTGGCGACATTTATAAAACTACAAATGTTTTTATGTTGGTCATGAAACTCAAATACACGCTCTTGGATATTAGATACCAGGCACTCAGCAAATGCAGCAAGCATGGCAAATTAAACAAGGTAGTGTTAGGGCGTAGAGCCGGTGACCGAAACTGTCAAAATGAAGTTAACATTGTATACAAAATCTGCAACCAATGAGAATGCAATATGAAAGGAAGAATTGGAAAATATCTCAAAATGGATGATTTTGACAGTTATGGTCACTTAGAAAGAGAACACATTCAGCCATAACACTACCATGTCTAATTCTACTATGGCAGCCAGCAACCACCAATAAGCTTATCTGCTGACAAATCGTTCCTTCATAAAGAAATCATGAAGGATATTTACTGTTTTTCTGTCAATGTATATGTAGATCTGTAACTGAACTAAAATACATTTACAACAACAATTACCAAGCAAATCTACTGCAACGATGAACAGAGAAGAGCAGTATCACATCGGTTGCGCAACGTTAGAGGGGATGAACCGAATTGGCGGCGGAAAATAAACAGTACTTTGCTTACTATGTTTTTTGTTTGCCTGGTTGGAAGATGTCAACTAGAGGCATTAAAAGAGACTTCACGGGCTAGTCAAACAAAAAGCAAATATCAAAAATTTTAAATTTATTTTTTTTTAGCCTACAGCTAGCTCTAAATATGCATTAACGGTACAAATATAAATCAAATTAAATGAACGGTAGCATTCAATAGCTGCATTCCCGTGATCGTTGATCTAGAGGGTGGCTCTATTTTATTCACAAAACAAAAACAAAAATTAAAACCAGCCCGATTTCTAGCTCTATTTCTGATCTTAAAATGCTGCCAAGTTTCAAGCATTTTTTATCAAAACGAACATAGTTGGCAAATCTAAATAACTATTCATTTTCCTATTTTGACGTTTCACCGCTCAATGGGCGTTTTGGTATTGTTGTTTTCTTTTGTTATTGTTCTTAAAACAGCTGTTTCGAGACTGTGATGACAAATTGATATAAAGTTGAACTAACGTTGTTTTACTGAGATTTGATCTGTTCTAGTGCCACGGGAATGCAGCTAATGTTTCGCAGCGGAGCAAAGGGAGGGGAAAGAACGATGCGTCAGCAGAGGAACTTATTGATGGTTGCTTGCTTACGTTCTCTAAGTTTCCTATCTTGTTATCTTTGCTGTCTGTATTGATGACGAGAGTTACTCGGAAAAAGGCAATGACGCAAACCAAAGATTTACCCTCTACCAAAATCGTTCAACGCGCCTAAAGAAGTTTTCACTTGAATAAATAAATATGAACAAGATGTGTGAAAAACACATGGAAAATCATATAGTTTCTTTTAAAATTTGTATTCAAATATTGCACAAACTTATGTTTTAATAAAGAAAAAATACTAGTAAGCCCGTGAGGCGTTAAAACGCCAAAATCAAACATACCTAGATTTTATTTTAAGCTATTGAATAGATTTTCAACTGATCAAAATTGAAAATAAATTAATTTTGGCCTTTTTGCAATATAGCTTAGTTTAGTTTAGTTTAGTCTATAAATTGTCTATAAATTTTTAAATATTTCTTCAGACAAGCATAGTAACCAAATTTAATACTCAAAAATTAAATTATAGCTTACCTACAATAAGTTAACAGTAAGTGAACGCTCAACGACGATATAATGTTAGTATATTAAATTTCATACCCAAATTTATTTTAAAAACACAGGATTAAGAATAATTCTTGATTTCCAGTTGAAAAATACTTGAACAAAAATGTTTCATTACCTGTTTCTAATTTCTTGTTAAATTTTTGTGTAAGTTTTTAGAAATTAAAAATGTTCCGACCAACAGTTTAGAAATCTTTTTTCAACTCACCTCACATACTAAACTCACAACTAAATACCTCACATATTTTGACACATATTCTGAAATTAAGAAGAGAAAAAGCAACATAACAACAATTATATGCAAACTTTCACTCGCTATAACTTAAAAATATAAACTTTTAAATAATAAAAAGTCCAGTTTGCACATCTACAGGTCTAAACCTATCAAGCAATACTTAATTTATTAAGATTGGACTTGTAGTTAAAAAGCCTTACACCGGACAAAATTTGCGTGTAAATATATAAAAGATTTGGAAAAAATATAATGAGAAGCAATCATATGAATAATACTTATCCATTTTATATTTATTAATTATCAGAAAGTTTTAAGTGATTAATTCTGTACAAAATGTCTTCTTAAATTTTCCATAACTTGAGCTTTTTTTATTTCATAGTTATAATGTTATTGCAATATGTACTGCTATAAATTTTCAAAATCATACAAACATAGTATAATTTTCAATATTATGTGTAAAGCTTATGCTATGCTTATGAAAGAAGTGTTTGAGTCGACAATTAAGGATGACACTGAATAATGCCAAAACATAAAAGCAACATCATCTTATACATTTTTTTGAGAATTTTTTGCTCTAGGATAACTTAATTTATTTTCCATTTTCATATTGTTTCACTGAGTTATTGAACCAGTAGATATTTGTTTTTTCTTCGCATCATTAAGTAAAAAATTTTGGTAAATTTTTATCTGATATTTTTACACACAATTTATTCTTGCTATAAATTGAGCCAACTGAATGATCGCAGCTATGCTGTTATGTTTGTTATTCAATACAATATTGTGCTGGTGCAATGTTGTTGTAAAATATTTCTTCCCATTGTTTTTGGCCATTTGAGCGCCATTAAAAAAGTTATGATTTCATTAAATTACTGCTTGCAAAAAGCAGAAGCTTAAAATACCAACATGACAACAACAAGGTGGAGATACAAAATTCTGTTAACTTATTTACAAGGTTGTCATAGCCAAGTGCTACGGTTTCCAAATCGTGTTTAACTTTAATAACAAAGAATCTTCAGACTGTCAGAAATTGTTAACATGAAAGCGTTTATGACAAAGAAAAAGTACCAAATGGAAGAAAACTTTACCACAACATTAAATGAGCCTAATGAATTTTATCACTTAAGAAGCATAGCGAGCAATTGTGTTTAACAGTGACCACAAAAAAGCCAACAAAATTAATTCTACATCTAGTCAAAAATAATTTTCACTGCCTCGACGAAACAAGGTCGAAACTTAATTAAAATTCAATCTTTACATTTATCATGTTTCAATATCATCAAAACATCAAGCTACAGTTGACTACAAGCTATACAAAACTTTTGATGACAACTACTGTAAGCTTGTAGGGGCGGGGGTTTGGAAGAGGGTACCGAGAGTTATGTCGTAAAACTTAAACGTTCGCAAGGGATGTTAGAAAATTACCTTATTTCATTACTCAATAGCAAATTGTAGGATTAAATGGTGTAATTTCAAGAAGTTGTCAAAAACTTTAAATACAAAGTGGTGGAAAAATGCACACTTTTTAAGCACAGTTAAACACTGATTTTGTTAAGAGGGATTTATGAGTAATTTCTATAGTCTTTTCTATTTGAACAATCATTATTATATAATTTGAGGGTGGAGAACTCAACTGCGTACACAGATTTTTTTTTTGGATTGGCTAGCGTTTACACTAAATATTTTATTTATTTTGGAAATTTTATTATTATAATCACACGTAAAATAATAATTAAAGCAACCTAATTGCAAGTTTGGGGAAAATATTGATATACTCTTCATTAGTCCATACTCTAACAAATTATTTGACATTTAAATATTGCTTGTCACTTTTGTGCAGATATTTTGGGAAGAAAGTTAAATGTTACAATTCAAAAACCACCGCAATGACAAAGAAAGTTACTAGTTTTTTAGGAAAAAATTAAAAAAGCATATTTTTAATGCGTCGTAAGTATATATGGGGCATTCCAAGCCAAATTACAGAGCTTTCTACCTGACCTTCTTTGATTTCGCTTATTTTTTAATATGTTTTTTACGTACCCATGTAAACATAAAATCTTTTTTAGCTAAGCGGCCGTACAAGGCCTAATTTTAAATATTTTTCTTGGCCGTACGAGGGCCGTACAAGGGTCGTTTGCAGGACTTTTTGGCCAAAAGGCAGCCGTACAACGGCCGTAAAGATGCCGTTTTTCAATAATTCCGACTGTACAATGGCCGTACAGCGGCTGTACAAAAGCTTTTCTCAATAATTTCGGATATACAACGGCCATGCAAAGTCTTTTCTCAATAATCTCGGCTGTAAAACGGCAGTACAGCGGCCGTACTGCGACCGTTTTTCAGTAATCTTCGACCCTTGTACTGCGGTGCGGGCCATGATCGACCGCTCATATTTTTACACGGGTATTGAAACAACTTACGCACTCATTTTCAGACTTTTATTCCAAACTGTTATTATGTAATCGATTTTTTAAATTTTTAAGAAATTTCCAAAGCAAAATTTTCAAATAATTATAAGCTCGCAACAAATATCAATATTAATAAAAAAGGCTACAATTTTTTCGCCTTTAAATGTAGTTTCAGAAAAAAAAATAAAAAAAATATATAAAGAGTAAATGTCTTTTAGTAATTAACGTTTAAAAATGAAAGTCAAAATTTTCAAGAAGTCCGACCCACTCGATTTGCTTTTAAAAAATGTATCCGAAATTCTACCTTTTATTAAGCAACTTTACAAATGGTATCACAATTTTTATAGTTTTTTCGAATTTTAAAATATTTTTTTTATATAAAATTATTTGTAATCTCACTTTTTTATGTAAATATCGTCCAAATAATTTAAAAATTGTTGCCACACAGTAAAAATATAATTTTGTTTCTTGATATCGGTTTTAAATTGACTTTCTGCTTTTTCGATTGTAAATAAAGGTGTTATTTTTATTAAGTTCTAGCTATTAACAAAGCATATAGGTTTTCGTGTGGCTGTTAGGCTTTATTTAGGTTACTGTAGCTGCCTCAAACAAGATACACTTAAGCCAATGAGGCCCATTGTGATCCCAAGGGTTAATTGTTCCTATCGCTATTTAAACCAATTTCAGCTGTTTACTAAGCTAAGGATTCGGTAAGAATATACTGAGAGTTCGTTAAGGTCATTGAAGAACTGTTGTCTAAGTGGAGGAAGCGTTTTTTAGCCAGCGCTAGGCCAAAGCAGAGGAAATGTACTGTAGATTCGTCCTCCTCCTCATCTCTACAGTTTCTGCAGAATTCGTTGTGGGGTATCTTCAATCTTTGAGTGTGTCTGCCAACCAGGCAGTGCCCCGTAAAAACCCCTACCATGGTACTGATGTGATATCATCTAAGAGATATTTGGGCCTATTCTGCCAGATCTGTTATTCTGTTATGAATTTTCTGTTATGAATCATAAAAGATGCCGACCATAAAGATCTGTTAAAATTGGTATTCTGCCTTTCGATATTTTATGATACCCTGTTATCAATCTTTGAAAACAAAAATCTATTACAATTCCGTTAAATTCTGTTATGAAACAGCTGATTGCTGTCAATAAAATTAAATTATTGGGTATGCATATAAAATGCAAGCGTACAGTCTTTTTGTCCAACCAAAAAAGCTGCACGAAACGCACGTCAGGAAGATCGAACGATATATAATCTTACATTGGCCTCCTTTTATGAGCCATTCTTAATGAAATTCATAAATAAACATAAATTTTTCAGACCAAAATGTTCATTTTCTAAAAACTTGTTACGATGAAAGAGAGAAAAATGTATCTGTTATTATGTTAGCTTTCATAACAGATTTCATAGCAGATTATGTCATGCAGAATACCAAATTTTGTAAAAGATTTTTGACAGTTCGAAAAATCTGCTATGAATTATAACAGATTTCACAAAAGATTGTCGTGCTGAATACAAATTTTGGTCTTGTAACAGATTTTTTGACAGCTCAAAAATTTGTATGGGAAATCATAACAGAATAACAGAATTTTTTTTATAACAGATTGTGCAGAATAGGCACATTGGCAGACTTAAACTTGTTTAAATCGCGTTTCTAGTTTAATTTTCTGATAAACTATGTTTAGAATTCGTTTAGTCAAAACTAGTTTCCGAAAGTCGTTTATCGCAGCTAAACGAGTTTTAACAGCTTATTTTGATATTCTTCTTTCTACACTCTCGTTGATAGCTACTGTGCTCTCTCTCAAACTCACACGCTAAAATTTTACGATTATAGTGTTGTTCGCTCACCCATTGCTTCCATATTTTTCGTTATTTTTTTGAACTAGTTAAGAAAAATATTGAGTGTGTCATCCCTAATGGTTTTATTTTAAACTACAAAAGATAACCAAGATTACCTATACCAATGTGTCAAAGCTATTAGGCTGCGTTCGTAGTAAACGCTTTTAGCTTAGCCGAGAGGTTTAGCTGAAAAACGCTTTGTGTATAATCATATGGAAAAAGCTAAAAGAGTTCATAGTGCCAGCATAAAGCTAGGATAAAGCTAGGATAAAGCTCATTTTCAAATACTTTTCAGCGCTTATATCTCCATCTCGCTTGCTCACACAGCAAAATAATTTTGTTTTTTATGCTTTTTTGCAGAGCATTTTTAAAATGCACATAGTTTAAATTTTTTTTTTTTGTTTATTATTTATTGCGTCGTACTGCAGTTTTAAAATGCTTTTCGGTGCTTTATTCCTGCTTGATCACATAGTTTCAATTTTTTTTGTTTATTTTTATTATTTACTAGCTGAACCCGGTGTGCTTCGCTACCCCCATCGTTTTAATATAATATTAAAAGTATTTATATATTTACAAAAATTTATTAATTTAATTTTAATTTAATTATTGAAATGCTTCGCCCCTTTTTTTGTTGTAATCCAATTATAATTCAGCACTTGGCCGCATGTAATTTGCTTCATGCTGCACCTTTTTATTTTTAGACCAATCAAAAAGCAGCAATTATACAATCAGCTGCCGCCGTTGGTCAAAAAATGCCCAAGATATGACGATTTCAAATTTTGGATTATATGGGCAAGGCCACGCCCCTTTGTCCACTCACAACTTTATATAGTCAAGAATTAATTATTTCGTAAGAATATCCTATTGTGAAAATTTAATGTAGATCGGTCCAGTAGTTAAGACTATATTACGTTTTTTAGTTTTCCTGAAAAGGGGCGTGATCCACCCACTTTTCTCTTGGTACGTATTCTTAATTATGCCATTACCATATGTACCAAATATCATCGACGTAGGTCAAAAAATGCCCATAATATGGCGATTTAAATTTTTGGGTTATATGGGCGGTGCCACGCCCCTTTGTCCAATGAAAACTTTAAAAAGCCTATTATTCTTTCCAGAGTCACAGTAACATGCTGTGAAAATTTCAGGAAGATCGGTCCAAGGGTTTGGCCTCCTATAAATCACAAACAAACAAACAGACAGACAGATATTCATTTTTATATATATAGATTGAAAGCAGATTAATTATAATTAAAGTGAAATGGGGAGAAAAAAGGGGATTTGGTAATTTGGTAAAAAAAAAAATCTATGGCTACCTTACCTGTAGATAAAAAGTATATAAAACTTTAGGTAAATACATATTACAAAAAAGTATTTTGTATAGCAAACATTGTTAGTGGTATAAGTAAGTATCTGAATTAAAAAAAGGGGGCGGTGAAGTGGGAGTGGTTCATATTAATATGGCGACGTTAACAGTATTAAGAGCAATATACTACCAAATAAAAAATAATCCGTTGGAAGGAACAAATTTGTACTGAGAAAAAAAGTTTAAAACTTAAATTTGGCGTGAAAAGGGGCGTGAAAGGGGGCGTGGCGTAAGAAATGTTTATTTCTACCTCGCCTGGAGTATAATGTGTATACAATTTGAAGTAAATCTGTTAAAAACTATATGGGAGCCATTACATAATTTTAAAAAAGTGGGAGTAAAAGTGGGCGTGGTCGAAAAAAGTACCCTATTAATCATGCCAGAGTCCCAGTTAAATGCTGTGAAAATTACAGGAAGATCGGTCCAGAGGCTTGGTCTCCTATAAGGTACAAACAAACAAATAAACAAACACACATTCCATTTTATATATATAAATTGCGTCGTACTCCATTTTTAAATGGATTCAGGCACTTGTTTATCTATTTTGCGTCTTAACAATATTTTCGTTGATTTTGCTTTGTTTTTTGGATATTTTTTGTGCTGAGACTTTATTCGTTGTTGCGTTGTTGTTTCGTTTTGTGGTTTTTCTTAGTTTTATGCACTTGTGTATTCTATTTCGTTTTTTTACATAGTTTTCGTTTTTCTTGCATTCTTCTTGGGTACTTTTTAATGCTTACCTTTTAATGGTACCGTTGTAATGCTTTGTGTTTTCAAGTTCCTTTGCACTTTTGATTGTTATTGGTTTGATTTTTCGTTGGTGATAATCGCGAGTCTACATACTCGTTAAACAAAAAATCTTTCATTTTTTTTTGCAAAACGCAATGAGGGCATTATTTTCGAAAGAGGCAAAATGAAAATATAGCATCTCAGCCACAAGTATAAATAAACACCAATAAGCTAAATAAGATACTATGTGCAGCGTTGAGTAAGCGTTAACTATGATAAAAAAAGCTCGACAAAGCAGCTTTATGCATCAGCTTCAGCCAAAGCGTCCCCTATGAACGCAGCTTTACATGTGATGAGAGGAATACCAAGGCTTGCCTTACCTGTAGATAATTTTTTGGTAGTACCTGTACGAGTGAGTTCATCTGCTTTGCAGTTACCTAGCGTGGCACGTAAAGAGAAGTATATATATACTGTTGATCAGCATCACCTCCTGAGTTGATTTAGCTATGTCCTTTTGCCCGTCTGTCTGCCTGTGATCACAATAACAGTCGTTATTTTAAAGCTATCATAACGATATTCAATATATAAGCTTTTTATTAAAAAATAAAGATCAAGTTCGAATATGAGCTAAATCGAACAAAAACTACGCCTACCTCCCATAGAAAGTGACTTTACTATTTATTAAAACTTATTAACTCTATTAAAACTTAATCTTATGACGTCAAATTTTGCATATAAGCTTTAACCCATAAGTATGAAATTTGTAAGAGTGCAATGAAAACCACTGCTACCTCCCATACAAAGTCACTTTATGAATTCAGTAAAATCTCCTTAAATTCCACAAAAATTAGTAAAATATATTTAGTTTAAGTCTCAACTACTTGCTCGATTTTTGAAATTTAAAAAAAACTACAAACTGCGCCCACTAAATATACAAAGTGACTTCATCGAAATAGAAAAACCTTTAAAAATTCCAAAGAAATTAATGTTTAAACTTGATATAAGGCTTATAAGCTTTAATAAATAAACAGGACTCTGAGGTCAAAATATAAAATATTTGGATAAAAACCACGCCCTATAAAAGTGGTCACCCAAATTTAACAACATTTAGGACTTCGATTAAATTGAAATGCGGCCGTGTTGGTATTTAACATCGGTCCAGTCGGAGATAATTACTCATAGTTTTTATAAAAATTTTTTTGCAAACGATAACAATGCCAACATTTTTGTTTGGTTGTTGTAATCCAATAAATCCAATAAATAGCTGGGTATTTAGCAATTCACTTCAATTTGTCAAGAGATGACCGTGTGTGTAGTGTCTGTTGTAAGAAATAACGTAAGCAGTATGCTGAAAATTTTTATGAAGAAAGTTATGGCGAACCCAATGAGAGTTTTGAAATGATCAATTTGTTAACAACGAACCAATTGATGTTCGCGAATATCAAGATACTAAGACGGTTACTTCTTAAATATATTATTAGTTTCAGTTCGTAAACGTTTTTGTTTTTCCAGAACCAACATCAAGTGTTCAGGAGGAATCACTTCATCAACGAAGTAAATCATAGCTGTCTGAACTGAGTCGTGATATTACCCTTTCGACTATTAATCAAGCGTATATTATTGTATATTAAACCAATCTCCGATTGAAAAAAAAGGATATTTGATACGTATTTAAACGCTAAAGCTACTTGCACGGAAAAAGTAACTTGGGTGTAATTCATGCATAGTCGACTCATGACTCTAGATGCTCCTCCTGTTTTCCAATTCATACTACTACAAACTTAAATTGTGGTTTTAACTTACGTGCAATGGCATTTTTTTGCATCATTCTTGGGGATCTTGGCACAAGTTATGCATGGCATATGGTTACTGTTTGCATACACCACATTCTACAATTCATAAGTTAAAGTCTTCTTGCTCATAAATTTTTGAGAAGTATTTCATAAGCCATTTATTTTTTCTAAAAATTGTGTCACGTTTAGTGAGCAACAATTGCATTACTCAGGAACAAGTGAGTAAATGGTTGCAATAAGCTATGCAGAGTTAATATTAAACTACTTGAAACTTAATTAAAGCATTTAACATTAATTGTTTTAATCAGAAAAAGCTTTAAGAAAAAAAAAATATTGATTCAATTAATTTTAAGTCTTACTACGCCAAAACGTTTTTAACCCTTTCACGCATAAAGGATACATGTGTACCCACATATTTTTCGCAATTTACATTACTAATGGTTAAGTTAAATCTTTTTTAGATTCATATTTTTAAATTCTACACTACCTTTTCAAGTTTACGCAATGGCAACACTAAAATAAAACTATTATCAAAAAATTATACGCGCGAAAAGTAAAAATAGTTTTACAAGACGTAAATATTGAATTATGTATTATTATTGTATAGAGAGTTTTTTGAAACCCCTTTTCGTTAGAGTTATATTCACAGGTAAGTACAATTATCATTTTATTAAACATTTTGGTTTTTTTAGTAAAAATAATGCATATTGTGCAGAAAAATTAAAAGGGACGCGGGTGTCCCTATATGCATCAAAGGAAACTTTTGTTCAAACTAATGGAGTTGTTTGCTTTGCTATTATTTTTAGCTAATAATTTTTATTTCATATGCATATATTTATGCAGATTTTGTCTTCAAATCGATGCCGAGAATTTTCGCTGCGGGAAGACGAAATTTTCCAAGTCTTGATGGTTTACTCCTTGATGAAGAGGACCAAACTTTTTTAGCGGAAGACATAGATGCGGGTATGTCTACTGTTGAGATTGAACCTAGCACAGCACTCTCGAAGAGAACATAACTGAAAATCAACAGCCCAGCAAAACTGCCCCTTCTTTCAACTGGCGAAAAAATTCATTTTCCCCGCACAATTTTCGTGAGATGCAAGGATATAATTTCGGTGAAGTGCACATTTTAGACCAAATTTCTGACATGGAATTGACTCCTGTACAAATTTCAATGCAGTTGCAAGCTTTGAAAAATTGATAGATGACATAACTGTTCGTGAATCCAGACGTTACACTCAACAAAATGGCCGATCTTTTGCCATAACTAATGAAGAAGCCAAAGCTTTCGTCGGCATGAACTTTATAATGGGGTATCATTGCTTACCTACTTTCAGGAGCTATTGGTCTTCATATCCTGACATGGGAGTTGCTTACGTTGCTAATGTAATGCCTATAGACCGCTTTGAAGAAATACGTAAGAACTTACATTTTAGTGACAATTCTATGGAAACAAATAGGATTAACTCCTCTTCTGATAGAGCATTCAAAATTCGACCTGCTATAGATCACTTCAACCAAGCTTTTCAAAGCGCTATGTCCAACACTAAAATCCAAGCAATAGACGAACATATGATCAAATTCAAGGGGCATAATATAATGAGGCAATATGTCAAAAACAAAAAGAATCAGTTGTGTTGCAATTGTCTGAAGGCTTAAAGAGTATATGTTGTGAAATATACTTTGATAATTTTTTCAATTTCCTTAATCTTTAGTATAAATTGACGGATATGAATATAAAAGCCTGTGGAACAGTACACTCAAATAGGAAGAACATACCTTCAAACATACCAATGGATAAAAATATGAACCGTGAAGACATTTTCGCAACCAGTAGCAATGGAATATCTTTCATAAATTCGATGGATATCAAAGCTGTTTATTTATTGACAAATTTCTTGTCACCCATACCGACAACGACCATCAAGAGGCGCGTACAAGGCAGTAGTTACAAGATGAATGTAGCTTGTTCTAAAGTTGTTGTGAAGTATAATAAAAATATGGGATCTGTCGATCTCATGGATCAGAGAAAAGTGTGTTATGTAGTGGATCGAAAGGCAAAAATAAAATACTACTTAAGATTATTTTTTGACTTACTAGATATTGCGATAAATAATTCTTATGTAATTTATTGCAAGGTGCATAAAGCAAAACGTGTTGAAGGAACTTTACTTTCTAGAATTTTGACAGGTTATTTTGCACTTCAACTATGTTACACTTCAACAATGTTACACTTCAACAATGTAACATTTCAGATCGTAATTGTTTTGTTGAATATCATTAAATTTTATATTTGTTAGTTTCTACATTAAATGATTTGTAATTTCTACCATAGTTGGTGTTTAGTTTGCAATAAAAACATTCTTGTTTTTTCCCCGATACATTGAAAAATTTACATCTTAACTCATATTGGGACACCCTTGTCCCCTTCTCAGAAACACAAAAATATACAGAAATATTATCTTATGTATGACTTTTATTTTAAATTAGACCGGAATTAATAGATATAAATAAAAAAAAATAGTTTTTACTCTCTTGGATTAGTTATAAACGTGAAAGGGTTAACTTCTCAAAAAATCTTTTAACTCTCAAAAAAACTTGGACTTACTTCGAACATTTTTTTCGAAGAGAGGACATTCTGTTAAATATCAAATTAGCAATGAGCTTACAGAAACTTGCAGTTTGTTGAGACTACAATGGACAGGTTTCATTATCTTAAAATTTTGAATACATATATGCTTGATAGTGCGGATAATCCGGGCATTCGTAGTGTCTTCAGATTTTTCAACATAAAGGCCGGAAACATAAGTCCGATATCGTGCAGACATAATTGATTTAGAACTGTCCACATGTTTGCATCCACCGGCGCAGTTGCCCGACATGAACGTGATTGAAGATTTGAGGGCCATTTTGGCCCACATTCCAAAACATAGAATATCCAATCGAATTCGATCTGAAAACAGAATTTGTTGAGGTATGGGCCAAAATTGCACCGGAAGTGAATCAAAAACTGGAAGAATCCATGCCAAAGAGGCTCATAATGGTTAAAGACCAGAAGGATGCTCACACTTTATATTAAAATATTTTTGTTTGTCTATAAAATTATTTTAAAAGTTACATTTCTTACAAGACTGAAATAAGATGGGACATTGTTTTTCGTAATTTCTTTCGATTTAAGTTGTTCTTAGTCTTAGATATAATTTAGATATATTTTTTAGTTTTGATGTTATAGCTGATGAAAGTTTTTGTTAAGTGCTGGTTGAAATAGGCTGTGAGCCACTGCATATTGATTTAATTGAGCTTTGATAACTCTGAACAACAATAAAAGTTTCTAGAAAGAAACTGAAAAATACTAAATCTTGATAGAAAAATGTCACAATTGCCAAAAATGCCAAACTGTTTTTGTCAATGTATTTTTAGCCAACACACAAAGCAATTACAAATGTGAAAAGATAATACTTTCAACTAGCTTCACATTTTCAACGCTTAAATAAATCGAATAAAACTGAATTATTTTTGATTTGTGAAGCTTTTAAGTGGTTGCGTAAACATAATATGCAACACATACACCCAATATTCGATATCATGACAGACACAAACAATACTCGAAAACAAGCAATAAACTATTTTGCCACACAACAACACACAAAAATAAACATGCTTTTAATTCAAGCAATGCCGATGGCCTGGTATTTGCGGTTTTCGGTGCTTCACTAGTTATTTTATAAATTATGCTTTATCATCATGTCGAGCAGAATCTATTTAAAACCAAAAATACCAGCTAAAATAATACAGTAAATGATGCTTATATAATGCATAATATATTTTCAGCACAAGTTGAAAGCAGCTATTTATCAAAATAACTGAGATTTTTAAACTTTTTTTTGTTTGTTTTCTCAATACTTGCAACTTAAGATATTTAGCGTTTAATATTTATCACGCATTTGAGTTATTTAGATATGATTATTATGTTAAACTACTTACATTAAAATCCACAACAACATCATTAATTAAGCCATGCTGAAATCTTTGTGCAGGCACTTGGTTTACCACAATCTGCCGTTCAACACTCAATTATAAAGCTTGAGCCTAAAACAAACCATATGTTATAAATACCGCTATAATGTATTCCGTTAAAATAAGCCACCTAACAGTATCCATGTTTATCAACGTAGGCAGGGGTGGTGATGATGATGGTTGGTGGTGATGATGGTCGCATATTTAAATGGCGGCAAAAACAGACAGCGCTACAGACAGACAGACAGACTGACAGTTAGACAAACAGATTGACACCCAAAAACTGCGCATTGTGCACGTTTGCAAAAGCAAAAACAAACACATTTTATAACTTTACTTATCTGTTTGTATAAATTGTTGACAGTTAACGACCGGCATTAATTTATAAATAAATATACGTTAATACAAAGTGTCTCGAAAGCAGCTTAATGCAGAAATTTTAATAATTAACCACTCAAACTGAAGGCTGTCTGTATAAAGTACTCAATAAAAGTTATACAAATGAACTAGAACGTGCTTAAAATATGATATTTGCTACTTTAAGCCTTAGCTAAAATGGTGCGTGATAAAATAACTGACATGAATCAAATTTATTTGTTAAAGAATTAAAAAAATATTGTACTATAAGCTTAATACGAATCTGCTGATCGGCTTAAAAGTTTAGACCGCAAAAAGATTGTTTTTTAGAGTGTCATCAAAAGTAATATGTAAAATATTTTTTTAAATTTTTTATTTATATTTAATTACTAAGCATATTTCAGTTATTATATTTGTTTCTTACAACTTATTTTTTGTTATAATTAACTACTTCTCTCAATTCAGTTATTTTCTAAAATATGTATAAAGCATATATAACAATAAATATGTATTTATACATAACAGCTGATAAATTAATTGTTACGTGCTAGTTTGATAATTATTAATTTACTAAGAAATAAAATCCAAATCTTGCGGAACATTCCGACACGTTCGTTACAGGATAGCGTTAACGTTGTGATCGCAATATGGTAAATAAAATTAATTTTCTTAAAAAATGTATGCTTACAACGCCGTCTAGTGGCATTTAATTTCAAAACCAGTTAGAAAAAACTAAGCTAAAGATAAATCATATTAACACAAACCATTTAACAAAAGATATTCAACTATTTTATTTTTTAGTTATTTTTTTCTTTGCTTAATAAAATTAATACCTAGTTTGAAAATATTGCCCTCAACCAGATCATAGGGTGGAGACAAACTCGGCTCAACGTGATCGATCTTGAGCAATTCTGCGAACTTCCTGGCAAGTGCATCAGGATTGGTATTCCGCATGTTCTGAGTGAATCCAAGTCATGCGTGGGCAACCTCTCCGCCTGGTGCCTTGGGGGTTCCATTCGAGGGTCCTATTTGCTATGTCATGGTCTTCTTTGCAAAGGGTGTTACCAATTCATTGCCATTTGCGGTGTTTGACTTCATCGGCTATTGATTTAAGAGTCGAAATAATTAAGAGATCTGCGTTTGTAATGGTTTTAGGCCAAAATATCCTTTGTATAATGCGTAGACACTTGTTCACAAAGACTTGTAGCTTGTTGCAGAAGCTATCAGTAACCTTCATTGTTTTGCAAGATGTTACGTGGTGTTTTGAATTTATGTTACGTTCTGCCCACGGTTGAGTTCGTGGCAGGCGTGCCGGGCCATATTGATGCTCGACTTTACATCCGCCTCAGCACAGTCGTCTTTGCTGAGTATGCTACACAGATAGCAATGATTTCTTGTGTAGTTTCAATTGTAGTTGTGAGGATATCTTCGCTTGAGGTTGCTACACGAATGGGTTTAGTTTTTCTTACGTTGATACGTAGTCCGACATTTTCCGCGTTTTTGACGAGAGCCTTACGTTTGGTCTTGAGCTCTGACAGACTGTGAGACGAGAAGCAAATATCATCAGCGTAGTCATGTTAGCTAAGTTTTTGGTGCTGCCGCCATTGAATACCACCGGGGGCGTCATTGCCCGTTTTCTTGTGGACGCTGTCAAGGACTACTATGAAAAGTAGAGGCAACAGTATGCAACCCTGCCGGACCACTTGTTGGATGGTAAATTTATTGCTTCTTTTTTCTTTGAAGAGCACGCTGCATTCAGCGTCTTCATAAAGCTCGCGAATAAGAATGATTATCTTATCCGGTACGCCCACATTTTTGAGAGCGGACCAGATTGCGTGTCTGTTCATTGTGTCAAAAGCACGTTCAAAGTCAACAAATAACATATACAGTAGGGCGTATCGAATTATAATTTTTTTTGTCGAATTTCACATTCTAGAAGGTCTCAAAAAATGCATAGGGTGGTCAAGATTTCCCAAAAAAAATTTTAGAAAAAAAATTAGGATCTCTTCCTCTCCCGAAAGGTCAAAGTTGTTTTTTGAGAAAAGCAGTCAAAAACGAAGATCTCAAAATGCTTTAATTTTTGCAAGAAAAGCGTTATATGTCTGAAAGCAAAAGTAAATATAAACTTTAGCTAACAATATTTTGGCAAACACAATGCCACTCTTGGTTTTATGCACAGTATCCTGTGCAATGGATATTCGAATCTACATGTACACTTGAGGTAGCACAGAACTTTTGATTGCTATCTGATTGCGAATTAATAATTTGCATATTTTTGCATATGCAATTTTCTGGTTTTTAGGAAATGTGTACATTAATGCAGTTTTTTAACTTTTTCAAAAAAAAAAAATAATATAAGGATTTATGTCTCGGGCACTAGTGTTACTGAAGATAATTTCCATAATTTAGATTCTTCAAATATTTCTAAACAACAGCTTGTCCAAGAGTATCAATTAACAACTCCAGGTTAAGACCATATATAAAAAAAAGCTACTTCAAGCATGAAATGTAAGAATTTTGTCCATATCTCCTTTATCGTTATTATTTCATTAAAACACTTCTTAACAACAAATGTTAAGTCAATTGAGACCCATCGAATGTCAAGCTCAGAAACGCAAAATTTTAGTATAACATTTTTGTCAATGCTGAGGTGAGTTTTAACAAAATAATAAAATTTATAAGGAAGGAAAATTTTAAAAAAAAAAATCAAAATAGGAAAAAAACCTTGATCTTAACCAGGTGTTGTAAATTGATACTCTTAGACAAGGTGTTGTTCAGAAATATTTGAAGAATCAAAATAAAGGAAATTATTTTCGGTGACACTTCTTGTGCCCGAGATATAGAACCTTATATTAACCTTTTTTTTAAAAAGTTAATAAATTGAATTCAAGTACACATTTCTCAAAAACAAGAAAATTCATACTGTTGTGACTCACAACGAGGCATTCCCCAAAATATTGTCTGTTTACTGGTAGCCAAGTCCTGGCAATGAAAGTTGATCCACCGCAACAACTAAGCGAGCGATCAACATTCATTGCATTGCGGCACTTTTACATGAATTCAATGCCAAGGCCAGTAAAGTTAACAAATAAAGTCAACTAAAACAAAAATAAGACAATAAAATGAACACTGATCTGCCGCAACAACTGGGCGATCAGTTTTCATTTTATTAAAAGACAATAAAATAAAGCCAACCATTTACTTCTGTGTGGCCAGCGTCAAATGCTGACAAAGCAAAAACCAGAGGTAAATTATTTTTAATATTTTATTGTTGTAGTTAGCGTACATACATTTTGGCTACGCGAATAAAGTAGAATAATAATTTATCGTTGGGCAATATGACCCAATTACACATGTTATACATGTTGTACATTTACTCAGTTGAATTCTTGGTTATTAAATAAGTACTATGTAGGAATATGTTGAAGTACGTTTGTAAACTAGATTAAGAACTGTTTCGTAAACTAGATTAAGAATTCAATAATTACGATAAAAACTAAGACTAACTATTGTGCAACATTGCCTTCCGCATCTTGCACAAATGCTGAGTACAGCTAATTATCATTAAAACCGAGGTGTTAAGCATAAATATTTTTAAGAGAATAGTGAGTTGGTTTTTAACTGTGAATAGAACTAATACTTCAAAAATAAAAGGTATACCGTCACAAGTGTGACCAGGAAGAACAGCACAAAACCGTTTTCGTTATTAATTACCAAGAGAAGGACCAGGGGATTTTCCGAGCCGCATCGAAACGAGTAAGTATAACCAAGGTAATTTTCCGGCAACCTCACGGCTGCCTACTGACCAGCATAACTCACCATGCCTAATACAATAAGGTGAGTAAATATAACTAGGATTTGGGACGAGTTCCCGGTGTGACCAGTAGGGCCTTAGACTAGCGGTAGGATCTACGTGCATCCTCACGGGAGGACGCAACAGTACGCAAAAATAATGCAAATTATTAATTCGCCAAATTTATGGAAAACGTCAACACTATAATCAAAATCTCCAAAATTGAGACAATCAGATAGCAATCAAAAGTTCTGTGCTACCTCGGGTCCACTTTTAGATTCGAATATTCTTCACACAGAACCTTGTGGGTAAAAATCGATAGTGGCATCGTGGTTGGCAGGATATTGTTAGTTAAAGCCTTTATTTACCTTTACTTTAGGACATATGTAGTTTTTCTTACAAAAATCAAAGCATTTTGAGATCATGACTTTTAACTGTTTTTATTTAAAAAACAACTTTTTCCTTGCGGGAGTGGAAGACATCCTTATTTTTTCCTAAATTTTTTCTTGGGAGATCTTGACCACCCTACGCAACTATTGAGACCTCTTAGAATACGATCTAAGTTTTTCGATACGCCCTAATATACAGTGGTTATCTTCACTCAGCTGATTGCTCAATTATTATTCACAATGAGTTTATGTGGTTAACGTAGGATCGCCATATTGCTCAGTGCGTAGTGTGGTGTTGGGAGCTGTTCATATTCTATCCAGAATGACAAAAGCAAGAACTTACTCAGCAGCATTTAGAAGTGTGATACCTCGCCTAGAGCTTTAGTTTTTATTCCTGTTTTTTGGAATCTTGAGTAGTGAGTTAAATCACAACAGAGGCATAACTTTTACTTTTTATGGTTTTTTCTGAAGACGTTTATTCTTAATGAAGCAAATTAAGCAACGATTAGTTAACATCTGCAATGGTCGAATGGATAAACTAATGTTCTTACACTCATGCGGCCGTAGTTCAAGTCTCCGGATAAAGGTAATTTTTCAAATGCCGGCAACATGTGTTGGAAGTTCATTAGACATGCTTGCCTCCATACTCGCTTATATCTTTTTTTTATTAGCATGTCCTATGACGGCATGTCTGCCAAATGAATTGCCGTTATAGCAATGCAGCATGCCTCTTATGGTATGAATGCAGAAATAATACCGTGAGATGAATGCAGCATCAGTGTCGTGAGATGCATGCAGCATTGCTGCTAGGGCAGTTCATTTGGCAGACATGCCGGCCTGGGACATCCCTATAGAAATAAGATAGAAATACTCGCAAAGTACGTCCAAAGTGGGGAAAAGAAGGTGTTTTGCTGGCCCGGGTGATAACGGTACTTGAAGTAATTTAAAAGAAACAGTTTAAACAGATTATTGTTCTGTATACATGTCATTCTGGCAGGTAATTGATTTATACATTTTCATTAAAAATAACAAAATGGCGGACATCTAAATAGAAATCTTTTAAAAATCGCGTGTTTTTTTGTGGAAAATCGGAGGAAAAATAGGAAAAAATTAACTAAAATGAACAATTGTACTACCTGCAAGAGCCATTGGAGTATATATTTCTTGATAAAATTCTATGCTTGATAGAATTTTTAAAACACATTTTTTTGTAAAGAAAAACGCTTTTAAGGTTTTAATAACAAACAGTTCGCAATTGTGAAGCACTGTCGACTATGTGATATAACTTCGTTGATATTTTAAATGTAAATAAACTTACAATATATTGCACTTTCATTAAAAAAAACTGTTACATCTTTAATACCATAATTTTTAACATACTCTATTTAAGCTGAAATATGACAACAAATGCTTAATAAAAAAAAAAAAATAAAATTAAATAAAAGAAAAAATAAATTAAAATATTTTTTATATATTGCAACAAAATATGTTCATAGTATACAATAACATACAAACTTGAAGGTGAATGTGCGATTCAAAATAAATACGAAAATACCCAATGCGAGGGTTAAAAAATGAAATAAAAAAACCAAATAATTATCTAGTTTTGTTAACATTTTGAAAACGTCTTTTTTAACGCTTTAAAGCGATTTTCGGAACAACTTCTCCAGGGTGTCTGAGGAGTCAATTCCACCGATTGACTCTATAAATAACTAAATAAATAAATAAAAACATAAAAAAATTTTTGTAGCAACTAAAGTTAGTATTTAATACCTAATGTAACAGAATAAAGATTTTTTTAAAATCTTTGAAACTTTACGCAATTGTTACTGTTTTTACAACTAAAAATTCAATTTATATATTGTTTACAAATTTATGGAGAACTAGCGAGTTTCCAACTAGCAATGAAGCTAGTACATATACGACTACTTAGTTATGAACAGTTGGTATTTTTTAACTAGTCATAATGCGACTGTAACTTAAGTTAGTTCACTGTAAATTAAGCAACTTGTTCTTATATAACTAGTAAAACAGCTTGTATTTTTTTAACTAGTTTAAATACAGATAGAAACCTATCTAGTAACTTTTTGGTAAGTAAGATTTCACTTGTTTAACATCTAGTACTTTTTTGACTAGTTTTATTTTAACTACTGAGTTGACTAGTAAAATTCATAACTTAGTTCCTATTTGTACTAATGCTATATGAAAAAAAATAAATAAGTTTTGTAACGAACCTCCGGGGCGCTACAGATTGGGTTTTCCAGCCAGGGTATAACTCAGCGGCTGTCCGGGGTTCTGACACAAGAATTGTTGTGGAGGTTTTTGGGTTGTGACCGCTTGCACTCCTTTTTTAAGGGAGCACTAGAATCGCGGCGATGTCCGAATGGAAATCTTCTTACGGGTAGTGATGCTTTGCAGGTGGATGGCCGGTTCGTCCTGTCGGCCTGTCCGTCCGTGCGGTTTGCGTCGCTGGGGATTTCTTCGGGAATGGGATAGGTTAGCTGGCGTGTAGCTTGCGATTCGTTTCGACGCGAAGCTTGGGTGACTCGGTGAATCGTCCAGCCTCAAGCGTGAAACAATTTAGTAAAAGGCTTATGTTTGGTTTGCTCGTGTGGAGCTGTGGGAAAGCACAAAGCGGGGCACGGAGAACTTTAACGTCTCTGGCCACGACGCTCGCCTTGTAATAGGATGTTTGCTGGCGTATAGCTAGCAAGGCGTTTCGACGCGAGGTCCTGATTGGCTCCTAAGGAGCCGTCTGGCCTCAAGCGTGAAACAAGTTGATGAAATGGCCTTTCGGCGGTACTCGTGCAGAGTTGGAAGTGGGGAAACGGAGAAGAAAGGCTTTCAGTGAATGGTCTTAATTCTCGACGTTTTGCCCTAGTGTGAAAGGAATTTAGGAAGTGGTGTGGGGTTGTATTCAGGATACCTTACCGTCTTTGGTGTCAGCGTCCGTCCGACCAGCTACCTTCCAAATTGCTTTCAGCTTCGAAATAGTTCCAACTCAAAAAGGAATCGTAATAAAACTTCTGCACGTCTTGTTCATTCAGTGTCTCGCACTCGACTCTCTTTATTTCAAAACTAAAATCTTCTAAGTGGTGGCTGGCACCGGCGTCATGTGACGCATATAAACTTATTCTATTAGCGATAGTCATACATTCTGTGCTTGTCTGAGCGAGAAACAAATATAATTTATACAATTTGATACACACTATTTCTTATGTGGTGTATAAATGTGTGTGTTATATTTAGAGGGGAAGCTCGCTCAGTACTTTGTATGTATGTGTTATTTTTGATAACATAAATTTCTTATATGAGTAACAATGTGTGTGTGCTTTATGTTTCTAGCTTAAAGATAATACAGGGTGAGTACTTTAGTTTAGTCTCAAGTATTAAATTGTAAATGGTTAATTCAGTGTATAGCTTATTAGTATGTATATTGTATATTACATATACATAGCTTAATAACGATTAGACTATTTGAATAATGAAGTTTTATAATAACAAAATAAAGATGTGTTTTATTATGACTGTACTTTGAGTAGCAGTCAGAATATGAAATTCAATGATTATATAAATAGGTACGGTTACCGTGAGTGGCGTGATCCGTGGTTTATGTGTGGCTGATGCAGCTGTTGTTTGTCGTCATCGGGAGGGGGTTTCGTCTTCGTTGGCTATGGGTACATAGCGTTGCTGTTGTAGCGTTGACTGTTTATAAAGCTGGAGCAGCGTTGTTGTTGTTGTTGGCTATAAATGTATAGCGTTGCTGTTTGTTAAGCGGTTACTTAACCTGGGGTAATGTTGTTGTTGTTGTTGTAGATGCTGGCTATTTATGTGCATAGCGTTGCTGCTGTTGCTGTGCGGTCGTCTGTGATTTAATTCACAGGGGCGCTGTACCGATGGGGTATTGCCTGGCTGCCGGTCGTTTATGTGGCCGTAGCAGGGCCGCCATCGGTAGAATCGTTCGGTGGGCTCTTATTGTGAGGGCCGGTTTTGACCCCGTCAAAAGGGGTCCTTACACCCCCCTGGTAGTTCGGGGGTAAAAGCGTTCTCACTTTTCCGGATCGGCAAATCCGGACCCTGTAGTGTATCCCTTCGATATTTGTATTGATTATGCGTTGGGTTCCACGCTTATGTTGAGCTTGTACCTTGCTGACCTGTTGTTGTAGCTGTGGAGGCCAGGCTGGGTGCACTCCGTAGTGACTCTCTGTTTGCAGGTTCCACAGTTGAGGTAGCGTAGCTTCGGCCTGCGTTAAATCTATGGTCGTGGGGGTGGCTTCGTCTGGTTGGATGAGCCAGCCTATGCAGTTCTCCGGGAGAATCTCGTTGTGGGTTAGATATTGACTGCCGCTGTAGTTGGGGCCTTCGTGTGCGCTCATGTTGATGTCGGATGTTGTGGGTTGCCCGTGTGGATGCGACGATGGTTCTGCGCTCGTGGCGTCTTGACAACTGCCTGTGAGTCGTTGGTCGTTGCTGCTATGTAGCTCTGATGCGAAATTGTGGCTGTCGAAATCGCTATGTGGATCTGTAGCATACAAGGCGTCGAAATCGATGTGTGGTTCTGTAGTGCACAGGTCCGGTTCTAAATCCCAGCCAGTGTAGAATGTTGGCTGTGGTTGACTTCCTTCGCTGATTGCTGAGCTGCGTGGGCTCACGCAGAGCTGCTCGAGGATATCTACCGTTTGTTGGATATCCGGTGTGGGCAGAAATGACGAGATCGCTGGCCCGCTGTCAAACAGGTAGGGAGGCCAGGAGTAGGTGGTTGTATCGACGTAGAGGGGTGCTTGGTATGCGCTTCCCGTTGGTGCTGTTGTAGTTGGGTGTGGTGGAGCTGTGTCCTTTTGTGTTAGCTCGAGTATGTCGGTGATGTCTGGTAAAGATGAAATCGAGCGTGGCTTGGCAACCGTATCTGGTTGCGTTGCTGCTTCGCTGCTGTTTGTGGGTAATGCTGGCAGGGGTATTGGAGGCAAACGTTGACCTGCCAATTCCTGTATAAGTTCGCTTATTTGCCTGCGCTTTTGGGTGGCGAGTTCCGTGGCGAACCAGGTGGCGCGTTCGATGTTGGTATGCGGGATGTGGTTGGCGTCTTCTACAAATTTTTCCACATATTGTAGTGTGAAGAGCCCGCAATCCGTCATATTTCGCTGCTGTGGTACCACCATGCGGTATCCTGGCAGGTTCTCGGTGGTGAATGTAGTGTGGTTTTGCTCTGGGTATTTGGCGTGCAACTCCTGTGTGAGGTATTCACGTAGTGGCTGAAATACCTGGGAGCGGTCCGTGTAAGAGCAGCATTGCTGGCTGCTGGTGTGCGGGTTGCGTGATAGTCCGCAAAGCCGGTGTTGCGGTGGCTATTGCGCAAATGATCACCACAAACCAATGCAAATTTTGATTGATTGGTACGATGATGTACCGCTTGCTTAGTATGTCGTGGCGGCGGGTCCAAGACTGGACCTCCTTGTAGCGTAGCTGAGCAAGTGACAAAGTTGTATCGCTTGCTCGTCCTCTGGGGCGCGTGAGGTGCTCGTAAAAATGTGGGCTGAAGAAATGATATTCAGCTTGTTGATCGTCATGAAGTAGCACCCGTTGAATCCACTTCAGGTAGAAATCTATGATCTTGTCGTTCACGTAGACGTCTGTAGCGAGACAGGCATAATCGTTCATTTCGATCGTGATTCCTCCTGGACCTGGTGGGTAGGTGAACAGATGCTCTGGGCTTTCGTTGTCGTCGTCGTCGCTGGACAGCTCTATGGCTGTCGTGGCTGTCGCTGCTGGCGCTGTTGTCGGCGTCTGTGCCGACTGTTGAGACTGCGTCGAGTCTGTGCTAGCTGCGAAGGGTGCACTTGAGCGATTTAGTTCTGCGTTGAGTTCTGCGGTTGCTTGGGGCAGTATCTGCTGCATCTCTTGCTCGAGTTGCGCTGCGCATTCGATGGCGAATGGTGTCACTGCCGTCTGGTTGTAAAACCTGTGCACGATTAGGTTGTCGGCTGTGTATGGAGCTGACGGTGGGCAGTTTGACCAGTTCGGCGTAGTGGTGACATCTGGCCGGAATGCTCGGTCAACGTTGATCGATCTGTCTAGGGTGGTCGAGGGGTTCTGGACCACTCGAATCGCTCCACAATGGACGTGGGTCGGATCACTCGACGGAGCTGCTTGCCTGGGGCGGTGATGATGCCTGCGATGGCGCTTTCGCACCTTGGGTGCTTTCGCTGCGACCTGTGCAGCGTGCTTCTCCTTTTCTACTCGCTCTCGCAATTTAGCGATGAATATCTGCTTATTCAGCTGTAGTTGGTCCATGGCTGTGCTGGAGGCGATCTCGCTTTGCGTCAGTTGTTTTGAAAAAAAAACAGTTTGGTGGAATCCCTGTAGGTTGGCAAAATACGATTGGAAATTTATACTTTAAATTTACTGCGAAGTTTTATCGCGCTCGTGACTCAATTGCGTTGTTGCATATGAAACGGTCCAAATTGCAATGGTTTGTTTTGAAGTTATGTTCAAACTTCCTTTCGTTTTGTTGCGGTGTTGCCAGTTATAAATTCTTTGCTGTATGACGCAGTTTGATGTGAATATACCATTTGATGTGCAGCCGGTGCATGATGGTTGAATTCTTGTGGTGAGATTGACAGAAAGTGTCATTTGGTTGTGCATCTGGCATGTAGCTCCGTAATTATGTCGTGTGTGACACTTGCTTGAGCGTTTACACTGTAGACGATGACTGATGAATGCATTTTGACGATCTTCTGTTTTTGATGTAAATTTTGACGATTTGGTGTGCATCTGGTGCGTGATTGCATTACGACGGAAGTGGTGCCAGAAAAGTATGGCTGTACGTCTGATGTGTAGCTCAGTAATAGTGCTGCGTGCGACACTTGTTTGGGCGTTTGCAGTGTAGATGATGACTGATGGCTATATCGTTGACGTGGTGGCCTTCCGTTGGTAGGCGTTGCTTGCTGAATGTAATTTAAAATACGAGCGGTCTGAGGGTTTTGACGCTCGTTGCATGTGTATAATGCAAACGCTAGTTGTCATGTTGATGACATGCTTCAGCGGGGTCATATCGATAGCTGGTCGCAAGGTGATTCTTTGGACTGCTAGCCCGGTTGGTTGGTTGACTGATGCGATGGCTTTACTTGGCAGTGACCTTCTCTGGTAGGTGCTGATGTGTAGCGTGATGGTTTGTGACTTGTCACATGACTTGAGGTTGTGTCGTTTTGCTGTTGCACTGGTTGCAACTTTTCGTGTCAGGGATGACATGTTGTTGGTGGTAGTTGTTAGTGCAGGTACGTGCTGCAGATCCTAGTTGGTGTCACAGATGGTGCTGCGGGTCCCTTTTGGTGTCGCAGACGGTGCTGCGGTTGCACATATGCTGTTGAATCGATGCTGAAACGTAGTTGGTGGGGCAGATATGGCTGCGAATGATGACATAGTCGGGTTGCGTAGCTTCCAGTTGTTGACGCGGGTTAGGGCCGCGGTGGCTTCCAGTTGTTGACGCGGGTTAGGGCCGCGGTAGCTTCCAGTTGTTGACGCGGATTAGGGCCGCGGTAACTTCCAGTTGTTGACGCGGATTAGGGCCGCGATGGCTTCCAGTTGTTGACGCGGATTAGGGCCGCGGTAGCTTCCAGTTGTTGACGCGGATTAGGGCCGCGGTGGCTTCCAGTTGTTGACGCGGATTAGGGCCGCGGTGGCTTCCAGTTGTTGACGCGGATTAGGGCCGCGGTAGCTTCCAGTTGTTGACGCGGGTTAGGGCCGCGGTAACTTCCAGTTGTTGACGCGGATTAGGGCCGCGATGGCTTCCAGTTGTTGACGCGGATTAGGGCCGCGGTAGCTTCCAGTTGTTGACGCGGATTAGGGCCGCGGTAGCTTCCAGTTGTTGACGCGGATTAGGGCCGCGGTAGCTTCCAGTTGTTGACGCGGGTTAGGGCCGCGGTGGCTTCCAGTTGTTGACGCGGATTAGGGCCGCGGTAGCTTCCAGTTGTTGACGCGGGTTAGGGCCGCGGTAGCTTCCAGTTGTTAACGCGGGTTAGGGCCGCGGTGGCTTCCAGTTGTTGACGCGGATTAGGGCCGCGGTGGCTTCCAGTTGTTGACGCGGATTAGGGCCGCGGTGGCTTCCAGTTGTTGACGCGGATTAGGGCCGCGGTATGTGGGGCATTATGATGCGGGTTGACGTGGTCGTCGTTGGCGAAGAACTTCTTCAAATCGCTGATGTGTACCGTTCTGCTCCTATTTTCTTTGGGTCGTTTCACCTTGACGATAACCGGCGATGGAAAGTGGAGAACTTCGTAAGGCCCGTCGTACCTCGGGGCCAGTTTTGCTGCAAAACTATCAACGGCTTTGGAGAGGTGGTGCGTTTTGACCAGGACCAGGTCCCCAATGTTTGGTCTCCAAGCTCGTCGCCGCAAGTTATAATATCGGGCTTGATCCTGCGATGCTCGTTCCAGATTTTGCCTGACAATTCGGAAGACTTCTTGTAGACGGGTGGCCTTTTCGTCTGGTGTTTGCGTTTGATACCCCGTGCCTAGGGTGTTCTCATCGAAGACATTCTTTGGGAGCCTTGGTTCTCGCCCCTGTATTAGGTATGCGGGACTGTAACCGGTTGATTCCTGGGTTGCTGAGTTCATCGCCAACGTAAATTCGGGTAAGAGTTTGTCCCAGTCCCGTTGCTCTTGTTGGGTGAATTGTGCAATCATCGTCTTGATGGTGCGATTAGCTCTCTCCGTAGGGTTTTCTTGGGGGGTGTATGGCGCTGTGTACTGGTGTTTGATGCCCAGTGCCTGCACGAAATCCTTGAACTTCTTACTTGTAAATTGGGCCCCATTGTCCGTGACAAGGATCTTCGGGATTCCAAAGCGGCCGATAATGCGCTCTCGCAAAGCAAACGTAAGAGTCTCTGTTGTGGCTTTCCGCATCGGGACCATCTCCGTCCATTTGGAGAATTTGTCGAACAGCACCAGTAGCATATTGTTCCCGCTCTTGGACCTGGGGAGAGGTCCCACGAAGTCGGCGCAAACTATGTTCCAGGGCTCCTCGGGTAACTGTGTCAACATTTGTCCGGCAGGCGCTTGTTGGCTGGGTTTGAATTTCTGGCAGTTCTCGCAACTGCGCACGTATTTGCTCACCTCTCTGAACATGGCCGGCCAATAATAACGATTGGCTACTCGGCCGATGGTCTTCCTGATGCCCAGGTGGCCGGCTGTGGGCGCATCATGGCACTCGTGTAGCACTTGTTTGCGTAATGGCTTTGGTACGCACAGCTTCCAGGGAGCACTGTCCTCATCGCTCACCTGCCGTGGGATGTGACGGTAGAGTTTTTCGCCGTCAATGAAGTAGTCCGCAAATTTGGCTGGGTCTTCTCGTACTTCTCTCTTTTTCTTTTGTAGCCAGGGGCAAGACTGGTCCTGTACCTCCTCTGCTGTGACCTGCAATAATGCCTCCTGGGGCTGCCGTGATAAGGCATCGGCTATGACGTTGAGCTTCCCTCTGCGGTATTGCACATCGAAGTTGAACTGCTGGAGTTCGAGTGCCCACCGCGCGATCCGGCCAGATGGACTCTCTATAGAGTTGAGCCACTTCAGTGATAAGTGGTCCGTGATAACGGTGAACCGATATCCCTCTAGGTATGGCCTCATCTTTCGTATGCCCCATATAATGGCCAGGCATTCCTTCTCAGTGGGGGAGTAGTTCTTCTCTGCGCTGCTGAGGTGGCGGCTGGCGTAAGCTATCACACGTTCCTGACCATCAATCTCCTGTGTGAGTACTGCGCCTACTCCATAGTCGCTGGCGTCCGTTTGTAGGATGAATTTTTGGGAGAAGTCCGGGCATGTAAGAATGGGTGCCTCGGTAAGCTTTGTCTTCAATAATTCAAATGCTTGTTGTTGCTCCTGGCCCCACTTCCAATGCTTCCCCTTTTTAAGCAGGGCAGTCAGCGGTGTCACAATTTTGGCGAAGTCGGGTACGAACCTCCTGTACCACGATGCAATACCCAGGCAGCGTCGTACCTCACGCAAGTTGCTGGGTGGTGGTAGGCTCTGAATGGCTGCGATCTTGTCGGGGTCCGTATGTATCCCCTGGTCACTCACTACGTGCCCCAAGTATTTGAGTTCCTTTTCAAAAAACTTGCACTTGTCCTTGTTGATTTTGAGGTTTGCTGCCCTGAGCCTCCGGAAAACCTCGCGCAAATTTGCCTTATGTTCCTCTAGAGACCTTCCGGTGACCACGATGTCGTCGAGGTAAGCGAAGGCGTGTGGCTCCATTTCGGGTCCTATCACTTGGTCTAGCGCTCTCTGAAAAGTGGCGGGAGCGGAATGTAGACCGAACGGCATGACCTTCCATTGGAATAGGCCTCTTCCTGGTACCGTGAACGCCGTGTATGGTCGGCTGCTTTTCTCTACCGCTATCTGCCAATATCCATTTTTCAGATCCAGGCTGCTTATAAATTTGGCATTCCGCAGACGATCAAGGATATGGTGGATACGTGGCAGGGGGTACGCGTCTGGAATGGACTTGGCGTTAAGCTGGCGATAGTCGACACACAGTCGCCAGGCTCCGGTCTTTTTCCTGACCAGTACTATGGGTGCACTGTGTGGGCTCCGCGATGGCTCGATACACCCTTGTTTGAGCAGTTCGTTCACCTCCTCGTCGATAATTTTCTGCATCGCCGGATTTTTAGGGAAGTAACGCTGCTTTATGGGCTGATCATCGCGCATCGTAATCCGATGGGTGGTGACATTCGACACTCCTGCTAACTTGTCAAACTTTTGAAGCTCGTCAGCGAGGAAGGCGGTGATCTCGGCCTGTTGCCTTGGACTCAGCGTCGCACGTGTGGGCTGCGTGATGGTTGTCAAAGAAGTCGCTGGAGTCGGCGCTGAACTCGGTGTGATCGGCAACGGTGCGATCGTATTGTCGTAGGGGAATGGTTGCGGGTGAGAGGCTGATGAGCTCCCTGGATCTAAATGACGGTCGTGTGCCGGCGCCTTGGTGAGCTTGGAGGAGCCAGGCGTCTGGCGAGGTCTGCTGGTATGTGACGGCGAACGTTGTTCGAGCCATCCGTGATGTGGGTGCTGGCTTGATAATTCTAATGTCCTCTTATGGGATGGTGGGCGGCGCGGCCTCTTCTTGCCCTGATGGGTGCCGGCTGCAGGCATGTCGTCCGGAGGTGCGGTCTCATTGCGCATCACGCAGTCTGCCGGGGTTGTAACGGCTGGAGTTATTGGCGCGGGGCCTGCGAGAGTGAGAGGGTGACCACCTACGTTGAGGGTGGTGCCCACTTGTCGTAGAAAATCTATACCCAGTATGAGGTCGTCGAGAGTTTCCTGCATAATGAGCAGTGGGATAGTGTATTGCTTTGTACCCCAGTGAAGTGTGGCTTCTACTTCTCGCGTGAGGGTTCTACCGGTGCCGTCGGCCAAACGGACGGGCACCTTTATAGTCTTCGGCGCCGCTAGTGGGCCTATTTGTTTGGCTGCCCGCTCGCTAATAAAACTACGAGAGGCCCCTGTGTCCACGATGGCGGACAATCGCCTAGTTCCTATCAGCACGGAAGCTAGGAGGCGGTTTGTAGCAAACGTCAGCACACTGGTTGGTCTATCGTCGTGTTTTCCATCTCTGTGGGGTGCAGCAGGCGTGGTAGGTCCTTGCGGCTGTCCTCGATCGTTGAGCGCCTCCCGCACCCGCATAGTCAGAAGGTGTTCGGCTTCTTTGTTGACAGGTAAGCGCTTCGTTCCGGTGCGACGAGCCTTCGGCCGTCCTTGTCCCGCCACTGTTTTAACCATGGCGTGCTGTCTTTGAAAACTTTAAATGATGGATGATGCTCGTTTTCGTCAACGAGTTCGTGGAATTGGTGCGATGATCGTAGATAAAGAATAAAATAATTATGATTAACTCTAACTACTGTGGTTTGTTTTCGTCAAACAAGTTCGCCGGATTTGTGTGATGATTGTAGGATTGGTCTACTGGGTTTTACGGCGATTGTGCTTGCTTGGACGATGAAGTTGGCGCACAATAATGGGCCTTGGAACCGCTGTTGTTTTTAATTGCTTCGTTATAGATGATTGTGTTCGTTTTCGTCAAACGAGCTCGACAAAATTATGCCTTGTCGTTTTGTAGGGTTAAAGATGATTAATATCGTTATTTTATGGAATTAAAGATGATTATTTTGTAGCATCCCGCTATCTTTTATTTTTATGTTGTGTTAAAGATGATTAATATCGTTAAATATTTTGTAGCATCCCGCTATCTTTTATTTTGTGGAATTAAAGATGATTAATATCGTTAAGTATTTTGTAGCATCCTGCTATCTTTTATTTTTATGTTGTATTAAAGATGATTAATTTTGTAGCATCCCGCTATCTTTTATTTTTATGTTGTGTTAAAGATGATTAATTTTGTTGTATATGTTGTCTTCAAACAAGTTCGAAGATTTAGTGTGGTGGTCTTTGAGACCGTTGTCAGCGTATGGTCGCACTTGATGCTGGGCACGTTGACGTGTGTGTGTGTGTGAATGCTTTGTAGTCCTTGAGACTGTACTTCTGCTTCTGGCCACGCCTGTGGCTTCCGTATGGTGTGAAAGCTTGGCTCGTGGTCTTGGGTTTTCTTCTTGGACTCTGCTTGCTTGATGATTGCTTACAGAGTCCCTGCTCGGGCGCCACTTGTAACGAACCTCCGGGGCGCTACAGATTGGGTTTTCCAGCCAGGGTATAACTCAGCGGCTGTCCGGGGTTCTGACACAAGAATTGTTGTGGAGGTTTTTGGGTTGTGACCGCTTGCACTCCTTTTTTAAGGGAGCACTAGAATCGCGGCGATGTCCGAATGGAAATCTTCTTACGGGTAGTGATGCTTTGCAGGTGGATGGCCGGTTCGTCCTGTCGGCCTGTCCGTCCGTGCGGTTTGCGTCGCTGGGGATTTCTTCGGGAATGGGATAGGTTAGCTGGCGTGTAGCTTGCGATTCGTTTCGACGCGAAGCTTGGGTGACTCGGTGAATCGTCCAGCCTCAAGCGTGAAACAATTTAGTAAAAGGCTTATGTTTGGTTTGCTCGTGTGGAGCTGTGGGAAAGCACAAAGCGGGGCACGGAGAACTTTAACGTCTCTGGCCACGACGCTCGCCTTGTAATAGGATGTTTGCTGGCGTATAGCTAGCAAGGCGTTTCGACGCGAGGTCCTGATTGGCTCCTAAGGAGCCGTCTGGCCTCAAGCGTGAAACAAGTTGATGAAATGGCCTTTCGGCGGTACTCGTGCAGAGTTGGAAGTGGGGAAACGGAGAAGAAAGGCTTTCAGTGAAAGGTCTTAATTCTCGAAGTTTTGCCCTAGTGTGAAAGGAATTTAGGAAGTGGTGTGGGGTTGTATTCAGGATACCTTACCGTCTTTGGTGTCAGCGTCCGTCCGACCAGCTACCTTCCAAATTGCTTTCAGCTTCGAAATAGTTCCAACTCAAAAAGGAATCGTAATAAAACTTCTGCACGTCTTGTTCATTCAGTGTCTCGCACTCGACTCTCTTTATTTCAAAACTAAAATCTTCTAAGTGGTGGCTGGCACCGGCGTCATGTGACGCATATAAACTTATTCTATTAGCGATAGTCATACATTCTGTGCTTGTCTGAGCGAGAAACAAATATAATTTATACAATTTGATACACACTATTTCTTATGTGGTGTATAAATGTGTGTGTTATATTTAGAGGGGAAGCTCGCTCAGTACTTTGTATGTATGTGTTATTTTTGATAACATAAATTTCTTATATGAGTAACAATGTGTGTGTGCTTTATGTTTCTAGCTTAAAGATAATACAGGGTGAGTACTTTAGTTTAGTCTCAAGTATTAAATTGTAAATGGTTAATTCAGTGTATAGCTTATTAGTATGTATATTGTATATTACATATACATAGCTTAATAACGATTAGACTATTTGAATAATGAAGTTTTATAATAACAAAATAAAGATGTGTTTTATTATGACTGTACTTTGAGTAGCAGTCAGAATATGAAATTCAATGATTATATAAATAGGTACGGTTACCGTGAGTGGCGTGATCCGTGGTTTATGTGTGGCTGATGCAGCTGTTGTTTGTCGTCATCGGGAGGGGGTTTCGTCTTCGTTGGCTATGGGTACATAGCGTTGCTGTTGTAGCGTTGACTGTTTATAAAGCTGGAGCAGCGTTGTTGTTGTTGTTGGCTATAAATGTATAGCGTTGCTGTTTGTTAAGCGGTTACTTAACCTGGGGTAATGTTGTTGTTGTTGTTGTAGATGCTGGCTATTTATGTGCATAGCGTTGCTGCTGTTGCTGTGCGGTCGTCTGTGATTTAATTCACAGGGGCGCTGTACCGATGGGGTATTGCCTGGCTGCCGGTCGTTTATGTGGCCGTAGCAGGGCCGCCATCGGTAGAATCGTTCGGTGGGCTCTTATTGTGAGGGCCGGTTTTGACCCCGTCAAAAGGGGTCCTTACAGTTTTTAAACTATTAAAGTTTTTTCGAGGTTCGTCACGAAAAATATTTCAAGTCTCTTCCCGTTTTTTGTTTTTGTATGCGATATAGATTGTGCGCGATTTTAGAAAATATGTTGAGGGGGAAAAATTAATAGGACCTGCTCACACATTTGACCCCTAGGGGTGATAAATTTTTTGGATTTGAACTACGTTTAAAAGACATATTTTTCTATTTTTTGTATTTTTTCAATGAAGACCCCCCAGAAGGGCGCCAAAGTGTGGATGTGTTCAAAAAGAAAATTTTATTGAACCAGCTTATATATTTTACCTTCTAGTGGTCATTGATTCTTTTTTTATGTAAGAGAGTGTCTCCGGTTATGGAATACTTTAGGTTTTTTCATAATTTGACACACAAAACACAATTTAAGTATATGTTGATAAAAACGATGATATTTGACAAATGCAAAAAACAAGGTGTCCCACAACTAGTTACATATATAGTTACATAGTGAACATATTTTGCCAGAAAGTATGTTCATCCCTAAATATAATGAAAATATTGCAAAAATAATGCATTATACTTTTTTTAAAATTAATTCACTTCAATTTATCGCACTCTAAAAAATTTATAAATAGTAATTGTGTTGACTTTTTTTGAATACTCACAGGAAGCAAAAATATGCGTGTATTAACTTCGGTGTAAGCAAAATAACTGAATTTTGTCAAACTACAGTATGAAACACAGTAGTATACAGTAGTATACTCAAATCCACGAAATGTTTTTTCTGACTGTCCGACTACCGAAGACACTCCCCTACTATGATATAAATTTTTTTCTATATTTTGTGTTTTTTGTGTATAGATAAATCCCAACAATAGACCCTTCTTTTGAACTATGCAACTTTTTTACGTCGAAAATAGCAAAGTACGGACATATATCTTATATAGCACAAACCACCAGTATTACTAACTGAAGCACCAACCAATGGCAGTGTAAATATTAAGTAAGCAGAATATTTTGTATGTTAATTTTGTATTATATGTCTTTAGAGATGCTCTCTCTCCCTGTCTCTTTCACAAAAACTTATTTTGTTCTTAGTTTAAGAAGATTCACTTCTGTATTGTTAATAAGCTATACTGTTTTTTTTTCAGTAAATTTTTAAATCACCAAACCAATTGTCTATACGTTCTAAAAAATTCTATGTAACATGTTCGTCGCTTTGATTTTAAAATACGTTACCACTAAAATGTTATCTTTAAACAAAAGTTGGGGGCTTAAGTAGAGAGTAGATATTTTAAAGACTCTATGGTGCTTTAAAACTGCTCCACTATCAATTTTATATTACTTCCTATATCCTAGAACATAAGCTCACATAAATTTAATTTCGACTAAAGTAAGCGCTTTCATCAGAAACTTGGAGCATCTAGTCAGAAATAATGCTGAAACTTATAACAAATGAAATATACCAACACAATTTAATAAGAACACACGCAATAGAAATTCCTATAACTACGACTTAACTTTAATGCTATTATCTTACTTTTATTACATTGTTTGTCCATTCCCATAGCATATCAAGATATCAAGAAATATTTAGCGTATATTAACATTAATTTTTACACTTCGAATATATTATTTAATCAAATCACTAAAGAAAATAATTCAAAACCTTATATTGCTTTTGTTGAACAGAAAATATTTCCTTTATTTACTTGAGTTCAATTTCGGAATAATATCAATTCATTTGTTGGCATCTTTTATGTCCTGCACTTCAACATGATTTTTTTTTTGCTTTCTCAATATTTGTTTTGGACACTTCATTGCATTCTTTGTGCTTTGTGCAAAAGTGCTGTTTGTTTTTTTTTTTTTGTATTTATTTTGCTTAAGTGTTGAAAATGTGTGTGAGAGTACTTTGCTGTGTATTTGTGTTAGTGTGTATTTTCTTGTCTATAATAATGTCCTTTATGCACTACAGATTTGATTTGCCTCATGTGCAGCTGGTTTTATTGTATTTCAAAGATACTTCAACAGTTTTGTCGAAATATTACGCCAGAGAATGAAAAAACGAAAAAATGTATTACAGAGCAATGAATACCAAAAAAACTTCGAAGATTTTTGACCGTGAAATAACTGAGATTATAAGCACGCGTTGACTTACGACAGAAGAATTTCACAATTTTTTCCATTAAGGAACTTTTTCTTATGTAGTAATGTAAGTATATCTCTACTATACTATATTAAATAACGTGAAATACTATGACTTACTTGACTGCATGGTGGAAGAGGAGAGGCCGAGAGGCAAGTTGAAGAGAAAAATATTTCATATTAAAAAACGACCAACAAATTTTTGCGATTTTGCAATAGTTTTGGGAAAAACTTCGCTCTTGTTTTTGGGTAATTTTTTTATATATCATTTGTTATAAGTTTCAGCATTATTTCTGACTAGATACTCCAAGTTTCTGATGAAAGCGCTTACTTAACAACAAAATAAAATTTATGTGACCTTATGTTACAAATTTTTGGGGCGAATATTATTTTTTTGTTTTGGGCGATTTTTCATTTTATTTGAGTTACTTATCGTATTAAATATTTGAGAAAGAGCGTGAATTACTTTTGAGAGAAAAAAGGATTAAACATAAAATTAAATTCTATGTTGAAAAGGAATTTTTAATTATTATTCGACCATTATAAGGACATTTTCGCAAAAAGTACCCATCTACATGTCTTCACATTTTTTTGAGATAAAATAAATATTTTTTGTACTTTCAAATACTCCAGCTTTCTTAAAAAAATTTTTCTTTAAGGTTATGTGGCAACATGTCAATTATAATTGAATTATTCCTGTGGAAATGTGAAAAATAGGCCTAAGTTGTAATTCCTGTAACCTGTTCTCAAACAAAATAATAACATTGCAAAGAGTGTAGTTTCCGTAATTTTCAATTCTTCATGTTTTAGGTGTTAAGGTCAAAATATTACGTTTTCTCTTTGCATTTCCAGTCTTTTGAAAAAATTATAAAATTTTTGATGGCTGCAACCTCCAAGCAAAGACGATTTTGCCATTCCTGTAAACGTCATTCCTGTAACTACTCAAAAAAAACACAAAATGTATACAAAAAAAATTCATTAAGTTTTACCGTGTGGTGGCCGGAAGTTATTTTAAATTTTTTGGTGTCAAATAATATAAAGAAACTATAATTCTAGCTTCAAGTTTTATTTTTACATATATCCGTTTTTCAAATGAAAAAACGGAGCTCTTGGCTGCATTACCCATACATTCACTTCACCTTCGTTGTACCTCTCCCACAAAACAAAAGAGGTGATAAGACCTTTTGTCTTAGTTGATTCCTTTTTTTATTTACACGAGAATTGAATCAGGAATTATTTAACAAAATTTTATGGATCTAATGACCTCTGGCAAGGATTGTCATAAAATTTCAATTTAAAAATTTTATTTATATTGTCAAAAATTTTCTCAATGGGTGCTTTGTCAGTGCATCTTCCAATGCCACGGTTATATTTTTTTTAATTACTTTTTATATTATTATTGAGTAAAAGTCCCGTTTATTTTTTGGTCCATTTTATTAATTTTTTTAGTTGACTCTTAATTTTTTTATGTTGGTCACCTTTTCTTTGTACGTTTTTCCTGCCACCTGCCACAGTGTAAGATTTTGCATTGCTAGGGTCACTTAATTCTATATCTTCGGTAGAAACGAAGATAGAGCTACGAAATTTCACAAAGTTATTACAAATTTGCTATATGGGAGTGAAAAGTGGTTGCAGTCGCTGACAAACAGGGTGCCAACATTTTGTTTATTGCTCAAGTGAAGACATTTTATGGATATATAATCAATAAAAATTTATATAAAGTAATGAAATTTTCCACATATATTACCTACATAGTAGTCTATATAAATGTACAAAATTATTGAAATTGATAAAACGCGGAGTGTGCAACAGGGTTAATAAAGTGATATTTTGCTAAATAAAGTGTGTTTTAATTCTATCTTCAGTAAAATTTTATAAAGAACAACGAAATCTTGCGGAAATATTTTTAGTTGGTAGTCCATATTTGTAAGTATGACAATTTGCACAAATCGGTGAATTAAAGATATTCTACTGGATGCTTTACAGTATAAGCCGTGCAACATTTTCAATGAGAAGGGCTATTGAACCCTGTATCTTGGGTAAAAATTAAAATAAAATTAAGAAATTTTGCAGAATTATTTTTTAGGTATTTCTTTTTACGTATTAATGCATTTTTTAGGGAAGGTATAGTATATAAGAAATTGTTTTAATTTTTAAAGCACAGGATGCAGTACAAGGTGCAACAATGTTAACATTTTCATATGCAGATTAATGACACACTTAATGTTATTCAATTTAAATATTTAAGTTCATTGGAAACTTTAAAACAAATAGGAATTTAAAGAAGTACATGTGTATTTATAGTTTGTATCCAGCATCGCAACTATGATGTCAACATAACAGAAATTTTCATGTCTGCAAAAAATGTTAAATCAATTAATATGGACTTTGAAGTTGTGTTACATACGTATAAATTTTCATTATCTTAATTACTAATTCATTGGATATCATCAATCGTCTTCTTCTTCGTCTACCTGCTGAACATTCAGAAGTGATAAAACATCTTCCGACATATTCTTTTTAGGCTTTTGAAAAGATTTTCTTAAACTGTGTATTTAAGGATCAGGCGATATCAACAGTCTCTTAAGTAAGTCAGTATTTGTATCCGTTTTAGAAGTCTTACGCGTAAAGAGCTCACGGTATCGTCTGATATCTCTGTTTCGAGCTTCTTGGGCTTCCTTGGACAGTTGCCTTTCATTTTTTTTTTTTTTGCTTTCCTTTTTTTAACTCTTGTTGAGCAGTACGAAAAATTATTTGTTAGTCTGTCAACACTTATCTGCTGTTTTTATCACAAACCAATTCGGATAATTTACTTTGCCCTTCAAGCCACTCACTATTAGCTGTGATAAAGCGACTTTAAGTTCTGTGTGCTCTTTTCCATTTTTGATGAAATTTTTGAATCAAAGATCTCAAATAAGGCTTTACTTTATTAAAATTTATTTCACTGTGTGATCCTAAGCTTATGTTGCCACAAATCTAGTTCGATGTACGCTCAAACTGATCATCTTTATCAAAAGATGACAACATATCGAAAATTTTTTGTCTCGAAATTTTTGAGGTCAGTGCTTATTTTTAAAATTTTGTGTATGGGTGAGGTACCTAAGGGCAAAAAATTGTTTGCAAATATGTTAGAAAATAAATCACATAAGACCACATTTATTGTGGTTTATTTATGTATTTTGATATAAGAAAGATTTTGCTTTTCCAAACATTGCTAACTGTTTCTAATACTTACAAAAAATATCAATGTTGTAAAAGTCAGAAAAAAAAGTCAATTGTTGCGTTTTTTTAATTGATTTATAATTTTTTAACTAATTTATTTTGATATTAAATAAGGAAAAAAAGAAAATAAATAACTTCACTCTGAAGCGCACAAATTTCTGTGCAACATAGTCAATATTTTCATTGTTTTTATCATTTTTGTTGTCATTGTTTTATGTTGATATTTGCAGTTTCATTGTACCCGTAATGACGCCAGCTATTCAAAAAATATTCAAAAATATGATTATTTATATCATAATAAATATATGCTCTTTTGTGTTTCATTATAATTTTATCGAAAATTAACTAAAAAAAAAAATGAATAAAGTGCTCCTATTTTCGCAAAATCTTACAATGTGAGTGCGCCAGTCGATGGGATGGAAGTGGGGATGAAAGTTGGGTAGATATTTTTGGATCTGCTTGCTACCGATTCAAGATTCCAAAGAACTCCACTGCCCATCGTGAAGCACATTGAAAAAAATGACACTTTTTTGCCAACAATTTAATATAATTGAGTTGAAACACGATTTAAAAAACTTCTTAATTTACCACTAATTTTTTATTTTTGACATAAAATTCGATATCAGCGACCCCAAACTTTTTATAAATCGGGTAATATTGTAAATTTTTTGCCGCCATATTGAATTCGCCATTTTGTACTTTTTATTTTTGACATCAAATTAGAAATCAGCGACCCCAAAAACGACCCCTTGCACCAATTTTTGTACAAATCGGGAAATATTTAAATTTTTGGCCACCATATTGGATCCGCCTTTTCGTTTTTTTTTTTAAATCAGTTCTTTTTAGGGAAATATATGATTTTAAGCGTTTTTTTAAATTAAGTACTTTTTCTTATGCGCAACTTTGCGCCATTTATTTTTAAAGAAATATTAGGAAAAGACCCTATAGGGTAATTCCCGATCTTGTTGCATCATTGCAAATGTAAAATTAGCTGCTTTTACAAAAACAAGAAGCATTGACATGCAATTGCAACATTCATGCATTTGCTATAACAAAAGACTGTTGCATATGCAAATTCAATAATATTGCATGACGCTATTGTAAATGAATGTGTTCATTTTGGAATTAACACCACCACTAAAACTTTTTGAACACTGCTGATTGAGCAACTGTTTGGATTGTTTACATTTTTAGTGGCAAAAAAAATTTAATTTATAAAAATAAGTAAATTGGAGAGAGTTTTAGAAAAGAAAATTAAAACGAAAATGTAGTTTCATTCACTCGTACAATACTGCATTCAACTAACTTAACACTTTTCAAAAACGAATCATGAAAAAAATGTAAGTATAAAACAGCTGTTGTAAAAGATTTGCAACATCATAATATTAAAGGTGTGTTTACAAAAAAACAACTCTTGCAAGAACGCATTTGGAACGGTGCAAAAATATCGCAATCTACCCTTGCATAAAATTCTTTAAACGATTTAGAGACATATTTTTACAATTTTCTTATTTTTTTAAAAATATTTTTGTTTTTTTTTATTAAGCTTAATGGCGGCCAAAACCTTAACAAATACATATAGGCATTTCCATAAAAAAGTCTACCGTGATTAAAAAATTAAAACTTATTAAGAACTTATTATTTAATTACATCATTTAACTGAAACATTTTAATATTTATATTTTCAGCAATTTCTAAATAAATTCATTAACCATCAGGATCAAATCATCTGCACTGTTTCACAAATGTAGTTTTTATTTTTCGTAAATGTTTCGTAAATGTTTCGTAAGCTTTTTTGTTTTAGTTAAAATCGAAGGCATTTGCTAGAGATAATGAAAAAATGGTTGAGGCAAGGAAAGGACAATATATTAAATTTGTTTCTTAATTACTTAATTAAATAATTACTTAAATACCCAATTAACTGCATTGGAAGTTTTAGTAACGTAACGCCAGTAACGTAACGTCTGATCAAAAATCCTAATAAAAAAAAAACCAGAAAAGATTTTTAAATCAAATCACTTGGAAAATAAACTTTTGTTATTTTAAAATCTTCAAAAAAAATTTTTATACAAAAGGTGATGCCGAATTCAGAGAGTTTTGAATATTTTGTAATCAAAATTAAAAATCACTTCCGTTTTGTGTAATATTTTGTAAAGTTTTATTTTTGCTTATATGTTTAGATACTTAGGGTTAATTGTTTTCAATGTTTTTACTTTATATTGTCAAGATGCAATTAGATTTTATGAAAACAGTTAAATTATAGAAAAACTCAGAATTCAATTCGAAACGATTTATTCGTAGGAATACGTATGAGATACTCCCGAAAAAATAATTTCTTCAGACAACAAAAGATCGGAACATATGTATTTTTAATAAAACAGAATAACAAGTAAAGGTATTCAAAGTAGTAATGTGTTCTGTGACAATATTGTGCTGCTTAATAGCTACGCAAATATAAAAAAAACTTTAAAAAATTAAGGTTTTTCATTCTATTCTTTTAATATTTATTTGTACAAAACGCCCTTAACGCCATTTTGGAAATGCCCACACATAAAAACAATTAAATAATACTTTTAACTTTAAGCTAAAAATGTTTAAAATCATTGCATGTCACTCATTTTTTCGGTTTGAATATGCTTTTTTATGTTATAAAAATATTTAAGATTTCACAAATTTTATAACTATAAGAATAAAATGCTTTTAATATCATTTTCATAACTTATAATTACTTACCTGTTCATAGAATTGGTTAGTTTTATTAAATTAAAAAAAAATATTTACCATTCTTAAATCAAAAAAATACGCACTGTGCGGAGACTCAGTTTGTCAAGACTCAGTAAACTTAGTGCATTGATGTTGAAAATTCTAACACTGAGAAAAAAAGCAAGATCAGCCATGCATCTAGCATCTTTAGTTCTAACATGCATTATTTTAACCAAAAACAAATATTATGGACATCAAAGCCAAAAACAAAACATTGAATTCATAATTTTTATTTAAATATTAAGATAGAGAAAATCAATATGAATTTAGATTTTAATCTTACACTAATTTCAGAATTAAAAAAACACTCTCAGAAAATCCATTCAGTAGAATTTTTGGCGTGAATTGACTTCATTTTGTGTGTAAACACAATTTGAGTTTTTATTTTATTATTTCTTTATTATTTTATTTAGTAAAAGAAGTCTGTACAGCGACCTTGAAAAAGTTTTGTTAGACCATAATATCAATATATTATCTAAAGATATATGTATTTTCAAACATCACTTTATTAAATGTGACCAAATTACGCGAAAAACGAAGTCTCGCAATGTCTTTGGTTTAATACTGTGTTACAAAATTTTCGGGAAGTATTTTTTAGATATAATTGAAACTTTATGTCAACATGACTCCAGGTAACAAGACCCTTTGGTGTATTTGGGTCAGTAAAATTTATATTAGCAACTTAAGGACACAAATTAAATAAATTTTGTTTTTGTCACATATTAACAAACGCCTTGTCAAAAGGATTACAATTTAATAGAAGGCTGGCTGCATATAGATAAAATAAAACGCAAACATAAGCATATCTATTAACCCGTATAGGGACTTTGCGAACTACCTTTTTTGTGTTCACTTGACTATGAAGCATCAAGCTGTGACCAGTTTTATTTGACATTTAACAATCTTTATAGCAACAACGTTTTATCAAATGCTACGAAGTTGCAACAAAGCGTACGCTTTTATTTGCTCCTTTTTTATTTTCCTGTGATGGCCATAACAAATTTCGTTCAACACCTCTTCTTGGTTTGCCGGTAGTTTCTTTGATTTTTATAGTCTTATAAAAAACTTAATGCTTTTTTTCAAGTGTTATATATTTTACGATATAAAATAATGACTTCCTGTTGAAAAAGATAATGATTTATGTATCTTCCTAGTTCTCTTTGTATTTTTATTATGAGAGGTTTTTAATATTAATTGTTAGCATAAAATTTATTAGAGAAATCTGAATAATGCTTTAAAATTATTTGCTGAATTACTGTTAAGAAATCAATTAGCAGCCAAAATAAAAATGTAAGTAATTAATGCTTTGATGTGTCTTAAAAGAACTTGTAGCACTATAATAGATATAAAGTGAGAGTTTGATATTTGTAATAATACTAGCTGATAAGTCTGGTGTTCTTGTAAATTTACTTCTCATAAATATTCTTTTTAGAACTTTGTTTTATGCCAGCATATCAAATAATATCGTTTCGATAATTTTTATCGTTAATGGTGTTCGAAATTGTATCGTTTCGATATCGAGAAATATTTGTTTTCGATACAAAATGATTCGAAAATGATATTAAGATTAATGAAAATTTCAATATCGCATCTATATCGGGGGTAAATGAAATTAGCTAAAATTAGGTAGCTAAGATTTCGATATTGTTACAATCGAGACAAAATTTCATTTATGTCATATTAGTTTTTAGACTATCAGAAACTGCTTTTATGCAGTTCTCTTCTGACTTACTTTGCTCGATCAATTCAACATTTTAACAACTTTTTAAATGAACATGTTTAAAATTAAAAAAAAAAAATAGCGAAACTAACACGCTAAGTTTAATTGTAGACGTTTTTAAGTTAAATGAAAAAAAAAATTATTTATTGATCAAGATATCAGACGCACTTTTAGATTGTCAATTAATTTTATGTAAAAGCAACAGTTATAACAGTATTATCGACATGACCAATTTTTTCTTTTATTTGTTTGCAAATTTAAAAGCCATGAGGAACCAAATATAATTAAGATAAGGAATATACATCATCCAAGTTGTAAGCAAGTAGACGACGATAATTCATTTCTCTATTAACGTCTTGTCGTAGTACACAATGTGTGTACGGTAGACCGTCTCACCGTATAAGCAAAAAAAAAATTCACCGTAATCTGAAGCATTATTGAAAGAAAGTTTCGAAAAAAATGACCGAACGTAAGGGTCGCGCATTGACATATTTCTTCATAACTTAGGTATTTACCGTCCGATCTTTAAAAATTGTATGTTTATTTTTTTGTCTTAAGGAGATTAATTTTTTGTTTTTAGAACTCATTGACCTCAGTTGATCTCTTATAATACTGACCCACCGGACCTCAGTTTCTACTATCTTAAGGTACCATTTTGATTTCAAGAATAAAAAGTCCGTAAAAAATCAATAAACTTTTACTAAGAACATTTTTCGCTATTTCCAGCAAAAATATTTAAAAAAAAATTTTTTAATTTTTTTGCATACTTAGGGCAAATTTTTGAATTTTTTGTCATATCGAATTATTTTTTTTTAAATATGCACCGAAAATATTCTTATCAGTCAGCAATTCAAACACTGGTTTCTCCTTTTAAACTTCGTCAGTACTTCGACATTAACAGCCCGATCTTAAGAAATTTTTAATTTTTATTTTTTTATCATAAAAAAAACACACATGGAAAGTTTATAGTAGAAAAAGTGTTTAAAAAAAAAACCTACCTTAAATATTGTATTGACTTACTTTTCAAATGTACATTGAAATATCTGTGACATATCAGTTGAATTGCGTATATTTAACGATTTAATAATATATGTTAGTGTTTAATCCGATTATAAGAATGCATAAAAATAAATTTATAAAAAATGTCTTTTTTTTATTAGTGAATTTAATAACACCAAATTGGCAACAGAGCACGATGTGATAAATTTTCTGTTATATCTGGAGCACTGTGCATTTAAGAAAAAAACTGTCAGAAAAGTAAGTCTTTTGTGAAAACGCGCGGGCATTCCAATTATATCTGAATCAGCTATTCGTAAACTTTTAAATAAGCTTGTGAATGCTTACTATAATATTGCTAAAAGTCCATCAAGATGCAACATAAATCAGTGGAACAGATTGTTTTTTATTTCCCGTTGCAAGTGCGGCATTAACAGAAACATTCCATGCAATTGCAGCGACTTTAATAAAATTCCAGACGCTGTGAAAGCATTATTCATCGATCAGTGCGGTCCACGCTTGATGACTTTAGGCGATGTTGATGCGATATCGATAGTAAGTGAAAGGTGTCTTAGTAAAATAATAAAAGTGGGTTTTGAATCTACAGTTTTCCCACTATAAAATTCTATGTTTTATTTAAATGATTTTCTTGGGAAGAGTTTAATGGTTTTTTGAGGGCTTTTACTCTATTATTTTACAATAGTACATTAGTATGGTAAATTCGGATAAGAAAGTTTTTGGTGCATATTTTAAAAAATAGTACTACATGATAAAAATGTTAAAAATTTTCCCTACGTTTTGTAAAAAAAAAATATTTTTAAAATATTTCTAGTAGAAATAGCGAAATATTTCTTTAGTAAAAGTTTACTGATTTTTTACGGGCTTTCTATTTCTGAAATTAAAATGGTACTTTAAGATGGTAGAAACAAAGGTCCGGTGGATCAGTACTAGAAGGGGTTAACTAAGGTCAATAAATATTGGAAACAAAAAATAGGTCTATCTGAGACAACAACATAAACATACCATTTTTTTAGATCGGACGGTAAATACCGAAGTTATAAGGAAATATGGCGATGCGCGACCCCTACGTTCGGTCAAAAAATTATTTTTTCGAAACTTTCTTTCAATAATGCTTCAGATTAGCTGGTGTGCGGTGAAATTTATTTTTTCGATACGGTCTAGTGTACAAGCTATTTATCTTGTGCATAAGGGTTAATTTGTTATATCTTATTTTCACAATATTTAAAACTCACGAGTACTTTTTGTTGAAATAAAAATATACAATCAAAAAACTAAACACTGCAAGTGTTTTTTGAGTTGAAATCAAAACTTGCCATAATTGTAAGAGCATATGAAAGCCAAAAATATAACAGGGGGAAGGCGGATATATTATAAAATAAGTTTTTAGAGTTATTTTTTTGTTGGAAAGAGATATGGAAATTTTTTTTTTTTATGAAGCATTTTGAAATAATCATAAAAACAAAAAATATTGTAAGAAACTGAAACGGTTTCTGCTTATAATTAAAGTGTCATATTCATTTGAAAAAAACGAAATGTGTAGACGATTTTTTATAAAAGATAAACATATAAAAACTTAGGTAGCGTTATTGCTGAAATAAGAAAAGAGAAGGTTGAATGAAATATATTAAAAAAAACGAAGATATTTGCATAGAAAGTCAAAACTTTGCACTTGAAATCGGGTTTTCTTGTTTTATGTAACATTGATATAATCTAAATATCATTGCATTAAGAATGTCAATAGTTTTACTGATATGTAAATGATTTTAGTATACAAATAATTTAAAATTTCTCAACTTAGTTATTCTTTAAAAAATTTAAAAATGAATTTTTTTATCCCTACAAAATTTAAAAAGTTGATATTTATTATTAATAGAACATAAGCCGGTCTGAGCTGGCATAACACTCGTAGGTCGATCATTTATGCTCAAAAATTTAATGAGACGAACAACAAAATTAATCAATAAAAGCTAGGTCAAGGTCCTTCCAAGGACTGAAATGACCAGTTTATTTCGTAGTTTTTTTATACATATAAAGATTATAGATTGTATGAAAAATTTTAAATACAGAGTTTTCATTAGAGTTATCAAAAACAATCAAAGTTATGTTTATAGCTTTTTTTATGTTCAATAATTTTCATACATTATTTTAACGCACTCCAATTTTATCTCACTTTTCGCTGTTTGTTTTAGATGTTTTTACAAAAGAGCCATCTTTTAAAAGAGAGTAATTTTTAATGTTGATTAAAGGGTCGCCATTTTTTGACGAGACACGCAATGAACCTACATGCCAAGTTTAAGCTAATCCGAAAGCTTCTAAGTAATGCGTGTACAGACAAATAGAGCGAAAAAATTTAATAACCAAATTTTTGGGTTCCACATCATTCAAAAAATCCAATGTCTAGAGAACTTAAAATAATGTTTAAAGTATTTACAAATATTTTTTTAAATTGTGTTATGTATACACTCAAAAATATTTGTGTGTAAATATTACTAATTACTGAGTCCATTCTACGAATTTTATTCGTAGTTTTCAGCCACGAATAGGATTCGTAGAATCAACGTATATTAGTACATATTACGAATATTTTATTCGTATTTAAAAAAAAAAATAAAAATCTGTCTGAGCTGGGATTTGAGTCTTGGCTCTTTAGTTTACGGGCCACGCACTCTACCAGTAGGCTACAGTCACTTTACAATCATACAGTTCCTATGTTCTGTATATGTTCGACAAACAAGGCTGAACGATTTCGGTTTTCAATTTTTTAGACTCCACTAATAATTCGTACATTCTACTAATAATGTACAAATGAATTGTTTCTACTTAAATTATTTTTCATTCGTAAATAGTACAAAAGCATTAGTAAATACTACGAATGCAATGAAAAAAATTACGAAGTTAGTCGTACGACAAATTTACGAATATTATTATTTATATGTACACAATCATTCGTACAATGCACTAAAACGAATTGATTTATTTTTGTTTATGATTATCATTAGTATATAAAACAAATATATTCTTAGATACTACATCAGGTATTAGAAATATTTTACGAATGAATATGTAAAGATATCACAAGAAAAAATACTTTGTATAATGTACGAATATTTGTAGAATGTACGAATATTTTGTTTTCTAATATCATTCGTAGAAATTTTACTAATAAATTTTTTAGTGTAGTACTTGTAGCACTATAATAGATGTACTATTTTTGAGTAAACTAACTGAAATACCAGGCGTTATTCGAGAAGTTGAATTGATGTTACACAGAGAAAACAATATTTTCAAAAGTAGCAGAAACAAGCCACTTTTAAAAACGTTTAACCCAGATTTTGCACTTCTAACGTTTATTTTAATTTTAAGAACGAACATTTTAAAATGAAATAGTAAAACGTTGATATTCATTTTAAAAACGAAAAATTTAAAACTACATTCTAAAATGTTCGTTTGATTTTTTACAATGGACATTTTTAAATCCAATAGTAAAACGTTTATTTTCATTTTAAAAACGAACATTTTAAAACTAGATTCTAAAGTGTTCGTGTGATTTTTAAGAATAAACATTTTGAAATGCAATATTAAAACGATTTTTTCATTTTAAAAACGAAAATTTTCATTATTTCCCATTAATTTAAAACATTTTCAAAAATTCCCATTTTTATTACATAAAAATCATTTTAGTGGTTTTAAAATTTTTTGTTTTATTTCAATTATTTTATCATCTGCATTGTCCCATTCCGTTCAAATTGTTAGATTATGATACTGTATCCCAGCGTCTATAAAAAATAGCATTTTCCAGATATTATTAATTTTATTATAAATAATTTAATACTTACTCAATACTTAATACTTAGTTTGAATGGTGAAATCGAGAATGAAAAATATTTTGACATGAATTTAATAATTGTAAGCTTTTTAGATCAAGTAAATTTGAATATTTTATTTTCTGCACAAATATCAAATACATAAATCAATGAAACATATTTAACAAACAATTCGTTCTTAACAAGTGTTTTTAAACAAAGTATGTGAAACAAACATTTAAATAATCTTTTTATTATGCCATGCTAAAATGTTCGTAGTTGTTTTAAAAACGTTTCGTTTACTTTTCTATTAAAAAATGTGCATTTTCAATTTTGTATGGCGTAAAATGTTTTTAAAAATATTCATTTTACTAAACTTTTTTAAAATGTACGTTTTTGATTTTTTGTTTTCTCAGTGTATATACAATTTTCGTTTTAATGATTTTAAAGCAAAAAATGTAGCACTCGTGTTACCAAATTTCAGCGTTTAATTTACAATGTCCTGAATTGCTTAAGATGTTGTTATAGGTTTTGGTTTTAATTGTGACCTATTTAGATCAAGTAAGTTTTGAATAAGGCAACAACAACTCTGTAAAGATTCAATCACACAGCAGAAAGAGCTACCCTTGTTTCGCAAAGAGCTTTCCTTGTCATATTTGTAAGAGACATTTTTTATATTTTTTATTTTTTTGTTAAAATATAAAAACAAGATTTTGGAAAAAAATTTCGGAAAGAAAATTCATAGGGCTTACCCTTGTTGTTATCATGAAATTTTAAAAATTTAAGGAAAAACAGAAAGAAGTTTTGTCAAGATAAGCTAAGTTATATGAAAAGTAGTCCAAAATGCGATTTTTACTTGTATTTATTTTAACAATAAAAAATTTTTGTCAATTCTTGAGTAAAAATTCAAAATTTTGGACCTTTTTTATATAAAAAAATATAAACGCTGAGCTGACAGTAGGCACAGCTTAAACTATTTTTATTTAAATCTGTAATTGAACCTTTGAACGAAAAAATATTATATCATAAATATTTTAAAATAGCAAAGATATTTGCTAAACTTTTTAAGTTTTATGTTTTACGAAAAAGTCAATGTACTAAGAATTTTTACAATTTCACAAAATGTGTAAATGGTTACATCAAAATACAAGGAAATTTTTAAAATTATTTTTAAATTTTTTTTGATTGTATAAAGTATTTTAGTAAGTGAATTTGCGTTAGGGGCGGAAATGGCATGGTCAAAACTAACTATGTTATGTCTAATATAGGATTCACAAAATGAGTACATCAAATGTGGGCAAAATCTGTCCAGAAGCTTAAATTTTTATTAAGACCAGACATAAAAAAACTCAAAGTGGGATTGATTATACCCATTTTCATGTTGCAACTCGATAAAGATGAGCCGATAACTCTGCCACGAAATTTTTAATAGAAAGATCTATTATCCTTTATTTGGAGTTGGATCCATTTGAGCAAATTTTATTGACCCAAAAATTGTAGCACACTGTTTTTAGTTTAAAAAACGTCCCCGTACTTTTCATTCTTTTTCTCTTTCTTCCTCTTTCTCTGAGAATTTTTAGTTACTTTCACCCGTTTGATAGTTTTAAAATTTTTATACACAAGAAAACAGGACGAACCTTATATAATATTATATATTTATATTACATTCATTATATTAGATTATATCTGTCAAACTCAAAATAAGTACAAGTAGCCAATAAATAAATTTTTGTTATACTCACAATATTTTTACCATACCATAAGTTAATGCTTTTAAAAATAACATAAAATATCACTTAAGTTCCCATATAAAACAAAAAAAACTTTCTGAAAAATGAATTGTTACTTATGCGCCCAGATTTTGTGTGTGTCTCTCTTCAGAGACTTGTTAATATTTTATAAGACCAAAAAAGCGTTTCTTTGTTAGTTCTTTTCTCAGAAATCTTTTGAGATATTTCAGTGTTAGCCAGATAGAAGCACCAATTTTTTTTATCTGTTAGACAGCAAATGTTATTTACTATTTGATTTGTGGAAACATCACATGATGGATCGTTTTCCAATTTGTAAACGTATTAAAATGCATTAAATAAAAAAATGCCCATTTTTAGCATGTTATATAATATTTTGCAGTTTCTGCACTAACAAAAATGCAAGAACGAAAATTAAAAGCAATAGAAGGGATATTATTTTGCCTTCAAGTACGTATTCATTTCAAGTTTTTTTTCTATATTTATTAAGTATTACCTTCAACATATCTGAAATTTTTTGGCAAATCTAACTCTCCATTGACTTTTTTTTATGATGTTCCTTTGTGATTGTCAAACGACATTTTCCGTTTTATTTGGGTAATAAAATATCGCACGTGGTCTTAGAGTTATGTGCGGTTTATGTAGAGAAAAAACAATAAATAAAAATTCCATGCGAACAATTTTAGGTAATCGAAAGAGTTACAAATTGTCGGTAAATAGAAAGATACTAAAAAAAATACAACAACATAAACAACCAACAAACACAAAGTAGATATTGAATACGTTGATCACGTATGTCACAGAATTTGTACGCACTTTCATGCTAAAGCCAATAAATGATGACGCAATCAGGAAAATGCTACGTTTTATAAATGCCAAATGATGATGTGCTGCAAAATTGAAGCGTTGCACAGTGTTTTGTCCAGAACAATATTGCTGAACAAAATGTAATTTTCAAATAAGAGGTGTGCAGTTAACGTACAAATTATCAAATAAGCAAAAAACTATTCATGATTTAGTCGTTTGTCATTACTGCTAGCTTGGAAGAGGGTTCCAAAAAAGATAAGGTGGGATGACCGTAAATCAAAATGTATTTCAAACCGGCTCTATGAAATAAGGCCCCAGAAATTAAGGCCCCAAACATTTCTATACAAAACGCCAACACAAATAATTGGGATGTTATTTCCTATTTTGGGGCTTTATTTCATTTTTGAAAAATGGTGCTTTATTTCATAATGAAATAAGGACCCAAAAGTAAAATTAAATAAGGACCCAAAAATTATATTAGGTATTAAAAGCATGAATATTTGGAGTGTTATTTCGATTTTTGTGGCCTTATTTACTTTTTTAAATTAGGGTTTTATTCTACTATAATTAGTAAAATAGGCCACCAAAAATTTCAACATTCCTTTGGGGTCAGACTTGGATACGGTTGTTATAACAACTTTTCGATTTTCGTTATTTAAAATCAATTAAAAATTTCTCAATTGAAAACTTTAAAAAATATGTTAAGTTTTGATATTTTTTCCACTTAGTGAGGACATAATAAAAAATTAAAAAATAAAATACATTGTGAAAAATTTCATGATAAAAGAAGGACCAGTGAACTTATCTATGTCCTCGATCAAAAAATGATCCACTTATAAAACTATAACAAAATATGAATGTCGGCAAGAGACCTGTAAATCAAGAGTAAACCTTTTGTCGGAAGGAAAATTTTGTGACGTTCGCACTCCACAAGATCTCTTACGAGTAGGAAAAAAACTCTTTGAACATAAATTGGACTCTATTGAAATTAAACTTTAGGTACGAGATAAAGAGAACTAACAAAGTTTTCTTTATAATTACATATTTGTAAATTTAGGTAGATTTACAAAACTATAATTATATCATCTAAGCTCAAACGATTTGGATAGCAAATTTATAAACATATTTCGTACAGGGAATACTGTTTTTACAAATTCTTGATGATTCTTGAAGATTAATGAATTCTTGAAGATATTAATTCATTCATGTTTACGAATAAAAATAATAGCAATTAAAGGGTGTTTTCATTTATTGTGAGGTCATTCTTCATAAATTTTGGGGTGCAAATTCCTTAATATTGAGGCTTGATTCCGTTTTAAGATTTGAGGCCTTTTATTTTGGGGTGCATTTTTGCGCGGCCTTTTAAAAAACTGGCATATTTAAGTTTGGGGCCTTATTGCATCATATTCGTGTTTATTTTGGCATAATTGAAGAATAGTGTTAGTTCAAATTTTACAATTTTCATTTCATTTGAAATTTCAGGCTGCTCTCAAGTGGTTTGGAAGTTATAGGGTTCCAAAATTGTAAAAATTGGCCTGAAAACTTGCGATAACTTTTTATTTTCATACAAAACTAATAAGAATGGGTATCAAAAGAAAGGCTATTCTGTTACCTATTCAACGAGCCATTTATCATAAAAATCCATGAATTACTTTTGAAAATATATTATTTTACGTTTTATGCACTCCTTACACAAATTATGTTCATGTTTTATTATAAAGATAATTATATCCAGAAGTACTGTAGACAGCGTAGCCACTGTTTGACTTACTGAGGGTTGTAATCCCTGAGCAGCGGCCGAAGGCCGCCTATTAAAAAGAGAATTAATTTGGACTTCCAGCAACATTAGGGCGGGTCGATTTGTAGGGAGTGAAAAAATTCACCAATTTCCCTATGATTTCCGTATTCTATGGGTTATTCCATGAAAATTTGCCGAAGGAACCATACCTCTATCGTTAAAATCGAGTCCCCTACTTTTTGTTGGTAGATTTTTTCCCAAATTGACGTTCGTATGAAATATTACCTACACGTTCACATCCATAACTCAAAAACTATCGATCGGGTTTAATCGCCGGGTTTAAAAAAATGGAAAAATACTCCAAAATTTGGACAAAAATGCCCGTAACTTTTGAACCGTTGGACCAATGTTGGAGATTTTTTTTTGTAAATTGATCAAAATAAACTCACCTTTCCAACGCGCCGATTTAACCCGACTAAACCGTGATTAAACCCGATCGATAGTTTTTGATTTATGGATGTGAACGTGTAGGTAATATTTCATACGAACGTCAATTTGGGAAAAAATCTACCAACAAAAAGTAGGGGACTCGATTTTAACGATAGAGGTATGGTTCCTTCGGCAAATTTTCATGGAATAACCCATAGAACACGGAAATCATAAGGAAATTGTCGAAAAATAAATCGACCCGCCCTAAGCAACATATATATATATTCATACATAGAAAAACAAATTTTCACATTTGGAGCCACGAGTTATACTTCGTATTTCTTAAAATACTCAAAGGATTTCATTTATTGATACCTCATTTAATAGATCACATTTAAAACTTTTTAAATGTAAATATTTTTTGTACATTTTATTTCACATTAAAAAAATTTGGTCGTTTTTTGGGGCCATATTTCATTTTCAGTTGGGGCTTTATTTCGTCGAATTGGGGCTTTATTTCGTAGGGTGGTTTTTCATAATGAAATAAAGACCCATGTTTGTGGACTTATTTTGTTTTAGTTTTGGGGCTTTATTTCCTGGGGCCTTATTTCACAGAGCCTTTCAAACCAAACGGTAAGAGTGACAAGTGTGTATTTTTTTGTAAAGTGCTTGCATAAATAAAAATTTTAAATGGCAAAAAAAAAAATTGGGTTATGTTAGCTAGTATTAAAAAGAAAAACTTAACTTATGTAAAGCATTTCTTGTAAATAGTTATCTTGAAATTAAAGTATTTTTAAAATGTTCTTTTTTTTGGTTTTCAGTTTAGTAGACATTTTTTATAAAACACTTAAGTAAGATTAAACATTAACAAAAAAAAAATTATGACAGTTGATTCGGTGAAAATCCGCGAATACTAAAATAATTTAAACATTTTCAATAAGAAAAAATATTAAAGTAATGCAAATGTAAAAAGTTTGTTTTATTTTCAGAGAACCACTACAAAATTTATAAGCAAAATACTTTTATATTTAGCCAGTATCCGAAATTATACGAAAATGCTGAAACTTTTTTAAAGCTTTCAATCTTTCTGATGGTTAACAGAAAATTTTCAACAATATGAAGAGATTGTATTCCACTAGAACATTTTTCCAAATGTTAATTGTTTCAGAGAAAAAGATTAGATTCGAATTTGCTCGCGATATGTAAAAACTGTCCTTTTTTTAATTTTGTTGTAACAATTTTGTAATAATAACAGTAATAATATTTCTTGCTTTTTTCGAAAAATAATCCAGCATGGCAATGGCCTATCCAGTGGTAAATGTACCCATGACGTAACCAATTACATCTTAAATGCAATGTAGCTGGGAGGCTTTCAACGCCCGTGTACAATTCTCAATTTTATTTGTTGGCCGCTAAAACACTGATGACATCTACACAGTAAGCAACGCTGGAAGTATGTGTGCTGCTAATGAACCATAAGAGACAAGACAATAAAAAGAACATTTTACGAGAGTCCTCTCTACGCTTACACAACGAAAACTAAAGAAAACACATCAAAAAGAAACAATCGAAAAAGAAACAAAAGAAAGCAAATGACTTCACAAATTATTTTCGAAATAATTTCTACAATCTAATGAACGGATTTTTTCACTTTTTTTCTACCATATTAGAATTTATTATTAATAAATATTTTGGTATTTTATATAAAAAATTTGCTCTGGTATAAACATAAAGTTTAATTATTTTAATATATAAATTTCACTGCAAAACTTTCTGATAGAAAACACGCTGAAGCTTTACAAACAAATAAAGCAAAACTGTTGCCTCAACAATAACAATAAACTATTGATCTCTACACACATCAGATTTTGTTACATCCCGCTTACAGTTCTGCATTACAATGTTATCACCGACAAATTTTAACAAGCTGGTATGTAAGAAAACTTTTATACTTGGAAGAATATCTCTCACTCTCTTTTGAAATAAAAAATTAGAAATAAAAGTTGATGTCGGTTAAAAAAATCTATATGTTAAGAACGATTTTGTCCCGTGTTTATAATTTGTTTTTAAATAATTGCTTTTTTATGTAAATTAAAGTATGAAGAAGGAGTGCACCGACTCTTTTTTATAGATATTCACTTTCCTCAAACTAGTGAAATTATGTATTTCACGCATTGTGGATTCATATACATGCAGAAGATCGGAACAAAACGAAGAGAAAAAATGTTTGGCATATTTTCGTTACGTTTTTTTACACTGTGACATGCGTTTGGTTACGTTCGAACATGAGTAAAGAAAGAGGAAACAAACGACTCTATTTCTGTTTTTGTCTTTCCACCAGTGTGCTGTTTTGTCTATTTATAGCCATAAGTGGCTATTTTTTGTTTCGCGGTAAGTTTTTGGCTGTTTGGCGATATTATTTTTCATTTGACTATTTTTTCTATTCGGTTGTGTATTTTTTATTCCGACAAAAATTAATTTTTTTTACACCTAAATGATTTAAAATTTGTTTGCGAGAGTGAATTTTCTCTTCATGTAAACAAGACATACCAGTGATGCCAATCGTGCAGCACACGAAAAGAATATACAATAATTTTACATGTGGTAACTAAAATCACGAATCACTAAAGAGTAGGGTAGAAGGGGGAGGCTTCGACATTATAACAAAAAATAATTTTTTCTTCTTAATGCAATGGCAGAGGTTGTTTTCAAATCAAATATTTGTTTACGTGTAAAAATTACCAAAAACTCATTATTTTTTTTTATTTTCGAAACTGTGTGAAAAATACATAATATCAATAAAATGTCTAAATCCCCCTCATTAAGGGAGCTTTCGTCAGTCTTCAGGGAGGCTTCGTCATTTTGTAAAAGATAAAAAAATATGGAGTAAGACGTAATGACACATATTTTCAAGTTTTAACCATCTAGCTCCAAATGGGGGAAGGGTGATCCCCATCCATAAAGTTTTATACTCGCCTGATCAAGGAGAAAAACCAACCAAAGGAATTAATACTATATCTGGGGTGCCTTGTATATAATTCAAGCAGCTTTAAATATAAAAATACAGATGTCAATATTTCTGTGGTCACAAGAAATAATGACTAAACTCATAATATCGTAAAAAAGCGATATGGAATTTACTTTATTGCCAATTTGTGGAAGTATGCAGATATTAATTTTTTGCCTAGAATTGATCATCACTTATGTCTGAACATATTTTGTTTGTAACTGTTCATATATTTCAAAAAAATGAGTCGTAGTTCGTGCAATTAAAAGATTGTTTTTTACGATATTTTGAGCTTAGTCGTTATTCCTTGTGAGCACAGATTTATTTGTTTATCACTATACCTGAGTTCTCTTTTGTTTTCGAATTTCTCATATTTCCGTCATAATGATATAATGCTACCACATCGCAGATTTTTCTGTGATTTTTGGGAATTTTTAGATTTTTGTTTAGAGAACATAAGAATTGATTAAAAAAATTGAGTTTGATCTTCAAAAACACCATTAAATAACACACCTACTTAAAAAAATGTACACGGACCGTCTAACCTGTGTAATTGTTGTTGAAAGAAAAAAATTAAAAACTTCGACCTATTTTTTAAAAAATTTATAGGTCAGAAATTTTTTAAGCTTTGTCTAGCAATTTTATGCGCTTTTTTGATGCTTTAAATTTAAAACGGGTGGCTATTTTTCACTAACGATACCGATCTTTTGATGTACATCTTATTTTTTACCCCATTATATTAGAAAGTGCAGGTGTAGCGAAAACAAAAAATACCTTTGCATTTTGGGGTGATCTAATAAACATACTAAGATAATTCATCAATACCCATTGCTGGTTGTCTTTCAAAGCCCATTAAATATCTGTTCAGATATTTATCGATTGATTTTTAGTGATTCTGGGCAGGCCGATACAAAACATCAGCACTCTTTGAGGAAAACTATTTCTTAGCGCTTTTAGCAGTGTGTCTTTGATAGTTATCCTGCATAAAAGTGAATGGGATAGGCATAAGTTTGTCCGTAAACGGCCTCATTGTATTTGCCCTAATATCTTTCTTTAGAAATTGAACCCTTCCTTGAGTTTTTCAGTGAATAGTTAATGCCTAGTCATTTAAGTGCAGCCATAGTTATTGTATTCCCTCCACCGTGCTCTATGGTATTTAAAGTATAGCAAGGGTCGAGTTTGTTATTTGAAAGAGGTAGTACATATTTTTTGGCATATGATCCAAACGAAAATGCAAAAGAAAAGCTAATAATAAAACCAACTATAACAAAAAACTTTAATTTTTTTTTATTTGTTATTAATAATATGATAACCACTGTACTATACAGTGATGTGAAAATTAATAGGGGCACCTGTTTTTTTTTATACTTAAAGCTGCATCAATTATATACAAGGTGCCGCAAATATAAAATTTAACTCCCTCGGGTGGTGATTCTCCTTGATTAGGCGAGTAAAAATATGCAACACATTTGTCTTTAGTTTTTATGCAAGTACATTTTTTCTGTATATATATGATATATATTAGTGCACTTTGGAGAAGGAACTGTTGAACACAACTTTAACAAATTTAAATTTGAAGACATCACTCATCATGTTTGTATTAACAGTATTAAGACTTTCACCCAACTATACCCCTATTCTTTTATGTTGCTCTTTTTCTTTCCTTTCCTTTCCATCCTACTTGATCTTTTCTACTTAATTTGTCTTAAAATAAAAGTACCCAACCGAAGCTTGGTCTACTTTTCTTGAGTTTATCAGACTTAGACTTCCTGGCCCTCTCTTTGAAACCCTTTTGCACCCTTTTTGTGAGTCCCTTACACACACTACAGCTAAAGTTCTTGAGTTTCCGCAAAACCAAAAAATAAATTACAACTAGCTTGCCACTTATTGTTGTATGGAGTTTGTGGCAGAGCACAACCAGAGCGGCTCAAATTACTGAAAACTCGCATAAATCCTTCGTTAAAATGTAAACAAATGTTTGGTTTTGGATGATGCTGACGCCGAGTAGCTAGCAGCTGTAAATTTATGTCGCTCTGGTGGCAACGCTCTGGTCTGTTGGTTAAAATATCAGCTACAGCTGCAGTAGGTACGTTGCCGTAGTAGCAGCAGCGGTGACAAAACTGTTGTTGTATAAGAAATGCGAAATGAGAAATTATTAGTGTAAAAGGGACATTTAAATAAATTTATTAGACTGGAAAATTTTTAATTGCTTTCGTTATGATATCACTTGCAATATAAAAATGCAAAATGCAGTGTTAAAAAGCAGTTGTAAATATTCATTTATTTATTTATTTGCGAATATTGAGAAACTCTTTGCTTGCTTTTAATGTTTGTAGGTTGTTTAACTGGAGGATTTGTTTTTTTTTTTCAAAACACTCAGAAATTTACATTCCTTAAAGTATAAACTTTTTTGTTATTTTCCGTAAGGGATTAATAATATTTCTTTTTTAATAACACAAGCTGAGACTGCAGAATCTTGTTTTGAATACTTTTAATAAATTGCAGGTCTGAAAATGAAGCTGATATCACATTTGTATATTCAAAACACGATTTGATGTAGAATAGATCCTGGTGTTGTACCTGTTGTTTTGAATAAAAAATTACCACCACCAAAAAATAACTGTGCAAGTTGAAATAATTTTTTGAATTTTAAAATCTATCCTATTTTGGGCCTAATCAAGAAAAATCCATTATAATATTTTCACTATCTGTAATAGTTTTTGAGTAACGGTTGGAATAGTTAACTACCCATTGGGCAAAAAAAAAACACTTATTTTAACAAAAACTAAGTTTTTTAGAAAATAAGTTAATTTGAAAAATTATGAAGTGTCATTGCACATATTTTAGTAATAAATATAATTAAATGAGAAATTAAAGATGTTTTTGTTATTTTAAATATTTATAATATTTTACGAAAAATATTAGGTGCATACTTGCATTACAATTCTTGCAAATGAACGTAGTTTTAGATAAACAAAATTTGCATCGTCTTGATGGTGTGCCATCGGTTCGTTTACTTTTAAAATTTTTTGTACTAGATATGAAGTGTATTGCGCATTGTTATCGTTGCTGAACTTGATTATCATTGCCAACATGTATTCGTCGAGTAAAAGATCGAACAACGCTGCTGAAAATTTTCCACCTACAATAAGAAAATACTGTTGTATGACCTTAACGGCGCAACAATATATTAGTTGTTATATAAATCCAGAATTTTTTTAACTGCCTTGGCTTGATTAGCTTCAACGTACAGTTATGTGCATAGGAATAGGGCACCTGTTTATACAAACGTATTTAAAGCTGCATGAATTTTATACAAGGTGCCCGAGATAAAGCATTTAATACCTATAGTTGTGATTCTCCTTGATTAGGCGAGTACAAAATTTTATGGGTGAGGATCACCCCTACCCCCCATCGGAGCTAGAAAGTGAAAACTTGAAAATATGTGTCATTACGTCTTATACCATGTTCTCACTATCGTAATTTACGGCTCATTCTTAATTTATGCATAAATCATGACCAAATTAAGTAATTTCGCCGTGGAAAAACTGTCAATGAAATTACTTCGAAATTAAGTAATTTATCATAAATTACCACTTAAATTAAGATGCAATCGGTGTCAGCACTAGTTTTTTCAAAAAATAATCGAAAAAATTGCATCACAAGCTGTCATTTTTGTAAATAACCAAAACTCAAAGTTCACAATTTTGTTCTGTCCGACTTGCGGTAATATTTTAATGGTACAGGAAGACACTACAGGTCATCGCTTTTCATGCAATACATGTCCTTACATTTGCAACATCAATTAAAACATTTCAACGCGTACCTTTCCACGGCTAAAGGTGAGTAGTACTGCAAGTATTTGAGACGAACTACTATTAAGATTCCTGCAATGTTTTAGGAAGTGGATCATGTTATGGGCGGTGCAGCTGCTTGGGAGAACGTAGATTCAACTGATGCTTATTGTCCGGCTTGTGCTCTCAAACAAGCTTATTTTATGCAGATGCAAAAACGCTCTGCTGATGAACCTATGACAACATTTTACAAATGCTGTAATCAAGCACGAAGATGCTTACAATCGGACGAAGTTATAGCTCTACCAACCGACACTGTTTATGGTCTAGCCTGCAATGCCAACAATGAGAAGGCCATACAAAAGTTGTATGAAATCAAAGGACAAGACTTTCATAAACCAGTGGCAATTTGTGTGAAAGACGTTTGCTGCCGGGATCCAGAACGAGAGTTATCGAACATTCACAGAACTTAAGCATTAGTTTCCTCAATCCAAGTACTAGAAAAATTGGTATTCGTATTCCCAAATTCCAATTCATTCACCAGCTGTGCGATGAGCATCCATTGCTCTGACTAGCGCAAATCGTTTGAGCAGTTTGAATGTTGAAGAATTTTCGACGTTGTGGCCTTAGCTAGGGGGTGTCTTTGATGCTGGCCAGCTGGGACTAACCAAAGAGTGTCGTTCTGCATCAACGGTTATTGACTTGTCACAACCGGAAAAATTAAAAGAGTACGTGCAGGATATGCCTGGATTCAGTATTAGAAACCTTGAACTGCTAAGAACACTGCTTAGAACTGCTAAAACAATGATTCTCATATATAATTCTGCTGTCATATAAAGTGCTCCCATTTCGTCCAACATTAATCATATTTATCTCTTTAGAAAAACAATAAAATAACCAGCATGTTACAGTATAGAATTTTTAAAATTAAAAAGCAACTATTCAACGTTTTATTTGTTTTTTAAAATTTTAAGTACATAGTGGGACAGTATATATATTTAAAATTAAAAATAGTGGAAACTTATCACTTTTTCCTGGTCGGACATGCTTAATAAAACAAAAACTGTTTAAATTCACGTTAATGCCTTGCGATGGCTTATTTACTTTCTTTGCTTTACTTACTTTTGCCACAAAATAAGCAAATATATGAGTTGCCAACGAACTGTCAAAACAAATTACGAACAGCTAGTTTGAACGCAGTTGATTTAAGTGAAGTAATTTATGGCAAATTAAGTAATTTATGCCGTAGTATAAACGTAGTATTACTCTATATTTTATACATCTTTTAACCGATCTCCAAAGTCAATATCATCTTGAAAAGGAGAACATGACCTTCAAAGCAATGATACAAAAACCGTTTTCTAATCGTACCACACTAAAAGCTAGCTGTTTTACGTGTGGTAATTTAAAATCAAAAAGTAGTTTTCTTTGCATCGAGTACTCAAGTACTGTGGCAAGATCAAAAATCAAGTCAATAAAAAACTTTATCATTATAAAAATTGCTTCATAAAAATATTCAAAAAATTTATTTAATAATCCAGATATTTATTAAAAAAGTTGAATTCAATATTTGCTTAGAATTAAGCTGCTCATAACTTTCTTAATTGTGACTGTCATGCAAAAAACTTAATGTCAATTTGATTTTCTTCTCAAAAAGTTATAAGCTTAAGAAATCGGCTAAGAGATACATTAAATATGGAGTTAAATGTAATGACACATATTTTCAAGTTTTCCCTATCTAACTTTCAAAGAGGGGTGGGGTTGACCCTCATTCTTGCATTTTTTTTTCTCGCCTTATCAAGGAAAATCACCACCCGAAGGTGTTAATGCTTTATCTGGGACACCTTGTGTATCATTCATGCAGCTTTAAATATAAAATAACGGATGTCTCTATTTCTTTACACATCACTGTATAAAGGCTCCCTGAAATATTAAGGGTACGCACAGGGGCTTTAGACGGCCTATTTAGACGGATTTAAATCTGTAACTCAAATTTGAGGGCACGAATATTAAGGATTTAGGATTTGGATTTAGGCTATTGAGTGACAAATCTTCGTTACATGTAAAGTTCACACAGATATACAGTGAATTGTGTAGAACATGCTAGCTGGGCAAAATTATTTTCTTGTATTTTTTAATTGCTACAAGCATAACAATTATATGAATTGCTAAAGATTTTAGTTTGCTGCACATACGAAACTTAGTACCCCCATACTTAATGTGTCCTTTGTATGACAGCTGTGCCTACCGTGCCCCTGTTTGATATGCCTATTTAATATTTGTAAAACTAGCTATTTTTAAAGCGGTAGCTATAAAGTTTTTTCAATTTGTGTTAAATATGAGTGATCGTGATAAACAAACTTCAAACTCTTCAAAAATGTTCACCAAATTTTATACAATTCCCATCTAGTGATGGAGAATGTGTATTCTAAAAAATAAAATAAATAAAATAGAAGCGAGCGTGTGCGAAGCCCCAAATCAGTTTTAAAATAATATATAAGCACTTTTTCAACATATGCTGAAAAATCATGCCAGTGTCAAGGGGAGTCAAATAAGTTCCACCTTCTGAAAGTTTAAAAATAAAAATTTGTAACGCAGAAATAGTGCTTTTGACATTTATAAAATTTTACATATATAAATCCATTTTCTCACTTTTTTTAATAAGATTTTATCTCATACATTCCTTTTGAAATTCCATTGCACACATTTAAAAATATTTATTGCGTAGCATTGCAATTGCATCTATACAAATGCACTATTTTTAACTGATGATCATAATAAAATATTAACTACTAAATACCTGTTTTACACTGCTTATTACTCAATACTTAAAATCGAGAGACAAAAGAAAATCTTAGTGCCGTCTTTTTTAGATCATTACTCATCAACTTTTACAGTCATTTTCTCGAAGTGAGAAAATCATGTTCTACACGATTCACTGTGAGATAGTCCGTGTGAAACTGAAGTTAAAAAATTTGTGTGGGGAAATAAGCCTTTTCGCTTCTTTACATCACGATTTTCTTCTTTTTTAAAATAGCATAACTCCTGAACGGAGAATGCAGAAACTCAGAAACCGTAGAGTACTTTTTATAAACGCCAAGATATGTTTATAAATTTTTTATTGCACCAAAAAATGTTTTACATGTTATTAATATGTTTTTCTCTGAGTAGACGCTTATAAATGGTTCTTTTTGAACAAGATTTTTTAAATCAATCTCTAAGTAATGATGATTTTGCCATTAGTTATCTTTCCCAATCTTTAAATTTATTATATGATAGTAAATATAAAAATACCCTCTTTGTTGTACATCAAAACATACGCAGCTTATGCAAAAATTTTGATAACTTAGTTGCTCACTTAAGCTCTTTTGTAAACAGTCCTGATTTGATTTTTTTGTCAGAAACATGGATATATGATGCAGAAATTGGGCACTTTAATATCCCAAATTATATATTTGTTTCAGGTTGCAATAATACTAATGCATCTGGTGGTGTTGGTCTTTTTATTAAAAGTAACCTACATTTTAATAGTTTTAGTTATAATTTTCATAGTTGCGATTTATTAAATGTGAAATGTAATTTTAACGGCCAAATTTTTAAGTTCCTATGTATTTATAGATTAAATTCCATTGCTAATGATTTGTTTCTTAATGAGTTGGAAGACGTTTTGTTGGAAGTTGGCTCAGGAAATTGTATCTTGTTAGGTGACTTTATTGTAATTTAGACTTACTGCAGGCATCACTGGATACCGATAATTATATGTTTTTGCTTTCGTCTTTCGGGTTGGAATCTGCTATTCTTTCTCCCACACGTATTGCACTTAATTCTGCTACGTGCATTGATCACATTTTTATTCGATTATCTGTAAATCTGAAGTGTTTTAGTGCTATTGCAGAATTGGACATAACTAATCACTGCATGACTTGTCTCAATATATTAAATATTGACTCAGGTAATCAAACTAACTTTTATGAATCGTCAGTGAGGAAGCTTATTAATTATACAATTCTTAATAACTTACTACGTTTTGAGTCATGGAATGAAGTATATTCTAAGTCTGATGTCTCAATTGCTTTTAATATCTTCTCAACACTTCTTACAGATATTGTCAATCGCTGCACTGAGTTAAGGCGTAAAAAATATAAACTAAAAAAACTGAAGCCTTGGATTACAAATGATTTAGTAGCTAAAATTAATTCAAAAAACTCTTTATTCAAAAAGTTGAAAAGAAATCGTCATTGTGTTGATTTAAGACAAGCTTACAGAGTACTCTGTAAGGAAGTGGCTAGAGAAGTTTCGGCTGCCAAAACAACATGTTACCAATATGCTTTCAACAACGCTTTGGGCAATTCACGCAAAGAATGGAAACTTGTTAATGAAATTATAGGAAGATCTTCTTCGAATGACACCTATGTAGACAGAATTGTTGTAAATGGAGAAATCATTTCGAATAAGCAAAATATAGCCGAGCAATTTAATAAGTTTTTTGTTTCTGTGGGTGAAAATGTTGCAAACCAAAATATTTCCGACCAATCAGTTTGTAATTGCTCCTGTAGAGATACTGTCACTGATCAATGCTTTGTTTTTACGCCATTCTCGTCTTTTGAGGTGTTTAAAATTATCAGGTCATTGAAAGGTTCCTTTTCTGCTACTGAAAATAGTTTTTCAAGCAACCTTATAAAAAATATTGCTTTTAATATTGCTGATATTTTGGCTTTTTTATTTAATAAAAGTATTTTTGATGGTAATTTTCCGGTTAATTTAAAAGCTGCTGAAGTTATTATGTTGTTTAGAAAGGGTGACGGAACGTTGCTTAATAACTACAGACCGATTTCGCTTCTACCTGTTTTTAGCAAAATTTTTGAAAAAGGTGTAAAATCTCGTATGCTTAGCTTCTTTGGGAAATTTAAGTTTTTTAGCGAATGCCAGTATGGTTTTCGGAAAGGCCTGTCTACTGAAGAGGTGTTGTTTAATTTTGTTCAAATATTTATAATGGTTTAAACCAGAAAAAGTTCACTGCAGCTCTTTTCTTCGATCTTGAGATTGGTGCCGAATTTCTCTTCTTCCAAAATTTTTTCTCTAATAAGCCACAATTCCCTAGATTGTAACTCATCTCTAAGCTTAATATTATACATAAAAGATGTTTTCGTGCAGAAACAAATGCTAATATACTTTAGTTTATACATTAGCCTGTAAAAAACGGCTCACGTATGATCCCCATAATATAATCATACCCTAAAATTTTATAGAACGACTTTTGATACGGTCGACCATAGGATATTACTAACTAAACTATTTAAATGTGGTTTCAGGGGCTTTATGTTTGATTGGTTCAAGTATTATTTGAATTCTCGAACACAAAAGGTCAATATGAGTTTCTTTTTAAGCTCAACTAAAAATATTAACTTAGGTGTTCCACAAGGATTTGTATTGGGCCCAATTCTTTTCTTAATCTATATCAACTCGTTGTTGAAAGCGCATGAAAAAATGTCTTTTGTGGCGTTTGCTGATGATATGGCTTTTACTTTTATTAGTGGTTCCCCGCTTAGTCTCAGCGTTGAGATATATTCTAAACTAGAGTGGCTTAGAATATGGTTTCTGCATCACAAACTGGCTATCAGTGGTAAAACAAAACTGATGTATTTGAGTCCTAGTGGTAAGGACTTAAATTTTAATAAAATGCATTACCATTGTGGCAAATGTAAAAAATATTTGTGTTATTGTAAAAATTGTGAAAAAAATGAAGATGCAATTACTTTTTGTCATGATATTGAATGTGATGTGTTTTGTAATTGAAAGTGTTAGCTCCTTTAAATATCTAGGAATCATAATTGATAGTAAGCTGAATTGGCTTGAACATATTTGTGCTATCAAAAAATATCTATTATCTGTTAATCGGAGTATGTTTTGTCTAAAATCCTTGTGCGCTCGTAAACTACTAAAAGCAATTTATTATGGCATTTGCCAATCAAAATTGGAGTTTGGGTTAACTTGTTGGGGTGGCACCCACAACAACAAAATTAGGCACATTCTTATAGCTCAAAAACAAATCATTAGAATAATTTGTGGAAAAAATAGTACTCATAATATTAGAAATATTGAGGTTAACCATATCTTAATCAAATCAATCAAATCATGGATTGCGAATTTGGATTTTCTTAGAATTGATGAATTGTTTATTGTTAACTCTTGAATACTGGGCGAATTATTATATTATATAATTATTTTCTTTATTAAATTGTTCCCCACTTAATTAATTAATTAGCTTATAAAATTTTACTCATGTTTCACTCATTTATACTTATATCATATTTGCAGGGCATTCCCTGCAGATGAGTGTCGGGTGTGACGATCCCGCTGATCCCGAGTTGTTGCTGTAGTTTTAAGTTTTCATATCAATTTCTTTTCAGTTGGTCTTACTATTGGATAGCATGTCGACACTAGCCCTCATAGCTACAGACATGCAATCCTGTTCATTTTAAGTTTAATTATTCTCTGTGGCTTGTTTAAATTGTAAGAACTTTGTCAATAAAAAAAAAAAATTAAAAAAAAAATAACCAAAAGCCCTAGTTTTTGCCACATTCCAGGTAGAATTTGGCCCCTTGGTGGTTTCAAGTTGTATATTGTATTTACAATTTCTTACAGTTTATTCTATTTACTTATTATGTTAAACATTTCCAAAAACATTACAGTCAATACACCATTCTTTGAATGAAAATATAAAATTTTTACCACATCAAATTGCTGTTGATATATATAAATTGTTACATAAATGTGGGAAAGGGGTCAGACGAACGCGGACGGACATAGACGGATGACCAATGGTTAAGAATTTAATATAAGCAGACTATTATTTTAAACTACCAACTCTCTACAAAATACACCTTACTGAAATAATCTAAACAACAAAAGATTTTGAAAATAAATATGAAAACTAAAACTTTTTGTACTGAAGAGAATATGAAAAAATCTCGAAACGAACGCTACGAAAATATTGTTAAAAAATATAAAATTGTTAAAAAATTGAAAATGTAAAGCAAAAGAAATATATTAATAAATCGTTGGAAGATTATTTAAAAACGGAACGCGTATTTTTACTTAGATGGAAGCAAACGACGTTCCTACATAAATTTATACAAAACTTCATAAAAACTGTTTAAATAAACACAAAGTCAAGTAATTTCAAAAAAGATAAAAATAATAACTTCTTCTTAACAATAAGAATTTTTCTCTCGTTTTTTCAACCAAAATTGTTGAAGTCATAGGACAAACGCAACATTGAAATTAACAAATATCTCGAAAAGGTAGGTATATTTAAAAAAAAATCATATCTATATGAAAAGTGTAAATAGCAAATCAAATAAAATGCATTTATAGACTAATGTGAAGAACATGTTTCCAAAAAGTTTCAGATTTATTTAATGTTCTCCACATGCCTGTTTCAGGGATCAAAGTAGGACCTTTTTTTAAACCGTAGTTCTTCGTATAGAAAAATTTTATTATTCCATGTTGATGTGCATATTTCTACATATATCCATATACTTTGTGTTGATTTAAAAATGAAATGAAATAATTTTATTGTATGTTTAAGTACAGAAAATATAAATAAAAATTCAATTTATTTGCAATGCAATCCGTGCAAACATTTTTGTTGTGATATGCTTAAAAAAAAAGTATTTAGGCAGAGATACTACACCAACTCATGATTGTATTCTGCCTTCTGGTTTTTCATTTATTCCAGTTTGAAGTAAAGAAGAAGAAAGCATGAAGTACAAAAAGAAGAAGGTAGAATCCTGTTAATACTACCTTACTAGATAAATCTTGCTGCAACGTGCATGGTGAATTAATCTACACCTCAACGTCAGGAATTGAAGTTTTTAAATATTTGGAAAAAAATTATAATTGAGATACTTAAAGTACATGATTTCGGTTGATGTAAGCTTAGATACCAAAACTAAAAGAGGTCACAGGATCTAATGCAATATCTCAAAACTCAACAAATTTTATGAATGTTTTTGATTTTTTACTCTTTAATGGTTAATTGTAAAAATAAGATAATCATATTTTTTTATAAGAAAAACATTTTTTTATGAAGCAAATGCAATTGCAATGGTAATTATATATGTTATAAAAAAAGTTTCAACCTACTATGAAAAAATAAAAAACAAAGAAATTGCTAAATTTCGGATGTCGAATGGGTGCCGATCCAAAGTTACGCAACTTAAAAAAATGAATGACTTCGGTTTTTAGTAGAACATAACTTTCCATAAGATCATTCTCAAATTTTTTTGTTAAAATCAGAAACTATGCAGCTCACCAATTAGATGATTTCATATGGATTGACAATAAGTATTTGTATGTAAAATATCAAAATAATGTAGTAGTACCGCATGACCACAACACACCACACTCTAAAAAATATTTGTTGAAATTTATTGCAATAGTTGAAGGCAATCGTTTTACTACCACAGTTATAGTAAAATTAGTCCCGCACGTTTTACTACCATAATTGCAGAAAAATTAAATACCTAGTTTATCTTTACTATAAAAGTAAAATTCAACAATATATAGTAGTACTATTGTAGTTAAATTCAACAACCGTGTGTTAATTTTACTACTTATTTAGTTGTAAACCTCAATAAAAGAGTAGTAATATTACTACTACTGTTGTAGTACTTATTTAAGACCCTGTTATATACAATATAATACTTAAGAAGCTTATTTTTAGTATTTAAAAAATATTTTTTATTAATCATTAAATTTTTTTGTTTAATAGATTATAAAAGTAAGTTATACAGTATTTAAAACAAAAAATTTTTAATTCACTTAAATATACTTAAAAATAATATCATTTACTTAAATTTTTTAGTATGCAACAAAAATAGAAATCTTCCAGGTTAAAAATAGTATGTTTATTATATAAATCATAATCGCGAATAACGTTGTAAGCGACAATAATTTTTTTTACTCAGTTCTGTTTTTATATAATATAAAAGAGTAATTCTAACAGGTATTCGCAAAAAAAAAAAAAAAACACATTTTAAGAAAAAATGTTTCTTACAACTTTATTCGCTATTATGCTTCATATATAAATATATATAAGGACATATTTTTAAGTACGCAAATAAAATAAATAAAAAGTAATGTTTTAAAAGTTTATATAAGGGCACAAAAAAATCTTCAAAATATATGTATTTATTATAAGCATTTTTAATTTCTGGAATTAATAAAAATAAAAAGACAATTCATAAACTTAAAGTTTTTAAAGGACAAACTATAAAAAGTTTTTTCATTTTTTTTAGTTATTTTTCCAACTGCTCAAGTTTTTTTATTAATATGTTTATTTTTCTAAGGTTACTCAAATTTCTCTTATGTTCTCATAATTGGGAGGGATAAAATTTAAATAAAAATCTCACTAAAAACTCACAACTTTGAGATAAGTCTTAAGGATAAGCAGTGCTTAATATATAGTAGTAGTAGATTACTTGACATGCTAAGTCTATTATATCGAAATTTTCCTTTATTGATGTGAAGTGTCCTTCGAACCATACATATGAAATGGATTTAGCAACTTCTTCTGATGATTTGTCTACAAAATGAAAAGAAGTTATTTAGAGTTAAAAGGTTTCTTTTATAATTTATAGCAATTATAGATATCCATGGTGTCAAAATAATTGATATCATAATTAAACATAATTTATTTCTTCGTTTGTGCATTTATTTATATAAATTGAGTTTGAGTTTAACTTTAAAAAACAAACTGCGTGATTTTGAAGAATAACTTGTCTAATATAAACTGGAATTCTATTCTAAATATTTATACAAAAAGTTTATCTTCTCAGAGTCTTGATGATGCGGTATATGTATGCGTTTAATAGAACGCAAAATGCTTGTTTTCTTAAGGCAGTTCCGCAAAGGAAACCCTCTTTGACATCGGGTCCGGTATGGCACACAAATGAATTAAGAAAAATGAGAAACTTGAAATCTAAATACTATAAAAAATATCAAAAAACACATAACATATGCAATTTTGGATGCTATACCTCGATTAAATACAGTTACCAACAGTTATGCAAACAATCCTATAATATCTACTTAACAAAAGTAAAATTAAACATCAAATCTGGTGCTAAATCCTTCTGGAACTTTGTTAACACAAAACGTAAGATTGATTCCTATCCTTCTTTTATGAAGTATAATTCTGTTGAGTCTGATAATGACAAAAGTATTTGCAATCTTTTTGCTGACTTTTTCGAGGCAACTTATTCATCATCGTCCTATGATTATTTAAGTTATCCTTTTAATATTCAATCTGGGGATATTTATTTCCCAATAATTGACACAAACACAGTCTTATCATTTTTAAAAAATATTAAAACATCATATAAAGGTGGTCCTGATAACATACCTTCATGTATATGAAAATACTGCTGTGAAGAATTAGTAACTCCAATCTCTTTACTATTTACTTCATCATTAAAATCCTGCTATTTTCCTGCAGCCTGGAAGCATTCATTTATCATTCCGCTGCATAAATCCGGAAATAGGTCTTTAATTGATAACTACCGTGGCATCGCAAAATTAAGCGCTTTGCCTAAACTTTTAGAGGCAATTGTTACATCACGACTATCGCATAGCGTTAAATCTTTAATGTCTCCTTTCCAACATGGATTCCTTTCTGGAAAATCTACTGTTACTAACCTTCTCGAATTTACATCAAAAACTATAGAAAACTTTGGAAAAGGCATGCAGACTGATGTTATTTACACGGATTTTAGCAAAGCTTTTGACGTTGTAAATCACAAACTTTTGATCTTTAAATTACATCTTGTTGGTTTTCCTATACCGTTGGTAAAGTGGATTGAATCTTACAATCTTACGCAATAGAATACAATCTGTTATTTTTAAGCTTAATAAATCACATGAGTTTCCTGTTACTTCAGGAGTACCTCAAGGAAGTCATCTTGGGCCCCTTCTGTTTCTACTTTTTATAAACGATTTGCTATCTGTCATAATGCATTCCAGCATCTTAATGTTTGCTGACGACGTCAAACTCTTCCTTTCTTTTAAAAACGATAATGACGCTGTATTTTTGCAAGCCGACATTGATCATCTTCATAACTGGTGCAAAACGAACCGTATGAACCTCAACATGAAGAAATGCAAGCATATGTCTTTCTCGCGCAAACCACCAATTAAATGTACCTTCAAAATTTGTGGTTATCCTTTGGAATCCTTAGATATTTTCAATGATCTTGGAGTTACAATGGATCCTAAACTACGCTTAAATATTCATGTAAATAAAATAATAAATAAAGAAAATAGTACTTTAGGATTTATTAAACGTTGGGCAAAAGAGTTTAATGATTCATTCATAACGAAAACCTTATTTACTTCCCTACCATCTTATGAATATCGGTTACAACTCTTAAATCTTCCTTCTTTAAAAAATCAGAGAATTATGATAAATGCTTGTTGGATTACAAAACTTTTACATGGATATGTCAACAGTCCATATTTATTGAGTAAAGTATATTTTAATATTCCTCTTCGTCCTAGAAGATCTTTTGAGTTACTCCACATGAACTTTTGCAGAACTAATTATTTGCAAAATGAACCTCTTAGAAGCGCTTGCGGTAATTTTAATTTTGTATCTGATGTTATATCCTTAAATGAATCCATGGACTCAATCAAACATAAAATTATAGATTACCTGCGGTACCGTCGTTGATTATGTAAAGTTCTTTCAAACATATATCTGATGCATCGGGTGATTTGTAAACACATTAATATAACAATCAAAATGGATAAATGGACCTAAGCGTAAAATGGAAAATTTTGGTGAATAAACATCTAAATAATCTGAATGGACCTAAACCTGGGATCTTCAGTTGCCTCATATCTTCATGATGATTGTAACTACACTTGTCGACGGTACCGTTGTGTCTTGGGTCTTTTTACCTCTTGAAACACTACGTTAGATCGATTTGTAATACATTATTATGAGTGGCCGATAAGACCTAGTTTGTCTTGGTGCCTGCGTTCGCAACTGGTTTTCTTTATTTTATGAAAATTGGTTTGGTGAAGTTGACCTAGCTTGTCGAGTAACCACCCTGTCAAGCCAGAATCTCACCGGCTTCAGGAAGACAGAACGATATGTATTATATATATACCTATTGGAGTGATGTTTTATTGGGTATGAGACCTTGTTTGCCACACGACTCCGTCGTATACAAAAATTGTTGCTAACTTGACCTTGTTTGTCTTGAAAACGCAACCCTGCTTTGCTGTCTGATATCATCGATTTTGACTTAACTTTTTTCTTTGTTATTTTTTATACTTTAATAAGAGTATATACTTTAAGCAATTTATTAAAACTTTTTAGTTTGTTAATAATACAAGATTTCAATCAAAACCATACTCTATATTTTTGAATTGTATTAAATATCTTATTTTATAATTTTAAATTTTCTATAAAACCTGTTAAGGTTTAGCAATCAAGTAAATAAATAAATAAATAAAATAAGAACCGCACGCTGCAATCACAAGACACAAATTAACATGTATGCGTTCTTTGAGGCGTCAGTTGCATCAATTACTACTACTTTGGCAGTAAAATCAAACAACAGTTGAGTAATTTTACTAAAATAATTGTTGCAAAGCGACGAAATACTGAATTTATTGCAGTTAGATTACACACAAGAACTATAATTTTACTTACTCAAGTAGCATTTTGAACAAAATTATTGAAGTAATTTCACTGTAATTTTAGGTGTAAAAATAAGAATTACTAGCCTTTTAGCAGAAAAGTTGTGAAAGTGTTGGCTAATTTTACTATTACTAAAGTAGAAAATATGCAATCAATTGTGTAGCACTTTTGGTAGATATTTGCTGTAATTATTCAAAATTTCCATTACTACTAAAGTGCACTTATATTAATGCCGTTTTTGTAGTAAATGAGTTATTTACTTAAACTTTAGTAGGAATGTTCAACAGACAAATTGTTGGATATTCAACTATTTAGTAAATTTACTACTTTTTTAATAGTATTTTAGGAAATCATTCCAAAGTTGTAATAAAATTTCAATTTTGTTGTAATAAAAATAGTGAAATTCCAGGCATTTTTTAGAGTGCTGCTAAATCATAATTGCTTTAAATGTTTTTTTTTCTTGCATTCATTCATTCGATCGTCTGTTAATGCTTATGGAATGGCATTTGGTCAATGTTGGCGTTGCGACAGATTTAGTCCCGAGAAACAATTTCATATTTTGTGTTAATAAAGAAGCTGATATATGTCCGGTGCCCGTGTTCGTAAATGTCCGCCCTCTGCACCGAAAGAAGTGCTAGTTCCGGAAAACCTTTAACAGACACAATGTACGTACAAAGATTGACTCGGGGCACTCGTTAGTTTATTGTGCCCGAATATAGAAGTTCGTTTTTGAGCAATTTATTGACATAATACAGACTTACTGTGGTACTATTTCAGGTAAGTTTCGAGGTACTTATTGGGTATGTTTCGGTTACATTATAGTTAAGACTCGGGCCAGTTTCGATACATATCAGCTTCTTTGACACAATATATGAATTTTGTTCTCGGGTCCTGTTCTCAAAAACTTCACAGTTTTTCGTTACTACTCGCAGCTTTTAAAAATAAAATTGAGTCTGATACTCTGCACTTTTGTGCCTGAGTAGCTTGGTACGGACCATGGTATAATTATTTGACAAGGTAGTAGTGATAGTATTTTGGTGATCAAGAGTTGTCAAAACCAGCTACAGGAGCTGTAGTTTGCTGCTGTTGACTAGCTATGTTTAAGTCGTTGCTTAATTTTTAACTTTTCTTTGATTCATTACATTTATTCGCGAAGTTTATTGGAATGTTTTTAGTTTGTTGCGGTTGACTAGCTATGTTTAAGTCGTTTCTTGTTTTTTCATTTTCCTTGATTTATTGCATGAACAGCTAATTTTGACAACTTCCGCTAGTGAGAAAAAAGTAATTATTTCTCAGTAATTATTTAATGGTACGGCCACAAATTGTTTTCGGGAATGCAAGCAATGCACTCACTGGTATTCTCTAACCTAATTAGCTGCTCAAGTGCAGGCGCAGCATAGTTTCTTAGCTGACTACTCGATGAGTAAATGAAAGAAGAACAACTAAAATAGAATTTTACTAAACTGCGGAACAAGATGAGAATGAAAAAGTTGGAAGAAGTTAAGAATTATTAGTAGAACTAATTTGTATGTTTTTTTTTTGTCAAATTAATATAAGATTTAGAAAAATAAAAACAGACACATGCAAGACTCAAAAAGCAGCAGTCTCTAGTATGGCATTTTAGCCACAATAGTTTTAACCATAACTTCGGAATTATTTTAGATACTCAACAGACCTTACTTCACAACATATAATATTGAGCTGAAATTACTTATTCGAAATAATATTTAACATTTAATTGAAAATAACAAAAGTAATATAATTTTTAAAGAAAATTTTACTAGAAATCACATTTTTAATAAAAAATACAGGTTGATGAAGATCTTTTAATTCACTTTAAACGTAAAAATAGTGAATTTTCCGAATTTTCCTGGTGTGACCATCAAATACTTATATTCATAACACAAACCTCTACTAGTTTTGCATACCGTTAAAAAGGCCATTTAGTAATCTGATTAAAACGCCATTGTGGAAAGCTTCACTCAAAAATGTTTTTTTCAATAGCATTTTTAGTGAAACAACCTTTGGAAAACACAAAATTAGCCCATATCTCCCCAGGGTGTCACAATAGACCCCCACTTGCTGTACATTTTTTCTTTTTTTTTGCAAACTCTATCGTAAAATCATAAAAAAAATTTCACACGTCTAACTTGTATGGAACGGTCCGATGCGGGACACTTAGACCAAACCGCAAAACCATAATCGGCCATCTAATTTTATAATCATTATAGCAATTAAAAAATTTTGTTTCGTGTTTTGTAAAACTATTTCTATATTAAAATATTTAAAATTTATTTTTGCCCAAAATGAAATCAATTCTATTTTTTTCATATCTGTTCAATCATAGCAATTCAATATAACAATTTTTTAATTTTTACGAATACGAAATTTTTTGTTTTTATTGACAGGGAAATCGTAAAGTCTTAGAAAACAGATTTCGTAATGATTATACATGAAATCATAATTATTCTACACAAAGTCATAATGATTATATATGAAACCGTCATGATTCTACATGAAATCATAATGATTCGACATGAAATTATAATGATTCTACATGAAATCAAAATGAATCTACACGAAATCATAATGATTTTACATGAAATCATGTTGATTAACTTTTTACGTGATGCTACAACGATTTTAATGTTTTTCAAAAAAATTCTATATTAAATCATATTGTTTTCACTCTTAAAAATAAATGCTAACACATTGAAACTATAAAACTGTGCGTGAGTGCTTTTTTTACATGACTCAACAATGATTTTATATGAATTCATGTGAATTGAAATTAGTTATTCATCATTATGATTTTACAATGCAGCCTTTGTCTGTGTGTAAGACAAGAAAAGCATGTTCATTTTTAGCTCAAACTTGATTCAGAACAGTTCTACCAAGTATTAATTTTTCTATAAATTGCATCATATATAATTCAAGTTAATGAAATACTGTATCATCGGACCATATTGACAAAAAAAAAGTTTAACAATTTTAGTACATTTGTACTAAAGTGGTAAACGTGATTGTAGCTTCTGCATAGCATTCTTCGACAACTTCACATTTTCAAATGCTGTGCAGTTAGTTTGAAAAGGGATCACTAATTTTTAAGTCAATATGTTGCTGGTATGTTTTGCCGTAGAAACCTTAAAGTTCTGTTTTATAATTGAAAATATGCATCTTAAAAAAATATCTACCAAATGACCAAAAGTCAATTAGAAGAAAAAGTTTGCTACAGCTAGTAGAGTTATAACAATGTGGCAATGCTGGCTGTGATACTATCGTTGCCGATGTGCAATAACTACCTTGATAGCTGAAACAAATGACGTGTCAAAAATCTAACATTTTAAATATATTTTATCTATTTAAAGACTTTTTATGATACATTTTAAATTTTTTATGTTACGATATTTTTTCAATAGTTAGTTAAAAGTAATGTCAAATGCATAGATTAATAGCATTGAGTTTTCTTTTGGTTTTGTTATACTTAAATGTTTCATCAAGTTTTTTTAAACTCAACGATGTGGAATGATCTCCAAATGAGTTGAAATCTCCATACATGCGTGTTAAAATTTTTATTAATAACATTTTCCTGTTTAAGCAGTGACCGCAACATTGTGTTTATTTGAAATTATATTATTACGTTTGATAAATTATTCTTTGACGTAATTTTTGATATGCTCATTAAACATGTTTTGTTTTTATCTTGTTATTTTAATGGCGTCAAAATGTAATAAACATAATATTATATTAGCAGCAAAATTGCTATGAAGTAGAAACAGCAACAAATTATTATTTGTGCTATAAAAAACATTACATAACTACTAGCTTTTTACGTGATGATGTGCTTATCTAACATTCAAAGTCTCTGGTTGCTATAAATAAATATTTAATTAAAATTAAAATGCAAAAACATATCACAGTAAATGTATTTATTTAAAAATTATACTAAAATCTAAAAGCAAACCACGAAGGATTTACTAAATTTTAATGACTTTTTATGCGCAACCATGTGAAATAATTAATAAATTTGCGCATTTAGAAAAACTTTCATTAAAATCATATTATCTTTGTGTGAGTGCAATTAAATAAATATATCACGGTTTTCTACGAATTCGTTTTGTGTTATATAATTACTAGAAATAGAGCTAATTTTATTTTTTTTATAAGTTGAAAAATGTGTTTTTAAAGAAATATCAAATGTATTTTCAATTTGACAACGCATTTTAAATTTACTGAAAAATAAGACTTTGTCTATTTATAATAAAATAAAGAGCTGTATATTTTTCTATGAGTTGTTTTTTTACGTTGTCAAATTATTTGTTACCAAACAAAATTAATTTTTTTTTTGAGAAAAATAACGCATTTGTTTAGGTATGAACACTTAACAATGTTTATCAAAGTGAGAACTTTATGATGTTCTAGCATTTTGATGCTTCAAGTTTGATCAAAGTAAGTCTTTTCTAAGTCACTTTATAGGCTTATGGAATTTAATTTAAAGCTAATCACTCAAAAGGCCAATTTATCGTTTGCTTTGACGAACTTTTCAGTTTTTTTATACTATTTTTTTTATTGTTTGCTTGTTTGTCTCTCTTAAAAAGGAATGCCTTAATTCTATTTTTTGTTTCAACGTTTCAATTTTCTTGCTTGTGTTGGGTTTGTTTTATTTTTATTTGCTTTACTTATTTTCTGTTTTTTTTTTATTTTAGTTTTTGTTTGCTTTGGATTTTCTATCTTCAATTTCTACTTTTGAGATTTCAAAATATTTATTTTGCTTTCGATTTGCTTCCGTTTGCTGAAAATTTATTGCAACCAAAAAAAATAAAGAAAAAAGCAGCAACCAGTCAAAAAAATAAAAAAAATTCAATACTTAGCTGAAGTAAACTTATGAGGGCGGTGGTCACAGGCACAAACTTTTATTTGAATCTATTTTTAGTTATATTGAAGTGATTTACTCAAGTGCTTGAGAAAATAAGGAAAACTAAATGGAATCGAGCTTTAATTGAAAGTTCATCATATCCATACTCCAGTCAGAGCCATCATAAAAGATAAAAGTTTGCTATGAAACTATTCATACTTTAAGACCTTTAACTACAGACAATCAACATTCACTTTAATGACTTATAGGCTTCTAAGTCCCGTTATTTTCATATTTTTGAACAGTGGTTTTTTGGATCTTGTAGCCTAATGTGTTGTGCAAGCTTACAGCTAATTGTTCTATTGAAAGCTTTATAAAATAAAATGGTCGAAATTTAGATCGGGATCGTTTCGCAAAAGAAGTGTTTAAACAAAAAGTGCTTAAGAATATTAAAATAATTGAAGACATGAGTAGATGAAGGTGATTTGTCGCAATTATATAGTTTCGAGAAAATTTGGTTCAAACTTTTACATTTGTACTGTAATCTATACTATTTTGTAAATTATTTCATTTCTAAAATAGCCACAAACATGACTGTTTTAAGTTTCTAAATGGTTTGTATGCACATAAGACCTTTATCCATGCGTAAAACACCGAACATGCAACACATCACCTTCATTATTTATTATTATTATAATTATTATTTTTTTATTTAAGTAATCATAAGTACAATAAGAGCTATGCTCTTTTATAGTACAGCATAAATGCATAAATATAGTTAATTTACATTAAATCTAATTAAAATTAATATTAAAATTGAAGTTAAAATGAAAATGAATAATTTAATATTAAAAATTTGAAATTAAAGTTAAAAACTAAAAATGAAGTATAATAACAACTATTTAAAACAGAATCAAAAATAACGACCTTAATTTTTAAACAATATTGGCTTTATGTTATTTTTTTTTTTAGAGAATATAAAAAATAAAAAGAATTAAAATTAAGTTAAGATTGAAAAAAGTTTCTGATACAAAGAATAGATAAAGAATAGATAACATAGAGAAGTAAGTAAATGAAAAGCTATAGTAGAGAAAAATGAAAAGATAGATTGCCTAAAAGGACCTCTCCCAGTAACCTCCCTAAGCCATCTTGGCAAAGCATTCCACAACCTAATGGCGTTAATGAGAAACAGGTGGGAAGAGTTTAATGATTTGTGCCTCGGAACTATCAGAACATGGCTTCTACTTGACATACAAAATGAAGCTTTTCATGCAGATAGCAAGGAGTTTTCCCATGGATTAGTTTGTGCAGGTACAACACAGGTAAGAACATACGATTTGGCAGCGTTTAGTTGAAGGCCATTACTTTTGGCCCACTCATTGATGCAACTGAGATCCTCATTTAACCTACAACACAGATCATCAAGAAGCCCAGTTCGTTGCGAAAGATAAAGCTGGATATCATCTGCATAAGCATGAACAGATGCATTCCAGCAAACAATAAAGATGTCGTTTATAAAAATTGAAAATAACAGAGGGCCTAGTATAGAGCCTTGTGGAACACCACTTACTACTAATTTGTATGACGAGAATACCTGAGCAACCTTAACTCTTTGCATTCTATTACACAAATAACTAGACATTAGATTAACAGCACTATCACAGAATCCAAAAAGATACCTAAGCTTTTGACACAAATAACTATGATTGACTTTATCAAAGGCCTTGGAAAAATCAAGTAAGCAGAGTAAAGTCAAGGAGCCGGCATCATATTCGGGTCGAATATCATCAAGAACCTTTACTACCGCTGAGGAACACCCATGCCCTGCCCTAAATCCAGACTGATAGCGGGATAGCAGTTTTTTCTCAGAAAGATATTTGCTAATTTGTTGAGCCATAAGTTTTTCACATACCTTTGACAATGGTGACAGTATACTTATAGGCCTATAATCATTCGCACCAGATATATTTTGCTTTTTAGTTATAGGTGTAACGATGGCAATTTTCCACATGTCGGGAAAGGAGGATGTTATAAAGCAATGATTTATAATGTGCGTAAGAGAAGTTATTATGTGAGGTAGTAAAAGTTTAAAGAATTTGATGGGAATGCCATCTTCTGCAACTGCATTTGATTTATTCTGCATAACACAGTTTCCAACATCAATTTCACTAACCGTTTCAAACTTAAAAGACTGTGGTATAGTCAGGTTGTCACTGGAAAGCGTAGAGGTATCATTAGAGGTAGAAAAAATGTCAACAAAAAATTATTTAAAATCTCAGGATCTTCATTGCATTCATTACGATTTTTATTACATAACCCAAGTCTTTTAATGTTGTTCCACAACGTTTTCGAATTAAGGAATAAATCTAGTTTCTCAGAAAAAAAATCGTGTTTTGGCCTGTCTTACTAACAGAACAGCTTCATTTCTAGCCAAGCGAAAAGATTCCCAGTTTTCAGGAGATGGTCTGATTTTCCATATTTTCTGTAATTTGTTTCTTTTTTTAATGCTATTAGACACGTATTGGGTGAACCAGGAACAAGAGACATTTTTCACGGTTGTCGTACGTAGCGGTACATGTTTGTCAAAAAGATATGTAATCGGTGCTAAAAGAGACCTAAGCTTATCGTTTATATTATGGTGAAGCCAACATTCATTGATAGATAACATTTACACATCGAGGAACAGGGACTGATAGTTAATATTATTGAAATCACGGAAAGAAAAATTATTAGAAATTGCATTACGAGACAAATTAACATTTAACGAACAAAAGATTAAATCGTGGTCAGATAGAAAATAGAGTTAATCGAATAGAGAAACTACTGAAAGATCAGAAACAATAAAATAATCAAGTAGACTAGTAGTGAAATTATTGCAGTACCGCGTGGGTACAGTATCATTTACAACTGATAGCCCTACTGTCGATAAATTATCATGCAGTAAAAACTTACTAGTTTCATTGGAAATAATATTGATGTTGAAATCTCCACACAACATTATGAAGTCATAATCAGGAATACTGCTTGTTAAAGCAGAAAACAGAGGATCAACAGAGAAACACTTATTAGGATTATACACGCATGACAAAAATATCTTAGTACTATTATCCCATACACATAAATTTAAAAATTCAATACCTGGTCCACTGGATTTACCTACAACTTTAGAGTTAAGGGTGGTTTTACAGTAAATAGCAACTCCTCCGCCTTTTTTCCAGTCCGATCGTTTCTGTACAATATATAATTATTAATGCTAAAGATAGCATCACATACATTATTGCATAGCCACGTTTCCGAAATGCAAATAATGTCAACGAGCGATTTTTCAAATATATATTTTATGTAGTCAAGTTTAGCCATGTTCAAACTACGGGCATTAAAATGAACTACATTAAGGCCAGTACGTTGCTTACATAAGACCTGAATTAAAATTTTTTGGTTTTCATCACCGCCAATAGGTGAATAGCTAGAGCCTGACATAAGACAAACAATGGAGAGAGTGCGTTATAGGCAAATAAAAATATAAATAGATGAATAATTTAGAGTAGGATAGAAGAAAATTAAGAAATAATAAAAAAACAAGAGTAATAAATATATGTATAAAAGATAAATATTTAACTGCAAGCTTCCGTAGTATCCGATCAAGAATTTTAAAGATTGTTGTGTAGGTCTTCCACACTGCTGATGGGAATGTTTTTAGCTCCTTTTTCTTTTCTGATAAACACAGAGCCACGAAAGGAAAAAACGTTGTAAATATTATTTTGGCGCTTTGAAGTTTTCGGCTTTCTGCATTAAGGCTCTCATGAAGATAGATGTTGTTATTAAAGTCAAATCCAGCATCTCTCAAATTGGCTGCGGATTTAGTTCGTCTACGATAAGCCCCAAATGCTTTGAGCACTCGATTTCTATCAAATGGTGAAAAATATTTGATAATCACAATCGAGCTTGGGTTGTCCTGATTTGATTTAACCCGAAAAATGTCTTTAATAACAGGTGACTGAAAGTCGATGTAGTGGCAAATACGATTAAACGTGCTCTTTAAGTTTTCTTCATTAGAAACTGGGAGACCAAACAAAACAGCATCCGAAGTAAAATCAGTGACTTTGTTGCTGCTTTGAGTGCTGTTTTTGCTGCTGATTAAATTTTCTCTTAGCCGCTCAAAATCATCACAGCAAGAATTTAAGGCACTCAGCTGTTTTTCTGGCGCGATAATTTTTTTCTCCAACTCGCTGTGCAGCGAATTTAGGACGCTCACATGTTCATCCACTCATGTTTTCAATTGCTTAGTTGTATAACCAAATGCACAATATAAATAAATAAAGGTTAGAGAATTATTTGCACAAAAAACACAATCATGAGAAATATGTAAAATTTATCCAATAACTGCCCAAAGTTGCAAATGAGCAACATCCTGTCACTAACGAACCTGTTCACTAAGGATTTAAAAATTTTTGTCACTTTATATTTGAGTAAAAACTAATATATATATATGACCTCAAAAATGTGTATCCCCACCCATTTTAATTCGGGCATGAAAGGGCTACATAATGCATTAATTAATAACATGTCTCAAAATTATATTATACAAAGGAAGTCACTCTGTAAACGAATTTTTAACAAATTCCGTGATATGTGGTAGCTTGGAGAGGTAAGAAAGAACAAAAAAAAAAAAAAATTCAAGATTTATATTCAAAAACTTATCGTCAACTATAGTGTAAGTAATCATGTACATTTCTTACGCGTACTGCGTAAGGGTTATATTAACTTTGTCACTCTGTTTGTTACGCTTATAAGGAGGCGTGGCACAGTGTAACGATTGCGTCCATAATTCATAAAATTTATGTTTTTAAAGTACAGAAAAGAAGTATATACGTCAAGAGAGAATACTTAAATTAAATTGAATCCTAAACATTTCTCCAAAATTTGATTTTTTTTTTAAACACTCGACACCATGAAAGTTGGGATTTACAAATTTAACTTATGCACGTAAGAGAAGCACACATTACATATGCATACAGTCCGTCCGCGACAAAAAGTTAGCACTTGAACATTTCCCCAAATATATAATTTACTTTGCATGTTTAAGCTATTTCTCTAGGTGTAATAAGTCATGTGGTGTTGCTCTTTAGGTATTTTAGGTACAAAATTATTAAACATTCTGAGAGGAATACCGTTAGTTTACGTATTATGAAAAAATGCTGCTACAAAATGATAGCATATTGTGATGGATTGAGTTTTAAAAGTTAAATTTCCAAGTTAAATAAGTAAAAGTACTTTAAATTAAATTAAAATGGGACGTGGGAAATGGCTTAACAGTGCGGAGGTGCAAGTTACTTTAAACCCTTATTTAAAAACTTGAAAATCAGTGAAATCATAAAAAAAAACAAAAAAAAAGTCGTAGAGTGATTACAAATTTATTAAAAAACCTGCAAAATTATGGCAAAGCTTGTAGCAGTGATGTCCAAAAGTGGTTACACGCCGATGTGATTGCGCCATTTTGCGGGCAGCTTCAAATTCTAACCTCACTGCCAGGAAAAATGCTGAAACAGCTGGAGTGAAAACTTATAATCGCAACGTGCAAAGGATTTTAAGAAAAATCCATTACAATTAAACTCAAAAAATTACAAAATAAACCGCCACTTAAAGGGAAACATCGAGCAGCAAGATTGAAGTTTGCTGAAGATCACTTAAAGTGGAGAAAATTATGGCGCTGTATTAATTAATCACTGACGAAAAAAATTTAATCTCGACAGTCCGGATGGTTTGTGTTTTTATTACCACGATTTGAGGAAGAAAGAGCATATCCTGAGTCGTCGTCAACACGGGAGTAGATGAGTAATGGCTGGAATTGGTCATTGGGGAAGTACTGAAACTAAGTTTGTTCACAAGAACGAATCGCCAAGGTTATCTAAATTTAATTGATGGGTCACAATTAACTAAAACTTCATTAGTATTTCAACAAAAAAATGCTGCTGTACATGCAGCAAGAATAGTTAAAACTTCTTTCGAGATCAGGATCTTGAAATATTGAAGTGACCCGCACGAACACCTGTTCTGAACATTATTGAAAACTGTTGGCAAGGTAAGTTAATGCCAATAATAGACAATATAATACCATCCAGGAATTTAAAAGTAGCATAATTTCGAATTGGAAAGCGATACTGAGAAAATACATACAAAAACTTTTTTAATCACTACCAAATTGCATTACTGAAGTTTTAAAAACGAATGGAGACTTAACTCAATACTAAATACTTATATTATAAAAATTTTAAATTGATTCCTTATAATTTTTTGCTTTCGAATAATATTGTGACATCTTTTTTTTTTGTACTACTGAATATGTTTTTGTTTTTTTCTGGACAACAAATTCGATTTTTAAATGAATTTTCTACATATTTTCATTTTATTTTTAGATCTTATTACTTTATAGTAAATACAAATTTTTAATTTAAATCGCTTTCAATAAAATTTAAAAAATTCCAATGCACTATCTTTTTGTCGCGGAGTGTACTTTTAAGAATTTTCTTAATTACATTTTTTTAGTGATTACTTTAAAGCTTTTTTTAGGTCTTGCTGTGCTGAAGGAAGAACAGACATTATTTAAGTATTTTTTTACAATAAATGATTAAGAAAATATACATAAATTATATACGTACAGAAATAAAAATAGTGCAAGCCGTTTAAACTTTTTTTTTTATCATTGTCCAGGTGGTAACGTCATCGGTATAATTCTTTTTTTTAACATAAAAGTGAAAACTTCTCCAATTTCAAAAGTGTTAAAAAAACGAAAAAGTACCTCTGGAATTTTTTAATAGATATGTTATTTCAATACGTATAAATAATTCTTTACAAAAATTGCATTTTATATAGTGATAACCTGCGCTCGGATTTTGATGACCTAAAAAACTGCAAAAAATTACCTAAAAAAATGACAAAAATTACAAAAATGACGTAAAAACTGCAGAAAATGACCTAAAAACTGGCAAAAATTACCTAAAAAACGCACACAATTGCATAAAAAATAATCAAAAAATTTAGCCTTAAAAACAAAGCATTACAAAATTAACATTTATCTTATACTATCATATCCTGAGTTTTTGTCAAACACTTGTTTCATTTTTCTACATACCCTCTCGTCAGTTTCACCACGCGCAGAGCTTTTGTTTCATCGAAGTCTATAAACAAAGCTACTTCTTTGTCAAGAGGTAATGTTTTCGATTGAAGGGACTCTAGTGTTAAAGGAATGTGTTTAACTATTTGCATTTTGACATTCTTTAGTAAAAAAAAAAACAAAAAAAATTTATTTAAAAATTACATTAAAATGACTTAAAAAAAAAAAAACCAAAAAATGCTCTAAAAATTAAAAACGTCCAAAAATTACAATAAAATAACTTAAAAATCTCTAAAAATGTCCAAAAAATGCCCAAAATCTAGTAACAGTGACCTGAAAACTAAAAACAATGAAAAATTACAAAAAAATGTACTAAAAACTTTTCATATTTGGAATTTGGGAAACATAAATGGATGTTTTAAGGAAATGTCTTAGAAGCAGCAAAAAATATATGGCATGTCATCGAAATCCTAGCCATAGTAATAACTTTAATGCTTTTTCTTTAGGTCTTGCTGTGCTACACAGACGTTATTTAAGTGAATTTTTACAATAAATTATAAAAAAAGTATATATGAATTATATAAGTAAGGAAGATATAAAATTAGTGAAAGCCGTTTACATTCTCTTTTATGGGTTTTATTTATCTAGGCCTTAGTTCTGTCAAAGGAATAACAGAAATAACATAAAAATTGTTGAAGTTGATTATTAAAGTTACCACACTTACATTATAAATTTAAAAAATATAGAATTATCAAAAAACTCTCTAACTAAGCAAATTGGTCTAGAATGCTCTTTTGGGGAAATATACCACTTTAGCGACTTAGGTTATATGAGAGGCAGGCGTATAGTCGGCTGATTTGGTTAGTTTTAACACAAACTAGATGTTGCTGTAATAGAACGTGATGTACGAGGGAAAAATGCTACCTTGTCGATTTCGGTTATATGAGGGATAGGCGTATTAGTCGTTCGGTTTGTTCGTTTTCACACAAACTATTTGTTGCTATGAAGAAACTAGGTTCACAAAATTTTATTGCTCTGGTATTCTTTTTTGGGGAAATATACCACCTTACCGATTTCAGTTATATGAATTATAATAACTAGTTGTTGGTTTAATATAATGAGATATATTTAATTGTATTTCTCTGAGGATGTAAGGCCAGGTGTTCTCGTGTCTCTGTTTTTGGCTAGATATATATATAAACATACAATATATATAACTAGTTATATATACACTAGAGTGGGGAGATTAGTATGGAAGGAAAAAAGTGTTAATGGGCGCTTCGCGTTTCTGATTCTTGGGATTGTACTGAGCAAAAAATCCACTAGACCTACGTCTACGGTGAAAATCGAGCTTCCAAATTTTGACTTGCAGTTTTTTCTCATACTTTTGTCACGTTTATTATATTTTGGCCTATAAAAGCCAAACCATTGAAATTTTTGTCTTAGTATTGGATCGAAAATCTCAATGGTCCAAAAAAAAAAAAAAAATCCAAAAAATATGAAAAAAAAACACATGACAAAAGTCTGAGAAAAAACTGTAAGTCAAAATCTGCGAGCTCAATTTTCACCATAGACGTATGGTTTAGTGGACTTTTTTGCTCAAGGGAATACCAAGAATCAGAAACGCGAAGCGCCCATTTTTATGTTCAAATCGCCCCACCCTAATATACACACTATATATATATAACTAGCTGAAACCTGTTATGTTGCTACCACGCCCCCTTTTCGAACACCATACACTGTTACCAGTGAAACTGCATGTGTAAATTGAGTTCGAATACTGAATTCCGAGGCTGTGCGGCCTATAACTCCAAAGCTATTCGATATCGCAAATTAGGGTTGTATGGGAGGTTCCACGTCCCTTTTTCCAACGCCCATAAAATGTTATCAGGGAAACAGCACGTGTAATTTGCGGTCAAATACCGAATTCCATTGTACAATTAAAAAAAAAAGATATAAGTAAAACGGCATGTTTAAATTGAGGTCGAATACTAAATTCCGAGGCTGTGCGACCTATAACTGCAAAGCTATTCTATATCGACAATATTGGTTGTGTGGTAGGTGCTACGTCCTCTTGTCCAACCCCTATAAAATGTTAAAAGTAAAACGGAACTTGTAAATTGTGGTCGAACACCGAATTTCGAAGCTGTGCTACCATTCCCAAGCTATAGCGTTTTTATATAAGAAATCGTATGGGCGAAAGGGGATCCACTATTTTTGCAATATCTCGATAACCGCTCATCCGATGTTGTAAAAATAAGTTTAAATCCCTTATCATGACTGGCCGAACACATCCTAAAAATTCAAATTTGGCTTAAGCACACCGGGCCATACAAATTCCATACATTTTATATGAGGTCTGGCCAGACTGTTGCATGCACGAACGACATAAAAAAAAGAATTTAACAATACTAAATCAGTTCTTTTGGTTTTTTCGTTCAGCCTGACAAAGTCGTGCAACCATTCCACTCTTCACTGTCATAAAAATAGTTGCATATATTCAAAAAGCCGAAAAGTCTGGCCAGCAGGGTTGTCACTTTGGTAATTAAATACCAAATTCGGTAGGTAATTTTTGACTTGGTAATTTAGTAATTTTTTTATAGTTTTGGTAACTTTTTCCTTTAGTTTTTCTAAAAAATTAAAAATTATCAGTTTGCTAGATTTACATAAAAAATTGAATTTAATATTACATTAGACATTTTTTAGTGCAGCATAAACTTTATTTTTTGTATTGAACATTTCTCTAAGTTTTCCGAACGCATCATTTGAAAATATTGCGAATCATGTCAGAATATTCCAATTTTGAAATTTAAAGTTAACAAAGTAGACTCTTATAAAAACGAAGCTACAAAACAAGTTGGGTTTTAATACAATAAATAGCAAAATGATTCTAAGGAACTCTGCGAAATGAGAGCCAAACCTCATTATGTGTGGTCACCAGAAGAAGATTTTTAGATTTAAAATTGAGATCTTTTTCGCCTTCAGCTCTAGTTTAGGAGTTACAGGCAAAAATGTAAAAACCTGTTATGTTCTAACAGAATAATATCTTTAAACTGCATCATCAGTCAATTTCGATTGTATTTGACAGCTTTGATTAGGAAATATTCAGCGGAATCGGAAAAGGGAGTTTTTGTTTTTAAGATAAAGCTCTAGAACATTTTGGACATTTTTCAGTTATTTTTTTTTTCTGAACATTTTTCTACTTGTTAAGTTTCGTGAATGTTTTTGAGGTTTATCTTAATAATGAAAACTCTCTTTTTTAATTCCACTTGAAAAGTTATTCATTATACGGCTGATTAGGTTTAAACATTTTTGTAAACAATTTTTTTCAGCTTTTGTTTTGAAGACAATGGCCTTGAAAATCATAAATTTTAAAACTTTTTCATAATAAACATATTTGCTACCGAGAAATGTCTGATTCATAAAAATATCTTCTGTCTTTGAAGATTAAGCATTCATTTGACCTTTGCAGATATTGTGGATAATTCCAGATATATTTTGAAATAACGAAAATTGATTACATGAAAAATTTATAGGAAAAGTTTCTAAAGTAATTTACTGAAAAATTAGGGTTTTGCAGCCGCTTAAAATTGCTTTGAATAAATTTAATAAAATTTTCGTTTCTTTCACAACGTGTTTTTCTAAAACGTAAAAAGATATCAGCAAAAGCTTTTAATACTTTGCAAGAGTTTTCGCTTAGGAGCAGTTATTGGAAAAAGAACTGTATATTATATTTTTTCATAACTCCTTAATTTGAGGTGATGGTTAAAAGTTTTCTTTTATTTAAAATCAGTGTCTGTAGTTAGAATTGATATCCTATAAAACAAACGAACTGTGTAGTTTCTAATTTTTAGTTTCAAAAAAATGATTAAAATTTAAACTTGAGGAAACCGATAATTTTTTAAAGCATTAAATGCCATATATTTGTATTTATTCATTTACTTTCTTAAAATCAATATTCATTGCCAATGAATGCGGTATATTTTTTTTAGTTCCTACTTATTTCAAATAAAAAGATAAGGATCTCATTTTTATACTATTAAATTACAATTTTTTGTTTTGTTTTGTGACAATAAAATTACGTTTTCCTGAATTTACTACTAATTTGTGATTTTTATATTAATAAAATAAATAAGAAAAAAGTTGTAGCTTTTCTTTATATGTTTTTACCTAATTCAAATAAAAAAAATATACGTCTCATTTCTATAAGTATATGCGTTTATGAATTTTACTAATTTTGTGATTTTTAGTTATTAAAAATAAGAAATTTTAAACAAGAAAAATGTAATACTTAATAATATTACTAAATTTATTTTACCACTATTTCTTTTTATTAATTTTAAGTATTTTAATGTTGAATCATTTTTTTATTAACAAAAATTATAATTTTATTGATTTTCTTACTTTAAAAAATGTTTGTTTTTTTAATTAATTTTTATTTAATTTTGGTAACTTTTTCATCAAATTTTGGTAATTAAATTATTTTACAAGTGGCAACCCTGCTGGCCAGACCTCATACTGAAACTGAGAGTTAAGTATTTGCGGGGGTTTTTTTAAATGCTTACAGTATTATATTAGCAATTCCTGCACAAGATAAGATGAATGTTTCGGGTCGTTATCTTTTTAAAATCAATATTGTTTCTCAGTTAACACCAACTTTTCAACACTGGGTGCTAAATTTTCCTTTAAAATATTTAAAATAGTTAACAAACAGAAACTAGCTGAAAATATATCAGCAAAAATCTAAAAAAAACTTCAGTAACCATGCTGTGTTAGTAAAAGACTTCCAGCAGACTGTTTGACTCCATAATAATAACATAAGCATAAACACTAAAGTCAAGCAAAAATACAACAACAAATGTGAGAATGTTAAATGGGAGAAAAACTGAGAAATTGGCACTTAAAATCTCATCGCTTCTGTGGTGCAGTGCGCTAATGCGCGCTTGCACGGGTATCACAAAGATTTCTGATGAAGCCTTTAGCACGGCCGAAATTGCAATAAAATTGGCTAGTGATTTTTTCCTTTTCATATTGAAAAAGCTTTGTTGTTGTTGTTGTTTCTTAGGAAAGATTCGATAGAACAATTAATTGTTCTAACTTTGACCTTAAGCTCAATATACGATTTTAAATTATCAAACAACTAGAATTTGTATTTAAAATCAAGTATGATTTAAACTATCAAACATTTAGAATTTATATTTAAATCATATAAAATCAACAATTTACATTATTAATTAAAGTTTTCTCTATATATTTTGAGCGATCTAAGTATAAATTGTATTTGGATATAATACTACTGGACACTAAATATAACGTAATCCTAAAATTAATCTGGCTCATTTACGTGGAGTTTTGCGAACACCAATTTCTTTTTCTTGATTGTAGCTGAAATAAGCGGCTTGCGGCGAGGATTTTGTTCATCACATCCAGAGCTGGGTTGTAATGATTCCTTTTTAATTAAATTCCAACTCAATTTCAATTCCTTCCAATTACATTACAGGAATTTAAAATTGGACATCTCAGAATAAGATTTTTTTTTGTTAATTTTGAACTGGATCAAACAGTACTCATTACAATTGAATTCCAATTCCTTGGAATTAGGAATTGGTAATTGGTCCTCCGAATTCTTCAGGAATGTAATTAGAAAAAATCGTCAATTCCATTACAGGAATTGTAATACGTAACTGAATACCTCAATTTCTTGGAATGGAATTGAAAAAATGGTCGATTCCATTACAGGAATTGTAAATGGTAATCGATCATTTCCATGCCTCATAAATGGAATTCGAAAAATCGTCAATTTTATTACAGGAATTGTAATTTGAAGCTAAAACTTCAATTACTTTTTCATTAACTCAAAACTACTTCATTATGTATACGATAACTTTATTTAACTCCCACTGTTAGTCGGTAAATGAAATATTTACAAATAAATGTGTATACAAGGATGTAAAAACAAGGACACAATACGACACCTTGTGAATTGCCTAATAATGTTATTGTTCAGCTTCATGTAATATCTTGTGTCATGTTTTGAGAAGACATTTTTTTTTGTCGTACAATGACACAACTTTATGTAATTCATTCAAATTCTGTAATAATTTAATAATGTTTTTCATACAGAAAACTTAATGTTGAAAATTGAATCGGTGGTAAGCTCCTATGCTGACATCATAATTTGTGGCGATTTTAATTGTGATTTATTGGTTGAAACTCATTTATCTGATGACATGTGTGCACTTGGTCTTACGTCGCCAAACTGCACCACACCCACACACTTTTCCAAAAATAGAAATTCGCTGCTAGACCTCTTTTTTGTCAGTGATAATGATAAAGTCTTACTGTATGACCAGTTATCTGCTCCTGTTTTTTTCAAGCATGACCTGATTTTTCTTTGCTATAATTTTCAGCTGCCAATACCAGAGCAAAAAATAACATACCGAGATTTTACAAATATAGATTTTAGCTCTCTTCAGACAGAGCTCAATCACGTCGACTGGACAGAAATTTATCGCATGCTATCAGTAAATGATTAGTTAGATTTCCTACAACGTAACGTCAATTCACTATTTGAAAAACATGTTCCTCTTAAAACTAAAGTTGTAAAGCACTATCTAAGGCCCTGGTTTTCCAGTACCCTTAAAACTTTAATGAAAAAACGTGACGCAGCGTATAAAAAATGAAAACGTCTCAAAACACCCGAGCGTTATAATATTTCCGAATATGCAGAAACAATGTAGTCAGGGCGGTGAAAATTGCCAAGTTAGCATATTATGAATCTAAATTTAGCTCTGCCATAGACAGCAAAACGAAGTGGAATATTATTCGGCAAATTGGAGTTGGTAGAAATTTTTCGCCTACAGACACTAGCGTAGACGTCGAGGCTCTAAATAACAAATTTATAGATATACCTTTGCCAGCGCCCAGAGTCAACTGTTGTCGCATCTTTCAGAGATCTATCAACTCGTACTCGTACTCAGCTTTTAATTTTCAATGCGTTGAATATACAGAAGTACTGCGAAGTTGCTTAGAGATTAAATCTAATGCCGTCGGTTTCGATGAAATACATCCCAGGTTTTTTAAGTTACTTCTTCCTGCTCTAACCCCTTTCATTATTAACATTTTCAATACCATCATAACGAAATCAGAATTCCCTGCTGTTTGGAAAAAAGCTAAAAGTATTCCCATACCTAAAACTGGTAATGTATTCCGCCCCATAGCAATTTTACCATATCTATCAAAAGTTTTTGAAACGCTGATGTACAACCAAATAAACAAATTTCTTTTGGACAATAAACTGCTAACAGACAGACAGTCAGGATTCCGACCTAAGCGCAGTTGCGTGACTGTTGTACTTGACGTCAGCGATGAAATTCGAAATAACCTCGATCGCAATAAAATCACTTTCTTGTTTTTGCTAGATCATTCGAAAGGTTTCGACACGGTTGATCACCAAATTTTATGTTCGAAATTATTAAATGTGTTTAATTTTTCTGCCACTGCAACTCGACTAATGAGCTCATATCTCACAAACAGATCACAAGCCGTAAATATAGGCAGCGTTACTTCTAATTTCTTACCTGTAATCCGTGGCGTTCCTCAAGGCTCTGTAATGGGCCCTCTTTTATTTTCGGTTTATATAAACGACTTACCAACTGTGTTGCAAAATTGTGGTATACAAATGTACGCTGATGATGTACAACTGTATACTAGCTGTCGCAAATGTGATATTACCACGTGTGTTGATAGTCTGAATGCTAATCTGTGTAAAATTTACGATTGGGCTTCCGCTAATGGCTTAAGCATAAACCCAAATAAGTCAAAATGTTTAATTATAACTAGAAAACATAACTCTTCTTTGCCCTTTCCGGACGTTACTATAAATGGGTCATGTATTGAAGTTGTAAAAACGGCAAAAAATTTGGGTATTACCTTCAGCAGCACTTTAGATTGGACGAATCATGTCAACATCACTTTAGGAAAAGTTTATGGTATGCTCCGTAGCCTATGGGCCACACAGTTTTTCACCCCCTTTAACATAAGAATGTTATTAGCTAAAACGTATCTTGTCCCCACCTTATTGTACGGATCCGAAATTTTTGCATACTGTGATGCTGCTAGTAAGCGCAAGTTGAACGTTTCCTATAACAACATCGCTCGTTATGTCTTCGGACGAACCGACCGTATATCCCAGTATGCAAAAAAAATATTCAATTTGACTTTTGACAGTGTTTTGAACTTGAGGGCGTTAGTCTTTCTGCACAAAATTATTTTTACCAAAGAGCCAGTTTACTTGTATAGTAAACTAAAATTTTTAAGATATCAGCGCGGAAACAACCTAGTCCAACCAAAACATGCCTGCTTAGCGTCCGAACGTCAGTTTTTTGTTAATTCCATACGTCTTTGGAACTCACTCCCACCGTATCTACAGCGTATTTGCAATACAACCATATTAAAATCTAAATTATCAGATTAATTGTCTTCCTTCTAACCAAAACTTTTATCTTTTTTTGCTTGATTCGCTATTCTATTATTTTTCTTCATTTATCTCTTCTCATTCGATTTCTTACCTAATTCATTCCTTTTTAATGTTATTTTTCTCTCTAAATTTAAAGTTATTTTATTTTTAATTTTTAGTTTTAAATTCTTATAATCGTTTTTTAAAAAGTGTTTTTGATCTCAATGTATTTAATTAATTAATTTTTGTTCAAGATTATGTTTAAGTATTTAACATTAAAAATTTGTAGATTTATATCCACACATGTTATCGGTGCTTAACTATAAGATTATTTCTTACAAGCGCTTATAAATAAATAATTAAATAAATAAATAAATAAATAAATAAAATTATATTTTACCATGAAATCTACAAAAAATATTACATCACAGAAAAGTGTCAAAGTGTAAGTGAAGTAAAGAAAAGTATCTAAAGTGTATGTAGTTGGAAAATTATAAAAGGGTTGCGCAAATGTTCCCAAGTATCTATTTGTAAGGTTTGCTTTAGAAGCAGCATGAAAATTGTATAAATGGAAAAAATCCGCAACAGAAATATTATCACGATGACTTACTCAACCTCTTGCGTTGACTTTCAGCAAAATATTAAAGGTACGCTTAAAAAAATAATCACAGTAAATGTAAATAATAATAATAATGACAATTCCCTCAAGCCTTAAATACCTTATCTTACATTTTACTACTTAGTGCAAAATAAAAAAAAAAACTTCTATTATATCGACAAAAAAAAACCTGACTATCATCAACAATTTTGTCAAGTTAGCGCAGTGAAAAGAAGCAAAAGAATGAATTGTAAAAAATACGCGGTTTGCTCTTATCTTTTGTCAACATCAAGAAGTAGCCTAAAAATGTGCCCCAATTAAGCACAAGGGATACCAACAGTCTGAGCAGCATTCATTTGTGTTCGGAAACCGGAAGTTTTCATCACCCTTGTTTCACTTTTTTGGTTGTTTCTTTTTTTCTTTTTTCGTTTTTCGTTTTTGCAATTTGCATAGATATTAAAAATTGTTAGAAAGCCATTAGTTGGCATCACTCGAAATACGCTAACGGAATGCAAACTACGGATAATTAATTAAAAACAAAAACAAAAATATAAAGGGGAAAAAAAACAATAAAAATAATAAGAACCGAAACAATAAATGGTGAAAATAAAGCAACAAAAAAGTTTTTGAGAAAATAATGGGGCTACTTTTCACGTTTAAATTTTTGAATTTAATATTAAAAAAAAAATAAGTCTATCATACAAAAACCAAGTTTAGTCAATAGTAAAATAATCATATGATAAAATAAACATTACAACATTGATTCTCCATCAACTAAGAGTTTCTGGTACAAAAAAAAATTCCAAAACCTAGATTTTTTTTTATGTTTGCGTTGCATAGTTATAACATATAAGCTTATGTAATAAAAAAAAAAAAAAAAAAAAAATATGCATATTATTTCGTTATGTTACGAAAATCACGCTTTTCCAAAAAATTAATTATTTAGTTCCAAGCGCTGAAAGCTGCATTAAAAGTTTTATTTAAAGAAAATTTTCGCCTTGTATTTATTCCGCTCTAAATTTTACACTGAAAGTTTTTTAGATTGAAATTTCGAATATTTTTAGATAGTCAAAAGTTTTAATTGCATAAGTTATATACTTTACATCAATGAATATTTATATAAACGTTAAATGTAACAAGAGATTATGAATTGTACTGAAACCGACATTATAAGGACTTAATAATTCATAATTAGGATTTACTACAGCGCAATTGAAGCAAAATTAAGCCGCACAGCGCACATTGCAACGAACACATTGAACGAATGAATAAAAAAAAGAGAATAAATGAAAAGGTAGTGAAAATGAATAACGTGCTAAAAGCGCAGTACTAAAAGCTATTCAGGCAAACTTAAAGGATTAGCAGCTAAGCTTGATTTAACATGAACAAAGTAAGAAAAACCCTTGGCAAATAAATGAAAAGTTAAAAAACAGCAGCTATTTTTTTTTTTTGTAATGAACAATTTATCATGAAATATAATATATAGAGGTATGTTAAATAAATGTGGAGTGGAAATATTATTGCAAATGGTTTACTCTTATGAATTTGCTAAAATTTTGTATCTTATTCACTCTTGCAACTACATGCTCCCCAGTTGGATTGCAGCTTATCGAAACCAATGATGCCATACGATTATTTTTGCGGTTTTGCATCAGGTGGAAACTATTTCGAAATGCAACCAAATAAAACAAAAAAAAAACTTTTGTAAACTAAACGCCAACGCAACCGCACTGGGAGCAAAATAATAATTCTTATTTATTGCTGAACCAGACAGAAGCAAAAACATATTTTAGCGAATTTCTATTCTGATGGGTTGAACACTAACATTTCAATAAATAAAATTGAAGCATTCTGTTCTCAAAAACAAGTAAGCAATGAAATGGCAAGGAAATAAATTCTACTGCTCGTAGAATGAACAGTTAGTGGGAAAAAACTTCAAATTTTATTTTAGAAAGAATTTACAATGCAATATGCTAGATGGAAACAAGCCAACAATTTAATCATATAACTTCAAATGCCAAAATAGAAAAAAAAAATAAGAACAGCATAAAATCAACATTTACTCTCTTAATTACATAAAAATTATGTTGTTTTATTTTTTTGTTAAATATATTTGAACATACTATAAAAGCTTTTATGGATGATGTTCTGATTTTGCGCTGAAACCAATTTTTGTTGGCTTTCATTTTGTACAGCTGCATATAAAGAATATTTTATGAACTGTTACGACTTTTGGCAAAGTTACAGCTAAGCATTCGTTGTCTTACTTCCGCTTGTCTGACTGCTAATGAAAGTAAAAATAAAACTGATGGTAAGCTTTTTGTGGCAGGGCGGAAATAAAACCAAGAAAAGATATATTAAATAAAAAAATAAAAAAATTCTTATATAAATTTACTTCTGTGAAGATAGCAAAAAATATTCAGCCCACGTATTTGCTGAATTTTCTGAGAGCTATATCTAAATTTTCAATTTGCTTTAGTTGAAAAAATAATGTTATTAATAAATTTTAAATAAGAAAGTAACACTTTCTCGCAAAAATGTATCCCTTCTTGTGAAAAAGGTTTTTTTTTTCACTAAAAACGAACAAAAAGAAAGAAGATGCTAAGGTCTCCCCCAGATTTTTTGTTTGCAAATCTTATATATTAATACGTTCACATCATTGGCGTCGGAAGCGGAGGGAAAGGGGGCAGTTGCCCCCACTTTTTTAGCTAGATAAACAATTTAAAAGGAAAACTTCAAAAGTTATTCAAAATATCAGTTTTTTTTACAACGATAATATTTTTGTATTATATATTTTCCTTTTCTTTCTCTCTTCTTCATAAGCATGCTTGCGAATAACCATGTTCTTTCTCTGTGTTTGCAAAAAGATAGAACAAAATGAAGAGTTTCTACTGCAAACCCACCACTTCAGTTTAAAAGCAACTCTAGTAAGAAAAAATTTGACATGTTCTTAGGGGCTTTCCATATTGGACGACATGTTGTACGATAAGTTAGATGGAAAACTAATGGGACTATTTGATTGAGCGTTCGAACGATCCAACTTGTAAAGCAACATCATTAATTGCAAGCTCTAATTGCAAGCAACTTTTAGATGCCCTAACAATTGAGCAGTAATTTTACATAGTTGTACAATATTGTACAATCGGCAGAAAAAAACCAAAAATTTCGACTATCGTTTTAGCCTACGCATGGTACTACATGCTGTACAATCTGCCCTGTTGGTCCAATGTTTTGGACCATGCGAAAGCCCCTGCTGTGAATTATCTGATGAAAATCCACCTCGACGCTTTGAAGAAACATCAAATCCGGTTCCTTCAGTACAGTTGCCATTATATGATCGGCTACGAAAAGATTATTTCGAAATTTTAGATCTTCTCTCAAATGAGATAACGGCTAGATTCGATCAGACAGGTTGATATTTTACTTTTTTTTTATTTTTGCAAGTTTTTACCAGCTTCACTCAACCGACTCACTTTGATTTAACATTCGGTGAGTCGGTTGAGCGAAGCTAGTGTAAACTGGCACTTTGTAAATCTTATTGTACATTTAAACAGATCTTGACACTCTGGAATCGTTGGAAAATATTGTAATCGAAGCCTTCAACGGAAAAGTGCCTTCTGAACAAAATCTAAAAACAAAAGTTGATCTTTATGCAGATGACTTTTTTGCAGATGAAATTGCTGAAGCAATTGCCTGGCCAACCACCTTGAAATTGTTGTGGCATTGTATCCCAATTTGCGAAAAATTCGGATACTGTAAAAAAAACTATTAAATGAAGTTGAAAAACTTATTGCTTTGCTTTTGACTGTGCCTGCATCAGCAGCTTCATCTGAGCGTTCTTTTAGTGCACTAAGACGACTTAAAACGTATCTTCGAGCAACTATGACACAGAAACGTCTCACTCATGCGGAACTTATACACATTCACAAAATTAAAACCGAAGAATTGAATTCTATGGAATTCTATGGAGCCATATCTAAATTTTCAATTTGCTTCAGTTGAAAAAATTATGTTATTAATAAATTTTAAATAAGAAAGTAACACTTTTTCGCAAAAATGTATCCCTTCTTGTGAAAAAGGTTTTTTTTTTCACTAAAAACGAACAAAAAGAAAGAAGATGCTAAGGTCTCCCCCAGATTTTTTGTTTGCAGATCTTATATATTAATACGTTCACATCAAATTATATATTAGTACGTTCATTTGCCGTACGCTTTTTTAAAAGTTTTTTTAGAATAAAGGTAACGAAACGTATATCATTTGAAAAGTAGGAACTGCACCATAGATGTGCATAAACATGTTTAATTTTTAATTTATGACCTCAAATATGAGCGTTAAAAGTATTAATTTATTTAGTAGTAAGAAGCAACAATAACAGACAAACAATCTCTGGTAAAGTTTTTCGCTTGTTTTAAAAAAAGCTCACTGCTTTATCGTCATTTGCTAAAATGGCCGATAATAAATAATACTCTTACGAGTTTATTGGAACAGGTGTCAAATAATATAAGACTTAAACAGTGGGTTGGTTGGTCACTGCTGAATCACTCAAAACTACTGAAGAGGAAATGTAGCAATTTCCGAAACAGGCTATCTAGTCTGCTGTGTGATTGACTCTTTATAGAGTTTTTGTTGTTATTGTCTTCTTCAAACTTAATTGATCTAAATAGCTCACAATTGAAATCATGTAAAAATGCAAAAAATAGATGACAATAAAGTTTACCTTTGATCCCATTTTTAAGTAAAGTGTTTTTTTACTCAGTTCTTATCGTTTTACTATCGCGTATTTTTTATACTATGGAAAAATGCTGACATATTTAATAGCGTTTGAATATATTTTTTTTCTAATTTTTCGTCAATGACCTGAATATGAGTCCCGTAATGATGGTGCTATTATATGTAGATATATAAAAATTTTCAACATCATGTTACTTTTCAAGCCGGTAATAAAATAAGTCACAAGAATGATGGTTTAAACCCGTCATTGGTGAGGCAAATTTGTCTTTTATCAAGATGACGCTGCGGCAGTGGATCGACTCCATAGAAAATGACAGAACTAGGGAAAAAATGCAAAATTTCATTTAATTTAATATCATCTGTAAAAGCTGTTCCATCTGCGATCCAAGATTCGATGCTCTCAATCACTGGGATAGAAGAAGCTGGTGGCTTTGTTGAGGATTCTTCAAAATAGAATTTTTCATCGGATTCTATGTCGACCCATTCAGGTGAATCCTCATTTCTAACGCAAAGAAATTCACCTGGACTTTGACAGAGTACCCTTAAAGGCTGCACCCGAGCTGCACCAAGTTTTTGCGTAAATGTTTTCTAAAAATTGATTTATTTAAATAGTATTTTTTATTCCGATTTATTGTAAACGATATAATACAAACTTATGGCAATTTATAGAAGTTTTAAAAACGAAATACAAGCCGCAGGTAGGACACGACCTTGAACCGATTTCTTCTTTCTGAGAAGGACAGTACATGTCATACGGTATCTCCTTTGATCAAGAACATTCAGGCCTTAACGTCAAAGCCTGTCGCAAAAGACCCAAATTTTTCAGACGTGTGCTGAGATGGTGAAGGAATACCAAAAGGTTCCTGTGTCGAGGAAAAAGATGGTGGAAGAAATCGTTGAAACAAAAGTTAACCATTAATTTAGATGATCAAAAATAAACATGTAAGGTTAAAAATTTTTGAAATGATTGTGTTATTAATTAGAGGTTTTTCGTGGATTTTTTAATTTTTGGTAACGTTACAATATCTAAACACCTTCCCCCCTACCGTTACTTATCGTAGTGCGTTTTAAACCCTCCCCCCTAAATTGGTAACGTAGTTTATGGACGACCCCTAAAGAGTTTCAATCCTGAGAAAAAAAAATCAGATATGAATTATTCAGATACCTTTTATTAAGATCTTTTTAAATACATAGAAATCATAAAAATTGGTTCTTTAGTATCCAATTGTTAATTGAAATATTTCAACAGAGGCAAAGAAGTGCTTTACAAGTAACGCTGTTCATCCTAAAGTGCTCTATGGACTAATATAAAATTTACCTGGATGAGGTAGGAATTTTATAGGATGTTGACAAGCAAGGACCTGGGACCACAAACACTGAAAACATTGCCAGCAAATTTTTCTCTGATCAAGAAAAGTCAGCTCGTCTATAAAATGTTGATTGCTCATCTGGGAATATTTTTTGTTATATCTGTGGTCATAAAGAATAACGACTAAACTCAAAGTATCGTAATAAACGATATTTTAATTGCACGAACTACGACCTATTTTTTTGAAATGTATGAACCTATACAAACAAAATATATGCAGACATAAGTGATGATCAATTCTGGGCAAAAAATGGATATCTGCATATTTCAAAAAATTTACAATAAAGTAAACTTCATATCGCTTTTATACGATATTTTTAGTTTAGTCATTATTCCTTGTGACCACAGATATTACAAACTCATGCTTTTGGTAAAGAAATAAATGTGCCAGCTTAAGAAACCTATTCTAAAAAACTGCTAAACTGTACGTGGATCTATATGGATAGTATTACATGCCAGCATCGATCCATAAAATTCTACTGCATGGATCAGAAATAATAAATTACACAATTCTTCGAAATGGCAAACTGTCTGAAGAAGCAGGTGAGGCTTGAAATAATGAATTTTTCAGCCAAAGAAGGACACCCTCAAAACAAGTCGAGAAGCGTACAACGAAGATGTTTTAAAATATCTTCTGATAACACCAGTACCTGTTATGAACTTATTAAAAAAAATTAAAAAATTTCATAAGTATTTACTTTATAAGGTTTATGAACTGCTCGTTGCAGATGTTGAAGAGATGCCATTAAAGTTGATTCAAATATAAAAATAAACTTAAAACAGAAAAACAAATATTACAAAAAATTAATATAGAAAAAAAAATAAAAAAGATTGGTAATGCTTGAGCAGCCTCCTCGTGGCAGACCTTGGGTAAAAGGCTTCTGCTAGCTTCTCCTTTCCTTATTTATTTCTTTTTTTATGTATTAAAATAAAACTTAGAAATAAATGTTTATGTGTCATATGTGTCTGAGTCTTTGTATAAGATTTCTTGGAAGTCACTCGTAATGCTCGCTGTATTATTTGTAATATCTTTGTTCTGGATTCCAGCCAAAAATGTAAATTAATAAGGTTTCATATAAAATCAAAAAATTAGATCATTGCAAAACAGTCTGGAAGTGAAGATTTGCTATTTTGTTCCGAAATTTTAAGTTCGGATGTATATCGTGAGGGTACTTATCAATTTTTGATAGCTCGTTAACACATTTTTATATTTTTAAAATCAAATTTGTTGAATCTTTCAAACTGTACCAAAATATTTATCCTATGTAGTTGGATTAAAATTCAGTTAGACTTTCCAGCTAAAGGTAAGGAACAAAATTTTTGAACACCCTGTAACTAAAACAAAGTGAAATTAAATACTTTTTTGACTTCAAATTCGAGTTTAATAGCTCCAAAATACTATCAACATAAACATTTTGTTATACACTCGGTTATGCGCTCGTTCTCACAGACCAGTAAGTAAGCATTGTCGGGTTAAACAGCTTTATGCATAAAACTAGCTATCAATGCAGTTTAGCTTAAATTTTGTTAAGCAAAACCGCCTGCAACAACATCTGCAGCAACGCAAACAATGTAACAAATATTTAATCGTGTGACGTAAGCGGCTTAAGCGGCGTAGTTTTTCAACAACTAACCTAATCCTAGCGATTTATTTTTTTTTTATACTACCTGATTATCATCTTTTTTATTTTTTTTTTTTTAGTTATATGCACATATTTTTGAATGTACGCAAGCAAACAAATAGTTTTGCCGCAGCTATTTCTATTTGTTATGCATGCAATTTTGCACTCGTATGCATAGTTTGCAGCAATACTGGTAACAAATTGAAAATTTTTCGTGTATATCTTAAAAACTTCAGAGAAGTAATAGCAAAAATATGTAAATGATATACGTCGAGCGCTGCACATGTCTGAAGGTTCTGACAAAAGTATTTAACTTTTGCATGTTTAATTGACAGAAAGTAGTTAGAAATTTTGATAAAAAATATTTTAATGTTTTGGTGTAAATTGGTATAAAAACAAATTTAGTCATTTTCATCTAATTATTACACAATATTTGTAAGAAATTATTTCAAAAGATACACAGAAATGCTTTAATATATAATATTTTTTCCAGCGTTATTGTTTTTTTTCACAGCATGAAATGACCACGATTTGTTTTCATTTGTTGTCTGCAGCTCGCAGACATTGCAAACAATTCTTAAAATAATCCGGCTACACCTTCGTGCTGTTCTTATTTATCGTGTTTGCTGAAGAAAAAGCAACAAATTTGTAATAAATCTTAAATTTAATTATGCGCTCCATTAAATACAAACATCGAACGTGAGTATTTCTCTCATTGCACACACAAATATAAAAAAAAACGCAAGCACTAGCTTACAAGCAAAGAAGTGCAAGAAATGATGGAAAAAAAAGAAATTCAATGATATAAAATATATATCAGCAAACGCATAAAATTCGTTTACTAAAAAGTTAATATATCAGCTTTTGCTACCTTAAGGTAAAACGTGACAAGGATATTGCAGAATTTTAGCAAACAAATAGTATAGAATTATGCAACATTAAAACAAATGCCAGGCGTATGAGTTACATTAATTAAATAGTACAACTAAAAATGTTGGACAAAAATAAACACAAATACAAGTTATTTAACTTTGAAGCATTATATAAAAAAGTAACTGCCAATCAACTAACTTATATTTAATTTTGAATTTTAATAAACTTTTTAAGTAAGACGACATCGTCATGTTCAATTACAATATGCGGTAAATGGAAAAAATCGATTTAGTGGCATATCGATCACAAAAATGGTGGCAAATGTCAACGAAATATAAGACTTAAGTCAACTTTTATAGTTCAATTGTTATTAATTTTGACAGTAGCAACATTAGATTAATTAGCTCTTTTGTTTGTTACTATTTCGCTGTCGTGTAACATATAAAACTTGAGTTCTTGTTTAGGAAAACTCGTTACTAAGGTTTTATTGTAGCTTTTAAAGTACAATACTTTAAATTTTTACTCTTATTAACATTAAAGAAATCAATCAGTATGCGATTTGAAATATTTGTGCCCTAAATTTTTTTTTTGTATTCAAAAATTTCGTCTATGAAAAAGAAAGATGAAAAAGTTTAATTTTGTTTTACGTTTGAGTTTTTGTTTGTTTAAGTAGTTTCAATGCATAAAATGTCACACATTATTGTGAATTGATTTTAATTTTAAGTTTAACACGAATTCAAATATATAAAGTTATCAAAATTAGAATAAGTTTAGAGTTTAATTTTTCCTAATCGGTCAACAATTACTAGAGAAATAGTGACATGAGTAGTTTCCAGAAATTCGTTGTTGTTAAGATCCAATTTAACAAGCCCATAATTTTTTGCCTACCTTCCGTTTTTTGACGTTTCAACAAAGTAAGGGCATGGTTCTTTTCACTTTCTTTATTCTTTCCTGCACATTTAAGAATTATGGAAAACAACAAATCCACAGCTAAATTGTGGAAAATGCGAAATTAATGGACAGGAACAACTAAGAGCTGGAAATGCTTGCCGAGGTTAAGGCATAACACTAGCCTCGGTTAAAAGCAATTCAAATTGTCTTTCACAGTTGTTTCGCTTAATCAATAATTCACGTATGGTTCCAATCAATTCCTATAAATAATCTATCCTTTCCTTTCAGGTCAAAGACCAAACCTTGTTTGTATAAGGCGCATGCCTTAGTTCTTTGATCATTAAAAAAAAAAGAAATAAATTAAGAGGCGAGAAATAATTACCAAAATTGATTTTATAATTGTTTTCTTTACGAATAATTTTTGAAAGTAGAATTTCAATTTCATAGCAAAAGCCTAACCTTGAGCATGATTATACTGTACCTTTATCTTGATAAATTTCAAAATCGTATACACTCACGGTCAAAAAAAAAGCCGACTTAATAATTTAATTGCAAATACTATTTTTCTTGAATAATAACACAGTATAATGGAATCGACCAAAAAGAAGCACAACCAAACTTTAGAGGAATATATTGAGAGTCTTTCGCATTTAATTTGACTTCTCAATGTCGTCATAATTTTTTTAAATTTATGTTTAAATTTTAAGTGTTAGAATTTTGTTGTGGCGACATTCGTTCAGTTTTTGCAGCCATTTGCCTTGTTGAAAATGAAAAACAAAATCCTTATCTTTTGGGTAGAATTCTGCAAGGAATAAGACTTTGATAAAGATTTATCGAAATGGGTGCCTTTTGTATGATATCAATCATATATTTACATAGGAACTACTTTTTGACAAAAAGAAAAATAACAATAAAATTGACTCCATTTATTGAATTATTGACCGATTTAAATTTTCTCAAGTTTAGGTTAGGTTAGGTTAGGTAATGGTGGCTGAGCCGAAAGACGACTCGTACACTTAGACCAGTGCAGGCCCGTTGTGATACCACATGATCTCTTTAAAAACCTAATAGATATTTCCCTCCTCAAACCAGTTCGAGCGGATAAAGAATTTAAGTATATGCTTGATTTCCAGGCATGAGACTTCGGCAAGTCCATTTAAAAAGGGAAGGTCCAGAGTTGCCATTCTCCTTTTAGCTAGAGCCGGACATTCGCAGAGGAGGTACTGAACGTTTTCTACCTCCTCCTCACATCTGCAGCTTCTGCAGAAATCGTTTGATGCAACTCCCAACCGAAGGGCATGCGCTCCGATCAGGCAGTGACCCGTTAGGATTCCTACTATTTTTGACAGGTTTACCCTGCTTAACTCAAGCAGTGAGTTGGTGCCTTTTAAGTCGTAGGTAGGCCATGTTAGCTTAGTTATCCTACATGTATCAAGGCGTTCCCAGCGTTCTTGTGCAAGACCTAAGGATCTGTTCTTGCACTGGAGTTTATAGGAGGAAATGGGTATACCAATAAAGTCCTCATTTAAGAGGGTATAAGAGGTCGTACCCTTCCTTGCCAATTCGTCGGCCAAATTGTTGCCCTCGATATCCCTGTGTCCGGGTACCCATATGAGGTGAATCCTGAGTAGCCTTGCCATCTCGTTAAGAGATTTGCGGTACTCAGTGAGAGTTTTAGAGTTGTCAATATTTGAGTTCAGTGCTTTCAGTGCAGCTTGGCTATCTGAAAAGATGGAGATACTTTTTCCTTCAAGGTCTTTTCGACCTAGAATCCTAGTGGTTTCGTGAAAAGCTATCATTTCCGCTTGGTAGACACTACAATAGTTAGGAAGTCTAAAGGACGCTTCGATTTCGAGATCCTGGGAGTAGATACCTCCCCCTACTTGTTCTCTAAGTTTGGATCCATCTGTGAAGATTTTTATGGCGGAGGTTTTAAGGGGGATTTTGTTTGCCCAGTCTAGCCATGAAGGGATGAAAACTGCATAATTCTTTTCAAGATTTAAGCACAGCACACAGTAGTCTGTTTTGTCGGGTGCAGACGAGTTCAGAACAATTCTGTGGTCAAAAGCACTAAGCGCTTAAGTCAAAAATTGCTGTTTCGAGTAATCTCGTGTTAAAGTTTTCAATCGCCATATGAATTGTATGAAAGAGTCTTTTATTTTTGTGTCATAACTTTGGCTAGGGTCATGCTAGAAGCTCCAGATTTTGTGTGCTTATAAAGCTATATGCTTGAAACACATCTACATCAATAACTCAGTTTTGTCTTAAGTCGACTTAAGCGCTTAGTGCTTTTGACCACAGAATTGTGTGGCCGCAGTTGTTACCTATCCAATTACCAAATTCTCTAAGTCTCAGGGCTGCTGTGTTGGCACATTCCCTGGCAAAGATATCGAGAGGAGGAAGGTGAAGCATGGCATTGAGGGCGCTAGTTCTTAAGTTTAATATACTGGTATTTTTACGTGGAATTAATATTCGTGAAAAACAAATGTCATTAACGAAATATTAATTTATCAAAATTTATAGATATAACTTTTTTTTAAGTTAAAGAAAAGTACAAAAATTTTCTTTACTGCACGCTTCATTTTGTATTTTATTGAATTTGGTTTTACACAACCTTATTATATGCAAGATTCTACGGACGAGAAATAGATTTATTTTTCATTTCCAACATAGCAAATGGCTGTAAAATTCAGTAAATATCGGCACAACAAAATTTGAACACATCAAGTTTAAAAACAAATTCAGAGGTCAAATCAGGTGCGATGGGCTCTCAACATTTTTTGAATGGAACCTTCACCAAAAACTCTTGAACTGCATAAGAATTTTTTTTTTAAATAGTGTGTCTCTTATGAGATAAATTAAGCCCTAAGCGTAACTTAAGTTTCAGTTTGTGTTAAGTATCTTGGTTTTCCATATTCAATTTTTATTGAATATATAAATTTATTATTTTTATTGGTAATTTCCAAAGGTGTAATTAGTAATGTAAAAAGTGCTTGTATAACAAATAACCTCATTTAATACTTAATGATAAAAAAATTTTAAATTGTAAAAAATATCACTTTGAAAAAAAATTTAATTTGTTCATTAAATTTCTTTACTACATGCAATAACTTATTAATGGGCTTCTGAGTATAGGTTAGTAAAATTCATATTGGGGACGTTGGCTGTGCGAAAATGCTAAAAAATGGGTACAAATTTTAAAAAATTTATGGTTTTTTTTTTACGTTTTTGATAAAAAACTTTAAAGAAATCAAGTTTTTGCTATAAAATACACAATATTTTTTTTACTAGTCAACTAAACATACTGATAAGCTAGTAAATAGGCTGTTATAACCAACAAATTTTTTGAATAGATTTAATTTCACCCACTTTTTAATGACATATTTATTGAAATAATATTTGCTCAAAATTTGGAGCCCAACTTTCAACTTTTTAATTTAGGTATTCAACTAGTGTCAGTAATATAAGGAAGCTTAGTGAACAAAAGGCTAAAGATCTAGATTTTAAAGCCAAGGATTAAATGACAATCGCTGAATTACTCAAAAAATACAGAAACAGTCTTCAGAAAGCGAATTAGCAGCCAAACGAAGTTAACTTTAAAAATAAAAGGTATAAAAGAAATCTACTTGCTGCAACTAGTGGAATGAGATCTAATGTGATTCTTCACTGAATTCAAATTGCTAGAAAAATTATGAAAAATTTAATACTTGTTGTGGTGGTCAGAACTTTTAGCGAAGCTTATTGAGTCTTTCCCAAGCATAATGAGTTACATAAGATTGAAACATGACTTTTATTTATTTATTCATATATATATCTACTAGGCCTAGTCCTGACAGATATCTCTTAACCTAATTCCTTAAATAATATACGCAGGCATATTTTCCCACGAAAATAATAGTCTTAGAGTGAATCTCGTAAAACTTTTTTAATTTTCTCGATCCGATTTAAGTCACATTCATAGCAAGAATCCCAGATTATGTTCGCGTATTCGAGAATAGATCTTACCAGACTCACGAAAATTGGTTTTAATGTGAAAAGGTCCAAAAATTCTTTAGAGTTTCGCTTTAGAAAACCGAGTTGTGAGTTAGCTCTTGATATGGCATATTTTCTGTGGACCCGAATGATAATTTGATAATTTAGTAAGTTAATACCCAAGTCTTTAATGGATTTGACGCGTGTGAAAGTAATATTGGACTTATAAAAATAATTGTTATATATGGATAAATGTTTGCGAGAATATGTTAAGATATGATATTTAGAAAAGTTTACATTTGGTTCTGAAAATAGCCACCTTGCAGTTAGAACACTAGCTTCTGGCGAAGCAAAAAACTCGTTTCATTTCTATGGTGCATTTCGACAAACTATCGAACACCAATGAATATTATATAAATAAATAAAGAAGCAACTAGAACAGATGGCAACCTTGATAGAGTTGATGGCGGTGATCTATAAATAGCCTATTGCTTTGAAATGTCATATGATTAGCAGCCATACAATTCAAAATAATGAATTCCAAAAACTGCGCACTCACATACTATTATATATCAATTAGGCAATGAAACACCGTGGTAGTTGGCTTAAGACTGATTTATTAAAATAGAACTTACAACTAGAAAGAATACATTATCGTCTGAGAGTAATAATAACAGTACCTAACGAAAGAGTATAACTTAACATAATTACAATTAGAGATATCAACATAATTTAACTGCATACATATCACTTCTCCCAACTTAGAATAGAACTACATAGTTTTGCAAATAACATACTTTATAACATATAACAAATGAAATATTTAAATATATTAAAACAATTAATATTTAACAACTCTATATTAGACTAGGTTTTTTTTCATTATTTAATTTCCGTCTTAAACGTTCTGAACGCCTAGGGATTTGATCATCTAAATCGGATTCATACCGTCTACGCTTAATTGTATTCTCTTTTAAATTAGGTTTGATATTAATAAAAACATCTGTTGGCTCATTGAAACCTAATTGGCAATTAATTTTAGCTTTCCTTAGTTGTGATATATGGACATTTCTAAAATTATCATTTACTTTTATTCGGTACATTACATTTCCCAATTTACCTTCAATAATTCCATGTACCCATTTATATGAAAACTGAGTTTTCAGTTTATATAATATCCTATCCCCCTTTTTAAAAAATGTTTTAACGAGATTTTCTTTTTTATAACAACTATCATCTTTTATCCTTTCAAAATTGGGGCTGTCTCGAACTGTAGGATTTATATTATCTAAAAGTGTTCTAGGCCTATATTTAAATAACAAATCATTAGGAGCTAATGACTTAACTAAACTTGGTGTTGACCTATATTTAAATAAAAATCTCTGAAGCAAAAGGTTTATCGGCAAAGTTTTGTTTCTGGAATCCATTAGCATCTTTTTTAACCCCGTCTTCACAGTTTACACATCTCTCTCAGCTGCACCATTTGATTTAGGATGATAAGGTGGACTATTTAGACAACCAATAGAGTTGGAATTACAAAAATCTTTAAACTCAGCAGAACTTAATGGTGGGCCGTTATCTGAAACTATTGTGTTAGGAAGTCCAAAATATGCGATTATATTTAGCAGTTCATTTACAAGTGAACTAATGTTAGTACTGGACATTATTTTTACGTCAATCCATTGACTATACGTATCATTTACTATAAGAAAATGATGGTTGTTGAAATAAAAGAAATCCAAATGTATACGCTCGAAAAATTTCTGTGCATTAGGCCATGGGTGGTGATAGTTCGATATGGGCTTTTTATGAGAATATTCACAAGCTTCACATGTTGAAATGAAGTCTTGGATATCTCTATCCATCCCAGGCCACCAAAAATAACTTCTGGCTAACATTTTTGTTCGCACAATACCAATATGCGTGTCATGTAAGTTTTCGAGAACCCGTTCATGCAGTTTTTCCGGTACAATTACTCTTTCACCCATGTAAATACAACCATTATCTTCCATAAGATCCATTTTCCTATCAAAGTAAGGTTTAAGAAAGTGAGAAACTGTTTGTGGCCAGCCTTCCCGCATCATTTCTTTAACATTTCGAAGTTTCCAATCTTTTTGGGTTTCCTCCCTAATATCCTTAATATCAATCTTTTCAAAATCAAAGCTTTGAATAAAGTGAACACTCTCATCTTCACACCCTGTATTTTGTTGAAGTGGAAGCCGTGATAATGCATCCGCGTTAGTCATTTTTGAAGCTTTTTTATAAATAATTTTATATTGATACATGCTTAACAAAACTGCCCACCGACATAGCCTACCAGCAGCCAAAGTTGGGTTCTGTTTATTCGGATTAAATATTTCGCGCAATGGTTGGTGATCAGAATATATTGTGAATTCTTTTCCATAAATATATTTATGGAACTTTTTCACTCCAAAAATTATAGCTAATGCCTCTCTATGTAGTTGCGAATAGTTTTGCTCAGCGGAGCTTAGTGTGCTTGATGCAAATAAAACAGGGCGCTCAATTCCATCATACACTTGGGACAAAATACTCGCAACACCATATGGGCTCGCATCACAGTGCAAAATAATTTCCCTTTCTGGATCATAATGCGCTAAAATCTTACTTTCCACCAATAATATCTTGCTTCTTTGAAACGCTTCTTCGCACGTATTAGACCATTGAAAATATGCGTTTTTTTTTTCGTTAAATCATATAAGCTTCTTATTTCAGCTGATAAATTAGGAATAAAACGTGAATAATAATTTAGTAGTCCAAGATATGACTTAAGTTGCATTATATTTGTTGGAGATGGTGCTTCCATAATTGCAGATATTTTCTTTTTGCTTGGTTTAATACCGTCTTTAGAAATAATATGACCTAAGTACTCTATACTGGTCTTAAAAAATTCACACTTCTCCTTATTAACCCGGACCTTGTGCTTTTCTAATCTTTCTAGAACTCGTAACAAATTTGACTGACAATCTTCTAAATTTTCTCCACCAACCAGAATATATATCTAAATAACATTGGACTCGACCAATTCCTTGCAAAATATTGTCCATTATTGACTGAAATATTGCTGGCGCACACTTGACGCCAAATATTAATCTTTGAAATCTAAATAAACCTCTATGAGTGTTGATTGTCAAAAATTCTTGACAATCTTCTTCTACCTCAACCTGCTGATACGCACCTTGTAAGTCTAAAACACAAAAATAAGTGCAATTAGCGAGAGAAGCAAAAATGTCATCGCATCTCGGCAATGGATAGTGGTCAGTACGAACAAAGTTATTAATTGTTACCTTACAGTCTACACAAATTCGTATGCTTCCATTGCTTTTATGCACAACTACAATCGGCGAGGCCCAATCACTATATCGTACTGGATACAATATTTTGTTCTTAACTAGACTATTAAGCTCGTCCTCAACTTTATCACGTAATCCAAATGGCACACTATATGGTTTACAAAATATAGGTGTCGCATTCTCTTTCATAATAATTTGTGCCTTAAATCCATTTATACATTCTGTTTTGTTGCCATCAAAAACACTCGGAAAATTTGTATGTAACTCAATAACTTGTCCGATATCTTCTACTTTACCACACAGTCTCGAAGGCACAAATATTTCTCTCCAGCCAACACATAATTTATCTAACCACGATCTACCTAACAATGGCACAAATTTTTTCTCTCCTTCAACTACCAATAGTTCCAAGTCCGAAAAATTTTCACTTTGAAATGTATTCACCGAAACCTTAATAAATCCCACAACTTTAATACTGTCGCCTGAAATAACATGCAATAATTTATCTGTTTTAATTAATTGGCAATCGGAAAATTTTGAAACATATAAATCCATATGTATAATTGAACTGCATGCCCCAGTATCAATTTCCATTTTAAGTAAACAGGAATTACAAAATATATCAATATATAGTGGTGAGTTATTTATATGCAAGGAATTTATACATAAATTATTTATCGTTGGACTCTCTTCATTGCTTAAATGACTAACTCTCTTATAATTATAGTTTTTACGGTCAAATTTACGATAAGTCTTACTCTCAGACTCTGCCTTAAGATAACAGTATTTTTGAATATGCCCATACTTATTACAGTAATAACATTTAACATCCGAATTTGTATATGCACGTCGTACATTCTTGTCAAAATCTCTTGATCTCTCTGGAACCTGTTGATGATGGATTGTATTTACTTCAGTTGCTTGCGGTGACATCTTTTTAAGTTCTTCATCTAACATTTCCATTTTTAATGCAGTTTCACAAGCCTCGTCAAAACTTAGGTCGTCTGCATCAATAAGTTTTGATTGAATCTTTTTGTTGCGTATACCCATTAAGAGTCGGTCTTTTAGTGCATCTTTCAAATTATTACCATAACTGCAACTACTCGCCAATTCTTTAATAGCAATAATAAAATCCGAAATACTCTCTTCAAAAGTCTGCGCTCTATTAAGAAATTTAAACCTTTCTGCTGTCGTATTTTTCTTTTTATTAAAATGTGATTGTAGAATTGCCACTACGTCTGCATATTTAAGATCTTCAATTTTCTTTGGTGATGCCAAAGTTTTAAGAACTTTGTGTAGATCGCCACCACCAACGCTTATTAAAAATGATATCTTTTCATCATCTGCTGTAATTTTATTTAGCTTCAGCATGTGATGTAATCATTCGATGTAGCATTCCAAGCTTTCACCAACATTATAACTTTCAATACGACCCACAATTGACATTGTTCTTCTTCCGTTATTTGCTTCACGTGTTTATTAAAACAAGTTTGGTTATACTATTTAAGTAAGTGTGATACAGTTTTAATATTAAACACTTAATTGTCCAATTTTGCAGCTATGTTTTTATTAACTGTTCAATTAGCTCTTTAATTTACTATGAAACTGTTTAAATAAATATTTGCTTTAATATAACGTGTTATAACCTCGTCGCCAAATATTATATATCAATTAGGCAATGAAACACCGTGGTAGTTGGCTTAAGACTGATTTATTAAAATAGAACTTACAACTAGGAAGAATACATTATCGTCTGAGAGTAATAATAACAGTACCTAACGAAAGAGTATAACTTAACATAATTACAATTAGAGATATCAACATAATTTAACTGCATACATATCACATACTAGTTTAAACAGTGAGTTGATCACAGCTTAATCACTCGAAGACCACTGAAGAAGAAAATGTAGCGATTTCCGAAACAGACTGTCTAGTCAGCTAAGTGATTGACTCTATACAGAGTTGTTGTTGTTGCCTTCTTTAAAAACTTACTTCATCTAAAGCCCACAATTTAATTCATAAAATTCATTTCATTGAAGCTACACCAAGAAATAAGTAGGTTGATATCATTTTGAAAATCGTTACAGTCCTCAAGGTTGTTTATAATTTTAAACATTTTCAAATCATCTGCATAAACAGGAACTTACATGAAGTGAAATTTTTAGATAAATCGTTTATGAACAAAATAAACAAAAGAGAGCCTAAGTGGTTCCCTTGCGGAACTCCCGATCTTACATCTACTGCTTTTAAAAATGATTGATCGATCTTAACTACCAATTTCCTACTTGACAAGTATTAGCCTAACCATCTCAAAAAATTTGAGTGAACTCCCATTTGACGAAGTTTAGATAACAGAGACTTATGGTTTAGACTATCAAACGCTTTTACAAAGTCAGTATGTAAAACATCGATTTGCGATCCTTTTTCTACAACTTGTTAGCAATATCCTTTGCTGTGAGTATAAAAATGAAATTCAAAGCAAACTTTGGTCATGATCAATCGTACTAATGTTTACAAAAGCATGTTTTTACGAAGGTCATTTGGACATTTACACGTCTATTTGGACGTTGCATACTCAGATGCAAATGCTTAGGATAAAGGTACTATCTATGTCTTTTGAATGTGTTATTTGACATGAAACTAATAGATACCGAAATTTCACCATCGCTATCAGCTGAAATAATTTGGAGTTATAGTTCTGCTTTGGAGTTAAAAGACCAGTACATATTTAAATTAAGATCCACAGTAATTGAAAATAAAAAAAGATATTTTTTGGGAAATAATTTCCAATATTGGCGGAAATATAAAAAGCTAGTGAGAGTCAAAATGATGAACCAAGACGACAATGTTTTGATGCACTGTATGTGACAAGATAATCACAAATTGTAAATAAAATATAACCATTGGATTTGTTGATATTATTATTCTTAAAATAAACATAAATTCCTACTCATTATTTGCTTTTAACACATCCAGTGCTACATTGATCCATTCTTAACCCTTGATACATCTAGGATAACTAAGCTAGCATGGCCTATATAGCTACGACTCAAAACGCACCAACTCACTGCTTGAGTTAAGCAGAGTAAACCTGTCAAAAATAGTAGAAATCCTAACGGGTCACTGCCTTATCGGAGCGTATGCCCTTCGGTTGGGAGTTGCATTAAACGATTTCTGCAGAAGCTGCAGATGTGAGGAGGAGGTAGAAAACGTTCAGCACCTCCTCTGCGAATGTCCGGCTCTAGCTAAAAGGAGAATGGCAACTCTGGGCCTTCCCTTTTTGAATGGACTTGCCGAAGTTTCATGCCTGGAAATCAAGCATATCCTTTAATTCATTATCCGCTCAAACTGGTTTGAGGAGGGAAATCTCTACTAGGTTTTAAAGAGATCATGTGGTATCACAACTGGCCTGCACTGGCCTAAGTGTACGAGTCGTCTATCGGCTCAGCCACCATTACCTAACCTAACCTAACCTAACCCTTGATGGACTAACCCTTGTAAATGGACTATTTCGTTTGGCCAGACGAAATCAGAGGTTTGCCATATTACGAAGGTATAGCATGATGACAGATGGGCTAATGGTAGTTTCATGTTTCAGAGTATGTAAACATATGTATAATATGTATGCTTGAGCAATATTTATATTATTATCTGACAAACATAAGATAAGAGAACAATATAAAATTGAACAAAACATCACGCCCTTATCTCTCAGAAATTAATTTCGTCTGGGCAGACGACTTAGTCCATGTATGAATATTTTGACTTTGAGATAGAAATTATCACTACCAACGTTTACAGAACCTCTCGGTTTTTTACTTAACATATAAAAGAAAAACAATAATAAAAAAACTCAAGAGAGTATTTGTTAATCGAACAACAAGAAACAAAGTATTTCAAAAAGAAAAGAAAAACCATTTCGTCTGGCCAGACAATATAGTCCATATATGAAGATTTTGACTTTGTGGCAAAAGTTATCACTACAAACATTTACAGAACTTTTAGATTTTATTTTTGTCATAAAGAGTGAAAATATGCTTGTATTTTCACGAGAGCGTTTGCCAATTGAACAACTAGAAACAAAGTTATTGAAAAGAGAAAAACCATTTCGTCTGGCCAGACGACATAGTCCATCCGAGGGTTAACAGTAGTGTCTGACCGGAACCGGAAATTTGGCCGAAACCAAAACTGAATATTCGGCCATTTTATAATATTCGTTCGAAACCGAAACCAATACCGAAACCGAAACCAAAACTGGTTATTAATATGAAAATTTAAGATTATACAAAAAATTTTTTTTATTAAAAGAAAACAAAAGTACTTTCATACACATAAGAAAAAATTTTTAAATAAAAAAGTATTATCTGAATATTGAAGCTTATAATAATTAATATAAGTTTTCTATAATAATAAATGAGATAATTTCTTATTTTATTTTTTATTACACAAATATTGCCTTACTTTATATCTTACGTACACACTCAAAATAGTATGCACCTTCCCACCGGGAAAATGAGAATTAATTCGTAAAAAAATCAGGAATTGAATGGGTACTTGTGATACATTTTAGAATGTATTCCAAAGAATATATAAATATAAAGCAAAACCTATGAATTGGAATCAATAAACAAAAAATTTATTGCTTCGTTTTTATTGCTGCAGGAATCGATTATGAGGTATATAACAATTTATAATAAAATAAATGTTGTTAGATTCCTTGCTTGCTTTTATGGTAAGTAAAAAACGAATTGATTCTGAAACAAATTCTGCTATAAGCGAAAAAAAGAATCAATCTGTTATGATTTGTATTTTCTGTTTGTTGTTGATGTTTTTGTTTTTGTCAGATATTTTTGAAAAACGATTGTTCTGTTGTTTTCCTTTCACGCGTTTCTTAAAAATTTTACTTTCTGTTTGATTTGTTAGCGTTGAAAGAATAAACTGCTTCAGAAGGCTCGAAATTTTAATAATGTATTGTTTGGTAAGTTATGAAAAATCATTGCTCTTTACTTGTTTAAATCATTTCTTAATGTTTTTTTTTTAAATGCAGAGGTCATTTGAAAGGAAGGATACGACCAGGATACGCAAGTCAAAATGTAAATACTATAAGGATACATTCAAAGCAAAACGGAAGGAACAACCTACATCATAAACATCAATATTTTTGCAATAAATGTGGTATTATTGTAATCTTAATCTCGTCTGTCTAAATATTATTTATTCTTTCAAATTACCTAATAATTATCTCTATTAATTTGAATTACTATAATATAATATTTTATTAATTATTTAAAAAAGAATAAAAGATTTTCAATTCTGCCATACAAACCTACGCATTATGGAATTCATTCATGTATATCTATTCCAAAAGGGCTTCTTAGCGATTCATACTTTTCTCATATTACAAAAATTCATACTTTTTTCATCCATTTTATAAGCGAACAAAAGAATCGATTTCAGCAGTGATTCAAGTGGAAGGCAGAAAAGAATATACTACTTTTTGTAGGACATCACAATGTTAAAAATAACCAATTCTAGAATAAATAATTGGAAAAGTGAATTGATTCTTTTCTCATACACAATTGATTCTTTTTTCCCGGTGGGTTACAATGTACATTTTTATAGAACTACAATACAAAGTACTTTTGTTTGCTTTTAATGGTTAAGTACTATAAAAACAGAAATCTTTCGTTTTCTTTTCCTTTATTCCACACACACAGAACTGGTTCGGAAGTTTATAAATTTTTGGATTTAGTACCTATTAAACTTTAATAGTAATTGCAATAGAAATGATAAAATCGAAAATGATAGCATCGAACACATAAAATTAACCAGAATGTTTTTCGTTAACACGATAAATCAAATTATTTACAAATTCATAATTTTTTGTTTTGAACAATGAGTTGTATATATTTTTATTTAACCAAACTAATATTTTTGAATTAAATGACTGATGCAAGAAATTTTTACCAAAGGCCTGAAACTGGCCGTAATCGAAACCGAAAATTCGTTTAGACACTAGTAAATAGTTCCGCTAAGATTTGAAGGTAAATATTACACTAAAGAATATTGATTTATTCGACCCTTTGATAACGTGACAGCTTTTCTTATTTATTTTCTAAAAAATATAAAGAAACAAATTTAAAGTGTCTGCACATAATCAAATAAAAATTTGCATACTACTAAATAAAATTAATACATAACGCAACTAATGAACGAATCTAAAACTAGGCGTCTTAAAATAACATACAAAGTCAAATTTGTCTGTACGTTACCAAGGAATGCTCCTTTTGATAAAATGCTGCTCAAAAATAAAAAGATATTACCAATACTTTTCTAAGCACAAAAATGTTCATGCATTGCAATTCAATATTTTAGATCCTTGAATAATATATTTTCAACACAACTGATTTTCACATTAACATAAGCTTAACATACAAACTTCATCAGTGTGATATTTAAATTTTACGCCTAACATTTTATACCGGCTTATCTAGATACACTAAATGACTTCAATAACTCTGCGCATTAGAATATTAAAAACTTAGTCCATTCCTACAGAGGCGATACTCTATTTTACGTAGGTAAAAATGTAACTATTTATTATGTCAACCTCATTCTGCTACCGGCCTTGGCACGTTTGAGGGGCCATTCAAGAGCTAACAATGGCCTTGTATTTTTTTTAAGTATTCAGTGTGTGCGAGTGTGCTGGGTTTTGTTTAAGTTGGCTACCATTGTTGCAGACATCAACATTAACCTTAAAAAAATCCCCTCATCTACGAAATGTCTGCTGTTGGTCATTGTGAAAATGAAAATTATTATCATTTTAATCCGGAAAAACTACTTTGTACCAATTAAGGTCACACCAACACATAATCGCACAGGCATAGATGCCATAGATACTAAAGACGCACACGTTTTCCTAGGAAAATGCATACACAATTTACTATTAATACGAGCACATAGTTGTAAATGTGTGTCTTTACATATGTGCATATATGATATGAGACAATGGGTGGGCTGCTAAGACTTGAAAATGTTCACTTGGCATACCAAGTAGCATGAAAGTGTTGTTGCTCGTGTTGGCTTAGATGATGTTAAAGTTTTTGTATACTGCTATTGTACGTGAAAGGTAAGGTTAATATCTATGTGCATAAAAATTTATAATTTTAAAATTTCTACTATTAAGTTTTGCATGATTCTACAACAATAGACAGTCAGCTCGATAAGTGTGCTCTTCTGTAGTGTGTAGTATAAGTTGAGTCCACGTATAAAATGGCATTTAAAATTAATTAGCTTAAATTGTTTGTTACTTTTAGTGTTCAAAAATATTTATCAAATTAATAAAGATTTAAGTATTCCTCATGCATTTAATCTTCTTTACTTCTAAATGAAGCATTTAAACGTTGTGTGTTTGTTTCACTTTCACGTGAGAACCATTGAGCCGCTTAGGTACCAAAAAATTCTTAATTTCTGCCAAATCATTAAAGGCTCTGTGAGTTTTACCACACTTGCTTTCAACGTCAAATAAAATTTCAAAAACAATGAAATTTTAATCGATTTGGACGATATAAATACCTCGTGAGCGATTCAAAATTTTAGCGATTCGAATTTTTTCATAATGATATTTTCCACGGTCACACAGTGAATCGTGTTGGACATGCTAGCTGGACAAAATTGATTTTCTCACTTTGAGAAAAATAACTGTAAATGTTTGTGAGTAATGATCTTAAAAAGATGGTATTAAGAATTGTTTTTGTCATTCGATTATAAGTATTGAGTAACAATATATTTTTTTAATGTTTCTAATAGAATTTCTAGTGGAAGGTATGAAATTTAATCTGAATAAAACAAAAGTGAGAAAATGTATTTAAATTTGTGAAATTTCAAAAACTGCCATAAACGCTATTTCTGCGTTATAAGGTTTTATTTTTAAACGTCCGGAAGTTATAACTTATTTGACACCGCTTGACATCGGGCTGATTTTTCAGTATATGTTGGATACGTGTTTATCCATTATTTTAATACTGATTTGTGGTCTCGTACACGCTCGATTTTATATTATAAGTTTTTTTTTTTAATAAAACACATTATCCATCACTAAATGGGAATCGTATAAAATTTGTTGAAAATATTCAAAGAGTTTGAAGTTTTTTATCACGATCACTAATTTTTAACACAAATTAAAATAATTTTATTGCTACCGCTTTGAAAAACCTAGTTTTACAAATAAAAATAGGCATATGAAACAGTGGCACGGAGGGCACAACTGTCATACAGAGCACACATTAAGTGTGGGGGTATCTAAGTTTTTGATGTGCCGCAAACATAAATCTTTAACAATTAAAATAATCCTTATGCATATAGCAATTAAAAATATATATGACAATAATTTTGTCCAGCTAGCCTGTTCTACACGATTCACAGTTGGTCAATTTGACTTCGTAATAAATTAAAAAATATTAAGATGTAATTTATTTGGATGATATATGATTCCTTACTTAAATAAAATAGTGGTAGGCTTTGCTGGACCCACTTTTAACGCTAAATTAGTGTGAAAAACATATTTTAGTGTGAAGTTAACCTAATCAGCTATTGTGTACTAGTGTTTGTAGTAAGTTTACCTGCAACAGAAGGATTAAAGCATTTCCCAAATATTCTTAAAAAATACTTGTCAGCGTAATAAATTTACGAGGGTATTGTAAAATTGTATCGGAATAAAAAAAAATCAGATATTTACGTATAATAGTACTTTTAGTAAGATTACTTTAAGTAAAAACTACAAGTGTTTTCAAAGCATGATTTCACAACTCCCAAATTTTTGAATTTTTTATTTAACTACAAGTAGGCCAGAAATGCATTGAAAATTTCTATATGGGTCATTCTTTTATAAACCGTACAGAATTAAACAAAAATTTACCGACCAATTTATTATCCAATTATATGGAAGGATTATTATATTATACTCCTTCATAAACCTGGCTCCAAGATAGATGTTTCTAACTATCGAGGAATTGCAAAATTAAATGCAATCCCTAAGTTATTTGAGAAAATCATAACTGATTAATTAACCCACTCCATGTCTTCCACCATTTCTGTCTTTCAATATGGTTTTCTGAAGGGTAAGTCCACTACAACAAACCTCTTAGAGTTTACTACGCGTGTTATAAATGGTTTTACTTTGGGACTGCAGACTGATGTTATTTATACGGACTTTAGCAAAGCTTTCGACAGTGTTAACCATAGTCTTTTTTTGAAAAGACTCCACCTTATTGGGTTTCCTGTCACATTATTAAATTGGATAAATTCGTATTTATCTAGACGTACTCAAAAGGTTTTATATAAGAATTCTCTTTCAAAAAGTATTTCGGTCACTTCTGGCGTTCCTCAGGGCAGTCATCTTGGATCGGTTTTGTTTTTACTATTCATTAATGATCTTCCTTCGGTAATAAAACACTGTAACGTCTTAATGTACGCTGACGACGTGAAACTTTTTCTTTTTTTGTACAAATCACCCGAAGAACGACATCTTTTACAATCTGATCTAAAAAAGACTTGTGGACTGGTGTAGCTTAAATATATTAAATCTCAACTTAAAAAAATGTAAGCAAATGACATTCTCGCGAAGATCTGCTAGTAACATAAATTACACTATAAATAACACTAATTTAGAAATAGTTTCCAGTTTTCTCGATCTTGGTGTTATTATGGATTCAAAACTTCGCTTCAATCTCCACGTTAATATGGTGATAAATATGGCAAGAGGAGTCCTTGGTTTCATTAAAAGATGGGCTAAAGAATTCAGTGATCCCTTTACTACTAAATTATTATATACCTCTCTCGTAAGGCCAATTCTTGAGTATGCATCAGTTATATGGAACCCACAATATAATGTCTACATCGACGCCATAGAATCCGTTCAAAAACAGTTTTTACTTTTTGCTTTACGTCATAGTCGTTGGAACCCCAATATTATGCTTCCATCGTATGAAATACGCCTTAAAATTATTTTACTACCTTCCCTAAGAAGCAGAAGAATGATGCTTAATGTCATGTTTCTGTATAAATTACTTCGTGGCGAGATTAATTCGGAATATCTCATCTCAGCTCTAAATTTTAACATCCCAAGGAGAGGAACTAGACATTTTCTGTTTTTTAAGTTGAGTCAGTGCAGTTCTAATTACGCTATTCATGAACCATTACGATGTATGTGCAGTGATTTCAATAATAACTTCAACATGATTAATTTTTCTGATTCGGTAGACGTCTTAAAACGGAAAATTATATTACATTTAAATAATTAAATCAATTCAACTTCATTATACCTAAAGCAAATTTATAAAAATGTAAGATTGGTAATTGAGATTGTTCTGTTTCTCTTTTTTGTCGCGATATTATGTTTTATAAAGTAAGCACCATCAAATATGAATCGTTTTTAAAACTTACTTTTTAATTATTCAATATTTTAATTTTTAATCGAATTAAGATTTACGTGCTCACGTGGTTTCCTGATTTGAAATTAGACTGAACTCACACTATCACCTGGATCGGTGTGCCAGAGTATATCTCTTTTCCACACAAGTTTATGCCTGCGTTGGCCCAAATGCATATCCAACTAATTGGGATTTTGATTTGGCGGATATGAGACTTATCTCATTTCCACGTAGGTCCTTGGGTTGGACAATGGCCGCAAACCAGTTAAAATGAGTTTAGTGTTTTTGATTGTTTTTTGGGTACCTCAAATTGATAATTACTATTATTTAATTCGATGTTGCTTATTTATATAGAATCAAGTATACTTAAATACGCGTTTATATATATTCAATTTTTAAATTCCGCTGAAAAGCCAATTAATGTGCTTAGTGGAAAATCCTAATTGCCAATAGGGGGTATGTTTTAGTACGTAGGTGCATTTTGTCTGTCCCGGCTGATTCGGGCAGATTTTAGAATGTAAATCGTGCATGCGTATTGGACGGGTATACGTATCTTTGGAAGATTTCATACCTCCGGTATGAAATTTTTTTTTTGATTTGCATGAAATTTTTTTTATGGGTTCTATATCGAAAAATACACTAAAAAATTTATTACTAAAAATTATACGAATGATATTAGTAAACAAAATATTCGTACATTCTACAAATATTCGTACAATATACAAAGTATACTTATTTTGATATCTTTACGAATTCATTCGTAAAATTTTTCTAATACCTGATGTAGTATCTACGAATATATTTGTTTTATATACTAATGATATTCGTAAAAAAAAAATCAATTCTTATTAGTGCATTGTACTAATGGTTGTGTACATATAAATAATAATATTCGTAAATTTCTCGTACTAATAACTTTCTAATTTCATTCATAACATTCGTAGTATGTACTAATGCTTTTGTATTATTTACGATTGAAAAATAATATTAGTAGAAACGAATTTACGAATGAATTATTCGTAGGCTAATCGTACGAATTTTCAGAAGAATGTACGAATTATAAGTAGAGTCTAAAAAATTTAAAACCGAAATCGTTCAATCTTGTTTGTCGAATATCTATAGAACATAAGGAACTGTATGATTGTAAAGTGCCTGTAGCCTACTGGTAGAGTGCGTGGCCCGTAAACTAAAGAGCCGAGGCTAGAATTTTGTTTTTTGCAGAAGACGAATAAAATATTCGTAATATGTACTAATCTAATATGTACTAATATGTACTAATAAACGACTAATATACGTCGATTCTAGGAATCCTATTCATGGCTGAAAACTACGAATAAAATTCGTAGAATGGACGCAGTTATTAGTAATATTTACACACAAATATTTTTGAGTGAAGAGACACGTCAAGGTTTTTTTTTTAGTAAAGGAGGTTAAAAGTTTGAGATTTTCTTGATTTTTGCCTTGGAACGTAATTTTCAAAAATTCAAAACTTCGGTTCTTTTTAAGCTAAAAACAACTTTTTTGAAAAATTTTAAGAAAAAAAAATAGTTTGAAAAAATATATAAAAAATTTTGTTTAGTTATACACAATTTAAATGTTTAAATAAATTTTAACCAATCTTACCCACCACTTAGAGTGTTTTAAACAAAAACTATCGTATTCTACGTCAAATTTTACATGGAAAATTTTTATCGATGTAGTTGGCTACAAAAAAAAAAAACAAAACAAATAAATAATAAATGAATTTCTGAAACAACCACATAAAGTATATGTGACCTTCTCCGAGAAAAGGGACCTAGTGTGTCAAAAAAAGTGTTTTGACTTAAGAGTGAATTCTGCTACCTAAAAGGGTGTAGAATAAGATGAAATGAGTTCGATTTCAAATCGCCATCAAAGCCATACCAAATCGCATCTCCCAACTGAAGGTGTGTTCACAGTTATAATGCATTATGAAACTTTAAATGCGTTTTTCTCAAAACTTCATTTTCATACACTAGGTCCTTTTTCTCGGTGAAGATCACATATAGGTATTAAAAAAATTACTCAAAAAAAAATTATATCAAATTTGGAACCAGCGTATTGCGTATATGGAAATGAGTCTCTTTTTATATAATACATATAGCATGATGCTAAAATAGCGTTTTTTGGAAAAAGTTTTTTTTTATCGTTGAAGGTCATCACTTTTATCGTTGAAGGAGAAGTATAATTTTTGCAATGTTTGTTCGGGGACTTGGCCGCCATTTTTATACATGGTAATTTAGAGGACTTTTAAAGAATACGTCCGATTAATCTTTATATGACTACTTAAACTTACTAATTTTTAAGTAAAAAATGTTGAAAGTTAACGGTCTAACCTAACTTTTTGTAAGACATTTTAACTGTCAAATCTGATTCTAAGTGTCAAAAATTACAAAACTTTTAAAAAATGTAGAGAAGAGACATCTCACAGAAATATTTCTAACTAAACTTAACTTTAGGTCACGAATAAGGTTCCAATACCTTTTCAATGGCGTATCTTTTATTAAAAACTAGCTGATATACCCGGTGTTTCTCGAGAGTCATTTATGTAAACATTTTAACATACACTTCTCGATTAAATGTTTTTAAAATCTGAAATAATGAAAAACATGTTGAATTTTATTTGTAAGCTACCGTTAGAAAGGTAATTGAACGAAGATTAATCCAAAAAAGTTTTGGAAAATTTTTGTTGTTGGTGGTTCCAACTCTTGCGGTGAGCTAATTGAATTCAAAGAAGGGGTACGAAAAACATATTTTAAAAATTAAAAAGAATTTTCAAAAAAAATAAAAATTATGGTGGGACTCCTGGCGTCCTTGAGATATGGACATTTTAGCGTCTAAACAAAGGTTTATATTAAAAAACATATTGAACTTTTTAACAAAAAAAATTTTGATGATATATTAAAAACAGCGGAGTTATTGGCATTTAAAGTAAAAACTTTGATTTTCAAATAATTTTTTTCCCATTATTAGCTATTAATTTTTTATGAAAATTCATTGTACTAAAAATTATTATACCTACTAAAATTTCTTTTAGCTGCGTTTTTTCATTGGAGATCAGGATCAATTAATCGCATTTGCAAGCAAAGCAAAAACAACAAAAAGTCCAGCAAGTGAGCTGGACATTTAAATTGATCCAATTTTATGTTTTTAAGTGTTGATGACGCTAGATGAAGCAGCGACTAAAAAAATTGGCAGAACTGCATTATTTTACTTTTTAAAAGTTTGGTAGCAATAGCATTTTCGCAAAATATTTCGCAGAACTTATCTGCTAGCTGCATAAGAACATCAGATATTCTTCTGTAAGCAGAAAATAGCGCCACCTGTCTGTAATCCCAAACGTGTTGGGTTAAATTTGAAGAAAATTTCGAAATAACATTATTCAGCTATTCACCGCAAGGTGTATGTATAGTTTGTACCCACAGTTCTTATAAATGTGGCGCCATCTATCTGTTAATTTAACGCAAAGATCAAACTAATGAAATAATTGTGCTGATCAGATGCGCATATGTTTTATTATATCGCCATATAGCAGAAACTGATTACATGAAAATATTAACTTTTACAGTATTCTTATTCACAGTCATCTTTTCGATAAAATTGTGATATATATACAACGTTTAAAGTATCATTGATAAAGAACTAGGTGACAACGGTGAAACGATAGTAAGAAAAAATGGAGCCATCACAAAAAAACAAATTTAACAGGAGGGGCGCGGAAGGTGGGGAGGAAAAAAATAAGTAGATTACTATAAGGAAGATTTAATATAATCCAAAATATTCGTAATTACTCTAGACACACAACTGCATTCTTAGAGATAAATTATATAGAGAAATTTAACACAAAACTAAGTTTTATTAATAGTCTGGTATGAAAAAATAGATTTTTAGCCATAACTTTTGATTGGAAAGAGATATTGGGGTAATTTTTTCACAGAAATTATTTTTGAGACTTATTATTTTTGAGAAAAAATATAAAAACAACATTTTGGAAAAAATAAATTTCGCGAAAAAAATTTTGTTGTTTTGATGACAAAAACAGTAAAATAATTTTTGCGCTTAGCTGGAAGAATTTTTGCAAATAAATGATGGCATATGGAAGACAGCCAGATGTGCAGTTTTTAATCGATTTAATTTTTACAACAACAACAATTTTTGAGTCATTTTTTGAGTAAAAAGTCAATATTTTGGACCTTTTATTACATAATCATAAAACATATATACACTAACTTAACGGTACAGTTCAACCTATTTTTGTAAAGTGATTTGAATTGAACAAAAAAAATTTGAATGAAATATATTAATGGACAGCGGAGATATTTGCATCGAAAGACCAAACTTTGATTTTCATGTCGTTTTTTTCTCATTCTTATGGAACGATACATTATGAAAAAGTCGTTGTACTAAAAATTTCTGCAATTTTGAAGATATGTCAGTATTTTTGATGTCAAAATAACAAAAAAATTTTAAAATTAAATACACAAAAATCTCCGGTACTAAAAAGTTTTATAATAACAAAATTACCGTTAGTTGAAAAGTTTCAAAATGGGCGTGGCAAAAACTAAGTATGTAACATCTTAAGCTAGAATACACTTAATACGTGTACCTAGTTTGAGCAAAATCCGTTGAGCCGTTTATATTTGTATAAAGGCCAAACAAACAAACAAACAAACAAACAGAAAATTAGTTTTATTACTATACATGATTAATAAATAAAAGAGAAATTTAAGAAATAAAATTTTTAAAACGATTTATTATTCAGTGCTATTTATGATAACCTGTTTATATATGGTACATACAGGAGCATAAAACCAGTTAACAAGATAATTCATTTCTGAATATATTTTGTGGCTTTTGTTTTACCATGAAATAAGAAACAAATAACTTAAATTAATCAAATAAAACATAAATTTACCGATACATGATAGCTTGATAGGCTTGCCGAAAGAAAACTCAATACTTTTTTAAATATTTATTAATATCGACAGGTTTGATAATTAAACAAATAATTTATGTGTCGCAATGCAAATTTTAAAATTTATCTTTTAAGTAATTTTCTATATTATGATTTTGTACATTTGAAATTGCTTTGCCTGAAAATTTATTACCTAACTTTTTTAATATATGTATTTGTCTTTTTAAAATTTTTATTCTATGGTTATGTGAAATAATATTCGAAAGCTCATACAATAAATTATCTAAGCAAATCGGGTGCATTCTTACTGATAAACGTTAAAAAGGTTTCCTTGCTCTCGCTACGGCGTTGCTTCTGTAGAGCTGCTTTTTCGATTTCCTTTAATAGTTTCATCCGCTCCTGGACGTTCCATTAAGCATTGCAGTTAAAGTATTTTCTTACTAATTTTGTTCCCTCGTCGAAATTAATTGTGTAAGTTGAGTTTGAATCGAAAATATTTTCAATACATTTATTTGCGCGGCCCTTGATTTATTGACACCTCGTTTAAATATCTTTATAATGAGACATGTCTTCGTTTCGTTTTGTCATGGCAAAAACACGCTCTAAGTTGATGTTGTTAAAAAATGAATAGACATCATCAACTGATCTGTTTAAACAAATTTTTATGGTAGAATCTTTAGCCGAAACTAATGCTTCTTTACAGAATTTATTTTGATGAAATATGAGGTCCGTAAAGTAAATAAGTTTCTCCTCTTTAAAACGAAATCAAAATTTTTTTGGAATGCATTCATAAAATGCTATTAACTGCAGTTCTTCTGTTTCCATGAAAACAAAAATAGCTTGAATTACTTTTTTAAAATCACGATGATCTTTGCCCATACCTAAATCGCTGGAATAAATGAAAAAAATAAAAAATTGTGTCCTTAAATATGCACTTAAAATAGGCACGACATATATCACTCATTTTAATATTTTGGTTATCATGTATTTACTTTTTGATTTAACTTTTATTTGTATAAAAGTATATAATTATGATTTTATCATAATCTAACCAATCGATTTCATAACTGAATTTTTTAGAACTTAAAAACACACAATACTAGATTGCTATTTCTATTAAATATCTGAGTGGCTTTACCGTAAAAGAGATTGTACTGAACTTCTGTGACGTTAGCAGTGAATGAAGTTCAAATAAAAAGTTAAATTCTTCCCTTAACCTATAAATCGTTCTAAGTGATACAATTCTATAAAATAACTTCATAATTTCGACAATTTTTGTTTAACTCTAATTTATAATAAAAATGTTGCAAATCCAATTCTATGAATATTGTTGCCTCAAAAAAATAAAAATTTTCCATACAATTTTTTTTTTTAAATCTTACTTCATATTAGGGCTGATTTCTTTAAAATGGTAAGCAAAAATCTTAAGAACGTCCGTAAAAAAAATATGCTATCCTAGTTCCCACTACTAGTAGTATTTGAATTTTTCTATATTTTCTATTATATATATTATATAATTTGTCTATTAGCTTGTTTAGTAGGTATATAACTACCTTTTATTTTTTATGTCTATTTTTTTCATTATAACAACTAGAACATTGTTACTAGATGTTACAATAGCAAAGAGCAATTTATTTCTTAAATAAATGCAAATATCATATCGTTGGAGTTGTAGTAATCCAACTTACTATTGTGGATAAGCCCAGGAAATCTGTTAAGCTTTTTTAGTCTGTTTGTGAATTTATCAAAATCACTTACGTTGCAGGTACACATTTCTAACGTGTTATATTTCCTAAGCTATACCATCAAATTTAAGCTTAAAATCAAGTTTTTTTTTCTCTATTTTAACTCTGACAGTTGGTATCATTTATTATCCTCGGTTGCTCACATCTTGTTTTTGTCACTTACTGTTTATCTTTAATTCAAGGTCCTGTCTAAAGCAATATAGCAACAAGTACCAAGATTGATGAGTTAATTGAATGTAACACAGAGCTTGATTGATGTTATCTTTATGCTGCACAGCTTATTTTGTGCAAATGATACTTTTCGTTTTTGTAGATTTTGTGTTTTTATTTTTGATTTTTTTTGTTTGTATTGCTAATAATATTTTTCTCTTTTTTAAATAGCCAAGTTTGTTGAAGATATAAGAATGGTTCCCTGCCAGGAAGATGGAACTAATTACCCACTGATGTTCGAAATGATTTACCGAAACTAAATGACTTGCATGGTTTTCAAAATTGACGTGCCACCTCCGTTAAGCCACTTATAGTATTCACCATTCACTTTGGCCACTAATTGACGTATGTCAATCAGCACTGGCCAGTGCTCACAATGGGAGGGTACTTTATAGCAGTGAGGTTTCTATTATGGGAAAATACTGAATTTTAAAGTTTGAGGTGATGTTTGCTAGGTTTTGTTTTATAAACATAAGAGTTTTTTTGAAATTAAAAGTTTGCTCTAAAATTTTGAAAAATTTCAAGCTGAGAAAAATTAGATAGTTAATGAAAACAATTTTATGTGAAATGAAGATAGTTCAACTCAAAGAGCTAAACGGATGATTAACTTTGCAGCTGTTATTATGTGTGGTAAAAGTGATATATTTTATATAGAACAATTACTAGAACAATTAAATGGCACGTCTTATTCGCAATCATTTGTGTTCAAATATTTTAGATGTAACATGCTGAACACAAACGATCATAAGAAGCAATATAAAGGTCCTTTCAATGACTCAAATGATCAATTAATATTTTTGTAAACACAAAAATTTTCTTAGAACTGAGAAACTCAAAAAATTTAACTATACCAGCACAACAATTTCTCCACTTAGCATTGCATAAGAAATTTTTCATAATGTTAAATTTTTGCAGCTGCTAGTCGTATATATTTTTTTTATATTTGTGCGTTAGCATATCTCCTATTTAACGACTTGACAATCACTTGCATACAATATAAATATAAACGTAAGTACATTTGCAAAAATATACACTCAACACACTCAGCAGCTGCCTCATAATAGAAGTTACTGGATACAATTTTATCCATAGAATAGAGCAATAAAATAAAATGTTATTTGCAATTCATTGCACATCGCTGCCAAAATGTTTATTGAATACTTTAAGCTGAAAACATGTTTTTTTTTCTCGCTCTCCAGCTATGTTTTTCATATTTTGTTTTCTTTTTTTATTTTCGGCAATTATTTTCTGATTTTATAGATATTTGTGTTTTATTGTCGAATAATGACATTGTAAAATCTGCAGAGCATAAAATAGTAGGCACAATATGAGTAAAAAATCAGATACCGATGTTAGTGTAATATTTCGAGTTATTCTATGCGATTTTAATAAAATGGATTTATTTAATAAGTATTATTTATTATTTTTCCACTCCTACCTTTAAGAGTTTAATAGTGCGAAAGCATGACGTAAATTCGTATATAAAATCGGAAATGTGTTTAGTTTTAAAATTAATAGTTGCAAGTCTTAAAAGAATTAATAGGAATTTTACATAATCGCTTTTCAAATCACAAAGATTTGTCTTGGACCGGAATCTTATGCACTACTGTGTTGTTCAATAAGTTACTAGGATCACAATAGAGATGGCGGTATTACGTCCGCCATTTTATTTTTATAAAAATGGTACTATTTTTTTTTGCACACGTGTAAAGTCTTATGTGCACCACGAAAAAGACCCCAATTGAACTACGTCAAAAATAATGAAGTAAACACCAAAAAAAGTTCATATATTTTTGAGTGTTACTTCATGTAAAGTAATTCCCCATTCTTGGGGCCTATTTCCAGTGGCGTAATAAGCGGGACCGCAGCTAATCCAGGGGCGCCCTCAAGTCCCTTCATGAAAATGATAAATGAAGTGAAGAACGATGCACAGTGTAAAATAAGCGGCCAAAAATCTAATACATCGATGTTTGAATTTTCCCAAAATTTTTATAGCTTTCAATAGAAAGTATCCTGGGTGAAAAAATCAAAATAATTTTTGTAATAATAGCAACCGTTTCGATATGACAAGCCATCATATTGCATTTTTTGAAAATACAATTTTCTTGTTATTCACATTTTACTTAATTTTTTTAAATGTAAAAATAAAGTTTAAAATTTCTTATGTCTGACAACATTAATATTTTTGTTTACATTTTGAACATATGGTTTTTAACTTATCATAAAAGTAAACACTAAAAGCGGGATACAAATTTTTAAATATTAAATTTTTAAAAGTGTTGAAAAAATAATTTTGATAAAATAATTAATAATCCATTTATTTATTATCACAAAAGAAATTGATGTTGCAAATTGCGTTGTTTTGAGAGAAGACTTAATGAAATTTTAGGCAAAAATGGGTTTCGTTTAAGTGGGAGGTGGATTTGACAAGCAGAGAGCGGATTTGTATAACTTTTTCAACATTTCTTAATTCTGTCAAGAAAGATATTCGTGCTAATTTTCATAGCTCTACGATCACTCCTTCTATTTTTAGCCAAGAATGAGGACGTTATACTGAGCAACGGTTGTGTGTCAGTTCGTCATATTTTGTGACGTTAGCAAATTCTTTAGTTTTCATTTTACATTTACATTTAACATCTTGAATTTATCATTTCACCATTTATCATTTCAGAAAATTATTGATCTCATTTATTCAAACTTAAAGTTTGTTTAATTTTTTTAAATAATTAATATGTTTTTTTATGTATACTTTGTGATAAAATCTTATATTTTTTATAAATTTTATTATTTTTGGTAGTATAAAAAATATTTTTACATTATTACTTTTTTTTTTAAAAATACTATTAAAATAAAATATAAACTTATTTATAATACAATATATTTTTAAAATATAGCTTTTGCAATTAATGATGACTATTGAATTAAAAAAGTCTCTTCTTAATCCTTTTTTTTTTTTTGTCAAGAGTTCTCTTGTTTTCTCCTTCGCTTCTAGTAACCTACTAATAACACCGTTTTACTCTATAAGTAAATAGCAGGGGCCTTTCGGAAACCTGCGGGCGGGCGCGCAAAATATAGTTACGCTACTGCCTATTTCATTAATTTTAGGAAATATTTCAGTTTTTTGTTTGCGTCTTATTTCACAATGAAATAAGCCTTAATGAAATTTTAGTTGGGGTTTATTTAATTTTAATTTTTTCTTGGGCTTTATTTCATTCGATTTTGGGGGTTATTTTATTTCTTAAATTTTGGAGTTAATTAATTTTATTTGGGTTTGCTTTCATTTTGCTTAATTAAGGTTATCGAAGAGTTACTTACTATAAAATTCATTTTAATTTTTTTCACATTTTGTAGTTTTTGATCCTATTTTGCATTATTTTTTTCCGTGTAGTTGCGCCTTTTGCAAATTATTCCTTCTGTAAAAGGCGCATATGAAACCAACTATACGGGCAAAGTGAGTAAAATGGATTTGAGTTAAAACTTTAATAGAAGCTTTTATCGCATTTTATATATTTGATCATCGTATCAAAAAAAATAACTGAATTGTACTTAAACTATTTACAAAACCAAAAGTAGTTATAATTAATCGCGACTTGTAGGTACCTTGTCCAAAAAAGGAATTAGTTATTAATTCTGGAAAATTAATTATATCCTTCGTAGTAAATAGTCGCTTTTGGGCTTCTTAAAGATTATTTTTCATGTGTTGATTTATTTCCTGTTAGTTCATAATTTTTGTATTATTTGTATTAGTCAAACTTTTCAGAAAATCTTCCAGTTTATAACTGGAGTACAATAGTGGCTATTCATTGGAGGTTACTTCATTAATTTTGGGGGATATTTCATTGGAGCTTCTTTCATTTTTAACGTTGGGTGTTATTTCGTAATGAAAGAAACCCCAAGTTTTGGGACTTATTTAATTTTCAGTTTGGGAATTATTTCATTGCGTTTGGGAATTCTTTAATTTTTTTCGTTTGGGGTTTATTTAATTTTCTTTGGGACTTATTTCATTGGGTGTTATTGCATTGGGGCTTATTTCAATTGGGGTCTATTTTGTGGTGCCAGTCTCATGGCAATCTGACAACTCAGTCTGGTATTAGCAGCTGTTCAAAAAGGAGGTGTTACAGTCTTTTTTAATATGGAAAAAATCAAGTGCTGTGATTTAATTTTTTTTAATTTGTACAACCAAAATATATTCATGAATAATTATTTGAAGCGTATAAAGACTCTACACCTTCACTTGCAACAATGTACAACTAAGTTGCTGAGTTTAAACGTGGTCGTACAAGTCTTGAAGACGATCCACGTCAAGGACGTCCAAAAAGTGCATCAACACCAGAAATCATAGCAAAAATGCAAGATTTGGTTTCTGAAGATCGTCAATAACCTGAGAGGGATTTACTAGCAGCCGTAGATATCTAAATAGGTAGTCTGAGCCACATTTTAAGACAAGATTTGGGTTTCAAAAAAGTTAGTGCATATTGGGTGCCGCATTTGCTTACAATGGAACAAAAACATATTCGAATGAGACTTTTTCAGCAACATCACAGTGCGACAGCCAAAACGAGAGTAAGAAACAGAAAAATGTGTTCAATTATTTCTGGACTCCCAATCAAGAATCTGGCACCCAAATTTTTCCATCACATCAGGTCAAAAAATTCTCTCTTAATCGTAAACTTAATCGTAAAAGCTAAAAGTTGTACGAGAGATGGCAGAGCAGCTCAAAATCTTTCAATGCTGGATTCCTGGACATAAGGATTTTCTAGGTAGCTGTAAAGCAGATGAACTCGCTAGTGCAGTTACTACCAAGCAGCTGTCTTTAGACAGGACAAACCTTGGTATTCCTCTCACCACATGTAAACTCCTTACACATGAGTTATCCGGCATCAAAACCAACAAAAGATGGTCAGAATTTAAAACGTGTAATATAACACGGCAAATCTGGCCTAAAATCAATCTAAAGCGTTCAAAATAACTCATTTCTTTAAGTAGAGACCACATTAGCACCATGATAGGGATCCTGACTGGGCACTTCCTCATTAGCAGGCACGCTCAAAGATTAAACATACCCTACAACGACTTTTGCAGATGTTGTAGAGATGAGGAGGAGGAGAACACTTTCTCTGCACATGCCCAGCGCTGGCTCAAAAACGTTTTCATCACTTTAACAACTGGTTTTTCAAAGACCTCAAAGAACTCTCGGAAATATCGGTATACGGAATCCTAAGCTTTGTGAACAGCTCAAGCTGGCTTAAATAGCCACAGCTCATTCTATACGAAGTTTTAAAACAAGTCATATATGTATATAAACCGTCGCGTCCAAATGCGCGGTCTAAGTTTTAATTTTCTACCTTTTTTAAATGTTCTACAGGATACGGTTTGGTGAAATTATTTGAGGATTTTTGGGAACCAAGTTTCTCAGTGTATCGCGCCTCAGTGCATCGCGCCTCAGTGATTTGTTCCTCAGTGCATAAAAGTAGAAGAGTTTCCATTTAATTTCATGACATCTTACAAACATAATATTTTACGTTAGTCCTACGTTGAGGAAAAAATTCGTAGTTCCACGTGTAGGTGTAGATTTCTATATCCATATACTTTGTGTTGATTTTGAAAAGAAAAAAAAATATTTTATTATGTGTTTAATTACATGAAGTAAAAAAAAAAAATTACATTTATTTGCCATGCAATTCATGCAAACATTACGGTTGTGATATGCTTCAAATATACATAGTTTTAAGGAAAATACTCATAGCCAAGTCATGATTGTATTTTACCTTCTGGTTTTTTCTCTAACGCAAAAGAAGCATCTACCTCGCTTCTTTATTTTGTCTGGAAGGCTTTTATTATGCCGGTTTTAAGATGTTCAAGTTTGCTGTAAAGAAGAAAAAATCATGAAGTAGAAAAAGAAGCAGAAAATATGCTGTTAACACTACCTTACTAGATGTATCTATGTAGTACACCACAACGTGCATGGTGTATTAATCTATACCCTAGCATGCGGAATTTTATATATTTGAAAGAAATTTTATAATTGAGATACTTAAAGTACATGATTGTAGTTCATACTAAGCATAAAATAAAAGCCATGTACGCTTTGATCCTAAAACTAAATAATTTCGGAAATATTTAAAAATGAGAAAAAAAATTAGTTTTCTTCACCAACGCAGGAATACGGCTAAGAATAAGAGAATCGCTTACATAAATCCCGTCAAAATGGAGGTAGATATATGACACGCCCATCTTTTTTGTAATGGGGATTGGTAATAAGCAAAAAAAAATATATCGTTAAGAAATTATCCCAGAGCAATTTCATTTTGCACGCATTTTTTTTGTTCTCTTTTAGCACGGAAAACATAATTGATGAAAAGATACCAAACAAGCTCACTCGCGTCCACCTCCCATATAAGAGAAATCAGTAATCTGTTTCAAGGGATCTGTTGCAGCATATACTTTGGGGAATTAATATAAAGACCGAATTTTTTTGCATTAAACATAGTTTTATTGTTTTTCGAAATATTCTTTATTGTGACTAATACATTTTAGCATTCGTTCGAAACATTTGTCATAACATTTATCCCATTCATCTGGAGACACCTCCTAAATATACGCTTTGAACGTATCATCTGCTTCTTCTGGCGTTCTTCCTTTGATGTTCGGGAACAAAAAGAAGTCATTCAAGAATCACGGTCGATGTTTTGAGTGCTCAAAAACACCTTTGTTTGAGCTGATGTGTGGTAGCACGCATTGTCTTGATGAAGAATAATTTGTATGTACTTGTTTGTTTTCCTTATTTCACGAAACACTTCAGCCTAGCAAATGGTTGTGTATCATTTCGAATTGACTGTTATACGTTCACCAAGTGGTACCAAGGCAACATGACCAGTTTTTTTGAAAAAACGGGTGACCATTTGCTTCGCAGTGCTTCGAGCTAGAACAATTTTTGTTGAATTAGGTTAATTTTGAAAGACCCATAATATTCACTACTGTTAACTACTACTGTTTACTTCTGGGCTCACAGATTCATAATTCGTCACCAGTCATGATCTTATCCTGAGCATTTCTTAGCACCAATCGACACATGTCTTTTTATGTGCGATTGTCAAATTATGTGGAATCCAACGAGAACAAATTTTTTAAGTACTGTGAGTTCATATAAAATGATTTATATGCAAATAGAAGTAATGCCCAGGGATACCTTAATCTCACGGTGTGTTATATGACGATCAAGCATTATCTGCTTGCGCACAGCATCAATGTTTTGTGGACAATTTGGACACCCTTCACGAAATTCGTCAGTGAGTGAAGTACGGCCTGGCCCGCTTTAATTCTGTGCACCACCGATATAAAGAGTTTTTGATGGTACTGTATTGTCAAAAGTCGAATTGAGTTCATCGATGCAATTTTATTGAGACAATTTACGTCGAAAGTTGCAAAAAATAATCCCATGAAAATGCTCACTTGTTAATTCCGTTTTTTGCTGAAATTCCTTCTAATAATTTTAAAAGCACTGTAAAGCACTGTAAACAACGCAATAAGTGAGCGTTCACCAAAACGATGTGATTACGATAAGCTAGAAAATGTCTAACTTTTAAATAGAAACGTCAGTTCGACTGGAATGACAATAGCTGCCAGATAGCGAAATATATGTTGGAGTCATATATTCCAAAAAAGTATCACATATCAAAAATATTTGATAAACATAAGTGTTTGGTAACGATGAAAAGTTAGTGAGTTAAAACGTTAGACTAATTCGCCCACCCCACATTTCGAAAAAGATCCAAAAGCAGTAATTTGAAATAGGTAATCTGATTTATTTTGAAAAAAAGTTAAAAACTAAGCACACATGCTTCTTTTTTTCAAGCAAAATTTATATAAAATTAACCTGATCAACCCTAATATTATGTTTCCATCTACTCGAAATTTTAAGATTCTGTGAGATTTCGTAAGATCCATATTGAAATCAACAGGTAGCGCTCTTGACTGTCGCTCAGGTGTCCCAGGTTTGTATCCTGGCCGGGCATTTTCATAGCAAGGGAGAGGAATGTTTCCACACTAGTTTTTAGAACTGGGAAGTGGACTGCTTCCAATTCACTTTTTAAGACAGTGGAAAGGAATTTTTCCACATTAATTTTTAACACAGCGGAAAAGAATGTTTCCTTTTAATGACATGCTATGTAAAAAAAGAAATGGAGTGTCCAATGGAAGGGAATGCTTCCTACATTCCATGGAATGTCTTCTGTTTATATCCAGGAATATTTTCATTTCCTGGAGGGAAAATCAATGCAAAATCTTATAAAATGCAATGCGGTATCCTTGAAAAGTTATATCAGTATCCAGCACTATTCAGCTTATGTCAAACTTTTCATATTGGCGATTAGCAATTACAAAAAATCAAGTATTAAAAAAGGTATTATGAAAGGAAAGGAATAAATTAAATATGAAAATTAAAAAGCTTGGAGCTTCAGTGCGGAGCAATTGTTAGTGGCAAATTTGGAGAAAAATATTTAAGAGCTCCGGAAATGGCAAAGGAAATGCAACAACGCAATTGCTCCTTCACGATTTACTCATTCATAAATTTATCAAATGAAGTCTTAATTATCAAATACAATCAAGCTGTTATGACATACCAGATGGAAACTTTTTATAATCACTTTTTCAAAATCGCAAGATTTCGAGCAGATGGAAACATAGTATAACTACCCAACCACCCACCATTTGAATGAAATTTGTAATCTGGTATTTTTTGAAATAAAAATTACTTCAGATCATTAAAATTTTATACACATAATATAATAAGTTGATTACAATTTGTATCACTATAATATATTTAATCAAAAACTTGCCTCAGAGCAATAAAATTGGCACTCATAACTGTTTTATGATTAGAGATTTTGATTGTATGGGAAAAGCCAAGCGAACTCTGTTGTGCATTGCAAAAGAGGGGACAGGTTTAGGTAAAACTATCAGCAGTAGAAAGAAGGAGGATATTGCAAAGCACACTCCCTACATCGATCTATCAAGAGACGATATAGTAAAAAGGTATAACTTCGAAAAACACTTCGGAATTAAGCTTAGTACCAAGAAAGAGTGGGACAGCGAGATGATATCGCAAGTAAAGAAACCACACAGTATAGCATGGTATACAGTTGGGTCCAAGACATTGGAAGGTATAGGCACAGGGGTGCACGGGCCAAGAACCAAGCACTTTGAACTTATAGGGACAACACCCAGTATCTTCCAAGCGGAAATCCTAGCACTACAGCACCTAGCAGTGCACAATTCAATCTGGACCGTAAATACAAAGGTCAGGATATAGTTGTGATGTCAGACAGCCAAGCAGCAATCAAAGCATTAGTTTCCTGTGAGATATCATCGAGAATAACATGGGAATGCCTAACAAAACTCAATGAACTAGGCAAAAATAACACTGTTACTATACTTTGGGTCCCAGGATACAAAAGAATACAGGGTAACGAAGAAGCCGATGGTCTAGCGCGACAGGGTGCAGCCACAAAATTTATAGGACCAGAATCATTCTGCGGATTGGGGACACATTCTTTAAAAGAAGAACTAAGAAGGGAGGAGAGGCATAAACGTTCTTAGGATTCTAACGGGGTTCCTTACAGGACACTGTACACTCAAATAACACCTGATTAAATTGGGCATAGAGAATGATAGTAACTGCCGTTTCTGTGAAGACGCAGAGGAGACTCCAATACACCTACTTACAAACTGCGACGCCGTGGCTCGCAGACGTAAACTAGCACTGGGGAACTATGAGCTGATTCTAGAGCAGGTTTCATCCCTTGAACTTAAGAATATTTTCAAATTCATTAGAGAAATTCATTAGAAATTCATAAGAGAAATAATCCGCAAACCCAGCTGAGCTTTGAGAAGGAGGTACAATAGATCTCATTTAGGTCGTAGTACGCATCTCCACCACACAACATTAACATTAACATTGTATGGGAGATGGACGTGTTTGTATTCTAATTTTGTTCGTTTCTACACCAGCTATTTCATAACGGAGTCTTAGACTAGAACTTCTACTTTGATTTTTTTAAATTCTGACCTTGTATCGCATTTAATTTTGATAAAGTTTTAAGAAAAGAAAACATTTTGAACTCATAAAAAAATAACAAGTAATAGCGTCATTTATCTTCTCTGAAGCTAGTTAGTAGTTTGCCCACTTTCAAATGCTCGCTTATTTGTTGTAGTGCTTAATGCTCGAAATGCAATAATTAAAACATGATGATTTACTTCATGATCAACATTATCATGTTCAGCGTAAGCCAAACTAGTCTAAAGAGTCAACAGTAAATGTTTAACTTGAGCTAAGAACCCGCATCGGAAGTGCTTCTAAGTGGAGCACCCTTGCGAACGTGAATTCATTCATTCTTTCCCTCGTTCCTTCACCTTTTCACTGTACTACTTTCTGCTATATTAAATTTTTTTTTTTTTTTTTTTTTTTTTTTTTGTAACATTTATACGACAATCTATTTAGTTTGAGAAAACAACGCCAAGGTAAATGAAAAAGAAGGCAGCAAGATGTGCTTCGGATGGCATCAAATAGCTTCCGTTTCCATAGCTTTGCTTGGCGTGGCTGATATTTTATCTTATCTTAACTTATCTTTCTCTTCATATCCCTGTCTCTCTTGCACTTTGACTATCGTTCTTTTCATCTAGGAGTATCTACAACAAGCGATTTTTTTTTAATATTTTTACTATTTCGAATTTTACTTTTCACAAGTAAAGAAATGAGGACAATGAAGACGAAAGAAAATTCAATATCTTTGCAAGTTTATGAAATTACTTTCAAATTTTCAACGATTTCCTACTTTTTAAAGAAGCATTCTAAATTTATGGTTCGCTGCAACGTAATGCTATGCTGGCTAACATCCGCCGGCAGAATGACGATACGGCTTGACTGCCTATCTGACGCTTCGTCGTTCGTAGTGGAGGAGGCAGAGGGGCAACAGAGTTAGTGTTTCACCAGAGTTTTCGCACATTCCGCTAAAGGAGCAGCACGATAGCAGCGGCAAAAGACAATTCAATTTCATCCTTGTGCAGGTATTTATTGAAAAACAATGGTTGAAAGTTTGCATGAAAGCAAAAACAATAACAAAAACATCATATCCACCAACTATGGAAGCAGCTGAAGAGCCAAGGGGGAGGTGGAGGTTGCCAAAGTGGCAAAATAGCAGAAAAAGCATATCTAATGAAATTATATTCAATTTTGTCTGCACTTACGTTATGGAAATTCATGAATGTTTGTTTGTTTGTATGTAGAAACGTGTGTCAGATGTGTGTATATGTGTGTGTGCAAGTGTGTTTTTCTACGAGCATCTCAACACCATTGCTAACAAGTCTTCGATTGTGTGAAAGTATGTGCGTCATGCACGATGTCCTTTACACTTTACTGCTGTCAACACTAGAAAACAGGAAAAAAACATCACTTTGACTTTAAAAGATTCTGGCATAAAGCAAAAAAAAAAAAAACAAGAAACATTTCAGTTGTAAAAAACACGTCCAACTATCTGCACTTCAATCTGAGGCACCATAATTGCATTTGCATAAAGTCAATCGACTCTTGCATGTCTGCAATGTTGACATGTTTTCACTCACATCCTGTTGGAAAAATATTAAGGAAATCGATCAAAGGGAATGATGGTAGCCAGTCGGCTGTAAAAGTTTTGCAAATATTTTTATTTATTAACTATCGTTATTTTTATTTTGTGTCGCTTTTTTAAACTTAAAACAAAAATCGAGTTTTTCCATGCATTAAATAATAAATGAGGGACATTACATGCAAAGTTTTCCACAGCCATTTAGAAGCTACTGAATATTGATGAGTTTTGTTTTGGAATTTTTTTCTTTACTATTTTAAAGATTATGGAAAAATAATATAAAGATTAATTTAATTAAAGCTATTGTAATTAAATAAGTATGTAAAAGCAATTTCAGTTTTTTTTTAATTTTAAAAAAAGGTAAAAAACAGAGAAACCAAAAGATTTTATTATGCGATTTGGAGTTATCTGAACGTCCAATTGCTTCATTTGTCTGTTAGTACTATTATTTTTTTTTCTGAGTTCTAGTTTTGTATATCTTTGAAGTAAACTTTTTATTTTATTCACTCTTTTTATTGAATTCAGTGCAAAATAACAAAATATTGTAAACTGAAAGGTGAAAAAATACCTTAAAACTCTGTGAAAAATTTGTGAGTTCATGAGCTTTTCGCCAAGACATGCTCCAAAAATGTGGTCATAAGGTCCTATTTTCTTAGTTTTAGCCAAACCAAATATTAGGAACATGTTAAAAAAGAGCTACTACCATTTTTTTATTGCTACAGCAAAAATTTAATATTAAAGAGGTTTTTTGAAAACATATTATTTAATTGAACTTTTAGACAAAAAAATTTGATGGAAATTGATTGGAAAATGGCTAAAATATTTGCTTGAAAAATCAAAATTTGAAATTGCAATCGTTTTTTTCGCATTCTGAGGTGATGGCCTTGCTTCAAAGAAATGTGTTTTACCGAGAAAATCTACAGTTAACGAGATGTAACAATAATTTTTTGTCATAATAACGGAAATTTTTTAACATAATATCCGTGGAAAATAATACCAAATAAAACTTTCGTCTACCAAAAAGTTAATGCCAAAATAAAGGACATTTTTCATATTTATTATTTGGATGAAGTTTCACCCTCACAATATATATTTACACAGGATACATAAGTAAATGCTTATGATAGGGTATCCGTAAGAGATAGCGAAAAATGTCTAAAGTGTTTGTTGTACATCTTAGAAATTAGAGCTTCCAATTTCGGGACTCAAAGGCAATTTCGAGATTGATAATTTAGAATCCCGGGATTTCAAAACTGATAAAAATTAACTTTATAACAAACAAATTATAATTTGTGTGCAAGTTCTGAAAGTTCGGATATTTTTAAAAAAAAAATTAAATTAATTAAGTTCAATGGAATTTTAAAAAACAAAAAGTACATTTATTTTATTTATTTACCAGCTGAAAGCCGGCGCGTTGCTGCCACGCTCCCTTGAATGTGTTGGTTCTAAATAGAGATCGAATACTTAATTCCGATGCTGTACAACCTATAAATCAAAGCTGCTCGATAGCACAAATTTGGGTTGTATGCCCCTTGTCCAACGCTCATAAAATGTTACCAATGAAACTGCATTTGTAAATTTATTTCGAAAACTAAATTCCGACGCTGTGCGACCTATAACTCCAAAGATATTCGATAGCAAAAATTTAGGTTGTATGGGAGGTGTCACGTCCCCTTTTTCAACGCTCTCAAATGTAATCAATGACCCCACGCTGTGCGATCTATAACTTCAAAGCTATTCGAAATCGTAATATTTGGGTTATATGGGAGGTGTTAGTCCCCTTTTACAAAAGCTTTAAAATGTTATCAGTAAAACTGCATGTGAACATAAAGTTGAATACTGAATTCCAAATCTATGCGACCTATAACTCGAAAGCTATTTGATAGCACAAAACTGGGTTGTATGGAAGGTGTTACGTCCGCTTTTTTCAACGCCCTTAAATGTAATCTATGCAACTGCATGTGTACATTGAGCTCGAATACTGAAGTCCAAAACTGTGTGATCTATAACTTCAAAGACATTTGATATCGTACATTTGGGTTATATGGGAGGTGCTTTTCCCCTTTATCCTACGCCCAAAAAATGTTATCAGGGAAACTGCATGTGTAAATTGAGGTTGAATAATGAATTCCTAGGCTATGTGACCTATAACTCTAAAGCTATTCGAAATCATAAATTTGGGTTGTATGGCAGGTGCCATATCCCCTTCTTTAGCGCCCATAAAATGTAATCAATGAATCTGCATGTGTACATTGAGGTCGAATACTGAATTCCGATGCTGTGCGACCTATAACTCAAAGCTATTTGATATCGCAAATTTAGGTTAAATAAGAGGTGCCACTCCCCCTTGACAAACACCCATAAAATTTAGTCAATGAAACGGCATTTGTATATTTAGGTTGAATACTGAATTCCGACGCTGTGTGACAAATAACTCAATAGCTATTCGACATCGCAAATTGGGTTGTATGGGAGGTGCCACTCTGACAAACACGATTAGTTTGTGTTTAAGAAAAACATAGTACATTTTTGTCATTTTCATTTCACTGTTGTCATTTAATTTTTTAGCAAATTCTATAAGGAAATTATTTTAGTACATTTCAACTTGAATAAATGTACTTTCGATAGCACAGTCGACTCAACCATCAGTTTTGAAGCCATTAGATAGTTGGATCGATTCCCACAATGAGCGGAATAAATGATTTTTTAATTTTTTTTTATTTTTTTATTTTTATTTTAGGGAAAATGCAACAAAACCAAATTTACCAAAAAGGAATGAAGATAAAATTCTCTTTCAGTTGCAAAAGTTACGGTTTTAATATTAAAAATGAAGAAATTTTTATTCGTTTAGAAGATTTGATTTTGATTATTAAATGCCAGAAAAAAAGTTAGTTTTTGCAGTAAAGTATATTGAATTGAGTTACGCTTGTGTGGACGAAGCCACGCCAAGTTTCCAATGCCCGTGTCAGTTTTCCAGTAGAAATGCCTGACCAATAAGTAACTCTAAGATATCAAAAATTTGGCTTGTATGGGCGGAGCCACACCCCTTTGTTCAATGACCGTCTCAGTTTTGTAGTAGAAGGATATCACCCAATAGTAATTCCATACAGAATTTCGTTGTTATACGACATTTAGTTCTAAAGCTATCTGATATCAAAAATTTAAAGTGTATGGATGGTGCCACACCCCCTTTGCCCATCCCAGTTTTTCAGTAGAAGGATATCACCTTGTGGCAACTCCATAATTAATTTCATTATTATACGGCGTTTAGTTCCAAAGCTATTCGATATCATAAATTTTAATTGTATTGGCGGTGCCACACCCCTTTGGCCTATACTTGCTCAATTATGCCAGTCGAAAGACACTACTAAATAGTACGTTTTAACCGAGTTTCATTTATGTGTGACTTATAGCTTGAGTTTTTACGATATTTTAATATTTATTCTGCTATTCAGGATAAACACAAATCCAACAAATAAAAGGTCATTAAAACCGGTCCAGCCGTTCTTGAGTTATAAATGGTGTAACAAGCCCGACTTTGTTTTATATATATATAGATATTTGTATATAAAGGACGAGAATACATAACTGTATTATATATATCTATGGTATAATTAAATTTATATTGTCTGAAATAGTAATTCAAACATAAAAAAGGTACATATTTTTGAAATCGCTGAAGTCTTTGAACGGTTAGTTAGGCTGATAAACTTTGAAAATATGCTCTTAAAAGTACTAAGGCGTAATTAATAGGTGTCATTCCCGAGTCTTAACCGAATTTTGGTCTCAAATTTTCAGCAGAAGAGAACATCTCTCGGACTCAACACTAGTAGTAGTAGTAGTAGTATTTTTATTCGACAATTCATTACATTCTTAATTATAACAATATATATATAAGACGAATTATGTTATACAAATAACCGCAATGAATGTTAAGCTGCTTCTGTAGTACACTAAAGAGCTTGAGGTGAATACAGCTTGATAAAAAAAATTATAATAATTAATGAATTAAAAATTAATAAATTATGCATGTAATAAAAATAATTAAATAAAGAGAAATGTTTAAAATATTTTTTTTTATTTTTTTTTATAGGCCTATCTGAGAGCAAAAAACTTAATAAAAGTATTATGGGGTCAGACTGTAATAGCTAATAATGCATCAATGTCACTGTAATCGAGGTCTAAAAGCCATAACTTTACCCTTTCGAGAAAAATGGATTGAACATAAATATTTCTGATTTTCGATGGCACACTATTGAAAAGCCGAGGAGCAACAGAAGTAAAAAAACTGAGAAATATCCTCAATGTATGCGGTGGAACCAGTGCTACATTGTGTACATTAACTCTCAAATTGTAGGTATCTGAACGTCGGCTCAGAAGATAGCCAGATTTAATAAAAAAATTTTCAAGACTTTATAGAAATATAAATGTGCGCAACTGTGTATGCGGAATTGTTATAAAAAAATCATATGCTTTTTGAAGCAGACTAGCGAAAGTTCTGCCATTTAAATAAATTTTTGTTTCATTTTCGAACATATGAGGTTTACTGAAATTTCTTTAAAAGTTTTTACAAGAATATCAAATCAAAGTTGCGTTTTTGCAGTTTGAAGGCAATCCTGGGATCCCGAAAATCCCGGTATTTTAGGCCTCATAATCCCGGTACTGTTGGGACTGGAAAAGTCCAATATCCCGGGTTCCCTAACAGAATAAATATATAGCGTCGCCTGAGAAAATAAATGCCGTATGTAAAAATTTTAACTTTTAGGATTATTGAGCTTAAAATTTTAAAAAAATAGCGGTAAGACCACAAAAATTTCATAATCTATTGTGAAATGTGTCTGCAAATAGGCCTGGATAATATTGCTCCGCTAGATTTTGAATTAAAAACACATTTTTCTCAATAATTTGAAAAAAGTAAATTTTCACATACAACATTTATTTTCTCAAGCGACAAAAGATAAAAATCTAAAATGAATAATTAATGATGGCATTTGAAAAAAAAAATTTTTTTTTGAGATTTCATGTTGACTCAAAAGAACTCCAAAAAATGGTATTGCCAGGCATTTTTGCTTTTGTTTTGTTAAAAATTATTTCACCATAATATTCAACGTTATTTTGGAGGAAGTCATTGCATAGAAATAGAATTCTGACAACAAGTGCATAGACACTTTCATGGACAAGTTGCGGCCCAACTGTGTTGGCTTTTGTTGTATATTCTGGCTACTCAGTTTATGGTTTGCAGTTTGCTGTTTTGCTGTTTTAACTGTCAACAAATTCAAATAACGATCTGAAAAGATGAAATAAGAAAAAAAAAAACAAAGTTGAGCAGAGAAAACCTCACATTCGTACACATGAACACTAGGCCGGGACGGTCTCTATACAAAAAAGAAAGTGTTTGATAAAATCGGTCTATAGTATTCCTTGGCTCTTTGTAGTACTCTCTACGAAAATATTTCGTGATGTGTTAACTCCTAGGCCAGCTGGAATTAAAAGTCATTTTTGAGCAAAAAAACGAATTTTTGTAAAGGCAAGATTTTTTGTGTCTATCTTATCTAAAACCTTATCAAAATCGGACTATCTTTATTAACGAGGCAGTCTTTTGAACAAATATTAACAAAATAGTCAAAATTAAGCAAACTATTTACAATTATTTTTTTCAAAAATTTTTTATGCTGGTAGTAATCATTTTTGGAATTTTTTTTTTAATTCAATGAATAAAACAATTCATATAAAAAAATTGCGCACTCAAAAAGTGTTTTTTCCAAAAAACGACTCTTTTTAAAAAACTCCAACTAGCCTAAGAATTAACACATCGTTAAATCCGTTCGTAGAGGGTGCTATAATGAGCCAAGGAATATTTTATACCATGTTTATTAAACACTTTTTATTCGACCCGGCATATTAAGCACATGTTTAAACAAAACCTTTGCCATGTGTTAATTGTTTTTAAATAATTTGAAATATTTTTAATTTTTTAATCTTCTTCTACATAATTTTGTTAGCGACCAGAACAGTATGCAAGCCAAAAAGTACTAAAAATATTTGGAATTCTTTTAAAGCTTCTTACATTCAATTAGCAGCTAATTTTTTGTAGTTTTGTAGCGAACGATAAAAAGTATGCAAGAATATAGAATAAAGGACAGCGCATGTCACTCATTTTAGTACATAAACATGTGCTCAAACATACTGAGTGCATTAAATGTGTAACAAATATACAACAGGAGGCAGAGAAAGAGAGAAAAAGATAGAGAAAGAGAGAAATTACTTGATTTAATACGAAACACGTAACTGACCTAGAATTTTTCGTGTTTTTTTTTAACTATATTAGTAAGGACAAAGATTCAATAAAATGTTATTAACATAGAAAATGGTGTACGTTATACACAATTTTACAGCAAAAGAGATAAGCTGATGTTAGTACTCTGTGAACAAGAGAACTATGAAAACATAAATTTTTCTAAAACATGAATTTAGCAGAGCTGTGATATTGAAGTATTTCTGCCAGTGTACTCTATACAATACTCCTCAGCTGTTGTCTTCCTGTTACGGAAATATAGTGTTATTAAGTTTCGAAAATGTCTCATATCATAGTTTTCATCTAATTAACACTCATACGCCATGGTGAACTTTCATATATCTATAACAAACTTATTTAAAAAAATTAATTAATTTTATTTTGGGGCTAAAAATAACAAAAATTTCGAACTATTATTTTTTCGGCTAATTTAACTGTTATTTTTCAACTTATATTTTTCAGTCAAAAAATAAAAATGAGTTTCGGACTTTTTTTTTCTTCTGTCTTTTAAAAAAACAATTTACGGACTTTTATTTTTTCTGTTGGAAATAAAAATCAGTTTTGTGTAATTTCTTAGATATTGCAGTTAAATAAATTTTTTTTTAAATTTGTGTAAATTAAGTTGCATATTTTTCCTTCATATAATTGTTTTTTTCCGAAAACCTCTAAAAAACTTTAAACAGAAAAAAGATATTCATGGTTCTTATCAGGGCCAAGGGGGAGTTTTCTGGTTTCAACCCCCCCCCTTGAAAAACCTTTCTAATTCGAACCACCTAGAAAGATTTTAAATTATACTTCAGCCAACAGCTGATTTTAATTTTCCCTCCAGCGGTTCTCGAACATTTAAATTTCAGCACCCATGGTATTGTCGCTGGAGTTTTTTGGCTTACTTCAAATATGCAAATAGAGCTTATTGTTAGTTCAACGTTTTCCTTAGCTCTGCTTATGGCGGCATTGCATCACAGCCTCTTTGTAGTTTACGGAAGAAAACAAGTTTTTCTTAAATAAACTTTTTTGACCCTTTCATTGTGACTCATTGTCAAGAGATTTTACACATATTAACTTTCGAATTCAAAATATGAGTCTAAACCTGGGTTAATTTTTGAGGAATGTTTAAAGTTACTCATGAGTTATAAAAAGTGGACTTACATTTTTCAAAATTCTGACCCAAGGAAAAGTTTTAAGTCAATTGCTTGAGTAATTTTGTGAATTTTTAGGTTTTAAAATTTATGAAGTCTATGTAAAAGTTTTTCTGTCTCTAAAATTTTATTAATATGAGATATATGAGATATCGTTCTCATTCCTAAAATTTCTTAAAACATACCTCTGCAATTAAATGAGCGAGATCCTTTTGAACGGATGTGATCCCTTATATACGCATTGATCGCACAGTAATAGAGCCAGACGTGTTGGTAGCACTTGCAAAAAAAAAGGTTTAGTTTTTGAAATTTTTTATTTTATTTCCATACAAAAGTTTTCAAAATTAAAATAACTCCATTTTTATTTTTGTTTAATTTCTCACAAAATTTTTTCAGAAGGTGTTTATTTTGTCATTAATGTTTTTGCTTTAATTTCTGTAAATTTTAAAAATTCTGGCCATAAACCTTCCCAAAGATATCTTGAAAGTCAGGATCGTATTAAAAATAATGAAGTTTTTTAAATTTTAGTGAAAATTAATTAAAGATATTCAAAAAAGCATGAATAAACAGCATCACCTTTAATGCTATTGCAAAACTTTAAAATTTTTTATGCAGTTATGAAGAGACTTTTCCAGCCTTTAATATCTGATAGTGTAATTTTTTACAACTTTTCTACCAGCCAATATATTTACGAAAAAACATTATTTTTGGAGGTTTTGCAAAACTTTTTAGCTCACTTTTTAGCTTTTAGTAGTAGTTATAAAATAGACCAAGGTTAATTTTAAGAGGAGAACAAATGGTACTTTTTTGAAATAGATATCGAGGCAATATAATATATTTTCTTTTATGTATAATAACATATAATATTTTCTTGTATGTATAATACTAATAGAAACAAAAACTTGTATATTTTAATTTTAAAATTTTGAATAAAAAAATGTTCGTAAAAATTTCCCCCAAAACCTGGCTACGGTCCTTGTTTTTATGACTTTCGTTACGGTGACAATTCCGGAGTTTTGATACGTTCTGGAAAAGATAAGCAAACAGTTATAATGGCAGTGGTTGGTTAAAAAAGAAAAAAAACCAACGTAAGTTCCCTAACCAGAATTGTATAACAATTCTAATAAAAGTATGGGCGGTGTGGATTAGTTAGATATAGATGATCTCTTTATATGCAATACAGAGCTGACAAATTTTCTCGTACTTGTTGGATGCCAACCATAACAAGGCATGGCACCTCATGCAAAAGGTTTGCCCAAACGATACAAGAAGTGCCAATTTGTTAAATTTTCGCAGACATCTGGCACTATAGCACTAATGAAAATGTATGGAGAGCCAAAGATACACCCTGGATCTAGACCAACTACTGCCAATGATGATGCTAGATATGATGTGTATCAGTACTTGGTTGACTTCATTCCTAATTAACCCATTTTGCTCTGCTGTTCCTATATAGGAACATTAATTTGATATTTTTTAAGAAATTAAAATAAAATGTTTTAAAAGAATTAGTCGATAAAATTATTTGATTACAAATATTTGAATCCTTAAGTTTCGGAAAGTACTTTTAAATTACTCCTACTAGCCTCGCCTCGATGAAAGGGTGTAGGTTGAAAATTTCCTTAAAAAAGGCCATTTTTAGTTAAATATTAAAAAATAGAACGACGTGTGAAATTACAAAATTAATTATGAGGTACTCTCAGCAAGGGTTTCAACCATGAACAATACTATTTTTCTATAAGATATTGTTCAAAGGACAAACACACGATTGCAGTAATTTCGGCTGTTCTTATATAGGAATACTGGCGTGTACTTTCAGAAAATTTGTTTATACAGTTGGCACTAACTTCCATACACAAGCTTTTCTACAAGCGTTTTTCGTGCAAAAAGTGCATATAAGCTTTTCTAATTAAAATTTAACGAAAAAACTTTCTTTCCGTTCATATTAAATGAAAAAGTTTTTTTTGCCCACAGGAAATACAAGTATATGTGCAAGAATATGTGCAAGAAATGTAACGTACACTTGCACACTAAGTGCTCCGAAAAACATCATCAGTAACTTTAATTATGGATTAATTAAATTATTTTAACTAAAAACTTAATATTCTCTCAGATTTTAAACATTTTTTATTTCAATAAAACACTTTTACTCTTAATGTTAATAATCTTCTGTATATATTTTTAATTAAAATTTTGCCAAATACCGGCCAATGTTCCTATTTAGGAACACCATTTTCCTGGAAAACGCTTTGTCAGAAAAACTTGATTTTCATTTTTTTTTTTTTTGAGTTACTTGGACTCCAATCATTATAAAATGGTAGTTAAATTGAACTTCCTAAATAATTTTTTGGCTTGGCTGGAGATGGGTTAACGTCGTTATGGTCATTGTGGCATAAAAACTACTTCATACAAAAGACTGCTTTATGACTTACCACAATGCACCAATACCTGCAAAACGAATAAAATATAATTATTTATTCATGAATTTTAAATACTTATTCACTTTGAAAAAACTTAAAATAAAAACTTTTTAAAAATTAAGAAAAAAGTATTATGCTTGGTTTTCACAATTTCATTTTCAGGGGTCAGTTGTTTTCATTCAAATTGAAAATAACAACATGTTGACATTTTTTCTAACTTTGGAAATCTAGGAAAATTAAAAGCAATTAAATTATTAAATGGATCTATGCAGAAAATGATCAAGAGTTTTATTAAAGTGATATTTCAAGTGATAAGCTTTTGTGTCGTCATAAAAATGACATAGTAAAAACCGAGCATTAGTCTTTAGATAAATGGTATTATATTCGGGCCTTTTAAAAGGACGGTCTGAAAAAGTAAAAGTATGAGTTTTCCGATCGTTGGAAGTGGTTTCAGTTTCTTATTTAGCTAAAAATAACACAGTTCAAATATAGTTCTAAAATTTTTTTTTTAATTATTAAAACAACATAATAATTGAAATATGACATCATTAATCTTTTCTGTAAGCACTGGTGCGAGGCCTTACCTTAGAAAGCACGTGTTTTATTTTGTTTACTCATATAAAAATTGTCTTCAGAAAACCTTCTTCACATTGTCTATGGCTTAATATAAGCAAACTGTTGGAGCCTAGATTAATTCATGATAAGGAAGTATACAAAAAGCACAACAACAAGTCTTTACAGAATCGATGCAGTCAGATTTTCGAACTCTTGTATTTTGCAAAAAGTAGAATTGCTTTAAAAGACAAAATAAGCTTATCAAAGTGGATGGACTGCAAAAACCACAGAAGACTACTGAAGAGTTGATGTAGCGATCAACGTAGCAGTCTGCCTAGTATGCTTGGTGGTTTGTTCAGTAAAAAACTTGTTGTTGTTGTAACCTGACGCTTCATGAACTTTTTGGCAGTAAGCTTAGTTATAAATCTAAAAAATAAAATTTTTTCATGATCATAGATCATGGTTCATAAAAATAATTAATTAAAATTTTTTTTAATTATAATAACAGTATAGTATATAAAATATGCCATCATTAAAATTTTGGGCATGCTTATTTATCCATTTTTTTTTTTCATCAAAATATGTCAATTCCTAAAATTTTTCATTCGATTATATCACATATTACAATCACTAAAATATGCATTAAATTTTGTATTTGAAAAACTTTTAAGGCTATTTACATAATCAAATATTTTGTATACTAAAATACTTCACTTGGCTCGATTTGATCAAAAAACAGATTTTTGGCAACTAGCTATTTATTTAAGACTAGCAAATACCCGCTGCTTCGCCTGCGATAAAAATATTAAATACCATGTAAAAATTTTAAATCTTAAAATTTAAGTATTTATTTATATTGAATCAAATTCTAAATATAAAAATTATTGTGTTTGTTTTGTTTGATTATGTTAAAATGTTATAAATATTAAAAAATTACTTTATTTAATTTGAATATTTTATTTAAACTGTAAATGTTATGATGACATAAATTTACCTGGCTTTCTTTTTTTTTGTAATTTTTTGCATATATTCTGAAAATAAATATATTCTTAAATTTAAAAAAAGACCGTTATAATGACATCCAACTATGGCGATATCTCAAAAACTATAGACTTTATCAATGCACAACAATGCATTTTTGTATGGACAGTCGTTTATTAATAAAATTAACGGTAAAAATTAAAATCTTTTCTTTTCGGAAATATTTTGTAGTGATATAAGGTATGTTTTAAAAAAACCTGTAATTATGACATTAAAATCATTGCGATATCTCAAAACTATAAATTTTCTCAGTATAACTCATTTTCTTAAGCCTCAGAATAAGAAAAAAACGATTGAAATTTCGTGTTTTGACTTAGCAAGCAAACATTTCCGCCATTTTCAAATCGATTTTCATCAAATTTTCTTTGCTTGAAAGTTCAATTAACTAAATTGGGAAAATGAGAAAAGGTTTACTGTTACCTCACCAATACAATGTTTTATGTTGTTTTCAAAGAAACTCTAAATATCCAACTTGTACTCAAAAATAGGCCAAGAGTTACTTTTGTTGTACATATTTATTTTTAATTTTAATTTTTTTTAAATTTTCATTTTTCTTATTCTTTCATATAACATAATTTATATGATTAAATTATTTTTTTTTTGTGATACAAACAGTGTCTATCATTAAAAATCATTGGCCACCTATCCCCTCTATAATTATTTGATGAAAAATAATTTGCCTAAAATGCTTTTGTTATTGTTATTGCAATGTTCTACAGCTTAAAAACTAATTTATGCGAAAAACATTTTCAAATGAAGCTTAAAAAATAATTCTGTGAAAAATATTTCAAGTATTTCAAACTATTCTAAAGTTATATACATAAATCTATGTTTTAATATTTTCCCTTATCTATATATTCATAGTTAACGTTATAATTATAGTAGAATTTGTCCTGACCCAATTCAATGAAATTTTTATGATCGTTTTGTGAATTTGTAAAAGTGTAAATTGACCTTCGAACAAATCACATGCTAGACGTTTCCGTTTGAAACATCAATGCATGACGATCAGAATTTCCTGATATATAAATCATTCTTATTGATGTATAGTATTGCCCGGCAGACGTTGTCCTGCCGCAGACCACCTTACTGCTATATACGAATTTTCACGCTGTTAAAAAATAAAAATGTATATATTCGCCATTTTTAGTACAGTTGTCGTATTAGACTAAAATTCTGGCATTCTATTGTTTCGATATGAGATGGTTTAAGTGAAAAAATTTAGCCACACCCCCATTACCGCCCAGAATTAAACGAAAATGGTATATTTCGAACGGTTTTGTCGTATAAGACTAAAATTTGATAAAAATAATTCTGGGCGGTAATGGGGTTGTGGCTAAATTTTTTCACTTAAACAATCTTATATCGAAACAATAGAATGCCAGAATTTCAGCTCAATTGAGCTTAAACCTAGTGCGCTTTGCTTTACTCCAAGCTTATCCCACGAAAAGTGGACTTAACTATAGTGGGTCATGCCCATTTTTAGTAAAGTTAGCGAAAGTAAAAAGATTACCAAATTCTAGTTTCATACGACCAAAATCGTCTGAAATATACCACTTTTTGCAAAAAGAGGGCATGAAAAGTAGACGTGGCAAATCTAACATAGCATCTTACGACTAAGTTGAAATAACAAATCGTTTGATAGCTATATCGTATTAATCGGTGGTTGAGTGGTTCTTGCGTGATTGTCAAACATCTGTGCAGTGTCACAACGCTTTTATATATTTGTACAGATAGACTTACACAATCTTAAGTGGGGAAAAGCTGGCTGGCAAGGCTGCAAAACATACTTAATGCTTATAACTAAATTCTGGCAATTCCCTTCAAAAAATTTGCAAAGAAAATTAATCAACACTGTATTAAAGCAAGAATCTCCCTGAAAGTAAAGCTGGATTCACTGATCACCTTCAGCATGTTTTGCAATTTTTTTTATATGTTTTTGCTCAGAGAGAAAAATTTCTGCACGCTCTCAACATGATAAACATTATTTTAAATCACACAAAAACATTCTGAAGGTTATCAGTGAATCCATCTTAACTACACAACATGGCTGCCGTGTTATATTGAGAGAAGCTCTCGCGACAAAGAGAAAAGCTTTGTTTGCTGTTATATTGTGCTGCTGGTTAAATGAAGGCATTAAATAAAATGCGTAATTTTGTAATAATTAAAAAATACATTTTTCAAAAAACTTGTAAGTGTTACAGCGTGGTCATATCTTTCTATTTCCCATTAATTTTTGGTTTTGTATTTTCTAAACAATTACCTGTTGATTAGTACCAATACTGTTTGGTTTCGCGACACATAAAATTTTAATTTTTATAATCGCTAGACGCAGTGTGGGTTGCCAGCATTCGAGTTGTTGCTTATATCGGTCATTCCATGTCAAATCGGATGCTTTTCGAAACCCACATTTCTATAATAATTTGGTACTTTGCTTTAAAAAAGAAAAACATTTGCATATTTCTTTGTAATTTTCAATTTTTTTTTTTTTGCAGTTTCACTGTGTATGAAAAATTATAAAGAAAAACAAAAATTATCATTTGGACATGTACTCAAACAACTATATCTTCTTATCTATATTTTAAAGATCTTGAATTGGTCTTTATTGTGGTGTCCTATTTTACAAACACTTTTGTAAAATATTTTAAATTTTTTTACCACTAAAAATATTATTCATATTTTTCATAGACAGTGCTACCATTTGTTTCGTACTTTGAAAATATAATCGTATTGAGGCAGCCATTTTTAATGCATTCTCAAAATTTGATGTTGGAGAATCAATGTTTACTATTTTGAACAAAATTTTTAAAAACTTACAACACAATTTTTAGGTACAAGATACTTTAATTTTTAATAAAAAATGTTGGTTGCGCCAGCATAAACAGTTATATATATTTCAGTAACTTTTCAGGAGAGCAAAAAAAAACAAATTTTTTTCAGAGCATTTCTAGTACTGCGAGCAGTAACTGTTTTTGATCATTTCTAAATCATAAAAGATATAAAAAACTACAAATGCAGAAATGTGGGTAATACATAGTGTAAACAAAATATGCTAAAAAAATTACACAAATCACATAACTATTTTTTCTGGCGCAGCGACGATTATGTAAAATCGGTCACATTGAAAAGTTTTATCAACTCGTTAAAATATACCATTCCTCTGCAGACTCTCTTTTTTTAAACTTGATAAAAAATTTGTTGGTTGTAATTCCATGATGTATACCTATATTAATACTTAATTATGTAAAAATGTTTTAACATATTATTTATAATTTTTTTATATTCTTGTAAACTTGAACAATAGTTGAAAAAGTTACGATGCAATTTCGTAATGTTTAAAGCACGACACAGGAGCAGTTAATTTATTCTAGCATGGCTTAATTAATTTCTTGCGGAAAAAACTGCGAGAAATAAACAAAATATTTTATTTCTCAGATGGAGCAGTCACTTAAAAAAAAAAACAAAAAATTTTATAAATCTATGCAAGCTCGAAGTCTATTTCAATATCCCCGCAGAATGGCACTTTTTCGCAACATCGCACGGCCAGGAGAACCATGTGATGGTTTGGCAGGTACAGTAAAAAGACTTGCGGCAAGTGCTAGTCTGCAAACATTTTTGATCCGACAAATACTCCTGTAGTATTTTATAATTGGGTTTCAAGCAACATGACAAGTATTGAATCGGAATAATTTTCATCAAAACAGTACAACTCTGAAAAACAATCTCTCAAAAAGCGATTCGAAAAAGCAAAAAATGATAATTGGGACCTTAACTCACCATTCCTTTATACCATGGGGCAAAGGGAAAATTAATATGCGCATAACATCTACATCATCTTTTTCAACTATTGTTGGAGTTTACAAGAACAAAAAAAAAATTATAAATAAAATGTTAAAACAATTTTACATAGTTTGGTATTAATAAAGGTATACAACATGGAATTACAACCAAAAATTTTTTGGCAAATTTCAAAAATAGAGTGCAGAGGAAGAGTATATTTTATTGAGTTGACAAAAGTTTTCAATGTGACTTTACAAAAAAAAAAAAATTGTAATTTTTGGCATATAAATTAAAGAAAATCGTCACGTCACAATTAGTTTCAAGAATCGTCAAAATGACGATAAATCGTCAATGTTCGCAACTGTGCTCGCAGTACTAGATATGCTCTAAGAAAATTTGTTTTTTTTGCTCTCCTGAAAAGTTTGTGAAAGACATACAACTGTTTTTGTTGGCGCAGCGACGATATGTACCTAAATTATTAAGAAAATACTAAAAATTCAATTTTTAACCGTAGTCCTACGTTGGTGTAGAAAACTAAATTTTTTTTAAAATTTTTATATATTTCTAAAACCATTTAGTTTGGGATCCAATCTTACATGATTTTTACCTTATGCTAAGTGTGAACAGAAATCTTTTTCCTTGCAGTATTGCAATTATAATAATTTTTCAAAATATTTAAAAACTTCGATTCCTCATTTACACCTCAAAGTGGAATTATGGTGTTTTTCTCAACGTAGGACTACGGTTAATTAAGAATAAAAGTATTTTGTACATAAAAATTGTGTAGTCCAATTTTGAAAAATTCGTTTAAAATAGTAAACATTGATTCTCCAACATCAAATTTTGAGAATGCATTACAAATGAATGCCTCAATACACTAATATTTTCAAAGCTCCAAAAAAAAGTGATGCCGACCATGAAAAATGGGAATAAACCTTTTATCGGTAAAATAAATAAAAAATTTTCCCAAAAGTGTCCCAAAGGACACCACAAAACAGACTAAAATTTTTTTGTAGGACTAACGGTTTAGAAGATATAGTTGTTTGACTACATGTTTTAATGACAATTTCTCATTTTCTTTTTAATTTTTCATTGTGTATAACTGCAAAAAATTATAAAAAGTATGCAAATATTTTTTTTTTATAGTTCTATTGAAGTGCAAAATTTGAAAAAAATCGGAATCGTCAAATATTACTTTTTGAACAAAAGCGTCCGATATAACATGGAATCACCGATAAATGTTTATTTTCATTCCTCATTTCTAATTGTGACACGTATGCAACGATTTGTTGTTGTTGTGTTAAGCTTTTTAATACAGTCTTCAAACATTTTTTATGTGCATCGCTGTTCTAAAGTACAAAAATATATCATTCAGTAGAAACACTTATACATGTAACCCAAGATACATTTTTTACCATTTACTTATACGTGTAACCCAAAATACATTACCTGCATATGCTTATCACTTATATGCATATCAAAGATTTCGTTGACTTCCATTATATCACTATCAAAATACAAATAAATCTTTCATGTAGTGTAACTTGATTCTTTTTGTGTAACTTAGTCTCAATGTAGCTACTTATAATAAGTAAAATAAAATAGAAAATTATATATTCCCACCACTCAGCTGACATCATTATTGAATTCTCTCACGTTTCAATTGTAAAACCCTAAAAATATTATAGGTTGTAAACGAGACTCGAAAACTAACTAACATGAAAATTATATTCATTAAAACCGCAAACAATGCTCGTTTGTTGACTGTGTTCAACGCACACATCTGGAAAAAAAAATAAAATAAAAAGATATGCATAATAAAAGCGAGAACTTTAACAAAAACTCAAACTCAACTCAAATCATCGTCATGACCATGTCGAGCAGACCACCATCAAAAGTTTTAGGTTACTCCTCTTCCACCCACCCACTCATCCATTGTTGTTCATTCTCCACGCTATGTGTGGGTTGAAGTTAGGGTCATTTGAGCTAAATTTTCAGTTATGAATACATTTGAACTGAACTCTTCTACCATGCGACGAAATCGGTGTAAAAGTTCTTTTTTGACGTTACTCCTGCTCATAGATGCTATACTGTTCAGTTTTTTCTGGTCTACTCTTAGATGCTAATAGATGAAAAACTTTTCATCAAGTTTATAAAAAACTAATTCTACGCCATGCTTTGGCGATTCTGACAATTGAATGGCATGAGGTAACATGAGTTGGCAACAATCTTGAGCAGCTACGCACAAGCATTTTAATGGTCACAAAGTAGTTGCGTCCGTTGTCCTTCGTCCGACGACATAAAAGGTCAACGTTGAACGTTGAGCTGAAAAGTTCTTTCAATAGATGCTGTTAACAGGAATCAGATAAGAAAATTCTTGAGCTTATGTATGGCTTAATGTGTGTGTGTGTGTTTGTTAAGATGCTCGTTTTTGTTGAGAAATACTTGTAGACGGATGTGGAAATTTTGGCTTAAGAAAAGCAATAATTGGCCAAAAAGCGCCAAATTGCTTGAAAGTAAACTCATTACTGGCAAGTTATGAATAATGTTAACCCAACTTGACACAAGATGAAAGACATTCTGTTGCCATTCAAATATTACGTACATACATAAATTGTTGGACAAATATCTTACATGCATTAGTTTGAGATACACTCATCTCATAGCCATAGACAGAAAGCAGCAGATATGTAATTCAAACAATTTGAGCAAACATTTCATGAATTTTATGTTAACGGAAGTTAGGGGATGAATTATGTTGTTGCTATTTCCTTTTATACGTATTAGTATGTTGAAGGTCTTATAAAGATTTCGAATTAAGTTTTTCGCGCAGTTGTTAAATTCAGCTGAATTCAGAAAGTAGTCGATATTTCGTAATTTCAGCTTGAAAGAACTAATGAAATTATTTTATTTTTGTGCTGTATAAAGTTTAAGTGAAACAACAAATTAAGTATTAACTTTTATAACAGGTAGTTTTTCAAATACATTAAAAACTTAAAAAATAATATATGCCCCTTCTTCTCGAACTACAGATCGCAATCATTAAAACCTCATTACAAGCAGCCTTTCCAAAACCAGTGTATTTGCTAATAGCGTAAAAATAAATAAATTAACTCGAATGGCTAAAAAACAAAAACAAAAACCCCAAACGCTTAATAAAATAATGCAATTACAATTACAAGTGATTAAAGAAGAATACAAAAAAGCATTCATTGTAACCCAAGCAAATACCATAACAACACTCAGCCATTTATATATACATATATTTTTTTTTGTTCTCTTATGGTCCTATTATTCTTCTCTTAGGAAAAAAAAAAATCTTTATTATTATTATTGTGCAAAAAGCTTTACCATATAAATTTTAATTAAATTGTAATGAGCAGCGGATATATTTAATATATCCTGCATCCTTACTTAGCATTGTACGGATATAGCGTTTTGTTGTTTAATTATAACATAAATGTACATATGCTTTCATACAGAGTGATATCTACTATTTATAAATGGAAAGCAGTGAGTGTAAGTGCTTTATTATTTATCCAGCAATTATTAAATAAATGTATCTAACGACTCTGAGTTTTCATTTGGGTAAATTACTTATAGAAATTATGGATTAAATTAATAAATTTAATAATAATAGAACTAACCACTATAGTTGAAATTGAACTATTAAATGATAGAAATTAGTTAAGGATTTATCGACAAAAATCGTGTAAGTCTTGGACGTAAGTACCGGGCATAAGACGAAAGTTAAATTTGAAAGCAATTTCCAGATCTCTAAAATTATATAAATTTTCCGTAAATTTCTTTCAGTAATAATATATAATTACATAAATTACTATATTGGCACTGTAGGAGAATTTTTAACTTTTGAAAAGACACAAAAAAACGTCAAGACACGTAAATTTAATTTTCGGTCAATGAATTTAGTGGCATATTCAGTTTTTCCAAATCAGATCAAAATCTCGAGATATTTAGATTTTTCATAATTGACCTTAATTTGACCTTCATTTAAATATATTTTTATAGATTTTTAACAATTATTTTTAATTGTCTTTTTAAAAATACCTCTAACGTTAAAATCGAGTTAGCCTTGTTTAATCTGTGATTTTATAAATCCTTAGCAATTTCGCTTTTTCTTCCATTTTGACTAAATTTCAATGTTGAACGTAAGAACATTAAAAATAAATATTTTAATATTTTAATCAAATTAGTGCTTTCATTTCATAAGTAGACTTAATTCTGACAGTTTAAGCAAAATTGGAAATGGTCAACATTTTAGGTCTCTAAAAATAAGGAAAATATAGCCAAAATTGATCTAAAAGTGACTAAATTTTAATCGCATATGTCTCGAGATTTTGATCTGATTGGCGAAAACTGAGTATGCCACTAAACTCTACTATCAAGAACTAAGTTTACGCGTCTCAGCATTTTCGTGTGTATTTTTAACGTCCCTACAGTGTAATTACTTCAATAATTTCAATAAAGTTTGCTTTACATGCTAATTGCGTTCTGAATTTTTATAGGTTCTGAAGATAGGAGAAAAACATTTCTTTAATTTTTCTATATTACCTTCATTTTAGATTGGGTTTGAAGTAAGTAAGCTACACAAAGTAAGCTACACAAACTAGATGTTCACTCGTAAAACGTCTCCCTGTTCCATTAAGTCGTGGTAAAACATCCGAAATTGGGCGTAGAGCAATTGGGCAGAATAGTCAGGTAGGGCCCGGCTCGCTTAGTGCCTTCAGGCGTTAACGAAGAGTGGAAAATGAAAAAGTTGAGTAGTTGTCAAAATGACGAAGTTCGTAAAAATTGGGCGTTTGTAGCTTAGTTTCAAAAGACCTAGAAACATGCAAAATTTTGTTTCTTGGATTTCAAAACTACTCAGCTGTTTTTTTATAATAAATATATTGAATATATCAATCTGAGAAAATTATTTGATTTCAATTTTGGTGATTCATAAATACCAAAAAACCTAAGGTTTATGAGAAAACACCTGTTAAATAAGAACAGAACAGGTCTAACACCTGTTTATAAGAAAACATTTTTTGCATTTTTACCAAGTGACTATTTTGTAGATGTTGACGCAAGTTTGAAGTGCCATCTCAAACTATTCACCACTTTTTTAAAATATAGCCACACTTCACTCTTCATTTACGTTTAATATTTCTTATTTTATTCTATATTTTGCAAATTGGCAATGTTTATTTACCATCGCCGCCTTTTTGTCAGAGTTACTGGTTGGTAAATTCTCGTTGTCGATTTTTAGCATTTTCCACTGGTGTTAAGGTATTTTTCCTTCTAAAAAAACACCGAAAAAACACCGGTTTTTGATAAAAAACCAATCACTCTTAAACACCGAACATTTTTCGCCATCCCTAATTTACAGACGATCCCGTCAAAATTTGTGACCTTTTTACTAATCTTTTTAAAGAATCTTTGTTGCTATACGTTAATGCTCCCTACCTGAACCCGTTGAGCTTAGTTTTTGAAATTTTAGGCAGAAAATTGTATTTATATTACATAAAAAAATCTGAAGTTTTGAAAAAATTTAAAGGATTTGGGTGTTTTTAATAGAATGTAATGCATAAGGGGTCTGTGTAGAGAAATAAAAAAATTTTTAATTAGAAAACTGCTAAATTGGAAATTTTTTCGTAGTGTAGGCGTTTAACCTTATGCTTGGTTTTCACTATGTCGTTTTCAGTGGTCAGTTGTTGTCAATCAAATTGAAAATAACAACATGTTGACATTTTTTCTAACTTTGGCAATCTTTGAAAATTAAATACAATTAAATTATAAAATGGAGCTACGCAGAAAATTAAGAAAATAAGAGTTTTATTAAGAGTTTTATTAAGTCGTCATAAAAATGACAAAGTGAAAACCAAGCATTATGGAATTTTTTATTTATATTTTTTTTTTCTTGAGGCTTATAAAATAAATAACTCACCTGATCGCAAATTTTCACTTTTTTTTTAATACTGCACGAACTGGCTCGAAAAATCTATATTTAAAGTACACAAAAAGCTTTTAATGTCATTTTTATAACTTTTTTGGAAAAAGCATACTTTTGGATTTCTCATGCTGTTGGAAGCAAAAGCTTTACAGTGGCTACGGATTTTACAGGAATTTTTGAAAAATGCTTTAATCACGTATGATATATTGGGGGTTGGAATTAATTTTAAAGGTTTTTTTTCGGTTTTTGAGCATTTATTTAGAAACAACGGTACAATGTATATTATTCAAAGTATTGTCCATCGTTAGCTACAACATTTTCCCATCTTTCTGGCAGCATATGGATTCCGCGCCGGAAGAACGATTCGTCTTTTGAGGCAATCCACGAATCGACCCATTTTTTGGTATCCTCGTAAGAAGTGAAGCGCTGCTCAGCCAAGCCATGCGTCATCGATCTGAATAGGTGGTAGTCGGAAGGGGCTATGTCTGGGCTATAAGGCGGGTGGGGTAGCACATCCCAATTCAGCGCCTCCAACGTTTCCTTGACGGTTCTTGCAACATGTGGCCGTGCGTTGTCATGTTGAAAAACCACTTTGTCGTTTCTTTTGGCATATTCCGGCCGTTTAACCTTTAATGCTCGGCTCAATTGCATCAATTGTTGTTGGTAGCGTTCCCCAGTGATGGTTTCGTTAGGTTTTAGCAGCTCATTCGTGTACTATGAGCTGCACCCTTCGTGTACACCCTTCTGATCCCACCAAATACACAGCGTAAGCTTGGCGCCATGAATATTCGGCTTGGCCCTCGATGTTGATGCATGGCCGGGTGGTCCCCACGATGTTTTTCGCTTAGGATTATTGTAATGGATCCACTTTTCATCGCCAGTGACAATACGATGCAAAAAACTCTTCCTTTTATGCCGTTGAAGCAGTTGTTCGCACATGCAAAATCGCCGTTCAACGTCTCTCGGCTTCAACTGGTACGGCACCCAATTTCCTTACTTTTGAATCATTCCCATGGCCTTCAAGCGTTTGCCGACCGTTGATAAGTCGACTCCCAATGATTCTGACAATTCTTGAAGGGTTTGACACGGGTCTTCATCGGGCAAAGCCTCCAATTCCTCATCTTCAAACTTTTTCGGCTGGCCCGGACGCTCTTTGTCTTCCGTATCAAAATCACCACTTTTAAACCGACGGAACCAGTACTCACAAGTAGAAATCGATGGAGCATAGTCCCCGTAAGCCTCAGTAAGCGTGCGTTGTGCTTCAACCGCTTTTTTCTTCAAATGGAAGCACAAAAGTAAACCTTCCCGCAAATTGCGTTTTGTTGGAACGAAAGTCGACATGTTCACAGAGAAAAAAATATATGTTGTTTACACTTCAGTGGAATGACACATACTGAAAAATGAAGCTTAGACAATGTGCTTTGAAATGAATATAGTCACAGGTGTGCCCGATGCGATCTATTGATAGTTACGCCATCTCTTAGAAAACCTTTAAAACTAATTCCAACCCCCAATATCATACGTTGTCGTTAATGGGTTAATTAGGTAAGGGAGAAATGTCTAAAGTGGGACCTCTTCTAATGTGGTAGTCGAAATTTTCACATTGTTTCAAAAAATAGTCTAAATTTTACTTTTATTTTTTCGATCAAAAATAAAAGTTAAAATTTGGCTTTTATTTTTCCGATCAAAAATAAATATTGAAAATTTTACAATGGTAGTTCTTATTAACTAAAACAAGTGCTTACATTTTTAAACAACTAATAGAGCACATTTTTTATTTATTTCCACCTATACTGATAACATTTTTGAACAGAAAAAATCATTGCTATCAATCTTCATAGCGTTGCATTGCATCGCTTATTTGCTAATCATTGCACATTCTGTTTTCATTTATTCCGCAAACCACTGCGACTGCAAGCAGAGGATATATGAATTAAAATATGACCTTTTACTTTTGATCGAAAAAATAAAGGTCAAATTTTAACTGTTATTTTTGATCGACAAAATTAGAGCCAAATTTTAACTTTTATTTTTGATCAAAAAAACAAAAGTCAAATTTTAATTTTTACATTTGATCAAAAAAAATTAAAAGTCAAATATTAACTTTAATTTTTGATAGAAAAAAATTAGTCAAAGAATTTTTGATCAAAAAAAATAAAAGTCAAATTTCAGCTTTTATATATGATCAAAAAAATAAAAGTCTAATTTTTCCTTTACGCACATAGGGCTGAATGTGTTCCCTTTCTTAGTGACCATAACTGTCAAATTCAGACATTTTGGTATTTTTGCTTTCATATTGCATTCTCATTGGTTGCAGATTTTGTATGAAATTTCAAATTCGTTTTGACAGTTTCGGTCACCGGCTCTCCACCCCAACACTACCTTGTCTAATTTTTCCATGGCCACAAAATCTAGATCAGGGTCGCGTGCAGTATTTTGTTTGCTTACTTAATGCCTTAATTCAATACAGGTGTTAATATGGGTTGCCGTGCATACTTTTTGTGTTTAAATTTAAAAAATGTTATTTTTCAAATGCAGAATTAACTTTAGAATTAAGTACTTAAATAAGCGCCTTAAAATTGAAAAACAACAAAAAACTATCAAAAAAGTTGCAATAGTAATAACATCCCACTCTTATTTCAAGGAAGCTCACTTAAAATAATTGTGAATATTATTTATTGGGGAAATTCCGATTATGGGGGCGCCAAGCTCTGAAAATGCCGTTTTGAAGTACTCACTACGAAAGTAAGATTCACCGATGGAATTATCGATTTAAGACCTTTTTCTTTTTTATAAGATTCTTTAAGAGAACTGGCTATATTTTTCTTCATATATAACCGATATTGATGATTATGCTTCTTTATTGGTGCTATTTAGAGCTAATATAAAAAAAAAACATTAACTGGCCATTACAGCCCTTGAAAGGACTTTGACCTAGCTTCTATTGATCAAATTGCGTTCTGCGTGTTATTAAATGTTTGATCACAAATGACCGAGAACTAGACCAACACGTGTTTAATGCCAAATCCGAACGGCTTATGTTCTCAAGAAGCTTTGCATGGCAACTTTTACTCTCTGAGGTTAGCCATTGTCTGCAGAGAGGTGACGACCGAACAGAAAAATTAATTCAATTGAAAAAACTTTCTGTCTGAGCTGAAATTGAACCCGGGCTGCCGTGGTTCTTTAGCTTAGGGGCCACGCACTCTACCCACTAGGCTACGGTCGCTAATATAAGTTTCAGAAAAATTTCAAATTAACCAAATCTTTAGACTATTTCACATTTTGTAGCTCTTTTTATGTAATAGTAAAATATTTTCTTACATAAAACCGGTTTTTTCTCAAAAACTACTGCTATTATTACGAATTATGGAGAGTAAATTATTGAAGTCTGTAAATTCATCTTTCATTTGGTGTATAAAATATATGAATTATTTATTCTCGGTTGAAATAATTTCATAATTCCAGAAATATTTAAGATTTAACTCGTGCAAAAATAAGGCAAGAAGAATCATGATTTCCTAATTTACGGAATGTTTATTTTAAATCATATTAATTCTATTTTTTTACCATATTTGGTGAATTTATACTGTAAAAACACATTTGAAATTTGTTTATTTTTGTTTTTTAGTATGTAGAGTAAATGTTATATACAATTTTGGGATACTTTGTCTAATATCTTGTGATGTATAAAAAAAAAAATATACATTTGCATATCAACTCAAGGGTTTAATTATAGGCTTTTTTAATAAGATATTTTTTTTGCATATTAATAACGCGACTTTAGAAGAAAATAACAGGTTTTTCAGTAATAAAAAGTAAATATAATATTAAATCTCTAATGTTATGAAATATGTTTCTAAAATTAAAAAAGTTTTTAATTTTTCCGGCAGATAATTTATTTCCCTTTCAAATAACATGTCAATATTTAAGATCAATTTGTTATTGGCAAAGATATAGATGTTTTTTTGAATAGATATTTTAGAAGAAAAAAAAAAATGTAAAAATCAATATATCGATAGTTCCGTTCGTATATCTTATTTTCTTAATGAGTACTTTAAAACTACTTTTTCAAATCTTGGCGCCCCGGTAGTCAGAATCGTGCATATTGATTTATTGCAACTGCGGCTGACTTTGTAAACGCATTTATGCAATGCATCAATGTGTTTTGTTTTGAGTTGGTCGTAGCCTTATTAACCAAAACTGCGCAACTCTGGTGATACTCTTAAAAATAGTATAGTTGCGCAGTTTTTGCTAATCAACTTTGGACCAATTCAAAATAAATCAGAATATATGTAGAAGTATGCATACTTCAGTACTAAAGTATAACTACAATAGTTCTACATCTTGCAACTATGGGTGTAACTCAAATTTCTCTTGACATGATTTTGACAGAATTGAATTGCTGAGCGTCTGGTAGTTAAGATCCAAAAGCGTCATTTAAAAACCTACTCGCTGTCATGGCAGAATAATCAGGTAGAGCCAGCTCGCTTAGTGCCCTCACTCGTTAACGAAGAGTGGAAAATGAAAAAGTTGAGTAGTTGTCAAAATGACGAAGTTCGTAGAAACGTCACATGAAATAAGAATATTATGTATTAAAATTGTAAATAAAGTGGATACGTGTGTTAAGTTTGTGTAAATTTGAATGAAAATATTATAAAAACAGTGTATATAAAACTATAAAATGCCGAGGAAGTGTTTAACTTGCAAAAAAATCAAAAAACAAGTTTAACCAAAAATTAACTGCAAAACATGAACATAACATGAACATAACATGAACATAACATGAACATAACATGAACATAACATGAACATAACATGAACATAACATGAACATAACATGAACATACCATGAACATAACATGAACATAACATGAACATAACATGAACATAACATGAACATAACATGAACATAACATGAACATTAAAGAAACTCGAGATGAACAGCTGATTTTGACAACTAACTCGCTTTTTCTTCTTTCTACTTCATTCCTCTCTTAGTCGGCCCTACCTGGTTATTCTGCCATGCTTGCTGTCTGTATTGATGACGAGAGCTGCTCGCAAATGACGCTGACGATGACGCAAACCAAAGATTCACCCTCTACCAAAATCGTTCAACGCGTCTAAAGAATTTATCATTTCAAAAATTGTTTTCTGGCCACCGAAAAAGTTTAATGGGCCCTTAAATTTCGAGTTGCAGCTGTTGCAATGTCTCCAAATATTCACAATTTTAGAAGGTAAGGCACTTTATTCCATTGTTCCGCTGAAAATGCTGAAAAAATAATTCTGACGGCAATTCGTACTTATGTGTGGACTGAACTTTAGATTCAGCGTCTTTTATATTACCAGACCCTTCAACATTTGGCGCTACAATTTTCACCGATGTTGATGGATGCTCATCGCTATCTATGATCACAGTGTGCGTCATTGTAAAGAGTAGCAGCAATGCGAGGTGACTTCCGAACATTTATTTTTATGACATGAGCATCATCTTCAAAACATATCTTCGCTATCTTTACAACGGACAATCTCAAATGTTCCAGCTACAAGAAGTCATCTTCAATATCCTTAATCAGTTTATCCATCAAAAGCCTCAAAATAATTGCGATTTACTGTTTCTATATCTTCATCGGTATCGCTCCTAAGTAGCTCATAGATAATTTCCTAAAATTTTCCTTGTTGCTTTTATTACATTTTTATTTGCAAGAAAGTTATTCAGAAATATTCACCTAATTACAAATTCAGCTAAATGGATGCATACAATATATTTCAAGCAATAAAACAAAACAAAAATATACATGACCTATCGATAAAATGTTCGTTTGCATTCAAAATTTAATTGTCGCCTACCGCCATTGTTCGATTAGTCGAACAGTCATTTTTGCGTGTCTGCTGGAGTACCTGGCAGTACTAAGTGCAGGTGTCAAAGTTATGCACCACATATTTTTGGACATTTCTTTACAATAATAACGTTTATTGTGAAAAAATTATTTATAATTATGCTCAATTTCACCCAGAGATAATAGGTATGCAAAAATTGTATTTTTCAACCCCCCCCCCCCCCCTGGAGCTAAGGAGGTTTTGTGTGATCACTTTTATTTTATTCTGCAAGACAATCAAATTTACTATAATATTGTATTACTACATCCAGTGTCACCCATACATCGTCATAAAAAAAAATGTTGGGGAAAAAAGGCAACCTTTCTGCTCGAGTAATCGAACAGCGGCGTAAAATGGGTTAAATACGTTCGAAAAATGTAAAAAAACAAACTAATTTTGTTTTAGTAGTAACCTTTGATAGACCTTTAAGGTGTATCAGATGAAGTGAGTGTTTTAGAGTTATTCTGGAAAATCGTCTGAGCTGAAATCTATGGAAAGAAAATTTTAAAATAAATAACTCTGTATTTTTGTTTTAACCTCGAAACGACTTCAAAACGAACCTTCAGAGAGCCAATAACTACATTTAGAAATGCAGCTTTTTACTCGGTGTGTGCACTTTGAAGCCAACCAGCTCCACTACGGATGATTCGTCTAAATTCAAGCACAATAGAAACAATAAAAATGCTTTGCCTGGCAATTTGTTTGTTGATGGATTTTCAAATAAAAAGAAGCACTTTTTATGCAAACTTATGAATTCATATTTTTTTCTACGAACCTTTTTTTCTTTTATTTGTGGTGGTGATAAAGTTCGACTTTGTGAGTATGTGTGTGTGTGTGTATGTGTATATGTGTATGTGGAAAGTGAGTAAAATTGTTATATTTCAATTTACACAACGTTATATGAAGTTTTTGCTGAAGGAGTGCTTTTTGTGCATGCGGCTGAATTGTTTGCTGGAATGAAAATAAATTTCTATGAAAAATTGCAATCTCAAGTGTTGCAGTCAGTCGAGTCTGTCGCTGCTCTGGCTCCCATTTCATTGTGGCGTTTGTTACATTTGCAGCAACATTCGTTCTCTTGCAATTCGTACACATACAATTGTTACGGTGAATGAGTTTGGCTGATCGTGTTTTTTTTTCTGTTTTCAATTTCTTTTTATTTTTGTGTTTTGCACAATATTTTTATATGATTGCTTGATTGTAAAAGTCAAGCACAGAAACTGAAATTGATGCAATAAAATTGAATGGACTGCCAACGACAGCAAAATGGAGTAGAAAATTTTAGTGAACTTTAGCTGAGGGTCGCTGAGATAAGCAGTTTTGGGAATTATTTTATTTCCAAGAACGCTGGAAAAGGAACAAACAAAAAAAATATATAAAATTCTATTTGTAGGAGTTTTCACAATGAAAGCATTCACATATTTTTTGGCCACAAAGGATGGTTCAATTAATACTTGACCGAATTTTGACAAGTTTAAAAAAGTGCCAGATTTTTTAATGCAATTTACATAAATGCGCAGCATAAAAGAAGTGTTTAAATTTTGCATTTATTTCTCGATGTCCCTCAAGTTAAACGGTGTAAAAGCATCGGGTGTACCTTTTTATAATTTTATTCAGAATTTAAATTCAACTGCATGCATATTCATTATGACAGCCTTTTTGCCAGCTGCTTTAGTGCTTTGCTGAAGGTTGAACAACAAGCGAGCAGCAGGTGCCCAGGTCCCTTAAGACAAGACAACAACTACAATAACAAGAAGGCAAGTTCAAGGCAGTCATGGAAAAACATTTTTGCCCCGAGCGACAGCGAGACAAAATTTTGGCATAATTAAGCCAAATTCATATTTACCTCAGAGAAATTCCTGTTTCGTGGTTGAGAGTGGATTTCTTCTTTCTTTTTTTTTTTTTTTTTTGTAAAATTTTCGAATAATTTTCTACTCGCATGTAAATTTAATTATCAACAAACGAGTCGCATTGTGAAGAAGTTTTTTTTATCGTTTCTCATTTTTACTGGTCAATTGAAGCAATTTGTAGCAATTTTGGCAACATTGTTCTTTGCAAACATGAACAATACGCTGCGCATAGAAGTTGCTCCCGTATGCATTTCAAGCAAAATGCAGTTATGCAAATATGGCAGACATAAAAGATGCGGTACAGTAGTCGAAAAAAGAATGCAGACAAAAGTAGTGTCCGGACAAAGAAAAGACAAAATTGTAAAAAATTTCTTTAGTTGTACTAAGTTAAATAATGTATTTCAGAGTTATGCAAAATATTTTCTCAAAAGTTTTGGAATGTAAAGTAAGTTAAGTCATATGCTTAGATATCCTTAACACTGAGTTTAATTTTAAAATTATATAAAATTCAAAACATTTTTTATATTTAAAACACATATATATAACTAATATATAGAAAAAAATAATTCAGCTCTATACCAAAACAACAATGAAAACCAAAAAAATTAAACTAAAAAACATACGACGTAACAAATGATTTTCAAAATATTTTTTCTCTATTAACGTGGAGGCCACAGTGGTCCGAGTCTTCGCCACGAAATTTTTCTCTTTATCAAAAACCAAAACTCTATACTAACTCCATATAGAGTTTTTGTAATGCAGGAATTAAATCAATGTTTTCATGAGACAGCACACACAGATTATTTTTAGAAGTCACATCTGAAAGGACAACATAAACCTGTCCGTGTGAAATTGTCAAATTTTATTTATTGTCACTTTTAGAAGCTTCAAATTTATATTTGAAGGCTTTCAATCAAAAAGCGCTAAAAGCACGAAAATTAGACTTTTTATGCACCAAAATTTGTGATTTTTAAAAAAATAAAGCGTAAAGTTACCAAAATTCAAAGAATTGCTAATATTTGTATTTTATTTCCAGTCCTTTTTATACACTTTTAATTCTTAAATCTCTAACGCCCCTGCTCATGTTTTCACTGGTCTGCATTGTTTATATAAATTAAAAAAGTACATAATAATTGAAGTTCGAGAATGTTCGAGAAAATTCGATCCACACTTTATTTAACAAATAGCCACATTTTTTCCACCATTGTAATAGGAATTGGTAAATCATTTTACCCCTCTAGGGGTTATCCTGGAGAAACGCTAAATTATTTTTGTCAAACTCTCATACAATTAGCTCCACTTCGTACCTTTTTTGCATACGCTACAAACTGTAATGAAATGAGAAATGAGTTGCAAAAACTTTTGAATTATAAACATAAGAAAGTGAAAACAGACTCCAAATCAGTTTATTTGAGTTTTTACTTTGAACGAAAACTATTTAAGAGAGTTGAAAAAGTTTGGATCACTCTGAAAACTTAACGAAAGAGCCCTCATGTTTTGTCTTCACGAATGATGAATGTAAAATAAAGCATTCGTTAATTGAATCGAGGAGTGTAATTTTTCTCATCATTTGAAGCTTGTGCAAATTCTGCTTGAAACCAGCTTTAAAAGACAATATGTGATATTTTAAAATAAATTAAAGCAAGGCCATAAAGCAATATTATTTCAACGCAGTTCAAGTTTCAAGTTTCAATATGTGTTTTTAATAACTTTTTAGAACTGAATGAAAGTATCATAAAATGAATCATGCAAGAAATTCCATTGTGAATAAAATTTCAGGTTTTAATTATTATTTAGGAACAAAGACAGCAAAATTGTTAAAATTTTCTAAAAAAAATAAATTCAGAAAGATTATGAGACATTAAAAACAAAGTTGTTTAAAAAAAAATTTATCAATTATTATGGAAGTTAAATATTAATATAAGTTAAAAATAATTATTTATGTTTTCTTATTAATATTTTCAACAACATATTCAAAAATCAGAAAAATCGGTTGAGTAGTTTTTTTAAACCATAGAATAAAGATTTTCTCAAATTTTATACTACTAAGGGCTTTTAATCCCGAGGAGTTTTGGTGAATCCCGGGATTTTTTGGGATCCCGAAATGCCAAAATTTTAATATAATGGCATGCAGGTGTATTAAAAGCTGGGGCTGCTAATTTCTCCTTCTCTTAATTTTTGCGTTTTGGCAAAAATAATTACATATTATATTCTTCTTTTTTTTTTATTATTTAATACGAAATCCAAACATAATCATACGTTATTCATACTTTAAATATTAAAAAAACTCAAAAGTTTCCAAGAAAACACTAAGCTGAAATCATAATTACTAATGCAGGCAAGGGTTACAAAACAGTTGTAATGTGTAAAGAAAAATATATGGATAAATGTTCAACAATAATTGGAAGATACAGTCTAATTCTGAAATCCCATTTAGAATTTGTAGGGTAAGCACTTGTAACAAGAAATAATTTAAAACTATGCATCACCTGATAAAACTAGGTCGAAAAAAAATTAAGTTAAAATTAAATTAAATTTCTAATAAAAAATCATAACATTTACGGTACTTTATTAAAGATATTTGCTCAATTTTTAAGTGTTTAAATTAAATAATAAGTTTAATTAATAAAAAACTTTATGATTTTTTATATTTCAGAAAACTTCAACATTTATTTCAGAATGAAAACCTAAAATATTTAAGAATTCCAAATAATATTTCACTTTATTAAAAATATAAAAATATAAATCAGTTAAACAAAACAGAAAACATAAATCTATGTATATTTTTGAAAAAATTAAAAGGAGCTGCTTTTAAAAAGAATGCAGTGAATAAAATATGCCTTTTATAGTAAAAAAACTAAAGTATATGGGCAAATTCACAGAAAAGTTGACCGTGACCAAAAAATTATAACTTATTAAAAAGTATTATTTTATGATATTATATAAGAAAAACATTTTTATTTTATTAATTTAAGCAATGTATACATAAATTCATTTACCATGATAATCAAATAGCCACCACTGTTTCACAAATGTGGTTTTTCTTTTTCGTAAATGTTTAGTAAATGTTTCGTAAAATTTTTTGTTTTAGTAAAAATGGAAAGCATTGGCAAAAGATAATGGAAAAAATAGTTGAGGCAAGGAAAGAACAATATAATAAATTTGTTTTTAATTGCTAAATCACATAATTACTTAACTAGCTAATTACTGATATACCCAATTGAACTAAAATGGAAAAATGTTTATCGTCCCAACAAATAAAATTGTTAACTGCGACTTTATAAACACGATATTTGAGGTGATGTTGGCCTTTTTTTTAAACTTATTAAATTTTGCAATTTTTTTGTTCCTATTGACTTTCGAGTTGCGATCGACCATTTCGCTGAAATATTCTAAATTTGAGTGTTATTCTCACAAGAACTTCCTTTTTTAGTAACGTCCGAATGCAAGAAAAAAATAACAAATGTTAGGTAAACTGCGGTAAGATGCAACATGTTATAATTATTATAAATTATACTCATGAAGAACCATTTCACCACACATACATCTTAATTGATAAACTGTTAATAACATTTTAGAAATTTATAAAAAACAAATATATGTGAATTTGAGGTCCGAACGCTAGGATTTACCCAAATGTAGTAATAAACTATTGCTACTTTCGAAATTCCGTGAAAGTTGAACAGCCTAGTAAACAAATTATTTTATGATCACAACCAAAACAAACTTAAAAATTGACTTTCAAAGTGTATAGAGGGATAAAAAAAGAAAAGTGTGATTTCGATTATAAAAAAAAAACCATCGTTTACATTGCAATTGCATTTATAGTTGCTGAAAATTTTTATATTTTCTTGTGAATAAAATCTCGGGATTTTGGGCTTGAAATCCCGGGATTCTAGGACTAGATATTCGTTCGGGATCCCGGGATTGAAAGCCTTAATATTACTTCACAGTCCCCAAATGAGGTAATCCCAAACTCATCGATAAAAAAAATTCCTCTACATTAGACATTCAGCGTGACGAACGTAGTCAAGTTTTTGCCACCACACCATTTATGTAAGTAAAGTACATATTTTGTAACATTCTTGAGGACGAGTTGGTGCTGGAACCCGCTGGGTCTGCAGCGCTGTCACGATTTAGTCAACTCAGCAGGTGATGTTTAACGTTCAAACGCAAGGTATTAAAATTACATTTCCTGACTTAACTCTAACAACGATATCATCAGCAGCAAGCATTTTTTTCGCTGATGCCCTTCCGGGCCTGAATCTCAATCTTGTGGCCGTGTCACTTTAATGTTTGCTATGACTTCGTATTCAAAAAGCACAACAAAGGATGAAAGCAAAACCACGCACCAAAATAATAAATAGCGTGAAAAAGCAAGCCAAAGCATACTAGCAACAAAAACAAAAAATACACAGCATACATATACCAGACAAACCTACACATTCTCACACACAAACAACTTTCGGTACAGGCAACTCGGGGCTGGCAGTGAAGCATAAGTGACAACATTTAAGTTAGTGAAATCCTGACGAAGAAATAATGAAGTAGGAACGCTGCGATTCGTTTAGCTGAAATTTTTTCTGGCTTGAGGCACAAAACGCACACAATTGTATTTTATAGCAGCCGATGATGAATGAGTCAATGTTAATGTTTGGTAAAAAAAAATACATATACAAAATTAAGCGCACAATAGAGATAATTCAAGAGATAGATTTTTAGGGGAAACAAAATCACAAATTATTCAAGTTCCTTTTTCTTACTAGAAAGCCACCGCTGTGCTATACTGAATATATTAGTAAATGAAGAATTCGGTTAAAAAAACTAAACAAGTAAATAAAAATAAAGCCATTTAAACCTTGTGAAAATGGACTATGACTTAACCCTAAAGTATGCGACCATAGCCTAGTAGGTAGAGTGCGTGGCCCCTAAGCTACAGAACTGCGGTAGACCGGGTTCAATTCCAGCTCAGACAGAAAAGTTTTTTTTTCAATTGAGTTAATTTCTGTGTCGATTGACACCTCTATGCAGACAACGGCACACCTCAGACAGTAAAAATTGCCATTTAAAGCTGCTTGAGAACATAAGCCGTTCAGAGCTGGCATAAAACACTCAGGTCCAGTTCTCGGTCATTTGCGATAAAACATTTAATAACACGCACAACACAATTGATCAATAAAAGCTAGGTCAAAGTCCTTCCATTGGCGTCGGAAGCGGGTGGAGGAAAGGGGGGCAGTTTCCCCCCACTTTTTTAGCTAGATAAACAATTTAAAAAGAGAACTTTAAAAGTTATTCAAAATGTCAGTTTTTTTTACAACGATAATATTTTTTTATTAGATATTTTCCTATTCTTTCTCTCTTCTTCATAAGCATGCTTGCGGATAACCATTTTCTTTCTCTGTGTTTGCAAAAAGATATAACAAAATGTAGAGTTTCTACTGCAAACCCACCACTTCAGTTTAAAAACACCCTTAAGTATGTAGCTTAATACTGTAATATTGTAATCGAAGCCTTCAACGGAAAATTGCCTTCTGAACAAAATCTAAACTAGATCTTTATGCAGATGACTTTGATGTGAGCGACCTCCACGCGCAACTTAAATTGCTGAAGCAATTGCCTGGCCAAACACCTTCAAATTGTAGTGGCATTGTATCCCAATTTGCAAAAAATTCGGATACTGTAAAAAATCTATCAAATGAAGTTGAAAAACTTATTGCTTTGTTTTCATCTGAGCGTTTTTTAGTGCACTAAGACGACTTAAAACGTATCTTCGAGCAACTATGACACAGAAACGACTCACTCATGCGGCACTTATACACATTCACAAAGATAAAACCGAAGAATTGAATTCGATGGAGGTGGTGAAAGAGTTTGTTTCTCGCAAGGACAGAAAGAAACATTTCGGAATAATTTAAATTGATATAACTTTTTGTACCTTATTGCATTTAAACCATGTAAAGACATACCCAGTCTTGCTTTATAAAAGCAACCATTTTTTCTTATATTTTCATATTACCATATGAAAGATCCTTTAAAGAATAATCTCTAATATTGAAATTGGAAGAACTTTTAAAAATAATGAAATTTTAATATTTTTATATATTTTTATTTTAAACTAAAATAAAAAATTTGTGTATTCATATTCATGTTTCTTTAAAAAAATTTTAGTGAACTTTTTTGCACCACCATTTGTACTGCCATGCAAATGCGGGATTTGTACTGCTCCCTCAGATGAAATTCGCTTCCGACGCGCTTGAGTCCTTCCAAGGGCTGAAATGGCCAGTTTTATTTTAGGACTTTATCCTAGGAAGATCAAAACTCTGGGGTTAACATATCCTACTGGGCCAAACAACGGCCCATGTAAAGAAAACGGGAGATGTGGCTTGTTTTTTCATATTTTTGCATAGGCAGGTGTGACGAACATTTGTAGTTTAAGCATAATTTTAATTTTAATTTATTTATTTAGTTTTCATCAATGAAACGTGTAAGGACCCCTTTTGACGAGGGTCAAAACCGGCCCTTACAATCAGGCCTTCATTTTATGCGGCCCACTCAACCGGCCCTCACCATAAGCGGCCTCGCTAAAATCGGCCTTGCAACAAACGGCCCACCGCAACCGGCCCTTAACATAAACGGCGGCAAGAGAACCGGCCGCTTAACGACCAACAATAGTCAACAGCTACAACAACAACAACAACATTAACATCAACATCAACTACAGCGCCTACTATACAAGTCAACAGCTACGGCGCGAGCTAATAATAACGACAACAACAACAACAACATCAACATCAACCACAGCGTCTTCTACTCAAGACAACAGCTACGGCACGAGCCAGTAGCAACAACAACAACAAGTTACAGCACAAGTCGTCATAACCTACATGGCAACCGGCGATAACGAAGAGACGCCCCACTACAGGGAAACACAACAAACAGCTGCAACAAGCCCCGCCGCATCACGCCATGTACGGTATTTGTTTTTATATTTAAGAAACTATTTAAAGTTTAGCTGCTACGTAGGTACAGCCTAAACAAAACATACATCAAATTATTTTTATTATTTCTAATACTAAGATTCTTAAAACTAACATTTGTAAATCATCTTCTTTATCTTAAACTAAGTATGCATTATAATATACAGAAATCATCAACACATATTATAAGCTAAAAGTATTTAACACTTAAGTAATGAATTAACATACTCACCCTGTATTACAAATTCTAAGTATATAAGCGGAACAGAAGGTTTCCCCTGAAAATAGCAACACACACACTAACATAGCATAAGCGAAAACATGCATTATTATTATTTAATTGCTCGCTCGGGCAACCGAAACATGTGTTGCTATTTCAAGAACATAAATATGTATTGGTAACAAGACGCTGGTGCCGGCCACTAGTTAGTCATTTTGAGAATTGAAATAAAGGATTCTTGCGAGAGGCATTGAACTGAACAGACGTGCGATCGTTTTATTCTGATACATAGTTACAATACAGCCTGTAACCCTACCCATACCTAACAATAAAACGTACTTTTAGTAATTCCAAGTACACTCCTCAGAAAACGCATGTTTGCATTCCCACTTGTGTCGCAAACATGTCACATTATTTTATGTCACAACTTGTGTGGCAATAGCAAATTATAAATATAGATTAAACAAAATTCAATACACCAAGCGCTTAAAAGATTGCTCAAGCGAATTCCTCCGAATCCACTTGAGCAACCCAAATACTAAGCCAGTTGACACAAGTGTATTCTGCCGACCTAACAAAATTCTGTGGACAGAAAAGTGAGCATACACATAATTGCGCAAGCGATACACACGCTTACACAATTTACCAATCGTTCAGTTATCGACCTAAAGACAGAAGCGCAGGCAGAATTGCACAAGCGAGTCAAACTCACTTACTGACCTAGTTCGTTTCTTAAGAAAGAACTGCAGGCAAATTTGTGCTGGCCAATTAGCAACTCACACAATAAAAAGAACGAAACTAAATTTTTGAAACCAATGAAAACGGAAAGAAAGTGTTATACAAATTCTGCGTCACTTTCTTTCCTATCAAACGGGCCCTAATAGAAGAGCAGAAAGTTAGCTTGAGACATCCAGAAAATATAACAATTAACTATAATAAATACCAATGTAAAATTTGATATTAAGGGAGTCTTAAGATAGATTAAAAACTTTGAAGTTGGAATAAAATTAAATCTTTTTATAAAAATAATTATGTGTTTATTTCAAAAGTAATAAATTCCTCCAGTATAAAGTTAAAAGTGGCGCAGTCGGCAGGATACGCCAAGTGAATATAAAAGTTTTTAAGAAAAAATATACATATTTACTTGCATTTTAATGCTTGAACGGCGTACTGTGGTTTACTTGTGGAAAAAGTGAAAGATTACTTCTCTACAAACAACTTTGGAAGATCAAAGTTACTTCAACAAATTGATTAAGTAAAAGATTACTTGTCTACAAACAACTTTGGAAGATCAAAGTTACTTCAACAGATTGATACGTGAAAGATTACTTCTTTACAAAGAACTTTGGAAGATCAAAGTTACCGCAACAATCAAAACTACCGCAAAAATTGTGAAGGACCACCAAACCAAACTTTGGCCATCTATGTCTACATCTTCCTATTTTAACGACGACGAGGAAACCGTGGACATCTACAGTGAGATAGTTTCGAGAAGGGCAACTGAAAACTCATACTTCACGGACGACGAAGACACCATCGTGTTTCCATATCCCGACCTCTATCATCAAACACCATACAAAGGAGAACAACATCAGATACCAAGGAAAAATCAACTACCAAAACTACCAAGGCCGAAACCCACAGCTATAGCTATAATAAAGCCCTACGTACGAGAAGAGTAAGAATTATTTGTAATTTATAAATTAGAGAAAAAAAAAAACAATTAAGTACCTAATTTTACCCAAAATTAAATAAAATTTTTTTTTGCTAATTAATTGTTGAAAAAGTGCAAATTTCTGGTGTAAAATTTAAAAGTGACCTTATCTTATTCGTGTAAACTAGAATTTGATTAAATATATATGGACGAAAGTTTAGGGTTATTAGGACAAAACCTAGAAGCACTGCAACAGGACTTAGCAAGACAAAATAGACTGTTACTTTCAGAAAGAGTAAGGAATCTTCTAGAAAACACAAACGGAATGGCAACCTTAACAATTGACCCCCTTTGCTACCTTAATAAGTTACCTGAATTTTCTGGTGACGTCAGTAGTCTACAAACGTTCGTAGATCTAGTAGATAGAATTCACCCAATACTGAGAACCTATGACCAGTTAGGTCAACAAATTTTTTCCGACGTAATTAAGTCAAAATTTAAAGGGAAAGCAAAGGAAGCAGTAGAAATTAACGGACATGTTGACTCATGGACTGACTTAAAAGCTATACTTTACAACAACTTTAGTGATAGAAAATCAGTTGACGAATTGTACAACGAATTACGAGGAGTTTCATTCCGTACAAATAGCATGGACCTCTATAATGACATAAAAAGCTCGTTAAGACGTCTTAACATGAGAACAAAACAGGACTTAACAGACGCAGTTAGCGACGACGAATTAAAACACTCACTGAATTTAAATATAAAAACAGCCCTACAGCTGTTCAAATCTAAAATACCCGAACCGATGAAATCTATACTATATTGTAGGGACCCGGGAACATTAGAGGAAGCAATCAGTATACTCCATGACGCAAAGTATACATATTTCAATCCCTTTAGGCAAAATCAAAATACAACAAACCAAAACAATAGGTATGACGGTCAACATAATGATAGAATCAGAAATAACCAGTTTGCACCTCGAAGTAGGCAAACAAATAATTATCCCACACCACAGAACAAACAAACCAGTCGTTCAATACCTCAGAATAGGCAAACAAACAACAATCCAAGCCGCTTTATACCTCAGAATAGGCAAACAAATCCTAACTTTAATAATCATTTTAGACCTCAGATTAGTCAAACTAATTTTACACCACAATACAACTCCCCAAATCAAAGCAGTTTCAATAACCAACCGTTGCCAATCATCGCACCGATGGAAATTGGGAAGTTAGAGGTAAGAGAAAATTTTCGGCCTCCAGCCTCAGCGGAAAACTTCCACATATAGTTATTCAAACTAAATTAGGAATATTAAAGTTTGTCATAGATACCGGAGCAACAGATTCTGTTATAAACCCAGAAATTTGCCACCCAAAATGGAAAATACCTACTCATACGTTCACCCTTAAAACCCTACAAAACAACATTACAGCTAGAGAAAAAGTAAGAATACCATTATTCAATGAATTAGGAAATTCCTCTAATATGGTAGAATTTATTGTACTTCAATTTCATGACGAATATGACGGACTAATAGGAAATGACATCTTAAAACGTTTTAAAGCAATTATTAATTACGAAGAAAATATTTTAACCATCAATAAGAATCGGTTACCCCTCATTTTTGGAAACAAAAATATATTAAAAGTATCGATACCAATAAAGCAAAAGGAAGGTCTTGCCTACATTAAAGAGCAGAAGTCTTTAAAAGGAGATCTAACTATAAAGGAGGGAATTTATAACGTCCAAAATTTTAACATTGAATGTAATGTTGAGACAACGGATTGTCTAAGCATATTCCCAAACGATGGATCGATAATCTCTGAAGAAGTTAACAATAGAAACTTTAGCGTTATAGAAAAAAATGAACAAGGAATGGAAATATCCGAGAAAATTCGAACAGAACACCTTAATGCAGAAGAAAGGAATCTGCTACTAAAAACTATAAATAAATATTCAGATATATTTTATCAAGACAATGCAGACCTGACTTTTACGAATGTTATTAAACATAGAATACGGACCACTGACAACATACCAATACACACCAAGACGTATAGATATCCTTATGTCCATAAGGAAGAAGTGCAAACACAAATTCAAGAACTTCTTGACAATCAGATCATACGACACAGTAACTCTCCATATTCCGCCCCTATCTGGATTGTGCCTAAGAAGGTAGATGCCAGCGGGAAAAGTAAATGGAGACTTGTTATCGATTATCGTAAACTCAATGCTGTTACGATCGACGACAAATATCCTATCCCCAACATTGATGAAATACTAGAAAAATTGGGTAGATGCCAATATTTTACCACCCTCGATTTAGCGAAGGGATTTCATAAAATTGAAATTGAGGAAGAAGATAGACACAAGACAGCGTTCAGCGTCGAGAATGGACACTATGAGTTTTTGCGTATGCCATTTGGGTTGAAGACAGCCCCAGCTACGTTTCAAAGACTTATGAATAACCTACTACGTGACTATATTAATAAAATTTGTTTGGTTTATCTAGACGATATAATCATATTCTCAACATCACTACAAGAGCATATTGATTCTATACAAAAAGTTTTCCAACGATTAAGCGAAGCCAATTTAAAAATCCAATTAGATAAATCAGAATTTTTCAAAAGAGAAACAGAGTTCCTCGGACATATCGTCACTCCAAATGGTATTAAACCAAATCCTGTAAAGATTGAGTGCGTCCTCAAATTTCCTATCCCCAGAACTCCGAAGCAGATAAAACAATTCCTTGGACTTACTGGATACAACCGCAAGTTCATAAAAGATTATTCTGCAATAGCTAAGCCAATGACGAAATATTTAAAAAAGGACGCCAAAATAAATGTATCTGACCCAGCGTACCAAAACAGTTTTAACACATTGAAAAATTTGCTTACAAACGACCCTATACTCCAGTACCCAGACCTCAATAAAAAATTTACCCTCACGACAGATGCTAGTAATTATGCTCTTGGAGCAATTCTTTCACAAGACAACCACCCAATTTGCTTTGCAAGTCGCACTCTTAACGAGCACGAAATTAACTACAGCACTATTGAGAAAGAATTACTCGCAATCGTTTGGGCCACTAAATATTTTCGGCCCTACCTGTTTGGACGAAAATTCCTAATCGAAACTGACCATAAACCTTTAACTTGGCTCTTCTCAATTAAAGAACCTAACTCAAAATTAGTCCGCTGGAGACTAAAACTATCTGAATTCGATTACGAGATAAGGTATAAAAAGGGCACTAAAAACAATAATGCGGATGCATTATCCAGGATCATACCAGACGAAGTACAAATAAATGCAATTGAAGAAATTGAATACTACGTTAGAGAAAGTGAATCACCAATAAACATTTTTAAAAATCAAATTATTTTCAAAAAAACAGCTACAGGGTCCCTGAAAATTAAAAGCACTAAAATATTCAAAAACAACAGAAAAACTATACACATTAAAAATTTAGACAAAGACACTGCCAAAATTTTGCTTAGAAATCACTTTCACCCAACTCAATTAAACGCTATCCTCATTTGTGAAGAATTACTTCCTACATTAAGCGACACAGCCAAAGAGCTATTTCCAAATATGAAAATTATTCGTTGTTACAAGATAGCAGAAGATATAACGGATGAAGAAAAACTGGTAGAAATTCTAGAAAAAGAGCATAAAAGCAAAAACCACAGAGGTATTGACGAAGGTTATAAAGAACTTCGTGATATCATTTATCACCCCAATTTAAGGAACCGAATCACTCAATTCATAAACAACTGCGAAATTTGCAACCTAGAAAAATATGAACGCAATCCCCCCAAAATTCAGTTCAAAATTACCAAAACACCCAACCAACCCAATGAAATACTCCATTTAGACGTATTCTATTCCCTAAAGAATGAATTATTTTTGACCATGATAGATAAATTCTCAAAATTCGCAGTAGCATATAAAATTATTGGAAGAACTTGGACGGAATTTAAGACAAAAATCTTGCAATACATAAGTGCACACGGAAAAATGAAAAAGATTATAGTAGACAACGAGTTAGGATTCAAAGCAATACCTATCTGCGAATTCCTCAAAAACGAGAATATCCAAATACACTATACTTCAAACAGCAATCACACGTCAAATGCAGACATAGAAAGATTGCACAATACCATAAACGAATACATCAGACTCTTAAGACACGACGATGACAACACTACCGAAACAGTGGAGGAAAAAATATTAAGAATTATCGGATTCTACAACAACACCATTCATAGTACAACAAATAAAAAGCCAATCGATTTCACGAACGGAAAAATAAAAGAAGCCGAATTCCCAAGGATCCAAGAATTAATTCGTATTAAAAAACAAAAAACCATCGACAAATTGAATCAAAATCGAGTAGAAGTATCACTAGAACCAGGAACCAATTATATAAAAGAAATAAGAGGGGGAAAAAACCACGCTAAATATAGGAAAATAAACACGGAACAAATTGACAACGAACATTTAATAAACTCTAAAACTAGACATAAATACTACAAAACACACATACGAAAAAACAAAAGACTACAAAATAAAGACAATCCAACCATCAAGTCTAAAGCATAAACTTTATACTTACAGGTAAAATCAACTATACACAATGACTTGGCTTGCATACCCCTTTACGATTATTCTATTTGTTACAAGCATGAGTGCACAAATATTGGACATCCAAAACCTTACTGACAACAATGGCTACATACCCATCAAAACGGGAGAAATAAAAGTCATAGACCACAATGATAAGATTCTTCACAAAATAAACTTAACAAACTACCAAAATACCTTATTGATCATTAAAAACAACATTGCCATCTTAAAACTTGCTAACATGGAATCAAGATCAACACTAGATACAATAAAGAAAAATTTTGCTTTACTTCAGGCTAAAATAAACAACCTAACACCACACTTCGTACGCAAGAGAGGCCTTGTTAACGCGATCGGGCAAGGATTAAAATACATTGCCGGGACTATGGACAACGAAGACGAAATTCAAATAAAAAACATACTCGACAGAAACACACAAAACTATGAGCAACTAGCAAACAAACTTAACAACGTAATTCTCACTAATAACATTTTATCAACTCAAGTTTACAACATTACCAACCACATTAACAACCAACAACACGTAGTTCAGACTTACCTAAACAAATTCAAAGATACGATCATGAATAAAATAGCAACACTGGAAGACGAGATCACATTCCTCCAACAGATATACCATATAGATAATGACATAACCTTACTAAGAAACCACATAGAAGAAATAGGTCAAATTATATTTTCAAGCAAGTTAGGTATTATACCAAAGGACATACTAACAGATATAGAACTAGACAGAATGGACAGCCTGGACAGCTACACAAATACGAAAATATCAGTCATATTCCATGAAGACAGTATAATAATCGTGTTACAAATACCGCAATATCAAAAAGAACCAATCTCAAAAGTAACATTAGAACCGATCCCTACCACAAATTATACATCCCTACTATCCGACTACTACGAAGTCCTAATAGACAGTAAACACAGAGTCTATCAACCTTTTATAAAAGACAATATGAAGAAAAACCTAATCGAAATTCATGACACATGCATAAAAAGTATAGTTAATTTAGAGATAGCTCATTGTAAAGTTAAGATAAATAAAAACCAGGATGTAAAAGAAATTCTACCCGGCATTCTAATATTTAAAAATTATAACGAAAAAATTATTCAAAATTGCACTAAATTAGAATTAAACCCAAGAGGCAACTTTATTATAAAATTCCAAAATTGTCAAATCAATACATTTAACCAAACCTATTTTAACACAAACTTAAAAACACAAGACAAGTTTATACTACCCAACTTAATAACATATGTAAAACCAAACGAAACAATTCAAGATATCAAATTAGAAGAACTCTATTCAAAACAGATAAACTTAGAGGATAATTTTAATTATGTAATCCAGAAAAATAAAAACCAAGATTTGGCTAATTTAAGTATAGACATAAGCATAATAATTATAGTTATACTAGCAATAAGCACATTTTATTTAAAGAAACAAAGAAAATGTATACTTAATGTTTCGTCGGTGCCTCAAACTAACGGTGGGGGAGTTACAATACAGCCTGTAACCCTACCCATACCTAACAATAAAACGTACTTTTAGTAATTCCAAGTACACTCCTCAGAAAACGCATGTTTGCATTCCCACTTGTGTCGCAAACATGTCACATTATTTTATGTCACAACTTGTGTGGCAATAGCAAATTATAAATATAGATTAAACAAAATTCAATACACCAAGCGCTTAAAAGATTGCTCAAGCGAATTCCTCCGAATCCACTTGAGCAACCCAAATACTAAGCCAGTTGACACAAGTGTATTCTGCCGACCTAACAAAATTCTGTGGACAGAAAAGTGAGCATACACATAATTGCGCAAGCGATACACACGCTTACACAATTTACCAATCGTTCAGTTATCGACCTAAAGACAGAAGCGCAGGCAGAATTGCACAAGCGAGTCAAACTCACTTACTGACCTAGTTCGTTTCTTAAGAAAGAACTGCAGGCAAATTTGTGCTGGCCAATTAGCAACTCACACAATAAAAAGAACGAAACTAAATTTTTGAAACCAATGAAAACGGAAAGAAAGTGTTATACAAATTCTGCGTCACTTTCTTTCCTATCAAACGGGCCCTAATAGAAGAGCAGAAAGTTAGCTTGAGACATCCAGAAAATATAACAATTAACTATAATAAATACCAATGTAAAATTTGATATTAAGGGAGTCTTAAGATAGATTAAAAACTTTGAAGTTGGAATAAAATTAAATCTTTTTATAAAAATAATTATGTGTTTATTTCAAAAGTAATAAATTCCTCCAGTATAAAGTTAAAAGTATACATCTGGAAGGCAATAATTGGGAGAGTGCACAAATTGGCTGCTTGGACGGACGACGACACCACGACGGTAAGTTATCCCATAATACCCACAACCCAATTCCGCTCCCGTGAATTCAGGCACCAAACAGAGATCCTAGATTGCAACTTCGTTGCCAAATCTCTCGAGGTCTCTGTTTGCACCTACGCCCAGTTCTACACGAGCACGGCACACTTCCTCAACTTATACCTCTCCACTTGTAGGGCAGAAGACGTGAGATCCTAGATTGCAATTCGTTGCCAAATCTCTCGAGATCTCCGTCTTTCACCCACGCCCCAGCTTAACACAAGCACGGCATCCAAACCCAACTCGCTCTAATCCCGTGAATTCAGGCACCAAACAGAGATCCTAGATTGCAACTTCGTTGCCAAATCTCTCGAGATCCCTGTTTGCACCTACGCCCAGTTCTACACGAACACGGCACCCCAACCCAACTTCCTATAATCCTAATCCTTGTCCTAGTAGGGGCATAAACGGAGTCCTAGATTGCAACTCGTTTGCCAAATCTCTTGAGACACCGTTTATCTCCTCATTGTGACTCTTTACGAGACCTTCACTACCCATCACAATCCCAAATTCCTATCCTGAAGACGCACCAACAAACAGGACAGACTGACGAAACTCGACCACAGTCATCGGCAGCTCTCTTCAACACCAAGTGGACTGGTAGCCACGCATCACGGGTACCGCGACCTTGAGTGCTCCCGTAAAGACGGAGTGCGAGCGAGACCTACTACCGAAACCTCACCTTTCTTGGAAGAACCTCTGGACAGCCGCTGAGCATACCCTGGCTGGAAAGCGTTGTAACGCCCGAGGTTCGTTACAAACGCACATTCTTTACTAATTACAAAATATTTGGCAAAGCAACTTAAGGTAAGATAAGCAATTTTCAAATAAGAATAGTATTAACAAAAGAATAAATAACAGTAAAATACTTTTGTATATTCATCGATAGAAATTATTTAGAAGGACTCTTAAAGCCTGTTTCGTTAAAGCAAAGTATATATCAATATTTTATATATTAAAGAAGCATTAATCGCTTAATTTATTCTATGCATTCTGACAAGGAAGAGATCATAATTACGGAGACTTCTAGCAGTAATATTAAAATTTATCATTTCTAGTAGTCGAGGACATTCAACTGGACAGGGGTGGTATTAAGAGGCGGCAGTCTTATTAATGTCACAGACAAATAGAAGTTATAATAAGGTTCTTCTACTTTGTAGCGATTTCAAACCAATGTTCAGACAACGAGCTCTATATGAAGGGGTTGGTTCAGTAAAATTTAATGACTTAAGAGCATATCGTGTAAAAGCTTTTTGAATACGTTCAAGACGATTTATATGGGAGCTACAATAAGGATTCCAAATAAACGACGCATATTCGAGCTTATATCTAACAAAAGCTGAATAGAGCGATTTATGTGTACATGGATCAACACAGGCTGAACTGTTGCGTCGAACAAATGCATACATGGCATTAGCTTAAGGCATGATAGAATTGATATGGCTTACAAAGAAAAACTCAGAATCAAAAAGCACGCCTAAATCAGATATTTAGTCGACAGAATTGAAGATTTGATTTTCAATAATATATAAGGTAAGGACTAGATTTTGAGAATTATTAGAAAAAGTAACATGGAAACACTTTTTTTATGTTTAATGCAAGGCGATTTTTACAACACCAAGCAGAGACATTGGACAACTGTTGTTGTAACTCAAAGGCATCCGACATATTTTTTATAATAGAATATATTCTTAGATCATTGGCATATAGTAGCTAGGGGCCAAGAATACTACCTTGTGGAACTCCAGAAAAAGCTACAAATGGAACAAACTTAAATTGTCTATAACTACATAGCAAATTCTATTACTTAGGTTGGACTTTATCCATTTCAAAAAAAAAACAAAAAAAATAGAGTGAATTCTCATTTTTGATAGTTTAGAAATCAATATTCTGTGAGGTAAATTGTCAAAGGCTTTAAAAAAAATCTGTAAAAATTGTATCTGCCTGGAATCCACTATTATAGGAAAAGACGCCATTTTCAATAGAGATTGCTAGATTTTACACCGTAGAGCATCCAGAAACAAACCCATGTTGATTAGGAGAAATTAATCCGTTAACTTCAAAGTTAATTTTGCTCTTTATAATACTCTCAGCAAGTTTCGCGATAGAAGAAAGTTTTTCCCCACCATTTTCTCCACAAAATAAACAAAAAATATTAAATACGTATACACAGCTTGCGCTCTGAAAACACTGATATCAAAAACAATAATAATAAAGACAAAAAAATCTAACATAATAATCGCTGTTGACGTGGTAAGCACGAAACATAACTCATAAAGCATCACCGAAAGAAGTCATGAAGTTTTCGATTGATGCGTCAAATAAAATTAAAGATATACATGTATAAACTCTAAATGGGCCTAGTTAGGCACAGTTGCTCATCCTACGGTCCTGGTAACAGACTAATCACTCGAGACTGCTTAAGATGGAAGGTTAGCTGCTTCCGAAACAATCTGTCGAGTCTGTTGTTTGATTAAATTTATACAGAGTCTGTTCTTGTTACCTTTTTCAAAACTTACTTGATCTTAGCTCAAAATAAAAATCATGTAAAATTCAAGGAATAAATCACAATGAATTAGCTATAAACAAATTTTGTACTTTATTCATCTTTTTCTGTAAAAGCTATTGAAAAATTTTACAAAATAAATTTGTTGTTGAAATCATAAAGCATGATTTGCCTTTTTGAAGTTCAAAAGTGAGTGTAGTGCAAAGTGCAGTTACATTTTTATTTGAATCCATAAAACAGTTCACTTCGAATTGGTATAAACATAAAAACAGTTCTGCGGAGTCGGAGTCGGGGATTCGGAGTCTGTAAGAATTCCTTTTCAAAGGAGTCGGAGTCGGGAAAAATGTATCGAATTCATGAATAGTAAACAATATTTCGCATACTTTGTAAATTTTGCTTAAAACATTATGAAAGCAATATTTCTTTTAATTTGGTTCACCCTGTGAAATTATCGACAACGCATTAAAAATAAAACACTAAAGCTATCATGACTGAAATGTCAGTGATAGCTTGAAACTGGAATTTAAACATTGTATTGTATTAACAGTTGAGAAAATGGCAAAAAAAACTGACGACAAATTCAGCAGTTTTTGACCATTTTACAATTAAATCTGACCGAAAACATTACTCGTGTCAGTGTTATTAAAAATTAATATAAATATTTTTTTAATTATTTGGTCGGAGTCGGAGTCGAAATTTTTTGTTCCGACTCCGCAGCCCTGCACTTTTTTGTTCTTTCCTACATTTAAGATTTATTGAAATCTAACAATCCACAAGTAAATTGTGGAAAATGTGGAATTAAAGGATAGGAACACAACTAAGGGTTGGCGAGATTATGGCATAACACTAGCCTCGGTTAGAAGCAATTAAAATTGTTGTTTCGCCTAATCAATAATTCACGTATGGTTCCAATCAATTTCTCTAAATAATCTATCTCTTTTCTTTCAGGTCAAAGGACCTGGTCTTATACCTTGTTTGTATACGACGCATGACTTGGTTTTTTGATTTAAAAAAAAAAGTGAAACATTTTAACCAGGTTTATAATTAGTATAATATATAATATCGGGTAAATTATTTATCTAATAAAAGCTTTAAGTTTCCATTTGTTTATATCTAGTTTGTTAACAAGTTTAAATAAAAATGAAATTTTTAATCGTATGTATATAGCTTTTCTTATAAAACGTGCAAGACTCCTTGCTCCGGTATTCCCTAAAATAAAACAATCGCTTATACTACATTGCTGCGATATTTCAAAGCACTTCCTTTTACTTGCTTCTATTTTTCAAGACGTTTGGCTCTTCTTCGCTCTTGAACTATTTAATTTTCGTCAACACCGGTCATCACCGGTCCAGCCTGGTTGGGGTTGCTTTTGTAAGAAATAGCAATTTTCTTTATTTCTGATTAGGTTTAAAGCTTCAGAATGTACAATATCAAAGAGATTGTCAAAGTAATCAACACACGCTTTTTCGATTTTTTTTTTTTTTGTTGCGTTTCGGATTTTCTTGTTTGCTTTCGAAGATCTGACCACTTTTTGTGTAAAGCTTCAATATGTTTAATGTATCGAGCATCACAACGCTCTGATACTTGGGCCTTTTCCTAATAGACAGACATTTGTTTTTTTTAAAAACCATCCAAACACTTCCTTTTCTTGTTAATTTGGCGACACTTTGAAAACCTGTGTTTTAGATGGTAATCTCGATTCAACTTCTTAATGATCAATTCTGCCAAATAATGAAATATTTTTTAATTTTCTTGAGCATTACGTGTTTGCCAAACCGAATTTGCCAATGTGTTTGGTATAAGGTATCATTATACCTTGGTAGAGTCGTCCCAGAGAGGTGGGTACCGTAGTTGTCAAACATAAGAAGAGGATAAGGGCTTGAACCAGGGATAGAACTATAGACACAATTGTGCTATTTTCGGTACTTTCGAGATCAGACGGCACTTTTGGCTCGTGCCTTCTCATTTAAATTTCTCAGAATTAAAAAGTTCAAGTTGCATGTAAATAAAATTAACATAATTTTAACTTTTTGATGCACTTTGTTGCTTATTTTGACATATCGTTATCCTTTTCATTGCTAGTAAATTTACTTGAACATAATTATTTGCTAAAATCCAATTGCAAATTGTTCTAAAATTAAAGTACAAAAAGTTTCATTGAACACTGATGCTCAAAAAAATACGCTTCAGTTAGCACAAATATGCCCTGGATCGGTTTATGGATCATAGCAGCAATTAACAATAAAAAGTTGAAAAACATAAAAATCCTTCGCGACCCGTTGAAAAAAATTTAATTTTTTATCCTATGTTTTAAAAATTGTTTACAACTTGAATGTCAAAATGCAGTCGTTCGTATACTAGAAGTCGTATACTTTGTTCTCGAACTAAATATCAGTTTAGGTAAAATATTTGCCAATATTTTATATATTATATATAAAACTCTGATATAATTGATTTAGTTTTTCACTGATCATATAAAAAAAAATATATGAAAATAAAATAGCATTTTGAAATATTACAAAATATTATTTAACCTATTTAAAATTAAAAAAGCATTGATCTCATTTCAACAATTTAATAATGTTACGTGTTATTTTTATTAAATTAGTATTTCAATGTACATGTATAAACTTTTTCATAGCTATTCTTTCTGTATAAATAAAAAAATAAACTGGCCATTTCAGCCCTTGGAAGGACTTTGACCTAGCTTCTATTGATCAATTGTGTTGTGCGTGTTGTTAAATGTTTGATCACAAATGACCGAGAACTGGACCTACGTGCTTAATGCCGACTCCGAACGGCTTATGTTCTCAAGAAGCTTTACATGGCAATTTTTACTCTCTGAGGTTTGCCATTGTCTGCAGAGAGGTGACGACCGAACAGAAAAATTAATTCAATTGAAAAAACTTTCTGTCTGAGCTGGAATTGAACCCGGGCTACCGCAGTTCTTTAGCTTAGGAGCCACGCACTCTACCCACTAGGCTACGGCCGCCACTGTATGCTTATCTTAAAAATGCCAAACTTTTGTGTTGTGACAGTTTTGCACGAAATGAGCGCGATATATCAAAATAAAATAAAATTTTGTATAAAAAAAGAGATTACACTAAGAAAGCAAACATGTTTGCCACAATTATAATAGCCTTGGATGAGAACATATTTTTGGAATACTTGCATCTCACTTGTGCAAATATCTTTGAAATATTTTTACAAATTACAAAATTACTTATATCATCAACATTCATTAAATACAAACATTCTTAAATATGAAATGCCTTATGGCACACATTTTTGAAATATTTTTCAAGTGTGGAAATATTTGTACCAAATATAACTCAAACAATTCACTAACATGAAACTGTTTATGTCAAGCATCATGCAAAAATGTTTTAAGCTTTTTGTAGCTAGTTCCAAACGTTTTTCAAATATTTCTTAGAAACATTTAGTCTAAATAAATTCTCGAAGAAGTCGCACGTGCATTAAATATTGTAAATAAAAAAAAAACATTTTCTTTCTATAACCGAATTGATACAAAATGCATTTATGATATACTGACTGCGTTATTTCCAATTACTTGTATATTATTTCAAATTATTTTTTACTTTGACCGATTTGTCTCTGTTATTTAAGAAAATTTTTTATATGTTTCCCATTAATATAACATAATAATATAACTTAACAAGTACTCAAATTTAATTTTTAAATATTTACAATACATAAGTTTATACTTGTGAGATATTTACAGCACATAAAACAAGTTTTTGCTTTATTTATTCGCAATTTATACATACAGGAAACATCTTTAAATAGTTTTATATTAAAGCATTTGTTACATTTTTTGCTGCAATTAAATAAATGCTGAACGAACAGTAGCATACTTGAAGTAAAGCATATACGAAATATTTATAATAGCATATAAGTCTATTATAAATGCTCTTCTTTTTAGTGTAAGCACAATATTTTTTAATAAGGCACTATTTTTCTCTCCAATAAGGCACAATCTCAAAAATTTCGATTCCATCCCTGGCGAAAAAACACATTGCAAAAGATGATAGAAAACTAACGGGAAAGTAGTGGAATAAGCAGCGTTTCAGCGATTGCGTCTTTCCTCACGAGGCACACTAAAATATGAGCTTTTTTTGAAAAGGCTTTCGACAGACTTCACAACTTCTTGGCGCTTAATCATTTCAAATAATTTGGCTATAACTCAATTCAAGACACAAAAATTCAAAAAAACAATTCGACAAGTTTTGTCATTTGCTTTGTTTTTGCTCGTAAACAAATGATTTTGACAGCTAAGGTGCCCACCACAAGAGAAAATTGTATCTACTAACAATACCTTCTATATAGCTACCATGGTAAAGCCAACATTATTAAAATTTAAAAAAAAAAACTTTTCGTTCTCAAAAACAAAAACACACGCAATGTTGTTAAAATGTAAATGTTCATGTCAAAGTTTTTAGGGCTTATTATTTGAGCACATTCAGAGGAATTTGATGCATTCTGCCGATGAGAGCGCTATGTTCGCGGTCTTTAGAAAAATATCGCATAATCTTTCAGCTGCAATAATATATATGAATGCAATAATATATATGAAGTCTAGGCAAAACAATAGTCAAAACATGAAATATGTGAATGTGTAAATCGGTAAAAAAGCACTCCGAAAAGCTGCTTACAAGTCAGCTGAAAGTGTGAAAGCTCTGATTCGACGTATGACACACCATTGTAATTTTAACATTGCATGTCATAGAGAAAAAGCACTCCAATTAAGCTTACTTTTAATTGCTCTAAAAGACCTCTTTGGGAATCTTTGGGTCGGAATCTCGTTTTTGTTTTCGAAGATTTTGAATTGTTCGCTTGAAGAACAACAAAATAATGTGCTGACGTTTTGCTCCTAGAGGAAGCTGCTTGCATGCCGGCCCGTTGGGTCCAATTTAGCTTACTTTGAATTGCTTTAAAGCCCTCCATGGAAAGCTTTAGATTAGCAGTTCGTTTTTTAGTTTTCGAAGTTTTTAAACTGCTTGCTTGAACAACAACAAAATAAAGAGCTGACGTTTTGCTTCTGAAGGAAACTGCTGACATGCCGGCCGGTTGGGTCATTACTACCTATTGATTTGATATACTTAAGAATTCATAATGCTTGCATTTACCATCTGATTTTGAGTTATGATAGCTTGTCGCAAAGGTATTTTTATGAATAATATTCATAGCTATTAATTTTATTTTAAAATTAATATTAATATTTGATTTAACGTAATAAAAACCTTTTTAAAGCAAAACTATTTTTTCAAGTTCTTACTCTTTTCATGTATATTAGTTAATATTGTTTACGTCAAACGTAAACTAACGTTGACTAAACACGTCCATTCGCCCTTCTCGTTATTATTGGCACGACCTCTGACAGTTCTTGTTCGTCTAGCTCGTTTCGGAAACATCAACGTTGCGCCAGCGTCACTCGTTCTGTTCGCCTCTGAATAAAGAATCAGCAAGTTTCACCCACCCACAAATTCAGCAAGAATATTGGAAATCGACGATCGAAGACATCATTAACTTCTAAAAAATACTCACCAATCAACAAACTCAACAACCTCAGATTCTACAATCCTCATCATCTCGATTCATCATCATTTCACCATAATCATCAATCATAATCATATCATCAAGGTATATTGTTAGCATACATAAAAAATATCAAAGTGTAGCATAAATTGTGTCAAACAACAATAACCCAAAATACTAAGAATTTATGTAAAAATTTATGTAAAAGAAAAAACCTATTTTGCTACAATTAAACTTCATGCATTTATCGGAAAATTAATCTTTTCATTTCTTTTACCGCCAATTTGAACCAACTCTCGTTCATAACCCGAACATTTTGGTCCTTCGAGCCGGATCCTTAAAATTGGCAAGCGGAAAATTGTTGCGACTTGAAACAACAAGAGACTCAACAAATCCACAAAAGGCAAGAAATATACAGGCGGGAAAAAATAAAAAAATCCACGCTACCCAAATACAAAAACGCAGTGAGTTCTATAAATTTCATTTTATTCATTATTTATTAAAATAAATAAGACTCACAAGTGAACACATATTTGTGCACAAAAAGGTTTAAACATAACACAAACGAAAAAGAGAAAAAGATAACTTCTTGAAAAATACAAGCACCGGCGAAAACAAATCAAGCAATAAACACCGAAGTGATCAATGTTTATAGCTACACATTAAAAATCCGTGTATTATAAATATAAAAAGAAAAAAAAAGCAAGCTAATTACAAAATAATTTGTACGAACAAACAAATTCGATTTTTATTGACAGATGATAATTTGTCCGTCCATCTTGCTACTCATTCGCTCTATTGCGTATATACATAGATTTATACACCAATACACTCCAAGCAATAGAAAACGTAAAGGTTCTCATTTGGTGTTGCCACCTCGAGAAACACTTTTTTGGTAAAAACAAAAATTGTGGGATTTTAAAAATATTCTCCAGAAAATAAAATATGTTTTTGTTTGATAAATGCATTAGATACCATCGTAATTCCTTAACCCTTTAAGGACCCTTAACCCTTTTTTTGTGATTCGTAGATTTTTTTAAAAATTTTTTGATTCAAAATTAAAATCAGATTGCAACTAAAGATTTTATACAAGTTTTTTCTGAAAATTTCTTTTAACCTACAAGCGCCTAAAAGTTAAGAGCCAAATTTTTAACATATTTGGCACCCAAACTTTCAAAGAAGTTTCGCTTAACCCATAAGCGTCCAAGGAAAATTAAGAGTTATTATTTCTTAACCCCTATTCACCCTTAACCCTAAATCGCACACGTAAACAATGTCGTTGGTCACTTTTGTGCATTTCTCCAATGACATAATGGAATTGGAGGATAATCTCAGCAAATCCCTGCAAGACGAACAAACTGAGCACGTACTGGAAGTGCAAAAGAAGCAGATAAATTATCTCTTCGATAAATTTCAGGCAGCATATGAAGCTGTAAGAGAAACCCCCGAGGACCTGAAGGAAGCCGTTGATAAAGAAAAATTCAAAGCTAGATACAGGAAGACTTATTCAGTATATGTCAACTGTGTAGCTTCCATTACAGAAAAATTAAATTTTCTGAAGACCCAAACGGAAGAAGTTAAACCTTCCATTACAGAAAAGCCCAGACCCCAAGCAGATGAAAATAATCCAATGATTCATCTACCACCATGCGATACTGACAATTTTCATGGCGATTATGTCACGTGGCCAACATTTAGGGACCTTTTTTCGGCCCTATACATTAAAAACTCTCGGTTGAGCAATGTTGAAAAACTTTTCCACTTGTTACAAAAAACCCGCGGAGAAGCTCGTGATATCATAAAAAATTGCCCTCTCACTAATGAAGGATTTTTTATGGCCTGGAGCAATCTCGTAGATCAATACGAGAACAAACGGATGCAAATTAATGCGTAACTTAAAACCCTTTTTAACTTACCACAGATTGTAGTAGAGTCAGGAAGCTCTATAAAAAAGCTTCAACGAACCATAAACAACTGTGTATATATCCTGCAGACCCTTGATATAAACACATATAATTGGGATCCCATCCTAGTCTATTTGTGCTCCACCCGTCTTCCCAAGCATACTCTTGAGGAATTTGAGAAATGCCTAACTGACAACTCCTCAGTGCCAGACTGGAAGACATTAGATCATTTTCTTACCCATAAGTTTAAGACGCTTGAGTCTGTAGGCGATATCAAAGCTTCAAATCCCATCGCAAAACCAAGTCAACAAACCCCTTCCAACAGCCCTGGAAATAGATGGGGAGAAAAGCGCTACAATTCATATCATATGAATGTGTCGCAAAACCCTGTCACCAGCAAACCTAGCCCTTTTACGTCCGTTCCCAAAAAATTTGAATCCAAACCCTCGAATGCCAAACCGCAGTGGGAAGCTGATGGAGCGATATGCAGAATATGCAATAATAGGCACACTCTTCGGGAGTGCCCAAGCTTCATCTCCATGAAAGTAGATGACCGCCTAGCGGCAGTAAAGCGAACTGGATGCTGCTTTAACTGCCTTGCAGTCTCTCATGGAGTAACCGATTGTAAGAGCGGATACAGCTGTCGATATTGCAATAAGAGGCACAATTCCTTATTACATAAAAGCATATCGAACCCAAACATAAACCTAAGCACAAGTGCTCAAGCCAAGGAGCCAACAGATCAAACAAAATCTATACGTCAAGCATTCGTGACTCAAATACAGTCCACTAATCCTACACAAACCCACCCTACAACAACAAATGAGCTCAAAGAAACATTGGCAATCTCTTCACACTTTGCGGCCACCAGAAAAAAGATTCTTCTAGGAACCGCAGTCGTCAGTGTGGAACATGAAGGAACCACTTTTCCAGCAAGAGCCCTCATTGATTCCGGATCTGAGGCAAGTTTCATAACTGAACACCTGAGAAGACGAATTGGTCTTCCAACACGATCAATAGCAGCGCAGGTAACTGGTCTGAACCAGATAGTTTCTGCAAACCCTTCAAAATGCTGTGAACTGACATTGCGCTCCACATTGAACTCTAAATTCAAACTGAAAACTCAGGCCCTTGTGTTGAAGAATCTAACTAGTAACTTACCCACTTATTCGGTTGATTCAAAAATATGTGAGACCCTATCTGACCTCCAAATGGCAGACTCTGAATTTTATATGTCTCGACCCGTGGATATGATCATTGGCTGTGACATATATCCCATGATTATCCGCAGTGGTGTCCAGCGCAATGTAGGTGGATGCCTTTTAGCGCAAGAATCCGAATTCGGATGGATTATTTCAGGCCCCCTTCCAGAGTCAGGACCCAACAACATTGTCACACTATACAACAATGTAAATATAGATGATTGCTTGACTCGATTCTGGGAAGTGGAAGAAATACCCAAACACACCATGCTTTCAAATGCGGATAATCTTTGTGAAGAAAATTACCAGAAAACAACACGTCGAGATACTTCAGGGCGCTATGTTGTAACTCTTCCATTTAAAAACCCTGACTCTAAAGAACTTGGCAACTCAAGACACATAGCTATGGCACAATTTTTAAGGAACGAGAAGTCGTTATTAAAGAAGCCAGAAGTCAAAGCTGAATACGACCAAGTCATTCGCGAATATTTGGAACTAGGACATATGAAAAAGGTTCAATATTCACCCATAAGTACAGATAGACCCACACATTATTATCTGCCACATCACGCAGTGATCAAGCTTGATCGCATCACATCAAAACTCAGAGTTGTTTTTAATGCCTCCAATCCAACGGCCAACAAAAATAGTTTAAATGATATACTGCATACTGGACCCACACTACAACATGACTTGGTCCTGCTCATTATAAAGTGGCGACTTTATAAATTTGTTTTCAATGCTGACATACAAAAAATGTATCGTCAGATTCTCGTTGACCCTGAGCACACACCCTACCAGCGAATTCTATTCAGAGAGTCAATTGAAAAACCCATTCAAGACTACGAGTTAAAAACAGTGACATTTGGAGTCAACTGTGCCCCTTATCTGGCCATAAGAACCCTACAACAACTGGCAGATGACGTACATGGAACCCACCCTAATGCGTCTTACATTTTACAGAACTCCATGTACGTTGATGATGTTCTCGCGGGAGCACATGAAATTAACATAGCCAAGAAGGCTCGAGACGAACTCGTAGATGCGTTAGAGTCAGCAGGATTCTCTTTAAGAAAATGGACCTCAAATTCACCACAAATATTAAGCGATCTACCCAAAGATCATTTATTGGCCATTGACCTGCTGAACTTATCTGAGCATGGCGATAGCAATGCAAAAACCCTCGGAATTCGCTGGAATGCACGAAAAGACTCATTCTTTTTTCTCGTCCCACCCATTGAACGCAAACCCGCTCATACAAAACGCGAAATTTTGTCATCAATTGCTAAACTTTTTGACCCGGCCGGATGGCTTGCACCCGTTGTAGTGGCTGCAAAAATAATAATGCAACAAGTCTGGCTAGACAAAATTGATTGGGACGAGACCCTAAAAGCTTTGACTCAACACAAATGGCAAACTTTTATTGATGGCTACCCTTCACTCAACAGAATTGAAATTCCCAGATGGACCCAGTTTACACCCAAGTCAACTGTACAATTTCATGGATTTTGCGATGCTTCTGAGAAAGCATATGGAGCAGCATTATATGTGCGAATCACCCAAGAAAATGGCCAGGCTCATACCAGCCTTTTAGTTGCAAAAACACGCGTCGCACCAGTAAAAACCGTATCCCTGCCAAGGCTAGAACTTTGCGGTGCAGTTTTACTAGCAAACCTAGTCGATGCCGTCTTGCCAAAGGTCGACCTGCCACAATATAAAACATATTTTTGGACCGACTCCACAATAGTCTTGGCCTGGCTTAAAAAACAGCCATGTTCGTGGAATACTTTCGTAGCTAATCGAGTTTCAACTATACTTGAAAAATCAGGAACCGAAAACTGGGCCCATGTCGACTCCAAAGATAACCCAGCAGATGTAGCCAGTCGAGGCTGCTCCGCTACCGAATTAAAAGATCATCTCCTATGGTGGAATGGTCCAACTTGGCTTAAACATGAAGAAGAAGTCTGGCCAAAATCCAGCAGCCTAGTTGACACTAACCTTGAATTAAAACCCATCAAGTCATTTGCCATGAAAACCCAAGAAGAAATTTTAGACAGGTTTTCTTCACTGCCACGAGCTCTTCGAGTCATCGCCTACGTGTTTCGGTTTTTAACAAACGCATCACCCACCCGTCGTTCTCAATCGAATTATACAAACTGGGATCTAACATCCATTGAGATCAAGACGATACGAGATAGGCTTATCTCACTAAGCCAGAAAAAATGTTTTTTCTATGAATATAGCTCCTTGTCAATTCGGAACCCAATCTCGCCAAAAAGTTCGATTTTATCTCTAAATCCCTTTTTAGACTCTAAAGGAATTATGCGTGCCAATGGCCGCTTAGTCAAGTCACCTACTTTAACGTATAATGAGCGTCACCCTATAATATTGCCATATGAAAGCCGATTTACACAACTTTTGACTAATATGACACATTTAGTCACCCTACACGGCGGTAACCAATTAATGTTAAGACTTTTACGATGTGAATTCTGGGTACCCAAGCTCAAGAATCTCATTAAAACATGTATTCATAACTGCAAAACGTGTGTCCTACACAAAAAGAAGATTAAAACCCAAATAATGGCTGCACTACCCGCAGAACGCACTACTCTCACCCGCCCATTTACAAATACAGGTGTAGATTTCGCAGGACCGTTAGAAATCAAAAATTACACCGGGCGAGCCTGTTTAATTACAAAAGGCTATGTTTGCGTTTTTGTATGCTTCGCAACAAAGGCAGTTCATCTAGAAGCAGTGAGTGATCTTACGACCCAAGCGTTTTTAGCCGCGTTCTCCCGATTCTTTTCCAGGCGCGGGTGCCCCGCCGCTCTTTATTCAGATAACGGCACGAATTTCGTTGGAGCATCTCAGATGTTGAAAAAAGATCGGCGAGAATTTATGAGATCACTTCAGACCCAAATCATAACAACCCAAAGTCATCAAGATTTGAAATGGCATTTTATACCTCCCGGTGCCCCACACATGGGTGGACTATGGGAAGCCGGTGTCAAAAGCTTTAAAGCACACTTGAAAAAGACATCTGCAAGTCAACGGTTCACGTTTGAAGAGATTTCAACACTACTTGCGCGAATTGAAAGTTGCTTAAACTCTCGACCCTTAAGTTCATCAAGTGAAAATTGTAATGATCTAACGTCTCTGACCCCAGGACACTTTTTAATTGGTACCCCGTTATTAACCCCAGCCGAACCTGATCTGAGTAACTCATCACTTAACATTATTAATCGTTGGCAAAAACTTAAAATATTGCATCAAAGTTTCTGCAGAAGGTGGAAAGATGAATATTTAAAGGAACTCCACAAAAGATATAAGTGGAAAAACCCTCAGAAAAATATCGAAGTGGACGATATCGTAGTCATACGACATGAGAATTTGCCCCCCAACGAATGGAGCCTAGGTCGAGTCACAAAAGTGTACTCTGGTTCCGACTCCAGAACTCGTGTTGTTGATATTCGGACGGCAAAAGGAACTCTGACCAGACCAATTACAAAGGTTGTGGTTCTACCTTCAGAATAATTCAATACAAAAACAAACTCTTACTCTGTCCATTATTGTCACTGTAAAATCAATCTACCCCTTTCCTTTACAGGTATCATGGCTCCTAACAACTCTAAGAGTTCACACAATCAACGCATAAACAACAATAAAAGGCACTCAAGGAATAACAACAATGATAACGGCAATAAAGGACTCATCAAAAACTCTAACAATAATCGAAGAGTACACAAAAATATCAAAACTGCACGAGGCAACAATAAGATCGACAAAAGCCGTCACAATAACTTTAAAATAGTGACCTACATTGCAGCATGTGGTTTGTGCAAGCAGGATCATCGCTTGATGACTTGTCCAAAATTCAGGAACATGAACCTCGTGGCAAAATACGACGCTGTAGCGCGACTTAAATTATGCATAAATTGTTTAGCCATGTCTCATGAGACACGAAGTTGCATCAGTAGTCATAGGTGTTCCATTTGCAAAGCGAAACACCACACAAGCCTGCATGGACATCCTCGTTTGCGAATGACGGATCATTACTCCCACGATACCCACCCATGTACATCAGCACCATTCCAACGGCAAACACTGGTTCCTACTGCTATTATTAAACTGTATCACGGAAAAGATTGGCACTTCATACGAGCACTCATCAACCCCTGCCGAGCCATAACTATAATTGCAGAAGAGTTAGTCGACCAGCTTCGTTTAGATGTAATACCAATGGAAGGAAATCAATGGTGTAAAGTTACAGTAGGTTCCCGTTACGACGAGCAGTTTAAGTGTAAAGTTCAAACACTTGTATCAACAGAGCTTCCCAAAAAACTATATAAGATAGATATCGACGAAAGCGTCATGCTACGATTTGAACACATGTTCCTAGCAGATCCCCAAGCAACGTCGTCAAAGGTTATCAAAATGGAAATTGGTGCGGATATTTTCCCACGCATACTCAAGGCTGGTATATATGCAGGTGACCACGGCCTCGCGGTGGCTCAGAGTACTGCATTCGGTTGGACGCTGTCTGGCCCGTGTGGACTTTGAGTCCAAACACTTCATATAACTTTCATAAAACCCAAAAATATTCTTATTCCGTACTGAATTAAATAAAATGAATTTATCTAAACTTACTTAAAATACATGAAGTATCTTTTTATGAACCAAATTAATACCTTTTTGTTGCAGACACTGCAAGGCGGGCGGAATGTTTACGTCAAACGTAAACTAACGTTGACTAAACACGTCCATTCGCCCTTCTCGTTATTATTGGCACGACCTCTGACAGTTCTTGTTCGTCTAGCTCGTTTCGGAAACATCAACGTTGCGCCAGCGTCACTCGTTCTGTTCGCCTCTGAATAAAGAATCAGCAAGTTTCACCCACCCACAAATTCAGCAAGAATATTGGAAATCGACGATCGAAGACATCATTAACTTCTAAAAAATACTCACCAATCAACAAACTCAACAACCTCAGATTCTACAATCCTCATCATCTCGATTCATCATCATTTCACCATAATCATCAATCATAATCATATCATCAAGGTATATTGTTAGCATACATAAAAAATATCAAAGTGTAGCATAAATTGTGTCAAACAACAATAACCCAAAATACTAAGAATTTATGTAAAAATTTATGTAAAAGAAAAAACCTATTTTGCTACAATTAAACTTCATGCATTTATCGGAAAATTAATCTTTTCATTTCTTTTACCGCCAATTTGAACCAACTCTCGTTCATAACCCGAACAAATATGTTGTTAACATTTTCTTAAATTAATGAGAAAGAGTATAATGTATTTAGTTGTAAAAAATTTGAATTATTTTAACAAATCAAGCTTAGTATTTACAGTAAATATTTGAAACCATTAGTCAACATTTTAGCACTGTTTAAGTTTGTCTAGACTCAATTTTAATATAGTTTTCTTACTTGAACGCAAAGAATAATTTCACACAGGTCTCCTAATTTTAACTGTTATAATATAGTATTCATTTATAGCAACCACACCTAACGTGCTCCATACTCGTTAGCCATAGCTTGTTAGCCTAACCACCATAATAAAATTATGGTCTTTGACGATACTTTTGTGCCAACCTTTATTTTTGTTGTTGTTTTCGGACTTAAGAACATGTTGTTGCCGTTCAGCTTTGTCTATCGAGATAATATATTTATGCAACCGTGCTCTCTATGACAGCTCCTGCATGTCCTTTTATTGCACTCCTTTAGTTAGTTCAGTCTCTGTGTCTCAGGTCCACTTTGTACATCCTCTACGTTGAACGCTTCCTGGCGTTAGAATGTTACGATGTCAACATTTTTTAATTTGTCCCCCGGTGGTTTTGCTGTGTTGTATATTTTACAGCTTGTTAGTCTTTATATTGTTGGAGAGCAGTCATTTTATATTCTAGGTCCTAGCAAAGCTGAACACTAAAGTGTGGTTGGTATAACAAGCTAGAGCATGAGAGAAAACAAAGCAAAGCAAAACAGAATGGTTAAATTTTTATTTAAGTCCTTATGTGTGGGCATACATACATATGACCTTATAAGTAGGAGTATAAGTTGACAGTTGAAATAAATGAACTTGCTTTTAATAATGCTGCATAAATTTTTCAAAACTTTATTTTAACTTTGGCTCTCTCAGTATTTAATAAAATTTAAATATTTTAAGCAGTCAGAAATATTTCCTACTCGCTTTAAAACATTCTTAAATTATTTAAATATTATTCCACTAAATAATAAAAAAACGTATATCAATCGATGTATTAAAGCCTTAACGCCGGTAGCATTTGTGTTGCTCCCTACTTCCATGACTTTATTTAAGTATGCAAATTTTTTAGCACAAGCGTTTTGCTTAAGCTTTGTTCTCAGTAATATTCTTTATTTTCAGATTTGTCCTAATCTGTTCTTTATATTGGTTTTTTATTTTTTTTTTTTCACTTAAAAGCTGTAGCAAGAAATTTATTGATTTTGTTTTTGTACATCTTTTTGTCAGTAGAATTTTAGTTGTCAAGAGGTTTAACTTTATTGAATGGATTTATTTATGAAACACTTAATTTTATGATTGACTTACAGATTTTCTTTAACTTTCTGCACATTTGGAAAGATAAAGAAAGGCTAGAATTTAACATTCTGAAGATGAAAACTTTGCCACAATACAGTACACAATACACATACAACAATTTCGGTTTGGAAATGACCTTGAAATAATTTTCATAATTAAAAATATCTTTACTTCAAACATTTGACAAGCAACAGCCGAAACGCAAAAACGCATTTTTCGGAGGAAAATGATATAATAAACGCGATAGTAAATTGTAATTTCGTTAATTAATAATATTTTAATTCAAAATATAGCAAAAATTAAAAATAAAAGAAAACACAGACAGCATTAATTGAAATAAATATGAGCCCAGTTTTACGTCAAATATTTTAGAACTATTGTTTTAATACATGGGAAGTATACAATTTATGGTTATATTAAAAAATCCATATATCTACAAAACCAAACAATTTACTTTCATGTTTTTTGTTGTGTAAGTGAAAGTTTATTTTTATATAGCATAAAAAATTATTTTTTTTCTTAATAAAAATTTTAATTTTTCTATACTGTTCTCCCTTGCAAAACCTCATAAACGACCAACCAATAATATATTTAACCTTTTAGACCTAACGCCAAGCAACAAAGTTAGAAAACTTGTACTAAAATTGAAACTTTTTGTACTAAATAAAAGTCCACACCAGCTTTGGTTTCGAATCTAGTTTTTCCAAAATACTAAAATATGCTTTTAATACAGCTTTGATTTTAAATTTAATACAGACTTGGATTAAAAAAATTATAAAAATAAAACAACAAACACCGTGAGATTCGAACCCATGAAATCCAGTTTGTAAGTTCTCTTGTCAAATCACAATTGAAACAATAAAGAAAAATATGAACTGAATCGCCTAAATTGAGTCTCAGCATTGCTAGGCTAACTTTTTACGAGTTAAAATTAAAATTTATTTATTTATTTATTTATTTATTTATTTGGCCAAGCAAGGCACTATACTTATTCTAACAGGTTGTTTTTTTATTTATTTTTTTTCTCACCCCTTACCTTGTTTTGGTGTACAAAGACATGCTAATCGAAGTGGGCGTAATCCGCCCACCTGAACGACATGAATTTAAGAACACGTCAAACAGAAAAGGAGATAAGAAAAGAAAAGAAACAGAAGGATCTTATATCTAACATATTTTATACAAAGTAGTAGAAAATATGACTATTAAGCTACTGTACTATCTTAAAAAAAAGAAGGAGCTTATTACTTACATATTTTATACAAAGTAGTTGAAAATATGGCTATTAAGCTACTGTGCTATCTTATAATTAATAGGGAACAGTTAAAGAGGTATGGATGGTGATTGGTGATCGTGATAAGGATAGATGCTTAGGGTGGAAAGAGGTGATTGGAGAGGTTACGCTTGAACATGTATTTAGACATAGGTGGAAGGTAGTGCTCGCTGATAGTATTAAATATCATACAACATCTATTAATTGGTTCTTTGAAAGCATAAGTAGTGTGGTGCTGTGACTCACATAGAAATCTTGTGTGCCTAGTTCTCCTTATTGGGTCATTAATTGTTACTTTGTTGGAAATATATTCGCTGTCAATGTTTCGGGCAATGACATCAAATATAAAACATGAACACAGTAGCGATCTTCTTGTTGACAACGGCATTAAGTTAATGGCTTTCAGTCTGTGCACATATGGTGGCAGGTTTCTATAGTCCCGAGGGTTGTACGTGTCTCTCAAGGCAAAAAGTAAGAATTGTTTTTGGATAGTTTCTATTCTATCACTATGCACTGCAAAACTTGGGTTCCATACTGTGCAACAATATTCAAGAATGGGACGCACTAGTGTGCAATATAGGGTTTTAGTTACCCAGACGTTCTTGAATTCATTTGCACGTCTTTTAATGAATCCGAGAAGCTTGTTTGCCCTGGATGTGATATGATCGAGGTGAAGATTAAAGCGCAGCCTAGAATCTAGGATAACCCCAAGATCTGCAATGTGATTGATCCTTTTTAGTTCAACCCCATTTAGCTCAAAACTACTGTAAAGCATTTCTTTTTTACGGGAATAACTTATAACATAGCATTTATTTTCATTAAGAGAAAGCTTATTTTGATTACACCAGTTTTCCAGGGATACGAGTTTACTCTGTAAGAAAACTGTATCCACATCTGATTTAATGACATAATACATTTTTAAGTCGTCTGCGTATAAGAGATGTGGGATATCATACAAAACTTCAGATATGTCTGCAATAAATATGTTAAAGAGGAGTGGACCGAGGTGACTTCCTTGGGGTACGCCTGATGAGACAATAATCTTATTAGATAGAGTACCCTGAAATTTAACATGTTGGGATCTTCCATTAAGATAAGATATAAGCCAATTCAACAAAGAACCTGATATACCGAATTTTTCTAATTTTTTAGTTAAGATTACGTGATCAACTCGATCAAATGCTTTACTAAAATCGGTATATATACAATCTATCTGATGACCTTTTTCCATGTTCTTAAGAACATCTGAAACCATTATTGTGAGGTTTGTTGTGGTTGATCGTCCTTTGCGGAATCCGTGTTGTTGTTCATTTAAGTGTGGATTAACTATTTCAGTGAGCTTAGAACATATTATTTTTTCAAAAAGCTTAGGAATAGTTGACAATAAGGCAATGCCTCTATAGTTTTCGATCGCTCTCTTATCGCTATTCTTATAAATTGGTGTTAGATGAGATGACTTCCAAAAAGATGGAAAAACACCTATTTCCAAAGACTTATTAAACATAATATGTAATGGTGTAATTAATTGAGCTAGGCACTGAACAAGGAGAATTGGTGGAATAAGGGTCCGGACCGGGAGACTTGTAGGGATCTAATTCATTTATAGAATTAATTATGTCCTCTTGTGTAATATTGACTGTGCAAACCAAAGGGGACGTGTTGGGATAAAGTAACGGCGTACGAATTGGGGTTGAAGGAAGACGAAATACTTCTTTAAAATGATCTGCAAAGAGATTACAGTATCTATATGTAGTCGAATTTAGTCTAAATTGTATTAGAAAAAATTAATACAGAATTGTTCTCATATTGAAACCAAAAAGCTAAAAGGGAAGCTGTAATATTTCTTTAGTTTTAATTTTAGTACCAGAGTAGAGCTTTAAATATGAGTGCATATTTGAAAAATTTAAATTTTAAACCTCAAGCTGAACTAAAATGTATATTTTTTAGCTGGACTATAATTTGGTTCAAAATTTTTACCGTGTACTGAGAATTTTTTGTGGTTTTTAACCGACTTCTCTCTAAACACATTCTCTAAAAAGGAATAAATAAAAACTTGTTAAAAAAAATATATAAAGCCTTTAAAGTTGGCGCTTATATAATAAGGCTTATATAAAACTATCCCTTTCGATCACTGAACACAATAACGAGAGCTTTTGTTTGTTGGGAAGTGCATCTGTTACTTGCTTGCAGGGATGGTAAAAAGATCATGATTTTGTGGCAAAGACCAACACCGACTTCAAAGCTTTTATATCCATAAATAAATTAATATTAGTATGATAATTTATCAGAGTTTCTGCCTAAGAATAAGTCTAGAAGGACGACTCAACCTGCTCGTCAAACTCAAAAAACTGAATAGGCTATCCCTTTACTATCAAAATGTAAGGGGATTACGCTCTAAGACGCGAGACATATTTTCAATGTCTCAAAATTTGTCTGAAGATATTATCGCATTGACTGAAACGTGGTAAAATGGAAGCATTACTGACTTGGAATTGTTTGATAATAGTTTTGAAGTATATAGAAAAGACAGATACGCTGGCAATACTTCTGCTGTCGGTGGTGGTGTCTTATTAGCTGTTAGGAACTCCTTTGTTAGTTCCATTATCGATATTCCCTGCTCTTCTAATATCGAACTTATATGCATTAAAGTTGTACATTGTAATTCAAATGTATATGTATTTAATGCTTATGTTCCTCCAAAGAGCAGTGTGGAAATTTATGCAAGCCTTGCGGATTGCATAGAATACGTTATAAATATTCTTGACGTTAGTGACGACATTTTATTGTTGGGCGATTTCAATCTGCCTGACTTGAAATGGGAATCTTCAGACGATGATACATATTTTTGTGCATCTAATTCGAAGACATGCCAAGAGCATATATTTGTTGATAATATATGTTCTGACTTACAACAAGTAAGTTGTATTTATAATAGTCGTGAAAGACTTCTTGACCTGGTCTTAACTACAGACTGTAACAACGTGATTGTTAAGAGGGCCCTTCATGCTCTAACTTCTGTTGATGACTACCATCCACCACTGAGCATATGGTATAAGTCCGACAGGGAAAATATAGTGAATTCCAATTCAATAGATAAAGTTTATGAATTCGATTTCAGAAAAGCTGACTTTAAATGGTAATAATCTTTAAATGGTAATAATCTTGAAGATTCAATTAATTTTTTTATATGGAAATCTTTACTATGTTTTCCCTTGGTACACAAGGGAATTAAAGACTCTTCGCAACAACAGGAATAGGGCATGGAAGAAATATGTCTGTAGCTTAGACTTAAATGACCAAGAAACCTACAAGCGTTTGTTTCTGGATTTTGAAAGTTGCTCAGCTTTCTTATATAAAAATTATTTAGACAATATTAAGCTGAGAATATTGTCTGATCCAAAGAAATTCTGGGGTTTCATAAACACCAAAAAAAAAATCTGATGGATTCCCTTCATCATTTAAGACTTCTGACGGATTTACTGACGATCCCGTTATAATTTGTGGCCTTTTTGCCACTCTCTTTAAAGAGTCATTCTGTTCAGACTCTTTTAATCCTGATGGAGATTATTTTGAATATATGAACTCTACACCCAGGGTTTCGTTGGACCCTATATCTTTTAATTCTGAGGATATTTTAAAGTATATTGGATCGATCGAAGAAGATTTTAATGCTGGACCTGACGGAATTCCTGCCGCAGTGTTAACGCAATGTGGTTCCGTTCTAAGCCAACCACTCTCCATATTATTCAATAAATCAATTAGGGAATGTAATTTTCCACTTTTTTGGAAAAAATCTTTTATAAGTCCTATTTATAAATAAGGTTGTATGAATGATGTAAACAACTATAGGCCTATCGCTAAACTCTCATCGATTCCAAAACTTTTCGAGCGGCTCGTGTATGATCGTGTGAAGATTCATTGTGGGAGGGTCATAACAACTCGCCAGCATGAATTTGTTACTGGCAGATCCACTGTGTCTAATCTCCTCGATTTTACAACATTCTGCTTAAATTCAGTTTATTCTGGTAACCAGGTCGATTGTTTTTACACTGATTTTAGTAAAGCATTTGATAAATTACCACACAAATTAATTATATTTAAACTAAAGTTAATGGGTTTCCCACAATTTTTTGTAAGCTGGATTCAATCTTATCTGACAGAGCGATCTTATCAAATACGATTTTGAGGTGTGTTGTCTGCTGTGTTATTGCTGCATCAGGTGTTCCTCAAGGTAGCCACCTTGGTCCACTTCTGTTTATTTTAGCCATTAATGATGTAACCCACATCATCAAATACTCTCATGTGCTCATTCTAAAGACAATTCTTTTCTACTCCAGTCTGATTTAAAATCCTTTGAAGTTTGGTGTTCTAAAAATAATATGTTTCTTAATCCAGATAAATGCCAAACTATGACCTTTTCGCGAAAAAGGAATAATTTAATTTTTGATTATACGATAAAAGATACGGCTTTAAATCGTGTAGATTCTGTCAAAGATCTTGGTATATGCATGGATTCTAAGCTATCGTTTAGAGTTCATATTGATAGCATTTGCAAAAAAGCGTCTTCTATGCTCGGTTTTATAAAACGCTGGGCCAAAGAATTTAATAGTATGATTGCAACTACAATGCTGTATTATTGAATAGTCCGTTCTAACTTGGAGTATGCAAGTCAAGTTTGTTCTCTAAGTTACAATGTACATGTTGAACGAATAGAAAGAATTCAAAAACGTTTTGTTCGGTTTCTCTAAGGTGCTTTAGTGGAACTGACACTTTAAATCTTCCTCCTTACGAGGATCGTTTAAAACTATTAAAAATGCAATCCGTAAATGAGAGAAGCAAGTCTGCTGATATCGTCTACTTACACCAACTCATAACTGGTGTTTTCGATTCACCGGAACTCCTAATTATTATAAATTTAAACACTAACCGTAGAAGCAGTAGAAACGCTAACAATTTTATTTACTTACCTTTTAGTAGCACAAATTATATGGCTACTGCTCCTTTACATCGCATGAGTACCTTTATTAACAACTGTAGCTTTTTTGATGTTAACTTATCGAAAGGTCAACTCAAAAGTAGATTGAAAACTAATGTACATTAGATCTATGTTAACGCATGGTTAGTTGTTATGTCTTGTGTTGTCCCTGAGCCTTGTGGTAGCCTTTACCCACCATATTATGGTGGGTAAATTTTTCTCACTTTGGATTGTTTTGGACCACTTTTATCTATGTATATCGTTGAGATAATTCAATGATATTAAGTTGGTTCTTAAGATAGTTTAATGTGGAGAAAGTGTGAAAAAGCTGTAGTAGCAGAACTCTATTGTTATTGTTATTGTTATTGCATAAATCAAATTAGAAAACACTAAAATTATAAGATTTCTAACACAGTGTAACACATACTTTCGGGGGTGAACCAAACCAATCTCAACCGATAGTATTTGACATCAATAACAAAAGCCCAAGTCGCTTTTTGCTCTACTATGTCACAAATGATTTTTACAGTGGTTTTTTAACAGTTACAGTGGTTTGAATAGTTGTGGAAAAACCTGAAGAGCTTCGGTGTATATAATAAAGAAACCGAACCGTGTGATATTAACCCAAACTTCCTAAATGATTATTTCGTTACTAATTATACATCTACGGCCTCCTTTATATCTGCGTATGTTGATGAACCTTTCAGTATGTGTCCCTATGAGTTTTAATTTAGCACAGTGAGTGAAATGGACATAGCACGTTTTATTAAAAAAATTAAATCAAACGCCACTGGTGTTGATGTCATCTGCATAAAATTTATTAAATATATTTTACTATATGTACTGATTCCACTGGCTCATATTAAATCACTGTTTTACCAATTCCAGGTATCCTAATCTGTAGAAAGTAGCAATTTTTATTCCCATCGTGAAAAAAACCAATGCTTGCGGACCATCCAATTTCCGTCCAATAAGCTTATTGTCCTCGTTGTCTAAAATATGCGAGCATCTCATGGCTGAACAAATTGTCTACCATATAAATACTTTTGACCTAATACATAATTTGCAGTCGGACTTCCGACCTGGACATAGCTGTTCTTCTGCTGTGGTAAAAATCTTGGATGACATTAGAGTGCCACATGATATGGGCCATTTGAACTTACTCTGCCTGTTAGACTTTTCTAAAGCGTTTGACACCGTGGACCATTTTTTACTGTGTAGAAAACTCATGCATAGCTATGGTTTTTCTGATACGTCTGTTCGTTTCATGTTTAGCTATTTAAATGACAGGTCTCAAAGAGTAAGGGTAAAAAACAATTTCTCGTCTTATAAAGTCACCACAAGTGGAGTTCCGCAAGGCTCAGTTCTTGGCCCAATTCTGTTTACCATGTTCACAAATGAAATTTTTAGTACATGCAATCATGTCACCATGCATGCTTATGCTGATGACGTGCAGTTGTATATGTCTAGACCCATTTGTCTCTGTAAAGATTTATGTGCAAGAGTTAACGAAGATTTAAATTTGGTGGCAAATTGGGTCAAAGCTAATATGCTGGAATTGAACCCTCTTAAATCGTATGTGTTACCGATTTCACAAACACCTGATATGAATGTCGATGTTCCTCCTATTTTCCTAAATGGCGTTGAGCTAAAATTTGTAAGAAAGGCTACTAATCTCGGCTACCAAATAAACTCGTCGTTGTCCTGTGAAGATCATGTAAACTCCTGCGTCAGTAAAATTTATTATGTTCTCAGAAATCTTCGGATGACTACTGCGTTCGTATCTGTTGAAACTAGTTTGTCTTACAGCTGTTATTGCCAATATTTTCTTATGCGGAAGTTGTTTATAGCAAACTTGACTCGAGATCTATGCACAAAATTCAAGTTGCATTTAACAACTCTACACGCTATGTTTATGGTCTTCGGAGGTATGAGCACATAACACCCTCTAAAAAACAGTTACTAGGCCGTAACTTGCTCAGCTATCTTGAAGCAAAAAATTTCATTTTCTTACATAAGGTCATCATCTACTCTCGTTGTTCAAGATATCTATTTGAAAAGATAACGTTTTGTAGGTCAAACAGAAGCATGAACCTTGTTATTCCGAGGCATAACTACCTAAACTCTAGCCGATTATTTTTCGTTAGTGCCATAATACTATGGAATTCACTTCCAAGAAACATTAAAACAGTTTCCAACCCAAAGCATTTTAAGCATTTAATCTTCACCTATTTCTCTTAACTCTATCTCTCCTGTTTCTGATCTTGTTATCCTTTACTAAAACTTAAATTAATTTTTAATTACTTTCTTAAAATTTTTTCTTTTCAATATAAATTTTTTGGCATTATTTTTATCCTCGAATAATTGAATTGTATTCCGTTTTACATGATGACTCAGTAAAATAATCTAAAATTTTTTTGAATTAATATCTTTATAATTACTTTAGTAATTATAGTAATAGTTTATTATAGTTTATTTAATTAGACGTTATCTATTTTTATATGCGGCTTGTAAAAGATTTAAGTCTTAAATTTCAACAATTTGTCTAAATAAATAATAATAATAGTAATAAAAATAAAAATAATAGATAATACATTTATTTTCATGTTAGGTGATTTTAATGTTTTTTTTTAAATAGTATCCATATCATGAAATATCATATCATATGAAATATGAAATATCATATATTTTAGAGAAGTTTATATCTATTTCTTAAAATTCGTCTTCACTCCCATTTTTATTACTTTCCTCATATGTTGATTTAGACCACCAACAAATTTCAGCCAGAACTGCATATGGTGATTTTTTCCTCTGTATCTGTAAAAATGGAAATAATCCCATCTGGTACAAAAGTGTTGATTGTAAGAAAAGTTTGGTTTAGAATTACTGTATTTCAAATGGCAAGGATACCTGATGAAATCGTTCCCCTTGCTCATCCGATTCAGTACAGAGTTGCCTTTCAAAATAGTCCAGATGCAAGTGCAAAAAATGAATTTTTAACGACATATTCACGCCAAGTTTTTCGAACGCATTCTTATTAAAGCCATTAGAGCGTTTTTTTCCTGTTTTTTTGTGTCTGTTTGTGGCACCCATGGGACATCAGATATAAATTGTTGCTCATAGTATTTTTCATACGCTATAATCAGTTCCTGACTGGAATAACCTTGACTGCTTCAGGATGGTGTGAAATGACTGCAGATATAAGAAAATTTCTTTAAGTTTTAGAAGAACTCGATTGAAAGTAAAATTTTTCGAAAAAAGACCACGACACTTTCACTTTCACAATTTTAACTAAATTACTCAATTCCCACTAAACTGAATTTCTAAGCTAAGCCACCTTAATACAACTTACGTAATTTGTAACTATAACTTAAAAAGTATCTATAGTAATAAAACTCATTTTCTGATTGTTTGTTTGTTTGTTTGGCCTTTATACAAATCTAAACGGCTCAACGGATTTTGCTCAAACTAGGTACACATATTAAGTTTATACCAACTTAAAATGTTACATACTTAGTTTTTGCCACGCCCCCTCTGCAGTTTTTGCTTTGCTGGCAAATGCGATGATATGATCCTAATCTCCAATGAAAAAACGCAGCTAATAGAAATTTTAGTAGGTACAATCATTTTTAGCACAACGAATTTTCATAAAACATTGATAGCTAATAATGAGAAAAAAATTATATGAAAATCAAAGTTTTTAATTTTAATGCCAATAACTCCGCTGTTTTTAATATATTTCATTAAAATTTTTTTTGTTAAAAAGTTCAATATGTTTTTTAATATTAATCTTTGTTTAGACGTTAAAATATCTATATTTCAAGGACGCATTGAGTCCCACCATAATTTTTATTTTGTTAAAAAGGTAATTGTGCTTGCTTTAAGATTAAGTAAATATAAAAATTCTTTTTAATTTTTAAAATATGTTTTTCCTACCCCTTCTTTGAATTCAATTAGCTCACCGCAAGAGATGGAACCACCAACAACAAAAATTTTCGTAAACTTTTTTGGATTAATGTTCGTTCAATTACCTTTCTAACGGTAGATAAATTAATTAAATAAAATAAAATTCAAATAAAATGCAACATGTTTTTCATTATTCCCGACTTTAAAAAACATTTAATCGAGAAGTGTATGTTAAAATGTTTATATAAGTAACTCTCGAGTAACACCGGGTATATCAGCTAGTAACAAATATAATTGAAGTTTTATACCGTAACACTGGACCGTTATAATATTACAAATTTGTTACTAAATGAAGATATTATTATCGGACGATGCAAAAGTTGCTTAAAAATAAATGTATTATCTTTTCGGTCCGTTTTTTATGTGAAACTTTTAACTCATAGAGGTTACTTGTCTTGGGTGACCCCTAGTGTAATTTTCTGGAGAATATTTTTTGGAAGGTTTTAACCTTTGACCTCCCTCCAAAGTTGTCTTATATACTGGAAGGAGATAGGGGGTTAAAGTGTTCCGAAAAAATATTCCCCGGAAAATGTTAATTTAGGCTTCTAAAGACAAGAACCACCCTGAATTTTAACATATAATAGTTTAACATATAATTTTTCATTTTGTTTAATTCCAGTTTTTACTTTAATTTTAAAAAATTCAAATTTAAAATCACTGTAAAAAATATTTGTGGCATAGTGGAACAGAAAGGGACTTTGGCTTTTGTTATTGATGTAAAATACTATCGTTAGAGATTTATTTGGTTCACCCCTTAGACATTGACACTCATTTTGTGTCATAGTGTAATATAACAATATAATGTAATAATATAAATATTAAATATAAGAAAAATATGAGATAAAAAAATACATTCATTTTGCAGATAATAATCAGTTAGATGCTAGAGACAAAATGGCAAAGCTCAGACCGCTTATGAACCTTTGGTGCCAAAAATATCAACAATGGGCACACGAAAAAAAAACACGCACAAAAAATTATACATTGATGAAGCTATGACAAAGTATTTTGGCCACTATTCTTCGAAGCAGTTCATAAGAGTTTTGGTTTCAAGAACTGGATGCTGACGAGTAGTTGTGGCTACCTTTATAACTTTGATACTTAATTTGGTGCAAAAAATGTGAACGCTGACGTGTTACAAATGCCACTGGGATTTCGAGTAGAACTTGAGTTTCTTGAAAAAGTTCCATTTCCTACTGAGCACATAATATATTTTGACAACTGTTTTACTTCTCATGAGCTTTTGCGATTATTGAGAGAGATGGGCTTCAGAGCTACAGGGATATCAAGAGAAAACCGAACAAAAATATGCCCACTGAAGCTGAAAAAAGAATTCAAGAAGGAGAAAAGAGGGCATTTTTAACACGTTTACGACGTAGACAATAATATTCTTTTTGCAAAATGAAGTGATAAAAGTGTTGTCACTATGGGCATACACTTCGATACTATCCAGCCCATGCATTATGTCAAACGTTGGCCATCAGTCTAAAAAAGAAAAGTTTTCATTCAGCAGCCGAACCTTATTGCAGATTATAACAATGGTATGGGTGGCGTTGACTTACACGACCAGTGTATCAATATTCGAGGCAATAAAATCAAAATTCAAGGCAAAAAGTGGTGGTGGCCGCTTTTTACGTAAATTCTAAGCTCTTCATTGGTGAACGCTTGGAAACTATATAAACTCCCAGCCGATTCCGTAGATGATTTGCTATCGTTTCAAAGAGATATTGCTGAATATTATCTTAAAAGATATACAATTTTCCAACCTTCGACATCAAAACGCTCCATATCTGCAAGCATTACATTATCTGAAAGTCACCATTTTCCAAAGAGAATTGTAAAACCTCTTAGATGCAGAGTATGCCACATGCATCTGACTCGGGTTTGTGAGTTCTGCGATATAGTTCTGTGTGTCGAAAAAGAATGCTTTAAGTAATTTCATGTATAAAATTAGCAAGTATATTTTCCCATTGTACCTGCTTGGATATAGCTTAAGAACCACACTTCCTATTTAAAAAAAAAAAAATTAAAAAAAAAATTTATATTTTTTTGACACTATTTAATAAAGTTATGTTGCCATAAATTTAAAATTTTAGTTTCAAATGTCTTTGCTCATAATTGGGTTAAGTAGCACTATATTAAGTAAAATCAATAACAACAAGCGACCCAAATGTCTAAAAGATATAAGCAAAAATATGTGCTGCCCGTTACGTTACAAAAAACGGAAGTGATTTTTGACTTGGATTACAAAATTTGCAAAACTTTCTGAATTGCTCAAGACTTTTTGTATACAACTTTTGTGAGAAGATTTTGAAATAATGTGAGTTTATTTTTCAAGTGATCAAATTTAGAAATCCTCTCTGGTTATTTTCTTATAAGGCTTTTTCATCTGGCGTTACGTTACTGGCGTAACGTTACTAAAATTTCCAATGCAGGTGAATTGGGTAATGAAGTAGTAAGGTAGTTAAGTATTTATGCAATTTTTTAATTAAAAAATAAATTTAATATATTGTCCTTTTCTTGCCTCAACCATTTTTTTAATATCTTTACAGAATGCCTTCCATTTTTACTAAAACAAAAAAGCTTACGAAACCTCTACTTAACATTTACGAAAAAAAAACTGCATTTGTAAAACAGTGCGGATGATTTGACTTTCAACGTAAATTAATTTATGTATAAATTGCTTAAATTAAAAAATTAAAATGTTTCGCTTAGATAAAATCATAAGGTAATAAGATTTAATAAGTTTAAATTTTTTGGTCTCGGTTTACTTTTCTGTGGAAATGCCAATATGTATATTTTATTTTCAATATTTACAGCACGTATAAAACATTTTAAAAAATGGTTTTTTATAATATTTGAAAAATGTTTGGAACAAGCTTCAAAACTATTGAGACTTTTTGAAATGATGCTTGACAAAGTATTTATTTTCATGTTACGAAGTTGTATATATAATATTTATGGTGCAATTATTTTCGTATTTGGAAAATATTTAAAAAATGTTTGCCACAATTTAATTCGCTTAAATAATGTTTGACAAATAATCGCCCTATTAATTGCTTTGTTTGTGAAAAATTTACAAGATGTTTGGAATGAAATATTCCGCAAATATAGCAATATTATAGGCTATTATACTTGTGGCAAACATTTTTTTTTTTCTTAGTGTATGAATGCCAAAATTTAAGCTGAAATTTATTAAATATTTAGCCAATATACAAAATAATTAGGAAAAAATACATAACTAAAAAATTATTTAAATAAATTGAGCAGAATACAAAATTGGAATTCTTTAAATTAAATGTGTAAAAAGAATTTAGTTTAAGTCACAAAAGTTAATCCTATAAAAGTACATAATTTGTAAAGTTCTCTCAAAAGCTATATTAATCCACAATGCATCCAATATTTCAAGAAATCATAAACAAATCTAAGCTTTAGATATAAACGGATGTTGGTTGAATGAATGACGAGTCAAAAGCTCTGGTAGCTGGCAGTTAATATCCTTTTTTAGTTATTATAATTGTAGTTTTGTGGAAAATTATATTAAACATATAAATAAAGATTGCACAAAAATAGTATAGAGTATTCCTTATGAATTTGAAAATCAATAAAAAGTTTACTTAAAAAAAAAAAATTATTCCATTTATTCCATTTCAAAAGTCTTTTAAACCAAAATAGTAATAATTAAGGAATGTGGTTGAAAATGTAAGCGACCTTCTGTTGGTTTTTGTGGCGCTCAACCAAGACGAGTTGTTTTAATTCCAAATGTAGAAAATCAGATTTTTTGGTTTTTTTAAGAATAATGAATACCAAAATGTTTACCTTCTTCCTTCACATTATTTCTGTTCCTGTTTCTTTCCCTCTCAGTCTATGACTAAAAAAGTTAACTATAACTATTTTAACACTTTCGTTGCGTACGTTTGTCTTAAATTTCTTGTTGCACTCTTTACAGCTAACGAAGGTAAATTTGTTGTTTCATGTTTTTCCGTTGCTTGCTTACTTACTTTCAGTCTTTTTGTTTTTAATTTTTTTTGCTTTTGTTTTTATTTTTTACCATGCACACTTGTACCTTTTACGTCTTCAAGGATTTCATCTAAATTAAGTTAAATTATCCTTTGGGTATGCGAACTAAAACTTTCTTAACTTTCAGCTGTTTTCAGCAGCACAAACTGTGCGGGACTTACTCACACACATACAAAGACACACACACACACACACACACACACACACACACACACACACACACACACATCCTTTACCAGCTTTTGCGCTACTTTTAGAGCTTTCTTTGTCATACATAATTTAATGAAGTGCTAATTTGCGAACTTTTTATGCGTTTCTAAGGTTTCCTCAAGCAAAGCGATTCCCTTGCGTTCAACTGGAATTTATTTAACTTTCACTGATAATTTATTTCAACATTTTCTTTTTAAATTTTTTTTTTTTGCTTTGATGAAAAGTGTTGCTTTGGTATTAAAAACACTGATTGAAACGAAGGGTGAACAAACTTTTTAATATTGTTGTCAAGGAAGAGGCATGATGGTGATTTTATTACCTTTTTTATGTGATTTTGGAACTTCACCAAATATTAGCATATAAAGTATAAGGTAAGGTTAAAGTGGTGGCCGGTCAAGGACCGACCGACATACACCAGATTATTGGTCCGTTGTGATACATTAAGTATTAGTACAATACTAAAAAAAAATTATTATTTTTGTTAAGTGCTTAAAAAAATTATCCTTTTGAACATTAAAAGTGGATTTTTATTCACTTAGTTGTAATTGATAGAACAATGATAAAAACCAATAAAAGGGAAGACCAAGTCACAACCACATATTCTCAGAAATTTGATTCTAACTGAAGTTATCATAAGTTTTTCTTCATACAAATACACTCTTATAAATTTTTGTGTAAATTTACAAGTAGAAAACCAGTTTCCTATCATAATTGTTGTAAATTTACAATAGCGTGAAATACACATATTTTTTCTAGAAATTTTGCATACAAATTATTTGAACTTACACAAATTTTGTAATGTGTAAATACAGTTTGTCTGTTACAGCTTACGACTTATTAAAATTACATACTCTTTGTTAAATAATCACGAAAATTCATGTGAAAAATAAATTTCTTTTTTTGCGAATTTTACGCACAACATATTTAAATCTATATATACACATACAATTTACAAACTTTTTTTAATCATTACGAATTCACCCTTGCTTGAGCACTGTCCACGAGGGTGGTGATTTGGATTATACATAAGGGGTCGTCCATAAACTACGTTACTGATTTTCCGTTTTATTTTACCCCCCTCGCCCTGCGTTACTTTTCATAGTGCTTTTCAAAACCCCTCCCCCCATAACGTAACGTGACATATGAAATTAATTAATTTGAATGATTATATATTTTGACTAGCTCTGACAATTTTCACTAGTATTAGTGACTAGTATGACTAGATACATTAAAGGAACATTTGGAAAAAAAACAATAATTAATATCATCTGTAAAAGCTATTCCATCTGCGATCCAAGATTCGATGCTCTCAATCACTGGGATAGAAGAAGCTGGTGGCTTTGTTGAGGATTCTTTGAAATAGAATTTTTCATCGGATTCTAAGTCGACCCATTCAGGTGAATCCTCATTTCTAACGCAAAGAAATTCACCTGGTCTTTGACAGAGTACCCTTAAAGGCTGCACCCGAGCTGAATCAAGTTCTGTGTTTTTGTGTTAATGCTTTCTGAAAATTTATTTATTTAAATAGTATTTTTTATTCCGATTTATTGTAAACGATATAATACAAACATATGGCAGTTCATAGAAGTTTTAAAAACGAAATACAAGCCGCAGGTAGGACACGACCTTGAAACGATTTCTTCTTTCTGAGAAGGACAGTACATGTCATACGGTATCTCCTTTGATCAGGAACATTCAGGCCTTAACGTCAAAGCCTGTCGCAAAAGCAAAGACACACATTTTTCAAACGTGTGCTGAGATGGTGAAGGAATACCAAAAGGTTCCTGTGTCGAGGGAAAAGGTGGTGGAAGAAATCGTTGAAACAAAAGTTAACCATCAATTTAGACGATCAAACATAAACATGTAAGGTTAAAAATTTTTGAAGTGATTGTGTTATTAATTAGAGGTTTTTCGTCGATTTTTTTAATTTTTGGTAACGTTACAATATCTAAACACCTCCCCCCACCCTACCGTTACTTATCGTAGTGCATTTCAAAACCCCTCCCCCCCCTAAACTGGTAACGTAGTTTATGGACGACCCCTTATGGATATTCAGTAAATTTTCAATAAATATTTAGTTTCAAAATATAAAATTAAATCTTTATAAATTAATGTTAAAGCATAAAAATGACTAAATATTAAAGAAATAGAAATCCAAACAGTTGCCCAAGCAAAGGTCAAAGGTGAAGATTCTTCTAAAAAGAAATATAAAATATATTAATTTGTTTGTAACATTAATTCGAAAATGACTTCGAAAGAAATTTCAGAAAATTAAATTACTTAAGTTTTTAATCCTAAGATACTATAATAGTTCAATTATATAAAAAACAAAAAATCAAACAGACAAACTATTAAAAAAAGCTGTTCTTCAAATTGTATATAAAAAAAACAAAGAAATCATTTCTACTTTAACATCATAATACTAGAATTGTTTTATAATATAAGAGATTTATTAAACTTTGTAAAATTAAAAATAATGCAGTTAAAGACTTGCACGTTTGGAAATCAAGCTACATATTAACTTTTTGCAAATTATTAAGCTGCTTTTTGCGTCCTCGAGTAACATTAGGATAGTATTTATAAAAAAACTTTGTCGTAAATTCCAGTGTCTGTGACAACTCGATTACAAAATAGCTGTGATGACGTCTAAGAAATCATCTGATTACCACGGTTCCAGATCCAATGCCACGGTTTTTCAATGAAAATGAAAATTTTTTTGATGTCCTCGGATACATTTTCTGAAAGTACATAAAAAAAGTACACTCTAAAAACTGATTGAAAAATCTCTACAATAAATGTTGTGAAATTTAACGACATTTATTGGCGATTTTGTAAAAAAACCACGCTATGCAGCGATTTTTTTCAATTTTATCTGAAAATCAGCGTTTTTTTCCAAAATATGTATATTTACTCTACTATTCACGCTATTTGAGCGTGTTTTCGCTCAGAGAGTTTTAAATTATGTATATCTCAATACTTTTCACGTTATTTTAGCGTGTTTTCGCTCAGAGAGCCTTAAAATATATATATTCTCTACTTTTAACACTATTTTAGCGTGTTTTCGCTCAGAAAATTCTAAAATATGTATATTTTCTACTTTTCACGCAGTTTCGGCGTGTTTTCGCTCATAGAGTCTTAAAATATGTATATTTTCCTTAATTTTCACACTATTTCAGCGTTTTCTCGCTCAGATAGTCCTAAAAAAGCTCCAGCAGCGATATTTTACGCTTGTCCTTAAATAAACACCTCTGCTTTAACGTCATATGATTTCAAAGAGTTTATTCGATCAAGTGTCAAATTATATACAACTTAAACAGTAGATTGGTCACAGCTTAGCTTAATTACTGAAGCCCACTGAAGTAGGAAATAGTAGCGCCAAATAGCTGAGCTATTGACTCTCTATAGAATTGTTGTTGTTGCCATGTTCAAAACTAACTTGAGAGACTTCGCGCATTTCTAGCTTTTATTTATAAGCGCAGACAAGATTGGAAGAAATAATTTTAGAAGAGAGTTTTTACAAGAGAGCGAAAGAATAATTGTAGGTGAGAGGATTTACGCATTTTTAACGATAAATATTTATAATTTTGCTCTATGGGATTTAATGACAATAAATGTAGGCAATCAATTATTACATAGGCCAGCAATTATTGTAGTTAATTCTCGTGAATTTTTGTTAGAGTGTATATTTACATGAATGTTATACTCTGATTTTGACATTTGAATACTTATTCTTTCAATCCTCGAAATCATCTACGAGCACTAGTGGTGAAGGTACTGGATACTTTTTTGTGTGTTTGGGTACCCAATAAAGTATTAGAAACTATTCGATATTTTAATTGGATACTCGACATTCGTGACAGGAGTTCTGTGCAAGAGCTGCATGCATGCAAATAAAACCCAATAAATATTTGCATATTTTAGAAACATTCACTTAAATTATATATATTACGATTTAACATAAATATTATACAAAAATTAAAATTTGTTAGCTTCATCAGCGCGTTTGATATACAAAACAACAGCAACGAAAAGCTCCGCAAAAAAAGACGGGCAAAACCTCAAGGAGTTGTCCAATCTGAATAAAAACACTACTGCATAGGTTTTTGGGGTAGCTGATCACGAATCTGAAGTCAAAAATTCGAAATTCAAAATGGCGACTATGAACATGCTAACTTTTTTAATAACTATTTTATGCATTTCAAATTTGGTGCCCTAAAAGTTTTCGGGGTTGACGAATCTGAAGTCAAAAATTCGAAATTCGAAATTCAAAATGGCGGCTATAAAAATGCTGACTTTTCTAATAACTAATATATGCATTTCTAATTTGGTGCCCTTAAAGTGAAGTCAAAAATTCATAATTCAAAATGGTGGCTTTTATAAAACCTTAGTTTTAATAACTTCTTTAGATGATCTTTATAATGAATCTTAGGTCCAAGCAATAAAAAATTATGGAAGCATTAGTTTCTTTCATTTATTTAATATTTATGTTAGAAAACTATTCTTCTAATAGTTGTTTTATTCTTCTAATTCTTCTACTATTCAACTATTCTTCTAATAAATGTTTTTTTTTTTTGGTATGTCTCCCGACAAAGATATTTTCGGGTCTGAATGTAACAGGCACCTGTTGAAAACATCCTCATTTGTTGCCAGCCGTGTCATCCTCCTAGCGTTATTATAATTATTATCATTATTATAGTAAAAACAAATGCCTACTCAGATAGCTTCGATAGTTCAAATTTTTTTTAAATTTTAAATTTTAATGCTAAGACAAAAATTTTATAATACTAAACACATTAAGTATATTTAATAACAATACAAATAAAGAGAGATAAAAATAAATGATCTTAAGAAAAAAAAAATTTAAATTTTTCTTAAAAATTTCACATTTGAGCACATTCGAGCAGCCAATTTTTATAATAAGATATCCCACAAAGGAACCAATGCCTATCTAAAGGGGAAAGAAGGGGAAAACACTTTCGTTTTTTCCATTTCAACTGAGTCAAATTTTTTAAAAAATGTACATTTTTAATGTATTTTTTTAAAAATGGGTATCATTATTTTTTAAAGTTTTATTTTTATTCTGATTAACTTAGTTTCGGTCCAATACATTAAAATATAAAATATGTTAAATTACTTATACAAATAATGCAACAAGTGTTCGAACTTGACTTGAAATATGTCTGTTTTTTTGTTAAATTTTTTAAAACTTTAAAGCCATCTAAAACCAATTAAAAAAAATTGACAACGCACTTTTTTTGTTTATCTATCATAAATAGGTATTTGAAGTAAAAAATATTTTTCAAACAATGTGCGAACTTGGTTGCGTTTTACTACATATATTCATATATTGACATTGAAGCAAACTTAAACAAAAAAAAAAAACACGCTGAGTATTAAATACTCCATGATACTGATACCCAAGTCAAAAAGGTATATCAAATACTAAACATTGGATACTTGATTCGGCGTACATAACTAATAAGCACAGATTGATTGAAATGCAAGATTCAATTTCATATTGAAACTCTCAAATCTTGGCTTTCAAATTTTGTACGCCCCACACCAAGCATCTTTAAATGATGCTCATTTAATCAATTAATAATTAGAAAAAAATTACTTAAGATCAGCACATATCTGTACGCACTGCGAACACTTAAATATTTTTTTATTTAATTTATTCATAACAATCTTTATATATAAAAGGCAAGCACGCTGATCTGTGCCCAATATCTCTCAAACTTAAAAATGTTCAGCCCGAAAGTATGCACATCTTTATACATAGAAGGCAAGCATGCTGCTCCGTACACAGTATTTCTCAAACTGTAATGATTTTTTGACAGGAAAGCGCTTTTACAAGACATACTGTTCTCAAAAATGTTCAGCCTGAAAGTATGCAGTATGCACTGAAAATATATTTGATGCTTATCAGTGACAATATTGGGTTCTTAGTAATTTAGTTTTTAAAATTGCACGTTTTTGATCTAACTACTCCTTTTATAAATAAGTTATGACGAATTTAAAGAAATTCTTCTTAGCAAGTTACTACGTATATGACGGTTGATAATTTTTCAATAGTGCTTTAATACTTAAAGTGTTATTTTAAATAGTATATTTGTGTTTTGCCAAAATCAAGTCAATAAAAAATGAAGCCTTAAGAAGAGAAAAAAGTACTTTCGGCAAATATCTCAAAAAAAAAAGTGTGAGGAGGACCCATCGTAAAACGGGCATTTATACCAGTATTTAATAACTTATTTAAACACTTAATATTTAATAACTTTCCACGTGTCTTCAATTACCGAATGTTTTCCATGAATGACACCTCATTGCCGAGCGCATGGCGTCGTTTGAACGATTACCCATTTTTTATGTAAATATAGGCGAGATGGCCGCAAGTTTACACATCTTTTACACATTTTTTATGTAATTGCAATCAAAAGTGTTTGAAACTACATATTATAAGTAAAATATTTATAATAACGTTCGCAGTTTTACACAGCCATTATGTAAACGCATTTTTTACACATATTTTTTTCGAAAATTACACAAATATGTAATTTTACATGACAAATTTACCAACATAATTGTTGTAATTTTCAAATCTTTTTTAAGAGTGTATGATACGAGGAGTTTTCGAGAAATTTATTTTAAATATCTACGTACGTTTTAACCCTTTGTAGGGCAAGTGCTTATTTTTCGAAGAATATCTTTTAAATTGATAAAGATAGTGATTTTAATATGAAAAACAAATTTATAACATAAATATTCAATTTATTTGGATTTTATTTAAAAAAAAACGAGTGACACAACAAAATTTCTGAACACGCTTTGGGCTAAAAATTCACAGTTTTTGTGTATATTGTGAACATTTTTAGCTAATTCAATAAACTTTAAATTTTTGGAACACTTTACTCAGTATTGATCTTGCTGCAATACTTTGTATTTATTCTATTTAATTTTCTGTTTTTTTTTTCACACTATTTCTTGATCATATCGACCCCTTTGCACGAAATTATTGTGTGTGCCGTTTTTCGAAATTGGCTTTTTGATGCAAATTTGTTCTACACGCGTAACCTGGTAAAATATTGTAGCTGAAATCCTTATATTAAATTAGTTTATTATCTAAGAACTTGTAAAATTTGGTTTTGATATTGCAAGCTAAAGCACAGAAAAACATAAAAAAAGCTCTTCTGTAAAATTTGGTTTTTGGCACATACGATAATTTCGCGCAAAGGAGTCGATATATTTTTGTATTCAAAAAAACTCCAGTTAGTTTTCCCATTCTGTCTTAGAGCCATATTCTTCAATATGTGACTTTTTTGCAAAAATTATTTATTTGGTGTAAATGGACCATGAACTGTTTAAACAGGAACTTGTTCGGTTTATTACAGTTCTGTTACACAGCCAAACAAAGGGTTAAATAAAGGACTTTTTCAAATAGCAATATCTACAAAAATACAAAAATATGTCTGATATATGAAATGTCTAAGCATTTAACTAATGCATACTAATTTTTAGTCTTATTATTTATTTAATAAGAAAAACTGGATACATAACCATTTTTTTTTACTTTCAAAAATTTTCTGAAAGATTGACATTAGTTTCATAGTAATTGAGTTTTCAGGCTAATGTGGATCAATTTTTCATTAATTTTTTGTAGTGATTACTCTTAATAAAAGTAACTTTTCTTCCCAGTTTGAAAATCTTAAATTTTTTATCATTACATAAAAAAATTTCACTTAAGTAAATATCCTCCGAAAGCTTTAAAAAAGGCGCAAATCTCTTATTTAAGACAAATCATTGTGTATTTAAATATATTAATTTTTTTTTTAAATTTAAATTCAAATTATATTTGAATATTTTTAAATTAGCCCCAAATAAATAATTTCAATAATTTCAAGTATGATATTTGAATTAAAAGCATACAACGAATTTTTAGACTTCTGCAACCTTATTCTCACTTTAAGAAAAATAGTTGAGTAGAATAAACCATAACTAGTTGTAATATACAATAACTAATTATCATCGACTGCACTGAAGTCAAAATATTGTCAAGCAAATATCAAGTTGAAACTATTATTTTTTGGAATTTATGAAGACTTGCAATTCAGATAATGTCACTTTGTATAGAAGGTAGGTGGAATTTTAATGTGTTTTTTCACCATATTTCAAAAAATCGAGTGCATAATATAGATAAAAACTAATTTCCAAAATTTAAAACCATTGTACTAATTTTTGCGGAATTTAAGGCGATTTGACCTTTTTTACAATGTCACTCTGTATGGGAGGTAGACGTGATTTTCTTCCGATTTCGAAAATTTAATACTCGTAGTACATATTTTCGTTTAATGAGCAAAATTTTAAAATTTTGTTGAATTTAAAGAGACTTTCCCGTTGTGGTAAGCTAACACTGTTTTAAAGGTAGTAGTGGTTTTTATTCGATTTGGCTCATTTTCGAACTTGATCTTTATTTTTGAATGAAGTGTCCATTAAGGAGTATCGAATTACAATTTTTTCGAATTTCATATTCTAAGAGGTCTTAAAAGTTGCATTGGGTGGTCAGGATCTCCCAAACAAAATTTCAGAAAAAAATTAGGATATCTTCCTCACACGCAAGGACAAAGTTGTTTTTTGCGAAAAACAGTAAAAAATCACGATCTCAAAATGCTTTAATTTTTGTAAGAAAAACTATATATGTGTTAAAGCAAAAGTAAAAATAAACTTTAACTAACAATATTTTGGCAAACACGATGCTACTCTTGGTTTTTACCCAAAAGGTCCTGTGTGAAGGATATTCGAATCTTTAGGCACACTCAACAACCCTCAAGGTACAACCCTCGATATTTTTAGTTAAATTTTTTATTTATTTTTACTTTAAGTCATATGTAGTTTTTCTGTAAAAAATCAAAGCATTTTGAGATCGTGATTTTTTACTGTTTTTCTCAAAAAACCACTTTGTCCTTGCGAAAAAGGAAGACATATTTATTTTTTCCTAAAATTTTATTTGGTAGATCTTGATCACCCTAGGCAACTTTTGAGACCTCTTAGAATACGATCTAAATTTTTCGATACGCCCTAGTGTCCATATATTGAATATCGTAACGATAGCTTAAAGATAACATCTGTTACGGACAGACAGACAGTCATGGCGAAATCGCTCTAGAGATGATGCTGTTCAAAAAAATATATATTTAATTTTCTATACCTTTCATGCCTAATTATCGGCGTTAGAACCGAAGTAAAAAATTATCCTGCAGTTCAGGAATCTGTTTTTGGAATTTAGCAGTTTTTTTAATGAAATTCCTTACATATTTCTTAACAATATTTGAATTGAAAATCTTAGGCACGAGTGATGCTTCATTAGAAATAATATCGTCAGCTCAATATAGTGGCGCATTTTTCTTTAATTTGTGTGAGTTCTTGAAAATGAATAATTCCAAAATATTTGAAAATTTGAGAGGAGTTTTAACTACTAAGCAATTGTAGTCTCTTTTTTTGTCGTTACCCCAATGCCTACTCTCATGGTCGCTTACTATGTAAGGTAGAAGTCATCAGTTAATTAGTGCCCATGTCCAAATAAATCTTACTAAGAGCGTAAGCAGGATTTGTTCTAGGGAGGACAAAGGCATAAAGGACTCTGGAATGCACATAAAGAAAATGTAGCCTATATAATTCTATTTTCTGAGATTTTTGGTACTAATTTTGTTATCATGATAAGCCGGTTAACACACGCTTGTACACATAAGAAAATTATATACATTTCAAAGATGGGGTAAGAATCTTTCTCGTATCATGCCCGAAACATTTTCAAATTTAATTATTTTTTTTCATACAATTTAAAAAAATTTTTCTTAACATATATTTTTAGTAATTTAGAAAATAAAATAATGTGTGGTCTCCTTCATTCTTAAATTAAATCGCATTAATTACTATTTAGCCCTCAAATTTTCCACTTTTCAAATAAGAATACAAAAATTTACCAATATTATCCTCATAACTGTACATAAAGGAATTCTATGTCTGCACTTGCGATACTATCAAAACTGTATTTTTTTATTTATATCTTTAGATTAAGTTTCAGCAAGTATTGTAAGGTACAACTTGTTAATATATTATGCCTCCTATTAAAAATAATAACCAACATTTTCTGAGCAAAACAACAAAATAAAAGCAATATGCTTACTACATTCAGCAAACACTACTATGTGCTTTTGCTGTAAAAATTACCAATAATTCTGTCAAGTTTAAGCTTTTTTTTAACAAAATTTTTCAAATTTAACAAAAAAATATAAAAAAATCTTATCATTTTACAATAAACAACTTTTTTTTCAGCATAAAAACCAAGCGGGTACAAACTTTTCCCGAGTGTGTAAGTTCGTAGGGGTCAACTTTGGCGATTTATAGCTCATCAACCACTGACCACAGGAAAGTTAACTAAGATTTAAATGACGTATAGTCACGTCTTATTCCTAGATATAAAGTTTCAATATGCTTTATTGGTTGGACTGGATGAAAAGATACAATATTTTAAAGTTGCAAATAGGAACGTTTTTACCAATATGTAGCTTTTAGGGTTAAGCATAAAAAATTTTTTCTATGTATGAAAACATGATAGTCTTGTTGTGATTTACTGTATTTCTATCAAACCGAAAATTTGAAAAATCATTCCGGATGTTGTGTTAAATGTGAAAAAATTTCAACCAGAATATGGTTACACTGATTTAATAGCTAGACAGGATTCTTCTTTGTTTTCAAAAGCCTCAAACTATTTAGCTGATATGTTAATACAATTTTACCTCATATTTTCTATTTAAATTGCTTAGCAGTCTCAATGCTCTTGTTTAAATTTCAATAAATGTTAAATGAATTAAATCTACTCATTGTTCGCTGCTTCAATCAAGATAGCTTGAGATAAAATTTCAACTATATTGCCAAGAACATACAAAAAGTAACAATCTTCTTATTTTCGACAAAATGTTCTCAGTATTTGGCAACTTCAAAGAATTTACTCTGTATGAGAAGAAGCAAAGCAATTTTTCAATTTTATTTTTCTCTCCATGATTTTGTTTTTGTGTTCCTGTGTAACGCATATGTACGAGTTATAACTGTGTTCATGCAACAACAACAACAACATTAACTGCAATATATCGAGCGGAAGTCCAGTCGTTGCAGCACTGAAGAAAAATTTGTCATTGCAATTAAATGCAAAGAAATATTTTCAAAATAGCCAAGAATTTAGTAGAGAGTAAAACAAGAATACAAAGAATAAAATGTAGAAAGAAAGCAGGAAAGCAAGAATAATCAGAGACAGCGTTACAATGATTGAACGACTGTAGTAAGCGAAGCAAAAATTTTTGTACAATTTACAGTAAGAGATGGTTCAGTTGGCGTGTAATTATCTCAAATTGCAGTGCACAGAAGAATGCATTGAATTACTTCCTTTGTGCAGTTCAACATCCTGTATGAGGAGGACAGACACATCGTTAGCAGATATGATACGATGGATGCTTTGTCATAAAGTATAGTATATGTTTCTGTCTTTTGTTTCAATGGCAAACAAAAAATTGCTTTCCTTTTTCCCCACTTACCTTAAAGGTCACTTCAAATAAACTTTAACATATTTCGATTTCGATTTAAGCTTTTAGTTTTGCAGACTGAACTTAAAACCCTTAGTTGAAGTTGAAGTTGTCTATAAATATCTTTATCCTCTGGCAACTAGCAATTGAAGTTCATCATTCAGTTCACTTCCTTTCTTGCAATGACTTGACTTCCGCTTAAAAGCCATCTACTTAACGGAAGTGTTGCTGTTAACTTACAAAAAGTACTCTTCTTCGGAGATTCTTGTTAATGAGTTGTTGCTACTAATTATGCAGCTTTAAAGAACGCACTCCAAGGCAAGAGATTTGTTCGGATTGTCAGTAAGCATCGTTCAGATGAGACTTATGAGCAACGATTATTTGATTTGTTTTGAAATTAAATAAAAATTTACTAAAAATGGAAATTTTTTCACCAACACGAATTCATTGGCGGTTTTGACTATTAGTAAAATACAAACATTTTTAACATAAGAAGAGTTCAGTTATTAAAAAATTCAATAAAATAAAAATTTTAAGACTCCAAAAATTATTGCCAACATGCATAAAGTAACAAAGTTGTTAAACAAAACTTTTACGAAAGCAAAACAAACAAAAAACTCTTAAAAACTAGCAAGTTTTCAAAAGTATTTCGGTTTTTTTCATGCGAAAGCCAAAAATAAAAAGAAGCGCTCCATAAAATGTATCAAGAAATTATTTTTGCATTTTCTACAAAGCCATAACACGTAGCTTACTTTTAATAAAACTTTCTTTCTGGCAACGCCTTTGAGCTGCTAAATTGCAGCTACAACTGCTACTTTGCTACTTTTGTGCGCATGGGTTAACACACAAAAAATTGCATTTCCGACAAAAGAAAAGTTTATGCAACAATTTGCTTAAAACGAGGAATAATAGTAAAAACAACAATATTGAAAAAATAAAATCGTTAACATAAAAGCCACAAGCAACAAATGCAAGTTTAATTTTTTACATTATCTGTTGTTTTTGTCAAGTTAAGTTTTGAAAATAACTTTTTACTAACTATGCAATGCAAATAACATTAATTTAGAATGTTACAATATTTAAACTATTTCTTACTACTATTTTTATAAAAAATTATGTAGTTATGAATAGCATCTACCGAAAATTATCAGAGCAATTTGGAACTAATTTTTAATGTGACTGCACACTTTTGAATGAATATATATTTGTGTATATATTTATCCTGTCTATAATTTGGAGAATAGTGACTTATTCCGTTGGAATCCAGCGTGCAGCAATAAATTGAGGTTTCATCTGATTTTATTAATTGTTGTCTACGAAAAAGTTCCTATTCGAAGATGTGAGCAATAAGCAGTGCTTCGTTCATTGCAAAGAAGTGCCATATACTTTGAATGATACGTTTTTCTCGTTCCGATACATATCTTGTTACCGATTTCTTAGTCGGAAATAATATACATTTAGCCTATTTTGCAAGTTTTCTTACAATATTTCCAGTAGAATATCATAACAGATTAATTGCAAAAAAAATTATTAATTAATATCTAAAACATGAAACGAAAGAATACAATTACCCATTACCATTACCATTACCATTACCATTACCATTACCATTACCATTACCATTACCATTACCATTGCCATTACCATTACCATTACCATTACCATTACCATTACCATTACCATTACCATTACCATTACCATTACCATTACCATTACCATTACCATTACCATAACCATTACCATTACCATTACCATTACCATAACCATTGCCATTACCATTACCATTATCATTACCATTACCATTACCATTACCATTACCATTACCATTACCATTACCATTACCATTACCATTACTCTTACCATTACCATTACCATTACCATTACCTTTACCATTACCATTACCATTACCATTACCATTACCATTACCATTACCATTACCATTACCATTACCATTACCATTACCACTACCATTACCATTACCATTACCATTACCATTACCATTACCATTACCATTACCATTACCATTACTATTACCATTACTATTACCACTACCATTACCATTACCATTACCATTACCATTACCATTACCATTACCATTACCATTACCATTACCATTACCATTACCATTACCATTACCATTACCATTACCATTACCATTACCATTACCATTACCATTACCATTACCATTATCATTACCATTACCATTACCATTACCATAACCATAACCTTTACTATTACCACTACCACTACCACTACCATTACCATTACCATTACCATTAACATAACCATTAATATTACCACTACCATTACCATTACCATTACCATTACCATTACCATTACCATTACCATTACCATTACCATTACCATTACCATTACCATTACCATTACCATTACCATTACCATTACCATTACCATTACCATTACCATTACCATTACCATTACCATTACCATTACCATTACCATTACCATTACCGTTACCATTACCATTACCATTACCATTACCATTACCATTACCATTACCATTACCATTACCATTACCATTACCATTACCATTACCATTACCATTACCATTACCATTACCATTACCATTACCATTACCATTACCATTACCATTACCATTACCATTACCATTACCATTACCATTACCATTACCATTACCATTACCATAACCATAACCGTTACCATTACCATTACCATTACCTTTACCATTACCTTTACCATTACAATTACCATTAAACTTTAACATTAACATTATCATTAACATTAACATTTACATAATTTACTTGAATTATCTGCATTACAGTTAGTTTTTTCTAAATTGCTAAGCTATGATATCTTTTGAGTTTCAATTGATCATTTCTGGATTACAATAAGTAATGGTATAGTTTCAATCCAAGTATTAATAAAAATTGTTATACAAAAGCGCATAAAATATAACACAAACATAACAAATAAAAATTATCTGATGTTATAGGAAAATTTAGATATTATTCAAATTCAAACAATAACAAAAATATTACACTGAATAATAAAGTTAGTTCAGCGGATTTGTAAAATGCTTTTATATATTTATACATCGCTTAGGCATCCGTATCCTTTGTAGCAATGCTTCAATTTCATTAAAGCAGCCTTCAAGAATGAAAACAAACAAGGCAACAGTATGCTAGATACTGACTCAAGTGCATTTCGCCTTAGCGAGCACTTGACTCTTAAATTTCCAAGAAGGAACGTACCAGCACTACATGCAGAGAAACGGACAGACAGTCATACAGATAGACAAGCAGGCAGATAGCAAAACATGCACATTAGTCGCACGTAGTACATCCCAACAGGCAATTTTAGCCAGGGCTCTTGAAAGAAAGCATGTATTTATTGCTGCTATTGGCAAAGTAGCACATGACTTTTTCGCTGCACCGTCAAGCGTTTTTAAAAAGCGTTCTATTTCGACATTCGAGATTGTGCAACAGTTTACCATACAACAAACTAGTACTACTTATATTTCAGGGTAATTTTTTCGTAAAAGTTAAAGCATATACCATTTTAAAAACGCGGTAAAATAAAAACCCTCGTGACTGCTTTGCCAAAGATATAACCAACCGACTTCTATCATCGGATTCTGGTAGAAAAGACAAAAAAAAATGACATCTATGTTACTTTTTTATAGGTTTTACATTTATTCTAAATTTAGGAAATTTCTAACATAACGAGTATTTACACTTACAAATTTTATAACAGAATTTTATGAAATTTTTTTTTTGAATTTTGTACACCCTACCGCTCTTTTTTACTGGTCTTTTTTGTTCCCTTTTAAAAGAAGTTAATATATTCTATGTAAATTTTGCTTAAAAAATTTCACAAAAGGTCTCTTTGGACAAGATTGGTTTACAGCGTACATCTATGGAGAAAAATAGTAAAAAGCTATTCCATTTCAAACATTTCTGTAGGTGATTGACTTTTCATTATAAGGAAAAAATAAAACAAACAGAATTGATATTTTTATAAAAAAATATAATGATAATTTCATGGAACATTTTAACCTTCCAGGACTACCTTTTTTTATAAAAAGGGTCAAGAACTATTTATTTATAAGCGCAATACAGTTGTAATAGACATTTCACAAAAATATTTGATTATAAGAAATTCTACTATAGGTTTTTACTAGATTATATGAAGTAGATACTTACATATTGTTTTTTATTTGTAGTCCTACCTTGGTGTAGAAAATTACATTTCTTAATTTTAGGTTTCTAGCTTATATAAAAAAATTTTTTTCTAATAATTTTGCAATCCCCTATTTTAAGCCATTTTAAAGAAGTGCTTCTAGCAGGTCCCAAAAATTTTCCCTTTTTATATAAAATAGTATGTGAGCTTGCATAGAGTTCGGAAGGGCTATGAAAACCATATAAAGTCTTGCCAGTATCTCTTCGCAACCCTGCGAAAGCCCACTGGGAAAATACAAAAATAAACACGAACATATACATTTACAAACATACCATTCCAAACAGACACAAGTAATGTAAACAGACGAATTGAGAAAAGGAAAGCTTGAACTCGGCTTAAGCTAGAACGATTTAATGGTGGTACTGGTGGTAGTGGTTGTAAGGAAGAATAAATGAATCAAGATAGAAAGCGCCGGAATATATCGCAGGATAGCAAACGACAAAGTGATGCGTATCGGCGAGCGAGTGAATGAGTGAGTAAGTGCATGAGCGAGATGAAGCACAGTGAATAAAAGGAATATGAAAAATGTTTGCCACAGAAGCTAAGAATATTTTTCTTAGAACCATTACCATGCTTGGAGTCAAGGATGCTTGCTTTTTTGTATACATACATTTAGTATAGTAGAATATAACGCACTGCAACGCCAAAAAGGGCACAACTGAAAATTTACTAATTTTTACGAAGAGTTAAAACCATTTTGTATTACATTTTTCAAATGTTATCTATTTATATCTCTAGTTTATACTTAAACACTTTTCTCTTAACTAAATTAAAGAACAAAATGTTTACACATTAACGACGAATTACTTGATAACAGTAGACAAAAAATGCTATATTTTTTATTGCGCCCTTTTATTGTAAGGATGTGATATGTTCTCTTTACTTTATTTGTATGAGCGTTTAAATACTTTCTGCACCAAAGTTACAGATTATCATGTTGGTTTGACAAAAAAAAAAAATTGCAAACAAAATATTGCGAGCCCCACCAGCATAACACAGAGAGCTAAGCTAAGCTATTAAAAAGAATAACTTAGCAACTCGTTGTATAGTCCTTAAGTTAACCACAATAAAACCACATGCGTTTGGGGAATAGCTCACTTCATCTTATTGTGCTGTCTTATTGCTAACAAAAACAACAACAACAACGAAATACTAAGAATCACTTAATAATTACTAATTGATAGAGAGCACCAGCAGGAGTTGCGGTAAATAACAAATATGTCGCATTAAATGCTTGCTTATAAATAATGTCATATATTAAGGTTTGAATGGTAGGAAAAAAATAAGCCTCTAATATGTCTATGGAAAAATTTTCGTAGTGAATACACTCATAAGGTACTTTGAAAGTGAACGAAATAAACATAACTTTTTGATGTAACAAACTTTTAAAACCCTTGTCGTTTCATATATTCAACGACTATTAATAACTTGAATATAAAAATTAAAATGAAACAATCAATATCCTTTGCTTATAAATTGAATAGCCCTAATTGTCAAAACTGCTTCGTATGCATATATTATTAAATGAATAGAATAATTTATGACTCAAAAAAAAAAACTTGTCAAATGAGTTTTTTAATTGCCTTTTTATGCCAGATCCTAGTTAAAACCAAAAATGATGTTAATGTTAATCGTTAAACGAATTATTTGTTTTAATTTTAATGATTTAAATAAAAGCATTAAATGCTCATAATACACAGTTGAGTCATTTATCAAGACACTTAATTTTGAATACATAAGATGTATGTACATAAAAAGATTACCAACCAACCATCACTTTTTCCACACATACTCTCATAAAGATGCATACAAAAGATAAGCTTACGAGTTAAACATGTTTTTATTAACACACACATAAAGTGTTCATAAAAAGAAGGCTTTTAGGTCTTAACATTGTGTCAAGGCTACGTTTGACGAGTGCTAAATCTTAGTCACACATTTGTAAGTAGGTGTTTTAATGACAACAACAAAAAACTTTAAGTTGTTTTTTATAAATTCATTTGTTGTGAAAATGTGACACTTTGTAATAAAAGGGTTATTTTTTCTTATGCTACAATATAGCATATTCTCAACTAAACAGACGCAGCTCAAAATTTCAATTTTTCAGGAAATTAAAAAAGGATGCTAGTTAATAATAAAAAGAAATATATTTGATAGATATTAATTTGTGCACTACGCCGCACAGTACCAAATTTTTATTGCTAAATAATCATTTTTGTGGATACTTCTCGTCCTAACAGCCAACCTTTTTATATATTTTATTGCTGGCAATTTTTTAACTTTACGCTTCATGCAAAGAAAAAATGCTGTAAGCACAAATTTAACACTAATAAACAAAATGTTCTTTTCAATGTAAGAAAGATACTGAATAAAACTATGCTTTTTATTATAACTGAAAAAAGTTTTTAAAATTTGCTGCTTTTTGTAATAAATTAGAAGCATCACCTGAAAACATCTCTTTTATATTCAAATAACTCAGAATGCTTTTTGAAGATATCTCATTTTGAAAAATTGTCTATCATATTTTTGAGTAACACTTGAAAAAACTTGTGCACTTTTGCAAAAAAGTTTTGCATGGTGGGGACGATAATGCTTGCTCAATTTAGTATTGTTTCATATAAATCATACTTTTAGAAGTAAGTTTCCATCAAATGCTGTTTTTCCTTTTATTTTACTATATAAATTTAAAATGATTTGGATTTTGTTTTGCTTGCAAATCGCATTTGGATGCTGAAAAAAAGGAAAAAATAATATTATATACACAAATATAAAATACTATGGATCCAAACACATTAAAACTATAAACAATAGTAAAGAATATGGTATTAAAGTGGTGACACACATTTCGAGTTAGTTTTATTTGACAAATTCCTTCAAACAATTATTTCAATGCAAATTATAAATTTTTAGTCATTCGTTTGTGTGTGTTTGTGTGCAAAAGAAGAATGCCAAAACTTAAATTCCAATGGATATTATATGGCAATTTTTTGGCGACCGCGAAATCGCTAAGTTTGCTGCACCAATATTTAAAAATGTTAGTGATTTTTAACTCACAAAATAATTTTTTCTTTTGCTTTTCGTATTTTTCAAAAAAATAGAATTTTGATGGGACTATTTGTCCCATAACTATTTATTTGAAATTTTTGGTAATTTTTGCATAAATTAAAATCATTGCTATAGAAAGCATAAATATGTAATTGTTTTCAATATTTTATTCTTGGTTTTTTTGGAAAATCATAGTCTCAAATGGGACCGCTGATCACAACTGTAGTTTTCACTTTTCAAAAAGGAAAACAGAATTAATTTCTGATAGTTTAGTATTTTTTGTTAAAATCAAGTAGAAAAAACAAAAAAAAAAAAACCACACAAAAAAAATCACAGTGTAGCGTGTACACAATACAGTACGCTCTAAAAAGTTTTTGTTGAAATTTACTACAACAGTTGTAGGCAACAGGTTAGCTACTAAAACTGTAGTAAATTTACACACTCTTATTTCGTTCAACATCTTGTTTCTATTGTTGTGTAGTGAAATTCATCAAACAGTGTTGAATTTTGCTTAAAATAAGAAGCAATGAAATTAATATTGCAGCGAAATTAAACATCAATTGGTCAATGTTACTTTCATCTGTGTAGTGCCAATACAAATCTACTACTTCGATTTCAGAAAAATTCAACAATTTATATTTAGTTTTACCATAATTGATGTAGTCAATCTAAACTTCTATTGTTATTCTAGTAAAGATATTAAAAAAACAATTTGTCACTTTTGACGGTAAGTGCAGAGTTATGGTTTGATTTCTGTTTCGTGCTTATTCTTCTTCAAATTGGCACTACAAATAACGAAAAATAAACACTTAGGAATTAACCCAGATATGCCTATTGACCTAAATATAGGACACCAATTTCTTGTCGAATCATGCACAAATGAGAATGTGTACAAAAGTATTCAAAGCAATTATCTGCTCAGTATGCTTCAGGCCGACAAGAAAGCAAAGTGTATTACAAGTGATTCATTAAGTTTAATTGATATTTAAAGTAAGTGAAATATAAATCTTAGCAATGCAGAATTTCCACGTACGCTTTACAAGGAAAGCTAATATAAAATATTTAAAATCGAAATAAAAATTGTATTTCACTGTTAATAAAAAGAGAAAAAGATATATTTTCGGTAAGCTTTAGTTGTAATTAATTTTGTTGAGCATTTAACATACTTTTGAAGAATAAAAAATAGGTGTCCTATAAATAGTACATTAGGCAGATCTATATCTTTTAATGTAATTTTATTACAGAGGACTTTCACTCCATGAAGCACTTAGTTTATTAGAGGACGATGAAGATTCGGCTGCTAGAGCGGAGGAAGTAACAATTTTTCCGCCAGAAAACGCTGACTTGACGGATGAAGATTCTGGGGCTGAAGACGCAGTATCGATGGATAACCTACCCAGTACTCAACTGCAGGCTTCAGCAGAAATAACATTTCGAGATTCCAGCAACAACGGAAATATTACGTCCGAGGATTCTGATGATGACTTGCCGCTAAGCTTACTGCAAAAACAAATGCCACCAGGCAAGAATAAGTACATAAAAAAGCCAAAAAAATACAATTGGGTCAAGAAAGATTTGATTCCGCCAGTGACAGTTTTTGAAATTCCTGATAATATTCCGTGTTCTGAGAGTCCGTTAGAACTGTTCACCAAGTTTTTTGATGAGGAAGTAATAGAACTCATTTTGACTGAAAGCAATACTAATGCACAACAAAAAAATCGGAACGGAAACATAGAAAGACAGGAGATTTTGGCATTTATTGGAGTGTTGATACTTAGCGGATATATACAAGTACCAAGGCGACGAATTTTCTGGGAGCGCGAAAATGATGGTCACAATGCCATGGTATCGGAAGCAATATCTAGAGATAGGTTTGAATTTATTTTTTCTAATTTCCATGTATGCAACAATGCACACTTGGACCGCGCGGCCAAATTTGCAAAAGTAAGACCTTTGTTTCGACTACAAAATAAAAAATTCATGGAGAACTCTCCTGTCGAAGAGATGCATTCAGTTGACGAAGCTATGGTACCATATTATGGACACCATGGCTGTAAGTAGTATATTCACGGAAAGCCAATACGATACGGATATAAGTTGTGGGTTGGTACCACCCGCTTGGGCTACATTAACTGGTTTCAACCGTACCAAGGGGCGTCAACAAATATTAGTCAATCCTATGCAGAGTTTGGAGTTGGCGCTGGAGTGGTCTTAGAATATGCACAAGCCTTGTGTGCAAAATTTCCAAACCTAAAGTTCCATATCTTTTTTGATAACTTCTTTACTTCGATACCTTTGATTGAAAAGCTCACGGAATGGAATTTGTATGCAACTGGTACAGTAAGGGAAAATCGTTTGAAAGGAATTACTTGGATAAATTCAAACGAATTAAAAAAAAGAAGCGAGGAAGCTATGATTATGCTAAAATTGATGATCAAAATATAATCGCTACGAAATGGCACGATAACAATGTGGTTTGTCTCATTTCGAATTGTGTGGGGGTTTCACCGATTCATATGGTTACGCGCTATTCACAAAAGGAAAAAAAGAACATCCAATTAGAGCAACCGCATCTCATAAATAAGTACAACTCCAACATGGGAGGAGTCGATCGGTCGGATCAAAACATCAGTATATATCTCACGCGCTATTGGAAATGGGGCTTTAGTTAACACATATTCAAAATCTAGGATATGTGTGTCCATGGTATTAGACATATCCGTAATCTAACCAAAAATAGTTGTCCTGAAGATATGGCAGCACTATTTGTTAAAAAATTATCCAAAGAACCAAAATTTTTTTCAAATAATCTCACACAAGTGCCATCTCTTTCAGCCTCATGTAAATTGAATATTTCCATCGAAATGTAAAATATGCAAAAAATTATGACTCTTTTCAATAAATGCATTGTTGAAGGTCAAATTATTTTGCCTAAATTAGTAAAAACAATTGAAAATGTATTTGATTAACTAATATATTGCTTTCCAATGATTTTTGAATTGTTTCTTTTCCATTTAGCAACTAGGTTAATACATACTTAATATAATAAACCATATTCTCCTGTAAGTACTATTTACATAATTAGTTAATATACAGTTTTCAACTAATATTAGAAATGATTGTATGGTTCAGTGGGTAGAACTATTGACGCTGACAGCAGAAGCCCAGGTTCGATTCCAGCCAAAATTTATATTATAAATATTTTTGGAGCAAGTTATATTTTTTTTTTGATATTTTAAGCAATAAATCAATTATTAACTCCATCCACATAAATCCTATGCACGCAGATTACTCTATTATCTCCTATGTTTCCAAAATGGGGAAATATAAATAATTATAATCATAGTCCAGGGTTCAATCCCTGACTAAGACAATAGCTTTATTTAATACGTTCAGTTAAGTGCATATATTAAGTTTATAAAAATTTTTTAATATAGTTTTTTTATTTATTTATTTTTTAGCAATAACAATAATTTATTCAACAAATATCGTAAAAATGACTCATCATTTATTGCAAGTTTTGGGGTGTGGAACTCTTACTTTCATAAAAAAATAGCGATTTTTGGGCACTTCAGCCCAAATTTAGGTGCCAAGGACGATAGAACGGGACTTGAGCATAGTGCCGTTCGATTAAACACATAAATATGCATTTTTTGAACAAAAATGTAGAGTGGAACCTTTTTGGCTTCTGTAGGTTTTTTCGTTTTAAAAATTATTTTATTTTTTCTAAACAGATTTTTTTACTTCAAGACCATTTTACGGTATGAAGGACGATAGATAGCAATTTTGGGATTAAGGATTAAGATCATTAGTTTGCTATCAGCTATCATATATCTCAATTCTAGGATGGAACTTTTATGTTTGGGGCTAGTTTTGGGGTGTGGAAGTTTTACTTTCATAAAAAAATCACAATTTTTGGGCACTTCAGCCCAAATTTAGGTGCCAAGGACGATAGAACGGGACTTGAGTATAGTGCCGTTCGATTTTACACATAAAAATGCATTTTTTAAACAAAAATGTAGAGTGGAACCTTTTTGGCTTCTATATTTTTTTTCGGTTTAAAAACATTTTTTTTTCTTTTCTGAACTGAGTATTTTACTTCAAGTCCATTTTACGGTATGAAGGACGATAGATAGCAATTTTGGGATTAAGGACTAAAATCATAAGTTTGCTATAAGCTATCATACATCTCAAATCCAGGATGGAACTTTTATGTTTGGGGCTAGTTTTGGGGTGTGGAATTCTTACTTTCATAAAAAAATCACGATTTTTTTACACTTCAGCCTAAATTTAGGTGCCAAGGACGATAGAGCGGGACTTGAGCATAGTGCCGTTCAATTAAACACATAAAAATGAATTTTCATACAAAAATGTAGAGTGGAACCTTTTTGGCTTCTATAGGTTTTTTCGTTTTAAAAACATTTTTTTTTTCTTTTCTGAACTGAGTATTTTACTTCAAGACCATTTTACGGTATGAAGGACGATAGATAGCAATTTTGGGATTAAGGACTAAAATCATTAGTTTGTTATCAGCTATCATATATATCAAATCCAGGATGGAACTTTTTGTTTTGGGGCAAGTTGTGGGGTGTGAAATTCTTACTTTCATAAAAAAATCGGGATTTTTGGGCACTTCAGCCCAAATTTAGGTGCCAAGGACGATAGAACGGGACTTGAGCATAGTGGCGTTCGATTTTACACATAAAAGTTCATTTTTTGAATAAATATGTAGAGTGGAACCTTTTTGGCTTCTATATTTTTTTCGGTTTAAAAACTTTTTTTTTTCTTTTCTGAACTGAGTATTTTACTTCAAGACCATTTTACGGTATGAAGGACGATAGATAGCAATTTTGGGATCAAGGACTAAAATCATTAGTTTGCTATCAGCTATCATATATCTCAAATCCAGGATGGAACTTTTATGTTTGGGGCTAGTTTTGGGGTGTGGAATTCTTACTTTCATAAAAAAATCACGATTTTTTTACACTTCAGCCCAAATTTAGGTGCCAAGGACGATAGAGCGGGACTTGAGCATAGTGCCGTTCAATTAATCATATAAAAATGCATTTTTTAAACAAAAATGTAGAGTGGAACCTTTTTGGCTTCTATATTGTTTTTCGGTTTAAAAACATTTTTTTTTCTTTTCTGAACTGAGTATTTTACTTCAAGTCCATTTTACGGTATGAAGGACGATAGATATCAATTTTGGAATTAAGGGCTAAAATCATAAGTTTGCTATTAGCTATCATATATCTCAAATCCAGGATGGAACTTTTATGTTTGGGGCTAGTTTTGGGGTGTGGAATTCTTACTTTCATAAAAAAATCACGATTTTTTTACACTTCAGCCTAAATTTAGGTGCCAAGGACGATAGAGCGGGACTTGAGCATAGGTCCATTCGATTTGGCACATCAAAATACATTTCTGCCTTAAAATGCAGGATGGAACCTTTTAATTTTAAATAATAACTTTTAAGTTTTTAGGAAAAAATTTTTATTTACCTTTACAAGGTTTTTAGTTCGAAGATGTATATACCAAGGACGATTGATAGCAATTTGAAGAAGAGGTGACAAATTTATCAATTAAATATACATTTTTGCTAAAAAATGTATGTTTAACTCATTTTTGTAACTGCGGCGAATTCAATATTTTTATATGTTTTGCGGCGAATTCGGCAAAAACTTGGGCTGAAGATTTTGGGCTATCTTCACAGAAGTAACTTTTTTTAGATTCATAGCATTCATAATTTAGTTAATTTGGTTGCCGCTTTTACAAACTAGCAATGATATCAGTTAAAATATATGAATATCATGGTTGAAAGTCAATGGAATGTATGCTGGTATGGCGTAACTAATAAAATTTGTTGTGTTCTAGAAATACGGTGCTATGCTAGTCTTCTAAACTGGTTTTTAGTTTCTATATAGTGACACATATATGGAAAACTAACTAGTATTCAAATGATATGGTATTGGAAATGTAACTTTAGTATAATTTTTTTATAAGCACCAGCTAAAACAATAATAGCTATTCTAACACAAGAGCGCAGAAAGCTTTCAACTCATAATGGCAGAAAGAAACTCATAATGGTAGAGAATGATATATGCTTACGAAGGGCAGCATGCCTCTTTATGCATTAAGAGTACAAGATACAACGAGTGGTACTGACAACTAATCAAATAATAGCCAGTTTGCCTGCGATTGTACTTAGTTTCATTGCAATAACATATCAAAATGTATAAATGTTTTTTTGTTTGATTTGTGTGCAAGCAAATTTTTTGGTATAAGCGCTGAGCTAATTTGACAACAACGAATGTGCTTGCTTTTGTTGTAGCAAAAATGTTTTTTATCAACATTTTGTGCTGTTTTAACGATTTTTTGTTTCTAAATATTTTTTTCTACATAAGCTCAAAGTCAAAATGTATGTTTAAATTATTTTTAAAAAAGGTCGCCGCTTGGAAGAGTGTGTTATTTTTCTAGGTTTTTTAGACTGTGTTCGGCCCTTGTTCGGCCACTGTTCTGCTGAATTTATTTTTACTCTAGCTGTAGGGACTACGACTGACTGAAAAGTATTTACTTTAATAGCAACAAGAATTTATGCAACATTATTAAGAAGCATTTATGCTTCTGTCTGTTTTATAAACTGATTAAATTAAGTTCATTTTTTAAAACCAAATTATCATAGAGATATTAAAAAATAGTTTTTAAAAAATTTGAAGTAAAAACAAACCATATAAACGACTGCTTGTATCCAACATTTTTTCGCTTAAAATGAGATTGCTTACTAACTTTAATGATATAGTTTGATTTTATCTAAAAGCAAAGTTTATTTAATATATTAACAACTCTCTCATACACATTCCAGTCAAATAAACTAGTAAAATAGAATACGCAATAAGAAGAATAACGAGTAAATTTTGAAAGCTTTGTCCACGTTTTTTGAAAAATCCCTCAACAGAAACTTTCAAAAGTAGAGATGGAAAAACTTTTAATTTATATGCAAATTTATTATAAGAAAGCAAATTAATTGCACAAATTTCAACAGAGAAAAAAGCATAAAATTTTGTAGAATGGTTTAAAAACTTTTTTGCATGCCTTTCTCTTCCATTACCTAAAATATTTGCCAATAATTCAAAGCCGACACTTTTAAACACTTTTTTCTAACGTATTCTTCAGTACTTGAAGTCATAAGTCATGGTCTTATAATTTAATGTTATTTAGATTTTAAGTCGAATTTATTGGCTGCAGGCAGACGAAGTCGACGGCGACGACGACGACGACTTGACCGAAATAACCAAATATTTGTAATAATTCTTTATGTTTATTACTGCACACAAATTGTGGCGCTTGCTGCAGACAGGATACCATAGAGCTTATGTGTGTAGGTACACATATATGTACACGAGTATCATGACACACACACATACACACCAAACCATGCATCAACATTACATAGCCTTTCTTGGAGGAAATTGAATTTTATTTTTAAGAAATTCCATAAATTTTGACATTATTACTACTGCAGCAAGATGAGATATAGTTGCGGCATTTCTACAGCTGGTTACATTCCCGGACACTGGACACAAGAGCCGAAGTTAAGTTAGAGTATTTTTTGTGTTTTGGAAAAACAATATTGAGTTTGCGTTATATTTTTACTTAGATGGTTTTTTTATTTAAGGATTTAATAAAAATTCCAATTCTGTCTTAACATTTTGAAGAAAACTTCTAAAATGCATCAAATTTGAACTTTGGCCAACAGTTACTGAACAAATTCAAAACAGAAAATATGAAATAACATTTTTTTGTGACATTATTGCCCTTATTTACTCATTATGGTATGTCGATATATGTGAAGAGCTCACGGCTACAATAAAAATTTTAAAATATTAATCTTTTTAGGAATAAATGCCCCATAGGAACAAACTAACTTGTTTTAAAAAAAAAACTAAATAAAAAACTAATTTAAAATAAACTAGTTTTTTAACTACTTTGAATTATATTAAGGTGGCAGCCACTTTAATTTTGAATAGCTTTTATAGCATTATATATGAAGTAATTCAAAAACTACTTCAAAACAAGTGTCTTAAAAACTACTTTAAATTCTATTAAGGCGGCAACTACTCTGATTATGACATGTCTTTATTGCAAATTTTTATTACATTACAAGTTTTTATATATTTAACTATGCTATTTCATCAAATATTATTAACTTAAGGCTTTCACTAATATGAACTTATGTATTTTTTTCACAAAAAAATTAAACGAAATGATCTCGTTGATGTATAGAAATTTAAAGTTTTTATGTTTTTACATTCATCTTCAGTAAGTTTAATATTAACTACTTTTCAATTGATTTATTTTAAAGTAATTAAAAAAATAATTTAAATTTAACTAACTTAATAAGTAGTTGAAAATATATGCGGTTTTCAGTTGATTTATTTTAAAGTAGTTAAAAAAATAATTTAAATTAGACAAATTTATCAAGCAGTTGAAAAAATATGCAGACCATTGACTTATTTAGCGGACATCACCATACAAAATATGTTAGTTCGTTTAATGGAAAAAAGACAGAATTTCAACTAGTTGCGGTTGACAAAAAAACTACTTTTTCAATTACTTTTAAATTAGTTGATTTTCCTACAGGGTGTTTTTCTAATGAAGATGACCATCATATCACATATGACATATTTTCGTTATCTACTTAATTACTTAACTTTAGTTATCAATTTAATTTTTTTAATAAAAAAAAATGTAGTATGAATTGATACATTTTTTTTAATGCGTAATTCATTATAAATGTTCACTTTACATAATCTTACAACTTCCCAATAAACACCAAACGAAAAACCAATTCGTAAACGAGATCGTTAACGAGTCCAAGATCTCGGACTTGAAATCTTAGAGTCGTAAACGAAATCGCTAACGAATTCAGAATCTCGGATTCGCAATCTCGGACTCGTAAACAAGCTCGAATTGAACACAAGATCTCGGATCCATGCAATATTATGTGAAAAGACTTAAAAATTTTTCATAAAAATTTCTCATAGAAAGTTTTATAAAAAGTCTTAGAATTTTTTCATATAAAAATTATGAAAATTTTTTATTTTAATTGGCGTATTTTTAGCAGCGCTAGCAATGAAGAAATAGTTTTTATTAAAAAAAAAATATATATATTAATTATATTATGTATTTAAAAAAGTCGAACTCGTAAACGAGGTCGAAACGAGCACGAGATCTCGGATCCATACAAAATTATATGAAAAGGCTTAGAATTTTTTTTTAATGATGAGAAAATGATGAACAATTTTTTTATTTTAATTGACGTATACAGCTAACAATGAAAAGTTTTTTTATTAAAATGAAATATCTTCCGATAAAAAATGAAGCTCGAGAAAAAATTGATATTTTTAACTAACGATTCGTTCTCGAAGCGCATTCTCGGACTCGTTAACGCGTATTTCGTATTCATAACAAAATTGAGTTTTTTTATGGAAATATTTCATTTTCATAAAAACTATTTTATCATTGTTAGCTTCTAAAAATACGTCAATTGATATATAAAAAATAAAAGTATTTTCATATTGTTTAGGCCGCAACCCTAAAGGTTAAAGGTTAATAGATTAACTTACTACTTTATCGACTCGTTCCAGTATCGATTCTCGATACACGAACGAGTCGATCGATCGGCTTCTCGGACGAGTGAGTTTAGCTTTTTACTTGGCATCACAAATTGAATTCGCAATGTAGTAAACTTCATTTTAAAACCGCGTTTAATTTATTATTATATTAAATATTTCCACTCATTGGAAACAAATAATCACTAATTGATTATCAGCAAGCAATCACTAATTGATTGCCCCCAACATAAATATAGTTTTCTTTAACGCTCCTGTGTATGCACTTCATGCAGTAAGAAGAAGCAGCCATTATTAATATTCACTAATTGGATTTGCCTAACAAACAAAACGTAAGAAATAAATATTGTACATTTAATCGAAGCTAACTAATCACTGGTGTTTTCTTCTTATTTTGTTTTTCTCCGTTTGCATATAAACTGAGCACAAATTGCCCAAATGTTATATGCAAATAGCTCGACTTACCAAGATTGGCAGCGAAAGGCCAGCGCTCTTTGGTGAATCATAACTTCACCGGAACAGACCCAATTGATCTGCTCACATATATTTTTTTTTTTAAGGAATTTATATTTTCATATAATTTTGAAAATATTTTATTTGAATAAAAATTTTGTTTTCATTTTTATCTACAAAAAATAAGTTTATACAAATAAAACAAAAAATGTTGACTTTATATGATTTAAATACAAATTCTAAATGTTTGATAGTTTAAATCATACTTGATTTTAAATACAAATTCTAGTTGTTTGATAGTTTAAAATCGTTTATTGAGCTTAAGGTCAAAGTTAGAACAATTAATTGTTCTAACGAATTTTTCCAAAGAAACAACAACAACAACAAAGTTTTTTCAATATGAAAAGGAAAAAATCACTAGCTGATCTGATTGCAATTTCTACTCTGCTAAAAGCGTCATCAGAAATCTTTGTGATACCCGTGCAAGCGCGCGCTAACGCACTGCACCATCGGGGCGATGAGATTTGAAGCGTCAATTTCTCAGTTTTTCCTCCATTTCATAATGTCACATTTGTTGTTGTATTTCTGTTTTACTTTAGTTTCTATGCTTATGTTATTATATGTAGTCCAACAGCCTGCTGGAAGTCTGCACTAACAAAGCATGTTTACTGAAGTTGTTTTTAGAATTTTTGCTGATTTTGTTTTCAGCTGTTTCCGTTTGGTCGAGCTCTACCATTTGATTAAAGTTTTTTCTAAATGACCTCTATATTAATTATGTTGACTTTATATGATTTAAATACAAATTCTAAATGTTTGATAGTTTAAATCATACTTGATTTTAAATACAAATTCTAGTTGTTTGATAGTTTAAAATCGTTTATTGAGCTTAAGGTCAAAGTTAGAACAATTAATTGTTCTAACGAATTTTTCCAAAGAAACAACAACAACAACAAAGTTTTTTCAATATGAAAAGGAAAAAATCACTAGCTGATCTGATTGCAATTTCTACTCTGCTAAAAGCGTCATCAGAAATCTTTGTGATACCCGTGCAAGCGCGCGCTAACGCACTGCACCATCGGGGCGATGAGATTTGAAGCGTCAATTTCTCAGTTTTTCCTCCATTTCATAATGTCACATTTGTTGTTGTATTTCTGTTTTACTTTAGTTTCTATGCTTATGTTATTATATGTAGTCCAACAGCCTGCTGGAAGTCTGCACTAACAAAGCATGTTTACTGAAGTTGTTTTTAGAATTTTTGCTGATTTTGTTTTCAGCTGTTTCCGTTTGGTCGAGCTCTACCATTTGATTAAAGTTTTTTCTAAATGACCTCTATATTAATTATGTTGACTTTATATGATTTAAATACAAATTCTAAATGTTTGATAGTTTAAATCATACTTGATTTTAAATACAAATTCTAGTTGTTTGATAGTTTAAAATCGTTTATTGAGCTTAAGGTCAAAGTTAGAACAATTAATTGTTCTAACGAATTTTTCCAAAGAAACAACAACAACAACAAAGTTTTTTCAATATGAAAAGGAAAAAATCACTAGCTGATCTGATTGCAATTTCTACTCTGCTAAAAGCGTCATCAGAAATCTTTGTGATACCCGTGCAAGCGCGCGCTAACGCACTGCACCATCGGGGCGATGAGATTTGAAGCGTCAATTTCTCAGTTTTTCCTCCATTTCATAATGTCACATTTGTTGTTGTATTTCTGTTTTACTTTAGTTTCTATGCTTATGTTATTATATGTAGTCCAACAGCCTGCTGGAAGTCTGCACTAACAAAGCATGTTTACTGAAGTTGTTTTTAGAATTTTTGCTGATTTTGTTTTCAGCTGTTTCCGTTTGGTCGAGCTCTACCATTTGATTAAAGTTTTTTCTAAATGACCTCTATATTAATTATGTTGACTTTATATGATTTAAATACAAATTCTAAATGTTTGATAGTTTAAATCATACTTGATTTTAAATACAAATTCTAGTTGTTTGATAGTTTAAAATCGTTTATTGAGCTTAAGGTCAAAGTTAGAACAATTAATTGTTCTAACGAATTTTTCCAAAGAAACAACAACAACAACAAAGTTTTTTCAATATGAAAAGGAAAAAATTTCTGATGACGCTTTTAGCAGAGTAGAAATTGCAATCAGATCAGCTAGTGATTTTTTCCTTTTCATATTGAAAAAACTTTGTTGTTGTTGTTGTTTCTTTGGAAAAATTCGTTAGAACAATTAATTGTTCTAACTTTGACCTTAAGCTCAATAAACGATTTTAAACTATCAAACAACTAGAATTTGTATTTAAAATCAAGTATGATTTAAACTATCAAACATTTAGAATTTGTATTTAAATCATATAAAGTCAACATAATTAATATAGAGGTCATTTAGAAAAAACTTTAATCAAATGGTAGAGCTCGACCAAACGGAAACAGCTGAAAACAAAATCAGCAAAAATTCTAAAAACAACTTCAGTAAACATGCTTTGTTAGTGCAGACTTCCAGCAGGCTGTTGGACTACATATAATAACATAAGCATAGAAACTAAAGTAAAACAGAAATACAACAACAAATGTGACATTATGAAATGGAGGAAAAACTGAGAAATTGACGCTTCAAATCTCATCGCCCCGATGGTGCAGTGCGTTAGCGCGCGCTTGCACGGGTATCACAAAGATTTCTGATGACGCTTTTAGCAGAGTAGAAATTGCAATCAGATCAGCTAGTGATTTTTTCCTTTTCATATTGAAAAAACTTTGTTGTTGTTGTTGTTTCTTTGGAAAAATTCGTTAGAACAATTAATTGTTCTAACTTTGACCTTAAGCTCAATAAACGATTTTAAACTATCAAACAACTAGAATTTGTATTTAAAATCAAGTATGATTTAAACTATCAAACATTTAGAATTTGTATTTAAATCATATAAAGTCAACATAATTAATATAGAGGTCATTTAGAAAAAACTTTAATCAAATGGTAGAGCTCGACCAAACGGAAACAGCTGAAAACAAAATCAGCAAAAATTCTAAAAACAACTTCAGTAAACATGCTTTGTTAGTGCAGACTTCCAGCAGGCTGTTGGACTACATATAATAACATAAGCATAGAAACTAAAGTAAAACAGAAATACAACAACAAATGTGACATTATGAAATGGAGGAAAAACTGAGAAATTGACGCTTCAAATCTCATCGCCCCGATGGTGCAGTGCGTTAGCGCGCGCTTGCACGGGTATCACAAAGATTTCTGATGACGCTTTTAGCAGAGTAGAAATTGCAATCAGATCAGCTAGTGATTTTTTCCTTTTCATATTGAAAAAACTTTGTTGTTGTTGTTGTTTCTTTGGAAAAATTCGTTAGAACAATTAATTGTTCTAACTTTGACCTTAAGCTCAATAAACGATTTTAAACTATCAAACAACTAGAATTTGTATTTAAAATCAAGTATGATTTAAACTATCAAACATTTAGAATTTGTATTTAAATCATATAAAGTCAACATAATTAATATAGAGGTCATTTAGAAAAAACTTTAATCAAATGGTAGAGCTCGACCAAACGGAAACAGCTGAAAACAAAATCAGCAAAAATTCTAAAAACAACTTCAGTAAACATGCTTTGTTAGTGCAGACTTCCAGCAGGCTGTTGGACTACATATAATAACATAAGCATAGAAACTAAAGTAAAACAGAAATACAACAACAAATGTGACATTATGAAATGGAGGAAAAACTGAGAAATTGACGCTTCAAATCTCATCGCCCCGATGGTGCAGTGCGTTAGCGCGCGCTTGCACGGGTATCACAAAGATTTCTGATGACGCTTTTAGCAGAGTAGAAATTGCAATCAGATCAGCTAGTGATTTTTTCCTTTTCATATTGAAAAAACTTTGTTGTTGTTGTTGTTTCTTTGGAAAAATTCGTTAGAACAATTAATTGTTCTAACTTTGACCTTAAGCTCAATAAACGATTTTAAACTATCAAACAACTAGAATTTGTATTTAAAATCAAGTATGATTTAAACTATCAAACATTTAGAATTTGTATTTAAATCATATAAAGTCAACATAATTAATATAGAGGTCATTTAGAAAAAACTTTAAAACAAAAAATTTTAAAATTGTTTTCATATAATTTTGTATTTCTACGAAGAAGTTCTTAGTCTTTTACATAATTTTGTATGGATCCGAGATCTCATGCTCGTTTTGAGTTCTTTTACGAATCCAAGATCTCGTGCTTTTTAGAATGCATAACAAAGCTAAATTTTTGACATGAAAATATTTTATTTTAATAAAAAAATATTCTTTAATTGTTAGCTTCCAAAATTACGATAATTAAAATAAAAAAAATCATAATTTTTATAAGAAGAAATTCTAAGTCTTTAATATGATATTCTTTGATAAATTTATATGAAAAATTTTACATAAGTCTTTTCACATAATTTTGTATGGATCCGAGATCTCGTGCTCGTTTTGACCTCGATTAAGAGTTCGAATTTTCTATATGAAAATATTTAATTTTAATAAAAATTATTTTTTCGCTGCGAGCTGCTAAAAATATGTCAATTAAAATAAAAAAGTTTTCAAAACTTTTATACGAAAAAATTTTAAGTCTTTTTATGTCATTTTTTATGAAGAAATTTATACGAAAAAATTCTAAGTCTTTTCAAATATTTGTATGGATCCGAGATCTCGTGTTCGTTTCAAATTCATAACAAAGCCAAATTTTTTACATGAAAATATTTTGTTTTAATAAAAATCTATTTTTTAATTGTTAGCATCTAAATATACGTTAATTTAAATCAAAAACATTTTCATAATTTTATATGAAAAAGTTTTAAGTGTTTTCTTATAATTTTGCATGGATCCAAGATCTCGTGTTCGTTTCGAGCTCGGGCCCGAGATCTCGTATTCATTATTTCATTTCTTTGTAAAAAAATTTTTAAAGTATTTCTAAAAACAAATAATTTATTTTTAGTTCGCTGTTATTATCACATGTTTTAAGCAAAAAAAGTTTTAACTATGTAAAAAATAAGATATTAAATTAATAAAATTAAATTAAAAAAAAGTTTATAAAAAAATTTTAAAAAAATAACATTTCGGACTTTCGTAAAAACAAATTTTGTAAAAAAAATCTATATTTTAAAACAGCACAACAAAAAATTTTTTTTGTCCCGGTTGGGGTTTCAACCCACGACCATAGGCTAGCTCTCATTCTTAATGAAGCAAATTAAGCGACGATTGTGATGGTCGAATGAATTATCTCATGAATTTACAATCACGCGGCCGAGGTTCAAATCTCCTGATGGTGGTAATTCTTCAATTAATTTAATATTAATAATAATTTTTGCAGTTCTTCGTCAGTATAAAAATCATAGTTCTCATAAGATGCTGTTTAATATCTTAAAGAAATTGGGTTTTTTTTTTGCAAAAAAAAGTTTTTAAATATTTTATGTTTTATGCAGTTCAGGAAAGATTCGATATTTTTAATTAACGAATCGTTCTCGAATCGTATTCTCGGACTCGTAATTGAATTGTATTCTCGGACTCGTTAATGAATCGTATTCTGGATTTCTTTAACGAATCGTGTTCTCAGACTCCTTAATGAATCGTTTTTTCGGACTCGTTAATGAATTGTTTTCTCGAACTCGAACTAACGAATCGTATTCTCGGACTTTTTAACGATTGGTGATTTTCTCCCGTTCACGTATTCGAAAACGATAAACGTTAACGATTAAAATGTTTGAGAATGCGGATTCGTTCAAGTTCGCTTGACTTATTGGGTAACTGCGTCCATATATTAACAAATTTTCTTATAACTTGTACACAATTTAAACTATACAAAAAATATAAAATAAAAAATTTTATGTATACCTTTATTTACATAAAACAAGCAGCTATGTCAAGGGACATAGAATATCCAACTGGATTAAGTCAAAAAAATATAAGTTTAAGAATTGAAACTTCAATAAATGACTGCAGATATGTAACGAGAAATTAATAAAAAAAAAGTTATAACTTTCTGTTGATTAAGCATTATCATAATCCATCTGAAACTCGTGACCATAAGTCACTTGTCCATAGTTAAGCTCAAAGTATTTCTGCATGTTTTCTATACAAAATCGACAGACCAAATTATATTAAATTTTTTAAATAAGTAAGGTGAAGGTTTAGGAATTAATAAAAATTTATTAAAATAAATTTTCTACAAAACTACTTCCATCGATGTTTTATCTAAATCACTTTTTTTGATACAGTTTACAGCATACAAAGAAAACGATTCATTTGTTGCAAAAAACGTGCCATTTCCGTGCTAAGTAGTTTTTTTTTTTCAATATAACTTTGTTTTTTTTTTTTAATCAAGTTTTCTCAGTAAAATTTCGAAAAAAATCAGGTTTATCTTTAAATCAGCGTATTTTTTTAATCAAATTTTTTCGTTCTCTTATTTGAATGATAATTTCTCAAATATATGTACTTTTAGAAACTTAACTATTTTGCTAACTTGCCATGCACACAGCTATTTTTCTGTCAACCTTGAGAAAATTTCAATGACAAGACAATATTTTGAAACTGTAACGTCATAAGACGTTTTCTCACAATTTTTTAACAAAATTGTTTATTATTAGTTTTTCTTAATTCGACTAAGATATAAGACCAATATCTCAAATAACAATTTTAAAAATTTTCAACAATAGCTTAAGTTAAACCTCATCGGTCCTCTGCATGCGCACGCATACAATTTTGATCTTTAACCTTGAATAAAATAAAAACGGTTCAGCGGAATGGCCGTATTTTGCAAAGTAGAATTATTTTGCCAGAACAACAAAAAAAACCCGTTTTTGAATTTGTACCCTTACTGCATGAAACAAAGATATACAGATAGCTTACTCCGTGCGCAAAAAATGAAATCTTCTGCGCACTACGTCACTCGAGCTTGTCAGCTGTAACACGTGGTGCATACATACAAAAGAAAATGTGAAGAAGCAAAAAGTGAGCACAAGCAGCAAGCAGCACAATTGCAAGCATTTAATTAAAGTTAGTTCTAAAGTTTTAGAGCTTTTGATGAGAATAACAACGATTTTCATTCGGGTCATAAAATGAATTTACAATTTTTCAACAAACGAGAAGAACAAGAAAATGAAAACAGAGAAGCTATCAAAGTGCTGTCAAATACATCAAGTAACGTAGCTATTTTTTTGTGTAGGAAAACAAATGGGAGAAAACACCCCTATTATAAATGCATTTCTTTTCAATAATAGTACTGATTTGCTTAAATTTATTTATAAATATATTTATAATATAATTTATTTCATTTCAATAAACCAAGTTTCAATAAGAAAATGTCGATATTTTTTCATCGCTATTAATAAATTATCCCATTTAAATATATTGTGACTACGTTTTAATTTAGCCACTTTGACAAGCTCGAACTACGTCACAACAAAGATGGCGGACATGCGCAATACTTTATCTGTAGTTCTTTGTATCATGCCCTTACTGTATTTGCCTGTGCAGTTATAGTTACGAATCGGTCCCTGTGTATGTGCACGCATACACATAAGCAGGTACCTGGAATTGCCGCTTATTTTTGTGTGTGGATTTATAGCACGCTCTTATTTTTTCATTTTATGAAATTCAGTTTGTTCTGGAACACACATAAGTGAAGTCTGTTTGCGCATTTATTTGAATTTTGGTTGTGTTTCGAAGTATTTGATAAAAACTGGATAGAGTTTTACGTGAAAGAAGGCAGCGAGATGAACTAGAAATGGATTTTGATTTGGAAAGCAAAGCGGGCGAAATGATTTTGCATTATCAGACGAGGAGAATGATGAAATTGAAGTTAGCGTGCATTCGGATGAAGACAACATTGAGCCACTTGAGCAAAATTAAGCAGAAGAAAATGCAGCAAATCCTGAAAATAAATATTTTTCAAAAAATAAGAATATTGAATATTCATCGCAACCATTTGAAATAAATCGAATAAATTCATTGCGACGTGCAGAAAATTTCACTTCAGGTAAAAACCTACCCTCTTTGTTATGGTTTCATGTTCATTATATGTTTAATTTTTGTTATAAATCAGGTCCAAAAGCATTAGCAGCTGCTACTTTAGTTGATGTTTCGTCTGCATTTCACATGTTCCTTGAACCGGTTGAGAATATTATTTTGAACATGACGAATTTATATGGTGTGCAGTACAAAGTACAAAGACGATTGGGAAAACATTGATTTGGACACTCTGCACGCATACTTTGGATTGTTGCTGCTTTCTGGTGTGTATCGGTCATACGGTGAATGTGTCTCTAAACTGTGGAATGACGAAACTGGTTGGCCAATATTTAGAGCAACAATGTCTTTGAAAATGTTCAAGCGTATCCATGGTTGCATTCGATTTGATGACCGGGAACAACGTATGGCCAACACTGCATCTACAAGTACTTCTGTACGTGAAAAATTGGCACCGATTCGAAATGAATACGATAAATGGAATCATTATTTGAAAGTTGTATACAATCCAGGAAAATACACTACCGTAGATGAACAGTTAGTTCCGTATCGTGGGCGATGTCCGTTTCGTCAGAATATTCCATCCAAGCCGGCGAAATGTGGCATCGAAATTTGGGTGCTATGCGACTCAAAAAGCTGGTATGCATACAACACACAAATTTATGGTGGTCGGAATCGTAATGCCACTCCTGAACGTAATCTCAGACGGAGTGTTGTTTTGGATTTGGTGGAAGGACTTTCTGACACAAATTTAACGTGTGACAACTTTTTCACTTCGTATGAATTGGCAGAAGATTTACATAAGAATCGCATGACTATTTTGGGAACAATAGGGAAAAATAGGACTGAAATTCCTTCAGTTCTACTCGACATGCGTCAAAAGCCAATTTATCATACAGAAGTTGTATATGAACATAAATTGCAAGCAGTTATGTTGTCATATGTTCCTCGCCGGTACCGATTTGTGACATTGCTCCGTACATACCACAATGTTGTCAGCATAAATGAGAATAGTGAAAAGAAGAAACCTAACATCATTGAAGACTACAACAAAACCAAGAGTGGAGTTGATACTATGGATCAAATGGTGGCTACATACACATGCAAACGAAAAATCAATCGGTTGGCAATGGCAGTATTTGGTAACATGCTTGATGTTAGTGCGTTGAATGCATTCGTGACGTTCATTGCATTGTTCCCGAATTGGAAAAATTCTAAAACGAACAATAATATTTGTCGTCGCCTTTTTATCGAGGAGCTTGGATTGAATTTCGTTGAAAAACAGATCACTAAACGTAAAAAACAACCTGAAAGTAATGATGCTTCCAGTGTTATTCAAAGAATTCGGGAGATTCGCCATTTACCAAGTACATCAAAACGAGGCCGATGCCACATCTGCACATATAAAAATAACAAAAATCTTTTTGCTACGCGCTGTGAAAAGTGTAGAAATTTCATTTGTGCTGAACATAATTTCAATTTATGCGAAAAATGTACAAATAATTGACAAAAGTTAAAAATTCAATTTTTTTTCTAATATATGTTATATTCTAATTAATTTCATTCTAAATCTACCTTTATGAAGTTCAAATGTATTAATATGATAGTTAACAATGTAATAAACATAAAAAAAATCACAAAACATAAATGGTTGTTAATTTTTTTTAGCTTTTTTACAAATAAAAATATATGTGTATGCTCGCGCATACAATGGGACTGATAAGATGTATTTCTCGAGGGACCGATGAGGGTTAAGATAGGATCAAGACTAACAGAACGTCAATAAATTTCGTCACATCTCCGTTGCATTTAAAATAAAAGCAACTCCAAAATTAAGAAAAAATCTTCTTACCAAAAAAAAAAAATATTAGTTCAGTCTCATGAATTTCCTTAAATTGATACATTTTATTGAAAAAAACTCTAAAATTGACAGCCCAGACATATTTGTATATATTGAATTAGATTCAACAAAACAATAAATAAATACATAACTTTGTAGAAGAAAAGTATGTCTGCTCTTTTGTACGTAATCTAAAGGTAAATTTATAATTTTTCAATCTTCTTTTAAATCCAAAAGTTCACCATTTAAATAAAAATCGGTTGAGCAACGAAAAGTTTTTCCATTAAAAATTAATAATGCCATATTTTGATTACTATATTAATTTTTTTAAAATTCGAAAAATATATTTTTTAGAATTATATTTGAGCTTAATGCCAAATAAGTTTAAGCAATAGGTTGCAAAAATAACAAGTTATTAGCAGAAAAACCACCAAGCAGACTAGACAGCTGTTTCTTTGCTGTCTACATCAATGCTTCAGAAGGCTTTTGTGGAATCTGCAGTCCATTTACTTTGATAAGTTTATACGCACAACTTCTGTTAAATCAAAACAGAATTATTTGCGCTTTTTGCCTTTCGAAGCAATTTTTTTTTTACCATTTTGCAGTAAGCAAAAGTTGGGAAAAGAAACTGCATGGGCTACGTTCGGATGAGAAAAATATAATTAAATAAATACAAATTTGTTGTTGTTTTTTCAGCTAAAAAAATGAACTCTCTACGAGAGCAAAAATGAACACCGATCTTAATCAAAATCTTGATGATGCTCAAGAACGGCATCAATCAGTCAAATTTAACAAAACAAAGGGGTGAACTTCAATCATTTGATTCATGTCTGAACATAGCCATGAGCCATTGATTTTCGTTGTTGAGTTTTTTGTTTTTTTCTTTATCACGATTCAAACCAGGCTCCAACAATTTGCTGGTATAAAACCATAGAAGCATATTTAGAGTACTATTTTTCCGTTTGGTAGTCTTTTTTCTATATTTAGAAGCTTTACAGAAATATAATTCTTACAAGTTATTATTAAATTGTATCCACTTTTACTCTTTTATTTGAAAACTATCAGGCCACGTTGTTTTTTTACCAATCTACATAAGACAATATATGGCAAATGAAATAAAAAACTTTTCTGCTGTTGTTTTATTTGGGTTTGAAGCGCAGCACTGCATATATATTTATCTAATTTTTCGTCTTACTGGAGACTCATCTGTTTTTTTTTTTTTTTTTTTTTTGTTGCGTTATGCTAGCTGAGCATACAAGAGAGTAGTAAAGAGCATCATGGAGTTTATTGAAACTCTCGTATCACAAATGCGTGAAAAAAAAGCAATACAGCAATGCGTAACAGCTGCAATGATTTCTTAAGTAACTTAACACTTTAATTAAATATACTTGTTATTAAATTTTTGAAAGAAAAATACCCCTAAAGAACTTTGTGGCATAAATATGATATTCTAAAACTTATTTCAAAAAAATCGGTCTTGTAGTTTTAAAGTTCAGCGGGAACAAAAAACATGTTTACTTAAATTTTATATATTAGTATAGATAAAAAAAAATTTTAATTTTTATATATGCTTACTTTGCCATAAATAGCGTATTGATACCAATACATTTTCAAAATCATGTTAACTGGGGAGACGTATTGGTTAAAATCTAGGCCTATGCTGAATTACAGTGTCACTTATGTAAGTATGTTTATTACTGCTTAAGATTTTTAATACAATATTTTAATACTTCAATATTACAATACTTGCAATTGCTTTTAACGATTGTCAATGAATATTTTTTAATAGCTATATAACAAGGCTTTAATATCGCACAATCGTTTAGTATAATACACCAGAATAATTGTAGTTCCAACAGCATTTTCAAAAGAAATAAAAATGTATCGTAGCAAAACTATTTAATCTACTAACGTGGCTAATAAAGAAATTTGAAGTTCATCAAATTTATTTAAAGCCTAATGAAGAAGCAAATGGAAAACGGAAACAATCAGCGCCATCATTTCAACGCTCTCTGCAGAAATGGCAAAATGTGAAGCACACAATTGCAATGAAGTGGTTATCTTAGTAACACCCACATTATTCTTGTGGGAGAGCGAGGTGTTGGCCTTAGAATTTCTTGCATTCGATTAACGTACGGATGACTTCAATTTTAAGCATAAATTCATAGACCAGCTGGTTTTTGGTTTGAGAAGCCATTAAGTGCTAGTGGTTGATATTATATACTTTGAAGAGCTTATTTAACAAAGTCCAAGCAACCATAAAAAATGCACGCCAAAATGGTTGACAGAGTATCAGTAACGAAACGTTATTCAACCATTCTAGACATTTTATGGGCAAAAAAAAAAAAATTAAATAAAGGGTTGTCAACTATTATTGGGTGACAATGAATGTCAGAGACCAGCACGTACAAAACTGACAAACATGATGATGTTGAACTTTAAACTTTCTGAGCAGAGAGTGAAGAGTTTTATAGTTATCAGAACGGAAGTCAAGTGACCATCTGATGACTGTTAACAAGTGCAGATATTACTAAAACTTTTTCGAATGAATTTTTTTTTAAGAACTAAATAGAATAGGCATTTCCATAAAAATAAGGACATGAAAATATCATCAAAAATTAAAATACTGCTGGAATTAAGTAAAAAGAATTAGCATCAACAACCGCTTTGTTAAAATGATTGCACATTAATAACACCCAAAATGTACTGACTTAATAATAAATATAAATAACTTGTAACTTTATAACACTTCGTAACTAAATTTATACTATTTTATTTTTCATACCATGCTATTGCTAAAAAAAAAAAATCAACCCATCAACATTGTTAAGCTACTTCCTGCAGCGTTTGTTGTGCAAAATTTATTAAATTTATAGTTTGTGTAAAAAAAACTAATGAAACTCTTGCTTGCAGCATAAATGCTTGCATCTATACTTGTATGATGGGGTAGCCGAATTTTTTTTTACATATAAAACCAGAATTTTTTTTTCGTTATGCTAAATTTGGTTACTTTAACTTAATTTAATCTTCTTATTTGTATGCATTTTTTGTGGCACAACTTTTTGAGCGTTTACTTAAGCAAGTTTTGTCAAAAAAAAATTATATAATATTATGCACTAAGCTGCAGGACAATCTGAGGCAGAGTTTTCAACGTTCTTGTTTGCATTCTATGCAATTTCAATATTAGTAACAACTAGTGCAATAAAACGCAATGCAATAATTTTTGTTCATAATTTACATAAAAACTATGCATATCTAAATGTAGTATCGAGTTAATTTTTAAATTTATAGTTTAAAATTGCTGCCAGAAAACTTACACACAGTCACAGAGAAAACTATACGTACCCCTTAAAAAATGTTGTTGTTTGAGAAAATTTCAAAATTCTAATCAAAGTAAAAAAAAGTTTATAATTGGATACATAAAATATTTGCAATTTCCTTACTTAAAAATGTTGAAATCTTATAAATATAATTTTTGTTTTCCCTATCTTCTACGCGTGAGAAGATACTATGTATGCTTACAACTTTGAAACTTTTTCAAATTCCAAATTTTTTCTTTAAAAATAATTTTTTTTCAAATAATGTGTTTAATATCTGTTGTTTTTATGGAATTATCATAGATTCTTGCAATAGTTTAAAATAAATTAGAACTTAAAAAACTTTTTTGAAACTAATTTTAAATTTTCGGTAATGTTTTAAAATTTGACATCCAAAAAGATACAGACTACATTATGTGCTGATATATTTACTTTCATGGCAAATATGTCCAGAGATAGTTTACCCTTAAGTAGGCCAATTACTTGAAAATTCTCAGATATCAATTTTGAACAGACCGTAAACAAAAAACTTGATAAGTTCGAAAGGTAACAAAATTTATATATAAACTACTAATTAAAATGTACTTAAAAAAGAAGAAGTTAAGTAATCAACTAATGGTTTTCTATTAAAAATGTTGCAAAATGTTATGATTTTAACAAAAAAGTTTAATTATTTTTTTTTTTAATATGAAAAAATTATTTCATTAGCACTTCTTGTATATGAGAAATAAGTCCAAAGTATGCTTAAAATAATTTTCAAATCTTCACCCTATGTCTAACAGAAGCTGAGAAATAAAAGTTACCGCAAATGCTTATAAACGCATAAATCTCTCGCATAAAGTAAAAAAAAAATTGTTTTTAAAGCGGCATTGAGATGCCAATATATTGAACAGCAGATTTGGACTGAAAAAAATTTCCATAAATTTCTTCATACAAAAATAAATGAAAAGACTTAGAATTTTTCCATATAAAATATATGAAAAGGTATTTTATTTTAATTGAAGTATTTTTAGCAGCTAACAAAGAAAAAATTGTTTATATTAAAAAAACACATTTTTACATAACTTTATATGCATCTTAATTATGCATATTCAGTTTTAAAATTAACCTTATCGTATGAAAACTGCGCACACCTCCCATTCAAAATTACTTTAAAAAAACGGTAAAATATCTTTGAATTCCACAAGGACTTATCTAATCCATTTAACTTTATCGAATGAGCTTAAATCCTAATTACACACTTTGGGTTTCAAAATAAGCCAAATCGGTTGAAAACCACGTCTACCTCCCATATAAAGAGACTATAAAAACGTTAAAATTTATTTAAATTCAGCAAATAAGCTTAAATCTTAATAACACAATTTGAGTTTGAAAAACAGCCCAAACGGATGAAAATCGCATCTACCTGTTATAAAAAGTGGCTTTATAAAAACGGTACAGTTTTAATATCACAACTTTGAAAAAAAGCCGAAGCCTGGTTTTGAAATTAAAATAAATAGCATTCTAGGACCATCAAACAGGCACCTTTACACTCTTGAGCTTAAAATATACATAAAATTGATTAAATTGATGAAAAAAATTGGTTAAAATTTGAGGTGACGCTTTTTTTTCTTACCAAATGTTTAAGCAAAAAAGGTGGCCCTTTTTTATCTTATCAAATGTTTAAGCAAATTTTAGTATCACTACTAAAATATTTTTTCTTGTTCATTTTATATGTATTGAAATTTTTTTTCTGTTTAAAAAAACAGTGTGTCGTTTTGAGAATTTTATAATTCAATACCTTTCATAAAAAAAAGGTTAGAGCCTGGCCTATGCAGGCATCTTGAGTAGGATCATATGGATTTAAAAAACTTAAAAAAGTTTCCGAACCTTGGCATTCCCAGCACTTAAAAAAGATATAAAAGCTATAAAATAAAAAAAAATTGCAAATATGAGGTGGCCCTTTTTTATTTTCAAAAATATTTTACCAAATTTTCCGTTTTATAATTATAAATAAAAGTATAATTAATTGTAGTTAATTACTTAATTAAAAATATAATTATAATTAAGTAATTAACTACAAAATTCATAAACAAAAAGTTTAATTTTTTAAATAAATTTCTTTAGAGGCAATATATCTTGCGATTTGAAAGTAGCATTCAATCAAACCCGAAATCGTTTTGGAATTTTATTCAATCGAAGAAAAAGGATTCGCACATACCTACGTCTATGCACTATAATGGTATACAATCTTCTGCTCTCGCGGATACCGTTAATATTTTTGCAGATTTTTTCAAATCCAATTATTCTGATGATTCTGTTTCGCCAGATGAGCTGGTGTTAGCCAATGTCGAAACATTTATGGATATTGACTTGTTGACACTATCGGAGCGTGATGTTTTTGATTCTTTAATTGCTGTGAAATCAACTGTAAAAGTCGACACAGATGGCATTTCTTCTATTATGCTCAAAAATTTTGCACTAGGCTTATCTGTGCCCCTTTGTAAGATTTTTAATGAATCTTTATCAACTGGTTCCTTCATTCAATGTTGGAAAATTGCCTCAATTACTCCGATTTTTAAAAGTGGTGGTAAGAATGATGTGTCAAATTATCGTCCTATCTCTAAACTCTCCAATGTTTCTAAATTATTTGAAAGTTTAGTAAAGGGAAAACTATTCTTCCTAGTTAAAAGCCACATTTGTCCTCAGCAACATGGTTTTGTTGCTGGTCGATCGACAGTGACAAACTTAGCTTTGTTTACTGAATTTTGTATTTCGTCTATAACGTTAACGCATGGTCATAAAATTGATGTAATTTACACGGACTTTTCTAAGGCTTTTGGCAAAGTGTCCCACAAAGATTTAGTTGCTAAACTTGCAAAAATGGGGTGTCATTCAATATTCTTAGAATGGATAAAATCATACTTAGATGCTCGACCATGCGTTGTGTCTATAAATAATGTCAAATCTTATAAGTTCATCGCTACCTCTGGTGTTCCACAAGGAAGCATTCTTGGGCCTTTGTTTTTTATATCTATACTATTATATAAAAGGAGACTCACGAAATTGGATCCAGAATAAGCTCGGTAACCGCTGAACCGATTTTGATGATTATTTTTTTATTCGATTCCTATGATAATATAGATTGTTATAGCTTACCAAGGTTTTCGAAAAATTTTTTCTTTAATCATTGCAAAATCACGCATTTTATTTGATGCCTACATTTAACCAGCAGCACAATATAACAGCAAACAAAGCTTTCCACTCTTTGTCGAGAGAGCTTATCTCAATATAACACGACAGCCATGTTGTGTAGTTAAGCTGAATTCAGTGATAACATTCAGCATGTTTTTGTGTAATTTAAAATAATGTTAATCAACTTGAGAGCGTGCAGAAATTTTTCTCTCTGAGCGAAAACTTCATTTGAAAAAAACTTTCAAAACATGCTGAAGGTGATCAGTGAATCTAGAATTACTTTCAGGGAGATTCTTGCTTTCATACAGTGTTAATTAATTTTCTTTGTTAATAAGGGAGGAAGTTGCCAGAAATTAGGGGAGGGGAGTTGCCAGAAATTAGTTATCTGTTATTCTACAGCGATTTGTTATTCTACTTTTCATGCCCATTTTTTGCAAAAAATGCTATATTTCAGACGATTTTGGTCATATGAGACTAGAATTTGGTAATCTTTTTACTTTCGCTAACTTTACTAAAAATGGGCATGACCCACTTTAGTTAAGTCCACTTTTCGGGCGATAAGCTTGGAGTAAAGCAAAGCGCACTAGGTTTAAGCTCAATTGAGCTGAAATTCTGGCACTCTATTATTTCGAGTATGAGATGGTTTAAGTGAAAAAATTTTGCCACACCCACATTACCGCCCAGAATTAATCAAAAATGTTTACTTCGAACGATCGAATTCACAAAACGATCACAAAAAATTCATTGAATTGAGTCAGGACAAATTCTTTTATAACTATAACGTTAACTATGAATATATAGATAAGGAAAAAGATTAAGACATAGATTTATGTATATAACTTTGGAATAGTTTGAAACATTTTTCACAGAATTATTTTTTAAGCTATATTTGAAAATGTTTTTCACATAAATTAGTTTTTAAGTTGTAGCACATTACAAAAAATAAAACAACATTTTAAGCAAATTAATTTTTATCAAAAAATCATAGGGGGGGGGTAAGTGGCCCATGATTTTTAATGATAGAAACTGTTTGTGTCAAAATAGAAAAATTTTTGCAGGTAAATTATGTTATAGGAAATAATAAGGAAAATAAAAAGAAAAAAAAAATTAAATTAAAAAAATTTGTACAGCAAAAGCAACTCTTGGCCTATTGTTTAGTACAAGTTGGATATTTTAGAGGTTTTTTGAGAACAATATAAAACATTGCATTGGTGAGGTAAAGGTAAACCTTTTCTAATTTTCCCAACTTACTTAATTTCTAAATTTACTTAGCTTTCAAACAAAGAAAATTGGATGAAAATCAATTTGAAAATGGCGGAAATGTTTGCTTGCTAAGTCAAAACATGAAATTTCAATCGTTTTTTTTCATTCTGAGACTTATGAGTTATACTGAGAATATCTATAGTTTTGAGATATCGCAAGAATTTTAATGTCATAACAACAGGCTTTTTAAACATACTTAATATCCATACAAAATATTTCCGAAAAGAAAAGAAAATTACCGTTAATTTTATTAATCAACGACTTTCCATACAAGAATGCATTGTTATGCATTGAGAAAGTCTATAGTTTTTGAGATATCGCCAAAAGTTTGATGTCATTATAACGGTTTTTTAAATTTAAGAAGAATTGTTGTTGGACCCAATAACAACAGTTAATAACTGAAGAAGGCCGATTAACTACAGCAATTAAAGAAGAATATATTTATTTTCAGAATATATGACAAAATTTCATTTTTGATTACAAATTTTAAAAATTTTTTACCCAAATTTTTTTATAACGCTGTTATTCAGGACTATTTCAAAAGTAAAAAAAAGAAAGCCAGGTAAATTTATGTCATCATAACAATTACCTTTAAAATAAGTTATTCAAATTAAATAAAGTAATTTCTTAATATATATACCATTTTTTCATAATTAAACAAAACAAACACAATAATTTTTGCATTTTGAATTTATCTTAATACAACTAAATAATTAAATTCTAAGATTTAAAATTTTTACATGATATTTAATATTTTTATCGCAGGCGAAGCAGCGGGTGTTTGCTAGTTATTCATAAATGACATAAGCAAATGTTTCAAAAATTCAAGTTTCCAACTATATGCTGATGACCTAAAATTTTATAAGCGAATCTGCGATTTTATCGATGTTGCTCTCCTGCAATCTGACCTTGAAAATGTTTTTAACTGATGCATAATTAATGGTTTACCATTAAATCTCAGTAAGTGTTGTGATATGAGTATTTCTAAGGCGACAATTGTCGTTAATTCTGAGTATATTCTTTTAGACTCACCCTTAAAATTGGTAGATACTATTCGCGATCTAGGCGTGATTTTGATGTGAAGCTCACTTTCATTGACCATATCAGCTTTATTGTTCCAAAAGTTTACTCCATCCTAGCGTTCTTACGTAGGAACAGTTCTGAGTTTTCTGACCCTCAAACGCTAAAATTTTTGTATAACTCTGATGTTAGGTCAAGGCTAGAGTATGCCTCGTTTATATGAAATCCTTGCTATGCCACTCATTCATTTCGCTTGGAAAGAATTCAAAAATCTTTAACGAGACATGTTTTACGCTGCTTAAATTTCATAGACTTTATGCCCTCGTATAATGCGCGTTGCTTGCTGTTAGGACTAAAGACTTTAGAAAGTAGAAGCAAGATTCAATCTATGGTCTTTATATATGATATCTTATCCGGTAATATCGATTGTTGTCTCTATTGGAGCTTATTAAGTTTAATGTACCTTCAAGACTGTTGCGGCATTTTAAGATATTTGCTATAAAAAATCATAGAACAAACTATGCAAAAAATTAGCTTTTATCAAGAGCTTTGTCATTATTTAATGAACTAGCAGTAAATAGTAGTTTTGATTTCACTATTACCAGAGATGCTTTCAAAATCCATGTAAATAGCTTATTTGTATCTTAGTTGTAATCATAGAGTCTTATATTTGATTGTTAAATCTAGTTTGTAAGGAATTATTGTCCGAAGACTGAATAAAGAAATAATAATAATAATAATAATAAAAAATGAAAAGATATCATTTCAGGGCCAAATTTAAAAAATTTTGGTGTAATTTTGTAAAAAGTGGAGGTAAATAAAAAAAAAATTATTCCTAGGGTCAGTTAATATTTTTAAGAATTCTACATGCTATGAAATAAAACATTCAATTTCGAATTAATTCCGCCAGGCATGCTCTTTCACATCATTATTTCACATCACCAATTTTTCATAATTTAATTTTTATATTATAACCTGAATAAATTTTAAAGCATAAAATGTTAAGTTTATAAATGCCAAATAAAAAACTGGTCTCAAAATAATAAAATAGTAAAATTTATGTGATTTAATTTTGGCAGCTGACAATATAAACTAATTTAACTCTTATCGTTTATTTTCGCTTTTGTTCGCAAACGCATACTCCGAGTATGCCAAAGCATCAACACGATCAAACCAACTCCATGGACACAAGCTACACATGATCTTCCTTGCAACCCCTTTCTCAAGCACTTACGCGTTTTATGTTTGCTTGCAACCCTTCGACTTATGTTCGATGTTTTACACAGCATGTTATGAATGGTTTTTGCTTTCACAAATTTTATTCTGTGTTCTTGTTTTCACCAAAAATATTTTCGTCTTTTGCTTTAAGCGCGTCATATAGCAATCGCACATTTATATAATCCAAGCGCAATTCTGTTTAACCGTTACTCAAATTATATTAACTCAGGCGCAAATCAAATTAACCTGAACGTAAATTAATTTAAACCAAACGCAAATAAATTTAACTTAAGTGCTAATGAAATTAACCTTAGTGCAAATCAAAGTAGCCCAAACGCGAATAAAATTAAACCAAATAAAAATTTAACATAACACGTGGCGCTTTATATTTTTAACTAATTTATTTTATAATATTTAGTATATAAGAAGTTTTAATTAAGTATTAGTTAAAATTTGCAAAGAGGCTGCTTTTGGAATCAATAAAATTGTGTCTAATGTAGTTGGCACAATCAATGGCTGAAATGCGACGTACACTACTTTCAATAATGGTTTGCAGATTTTGATCCTGGTTCAGTTCAACTAACATTAGTCGAGAGTGAGTTTTAAAATTTGAAAAACATTTTTCTATAGGGTTTAGCAGTGGGGATATAGGTCGGTATTTGCTATCGCAGCACGAACTTGTTTCGTTTTGGGGATCCTTACATTGTCTAAAATCAGTTACCCTTAGTGATATAGTGTTTCTTGGAGCTTTTTAAGTTCTGAAAAATCCCAATCATTGTTTTGCAAAACTTCCTTACTTCCTATTTTTATGTTGTCATGAACGAACCACGTGTATGTAATTAGAGATACGACTATTAAGTTGAAAAGTATCAATACTTGTACTCGTTCAAACTTTAAGTACAATAGAGTACCGATAGTTGTTCCGATAGTTTTTGATTCAATTCGATTTGCTTTTGGGTTAATTTGATTTGCACTTAGATTAAACTTATTTTCGTTTGGTTTAAATTAATTTGCATTCAAGCTTATTTTATTTGCATCTGGGTTAATTTAATTTGCGTTTCGGTTAAACTGATTTGCGCTTAAGTTAAATAAATGTGTGAATACTATATATACAATTTTTCTTTGCAGCTCATTTTTGACTGGAGAAAAAAACAGAACTAGCATTTTAATTAACATCTATTGAGATATATCAATATTTGTCTTATATCATAAATATATAATAAAAAAAAAATAATAAAAAAACGCACAGTTTCAAAACACACGAGTGAGGGTTCTGTAAATTTTTTTTAATATATTGTTAAACTGGCATGCAAACAAATCAGGAACGAGTGCGAGTGTCATACACATTTTTATGCAAAATCTTTCTGAAACAATTTTCTTCAAATATCTTAAACAAATTCTAGTGTTAATCTCTGTAAGTTTTGTTTTTTTTTGTAATTATTTTCTTTTATTTACTATTTCTTCATTCGCCTTAATAACTTAAAAATTCATTAACACGATTTAAGGTGTTTTTAATGGCGTAAAATATCCAAGAATCATTATATAATTAAATTTCAGAGAATTTTGGTAGCAATTTTAATGAGCGCACAAAATATTAATGATTAAGGCTGATGCCTGAGGTTTTCTCAGGTTCATATTTAATTATTTCTTAAATTTAGTAAATGAAGCGTTGACAAGCTTAAAGCATTAGCACAAATCTTGTTAGTTAAAAACACTAATTAAAGTTTGTTGCGTTCAGGTTGTCATAGCAATAAGGAAAGTTATGTTAAATAAGAGGTTTTTTGGATAAAGTTTTAATGCTAGAGTTCGAGTACGTAAGAAATGTAGACTACAGCAAAGAGTATTAAAGCAAATACAAGCGACTGGTAGTAGAAACGAGCTTCTTGTGTTTTAGTTATATTTGTTCTGTTCCCTGAAAAGAACTAGTGATAGCAGCAGGAAAATTATGCTAAGGGACTAGATATGGTCTTATATATCTTTGAGCATGACACTAAGTGAAAAACTTAATTTAAGAAGTAGACCAAAGTTAGTTCGCAGTCTTGCCCTATCTTGCTACAAACTGTCCTTGTATGTCAACGAAAAAAGTTTTAGCTTTTGAAGTTGAGAAAAAAAGATCACAAAAAAGCAACAAAAAAAGCAACAAAAATTTTTGTTAACATTTTTCAAAGAGGTACCTAGATGACACATTTTCCGCCCGAACTGACTGCTTCGCCTCTTAGATTCGATTTTACGCCCATTTCATTGTCTGCTTGAACATTTGCAATTTCCATATGAATGCTGCATAAATCTAAACAGGGAGTTCCAGAGGGAATGTGTTGATATTTATGGTTTTTTGCATATGTGCTACTTCAACTACTTCTTGCCATTTCACCAAACAATAGAGATTGTACGAGTGTATGCTTGTGTGTGTGTCCATGTGTACTCACGAGTTTGTGTGTCTGAGAGTCTGAGTGGACAGAAAACTTTATTGTTAAATGTAGTCTAAGCCAGTTTTTGTTCTTGATTTTTTTTTCCTGATATTTTCAACAGAACACCCCCTCTTTACCAGGTTCCAAAGAGAAAGAAAAACATATAAGTAAAAACTTTCCGGGCACCAAAAAAATCTCGAAAAATTAATAAAAACAAAGCAAGAAATAAGATTTTCTAAACAACTAATGATATTTTTTGGGTAAAATGTTAAATTGATTTACTTTTATTCTTTAGACAACGTAAGATATTAAAAAACTATAAATAATTTATAAGCACTTCAATGCGAATTTCAAAGAAGTATCAATAGAATCCAATAAAATATCGATGGCAATAAAAAAACTTGACTTTATATTCAATTTATAAATGCAACCAAAAGAAAATAAGAAATACGATGAGAAAATCAGATTGATATTGCGTTTAAGGTCAAATGAAGGTTGCTTGGACAGCAAAAATTAAAGGCAAATGTCATTTCGAAGTAGTTTGTCTTGAATGTGGATATGTTTAAGTCAGTGATGACTCACGAAAATCCTGCATGTGAGTTGTTTATCGAAAAAATCGGCTATTGGACGAAACATACAGTACTTTTAAATTCTTTAACGTTGGTCATTTTATTAAAAATATGTTAAAGTCACGAACTGAAAACTTTGAAATTTTTATGTGAGTAAACTTTTTTATATAATTTTTTTTTTTTTTTTTTTTTTTTTTTTTTTTGGTCGAAAACATTATATATGTTCACACAATTTTCGTTTTTTAAAAAATGTTAAAGAGAATGAAAATAATAGAGTAATAATTTTATCTCCATAGCGAAAATTACTATAATGATAAAATTAAAATTTTTGAAAGATTATCATTTTTGCCATGTTTCATTACAAAAATTAAATTTTATCCGATATGGAGATAAAATTAAAATTTTGAAACAAAATCTGGCAAAAATATAGAGAAATATACTAAAATATATTGTTTCAAAACTTTGTTTCCTATCTTATATATAAAAAGAAGTGCATATTTTGATGTCACCACTAACTGAAAAAACGGGTCGACCAATTTAAACCAAAATTTCAGTGTATTTTGGGTATGGTTCGTAGATGATTTATGTTTAGTTTGCACGAAATCGGTATAGTGGTTATGGAGATATGGCATTTTAAAAATTTTCCCATATACTCCCATACAAATCGTTAATGCGGTTTGGTGTCCGTTAAGATCTCAGGAACGGTAACCATATCTAACCATATATCTAATAATATATAAACAAAAATTGCCATACCCCCTATTACCGCCCATAAATTAATAAAAACGCTATATTTCAGACGAATTCGGTTATATTGGACTAAAATGTTATTTAGTTAGTATGGTTACTCTCGGCAAATCAACAAAAAATGGGAGTGGTCGAACTAAAACTGCGCCCACTTTTAATAAATTATTATAATTCTTGAGTTGTGCATGTTTTTATAATGAAACTTGGTGGATATGTGATATGAGACCAAGTAGTAGTCACTATATACATAAATGTTGCCAATAAAAATACCACAGATTACCAGAATGTTAAGGAATAACACTTCCTTGACCTTGCCTTGACTTGGTCTTGTCTTGATCAAGGTAACTTGAAGGTCAAATAAAGTTACGAAGCATTCTTCTCATTCTTCTCAAATCTTTAACATTTTTTAAAGAACGAAAATTGTGGGAACATATATTATGTTTTCGACCAAAAAAAAAAAAAAAAAGTTTTCTCACATAAAAATTTCAAAGTTTTCAGTTTGTGACTTTAACATATTTTTAATAAAACGACCAACGTTAAAGAATTTAAAAGCACTGTATGTTTCGTCAAATAAAGTTACGAAGCATTCATCTCATTCTTCATTCATCAAATTGATGTGTTTTAAAGATATTTTTATTAGAAAAAGGTTAAAGCAGGGGACCATGCTAGGATTCGAACCCGGGACTCTTAGGCGACAGTCAAAAGCGTTACCACTAGACTATCGAGGCCACGTTAATAGTTACTTACTATTCATTATTCTTCATTTCTCCACATATCACTCATCAATTAATGTTATTCATTCATCATTCTTTATTCATCATTCATCTTTCACCAAACATTATTTATTCATTCAGTCAATTATCATTCTTTATTCATCTTTAAACTTTCATTATTTATTAATCATAATTTTTCACTAATCCGTTCTTCAATTATCTTTTATCATTCATTATTTATAGTCATCATTAGCAAAACTTTTTACTAATCTCTTATGACCTTTGATAGTGATGCCTCAAAATGCATATACAATCAAAATCATTCAAACATAAGACTCATACTTTGTTTGGATTGACGTGTTAAGTTTTTAAACTTTTATCACGCCAGACAGTCAGCCGCATGATATTTTCCTAATCTGCAAGATTATGCTCTCTCTGCTACAGTCGGACTCTCACCATTATGAGCGTTACCAATGTTATTTATTTATTCAATACATTCCCCTTGAGGGCTTAATTATAACTATTTATAAGGCAAAAAGTCATTAAGTTACTATACAATTTTAAAAAATCATCCGATCCCCAGTGCTAACTGACCGCAAAGCTACTTTTATTCTGTAATACAGCAATACATATACAATATACATACATTGGCAGCAATGTTTCAAAGAAAAAACAATAATAAAGATAATCTTCAAATTACTTATGTCCTTGATTTGAGGGCATTTTCTCTAACCACATCCTAAATCCAACATTTCTACACACTGTGAATATGTGTGTGTGTTTTTTCTTCTATTCTTATGTCAATAACAAAGCATTTTAGAAATCATTATAATTAAAATTGCCGCTGCTTCGCTTATAAAAAAAAAAATATGTGTGTGTATACGTGTGTTTGCTATCCCAGTGGGCAAGTAAGCAAGTGCTACGCAAAAGAAGGCATTCCAGTAGTGTTATTATTGGCATCAATATACCATTAATAATCGCTATACTGATGATTGCTTCTGTAAGGCCTACTTTTGAAGGTTGTGAGTCTATTTATATCATTTAATATGAAGACATTTTAAAAAAAATTAATAAAATTTTAAATGGAAAATATAAATTTTTTAATTTAAAAATATTTTTATGGTTTTTATCTGAGCTCGGTTTTGGACTAAAGTTTGCGAATTTTAGCTCATTTCATATTATATTATATGAAAACATTTATATGGAAAAATTCTTATGGCCTTATTTTTTAATACGAACGCAGTCGTTTGCGTTAAAAATTTTTTATTTGTGTTTTTTAACTTTTCAGGAGAGCATTTTTATATTAGTATAGTGCCAAACCAAAATGATATATTTCATGCTGGTTTCTAAAATGTCTTACGAATTTATAAACATATTTTAAAATGACTTTCTCTGATTTCTTGTTGAACTTTTTTGTCTTTATATGGTCAGGAATGTAAACAGGCCTTCTAAAGAAGCACCTATTTTAACAGTTAAAAAGGAAGTGCAATAATGAGTCCTCTACCACTCATAATCAAAAAAATTATATATGCATACTTTTTTAAAAAAGTGCTTCTTAGAGCAGCGAGAGCGTACGGCCGTTAAATTTTCCCATTTCATACAAAAAAGAAAGTATGCTTGTATATGAGTGTGGAAGGGCTCATATGCATGTACCATAACCCCAAGTATTTTGAATAATCATATTCCTAAGTATTTTGAAAAATCATATTAATAGATCTAGTTCTTCAACTGTTCTTAGAAATTCAGAGCGCATGTTGAAACCATGGATGACTCGTAGCCTACTCGAGAAAATTAAGCTAAAAAATAAACTAAAAAGTAAATGCTAGAAACATCCGTTACTCGTATTTGTAAAAATTTCAGTATTGAAATAAAATCTTGTAGAAAATATTACTACCAAAACCAGATTATAATTGCACAAGGTAACCCAAAACAGAATGGAAAGTTTTAATAACATTTTAAACAGTAATGTATCCAATCAAGCGGAATCGTTGGTTTTAAATTATGGATATAATATCGTTACTGAGATAAAACAAATTTCGAATGATTTTTATAATCATTTTGCAACATCTAGGTAGCTTTTATTTCCAGAGGAAGCATGCATTAGCTATTCTTCCAATTTGACACACTTTACTAATGACAGTTTTAATTTTGAGCCGATTTCTGGACTTGAGCTACTAAGAATAATCAAATCCTTAAAAACTCAAACCCTGGTGGCAGTGAGGAGATTTCAAGCAATATTCTGAAAAATATTGCACTATATATAATTGATATTTTAAAACATATATTTAACTTAAGTGTCCTATCTGGAATATTTCCTCCTACTCAAAGACGCAATTGTTCTTCCGATATTTAAAACAGGTTGCAGCAGAGACACTAATAATAACAGACCTATCTGTTTGCTATCTTCAATTTCAATAATTTTTGAAAAAGCCCTTAAGGCGATGATTTTAGCTTTTCTGAACAAACAAAATTTTTTCAGTTTTTGTCAGTACGGATTTAGAACTTGTCTCTCCATTGAAGTCGCACTCCTTAATTTCTGTATATCGATTTACAAAGGTCTTGATGATAAGAAAAATTGTGCTGGCCTCTTTTTTGATATAACAAAGGTATTTGACATGGTTGATCACAATATTCTTCTGAAAAAACTGCATAACTGTATGTAAAACTGACAATTGGCTTATGTTTTTTTTTGACTTGCAGAAAGCAGAGAGTAAAAATTTGTAGCGAGGTAAGTGACTCTAAATCTATTAATATAGGAGTTTTCTAAGGCTCTGTACTTGGTCCAGTTCTATTTCTAGTTTATACTAATTCTCTTTTTTCTCTAAATTTTGCTTAACTTAATTGCAGATATAAATCATGACGTTTGTTTATTGAGAGTTTGGTTTGCAGAACAAAAATTACTAGTTAGCAGGAAGACTAAACTAAGTATTTTAGCCGATGTAATATAGTATCGCCGGAAATTGATATAATTTTGCATGGATTTGATTGTTGTCGATTTGGATTAACATCGGACAAAAGTCATAATCTAGGTTCAACCTAGGTAGAATTCCTTGCAGTAATAATTGCTTTGATGTCAAAAGAGTACCTTGCTATAAATATTTAGGAGTAATGGTTGATAAACATCTTACTTGGACCGCACACATTTCATTGTTGAAGAAATATCTTTTTTCTTCATTACGATGCATTTTTAAACTAAGACATGTTTGTTTTGAAAGAACATTAACTAAAATATACTACGGGACTTTTATATTCTAGATCTAGAAAAATATTTTAAAGAAGAATATTTTAAATTTCTAAAAATATTTTTTAAAAGAAGAAGGTATATGCAGAATCCCATATATGGTAAATACAACTTAAGAACGAACCAAAATTTTACCGTGACTTTTTCAGTTTTTCGCATTACTCACTATCGTAATTTTTTACGATTTTATCTAATAAGAAAACGTCTTGCAAAAAAAAAATTGGGTACTGTCTTAAGAAAAATAAAATTGTGGATCTTTGAGTTAGACCACTCGGAAGTTGAATTTTTGTTGAATGTTAATAAATCATTGTTAATTTTTATAAGTGTTTTTTACTAATATTGCTTGATTAAATTCACCTCACAAAACACTTTTTATATTAACACAATTTATTTAGTTTTATATATTTATTGAAGTGGCATTTAGCATTATTTATTCTAATAGCTACTTAATGTCAATACTATTCTTATAAGTAAAAATTATTCTAATGATTGTATAGTTTATTGAATAATTTGTCAAAACTTTTTTTTACTATGAGAATAAAGAATAATAATAATAAAAAATAAATAAAATAAATCTATGTGCAGGCCTGCTAAAAGCGCTTCGAACCCCTGACAATGCCTACTGGGGTGTTTTTACATTGAATACTTGCAGTAATGTTTTGCAAGTGTGTGTGTGTGTGTGTGTGTGTGTGTGTCTGTGTTTGTGTTTTATTCTACTGCATCATTTTGTCGAACAGAACAAGACAAATAAATTGTCTGCGGACATCTGCGCTCTGTTGTGTATGTAATTAAGTAATGCCTTCAGGGTTGAATAAAAGCCCTTGGAACTCGATTGAATAAGCGGTCAACATGTATCCTAACATACTACTACATGCATAGTTGTGTTTTCTTATATAAAAATATTAGAGATAAAATATTGTGGACTTAGTTCTAACAATTGTGTGAATTCAAACAACTAGTCCTACGCAAAGACGACATGGGATAACATATCCTGCGGCCGAGTGCATTGTAGGATATGAAAACAGCAATTTTATTTAAAAACATGTTTGTTTTTGAAACAACAAACATTTAAGCCAAATTAAGTTGCTCATTATTTAATCTAATGTGTGCAAGATATTTATTTTTTTTATTTTAAATTTTAGAAAAACAAATAAAAACTAATGTGTTGGGAAAAAAATGAAAATACCAAATGCACTGATTTTTTTAATAAGTTTTTTTTACAAAACCACATTTTTTTTCAATGAAAATACTCAATTTATTTTTAAAAAAAGATAAACTCTGCCTTAAAAAATTGCAATAATTGCAATAATCAAACTACTTTCATCGTAAGTCTACTACAAAACCATCACTTAAAAGCAATAAAGTTGAAAGCATTGATTGTGTATCGGAGTAAAAAAAGTAAGTCATAGTCAGATTTTACGGTGCTACCATAAATTTATTTAACTTTTTTCCCATATTTGAATTGTTCTTGACGTAAAAATAATTCATCGATTTTTTTTTTTGGCTGTTCAAATTGAAGTTTACATTGATGCCATAACCGGTCATTTGGAAACTGAGGCGTTGAATGCTATTAATGGCCAAAAATAAAAATAATTATGAACAACAATGTTCACTGTGCGCTTTAGCTCAAAAGTCAAGTTTGCTGCAAATTGCAAAAGCATTTTATTATGATTGCAGATTATAAGTTGGCCATTTTTCAAATAGCAAAACATAAATTTTACAACATAATATCATACTACTCTAGCATAAAACGTTCAAGTTCATTAAAATTTTTCAAGCTTTATGCTTAGTGCTTGGCACATGCGTTGTTTAAAAATGTTACTAGAAATAACATCCATTAACTAGCATCACGTAATTTTGTTGCACGTCGAGCACGTTCAGTGTCGTAACCTAACTTCAACGTACACCGTAAAGTTAACGAACGATGGCGGTGAATGCCATCTAACAAATAACTCAGGCTTAACCAAAAATATGTGACCAGTGACTTGAGGGATTGTTTCGTCAAGGTAGAATATTGTGCTAGTGAAAATTTGTTGAAAATTTTAAAGGACTCTTTTATATACGTAGTTACTTAAATATAAATAAAGCAGATAAATTAGTTCGGATGAAATTTTGATTACTTGAATCATTAATTTTCGTATTCTATGAAAAATTCTAAAAAAAACCTTTTCCGAAGGCAATGGATATAGTGATTTTTTTTAGCAAAATTTTGTTTAACCCTAGGATGTGCAACTGGGCTTTTCGAGGACCATTTTGATTTTGAGTAGTCGTCGTATTTTTTCTTGGCTCTGAGCACCAAAATATTTTATGCTAACTTCCGCTAATGTTTTCTTAACGTAACGAAACGATTTGGAAATATTTTGCATTTATTTCGTAGAAAAAACCTGACCTGTTTATATATCAAAGTCGTAAGTGAACCTACAGGGCCTCACGAGGCCCGTTCGTTAAATGTGTAGAGAATATAGAGAATCTGCTAAATAAAACATGTTCAAATACGATCGATCTCGTTTGGCGCTTTTATTACGCTGTGTCTGTTTTTTGTGTATATGTAAAGCTCTTGTGTGCATGTGGTCAATTTAGCTTTTACTATGTATATGAAAGCTCACTTCTTATGAGGCAATGAATATTTTATGAATTTTTTATTAGCAAAATTTTGTTTAAATAATTTCAATTAAATAAATTATATTTCATTAACAGTCAATTTTAAATGATGCAAAAAAAACCCACACTTTTATAAATATTAAAAGCTATTTTTGGCCATAATTGCCAGATGTCGGTCGGCCTTTATAGTTTAGTGAAGAGTGCGCTAGACTATCAACTCAGAGGTCCTCGATTCGAGTACGGGTTCAGGCATAGTTCTCTTTGCTTTCTTTGTTTTTTACTACATTTAAGAATCATTAAAACACAAAATCCACAGCTAAATTGTGGAAAATGTTGACTTAAAGGATCGGAACAACAGAGGGCTGGAAATGCTTGCCGAGGTTAAGGTATAACACTAGCCTCGGTTATAAGCAATTTAAATTTTCTTTCACGTTTGTTCCGCTTATTCGATAATTCACGTATGGTTCCAATGAATTTTTCCTCTTATAATCTATCCCTTTTCTTTGAAATGAAAGACCAAACGGTGTTTGTATAAGTAGCATACCTTGGTTCTTTGATCTTAAAAAAAAAATAATAATAATTGAGAAAAGTCTTAATTTTCATAAATTAAATAGTTAATTTACTATAATAGCAAATAAATGATGCTTAAATAATTTAATCCCACCAGAAAAAAGTTGCTGTTTACTTTAAGAAAATTTAGTTCAGGAATATTTACCAGCTGTTTTAATAGCTTTAAACAAACTAGTTGATTAATACACTATTTACTAAATCTGTACCTTATTAACTGGTTTGAAAAAAAATTGCAGTCCTATTTCTAGCAATAATATAATAATTGGACATGTTTTTTGCATATTTTCTTTGCATATTTAATTTTTATTAATTGAAGAGTCGCCGCGAATAACGTTGTAAGTGACAAACGAATCAAACATGTTTCTTTTTGCTTAATACCGTTAAAAAGGCTTTGACTTGGATCTGGATATTTTTTTTACATTTTAAATTTGTTACAACTCTTACACCTATAAAGAGGAAATTGAAATGATTCTAAGTGCGCCATTAAATGTTTTTTTTTTTTAATCCGGAAAACTTATAATTTTGTCGCTTACAACGTTATTCACGTCTACGCTTCAATTTTATGTTTAATTTGATAATAACTGTTATCCTTAATAATTTTTCAAAACTTTTCTTCTATAGAGTATATTAAGTAATTTTTTCTTACTTAATTTTATTAATTCTAAGTAATTAATTTTCTTTGGTTTCGTAAATAGAAACAACCGTGATCGTAAACAAAAATTGAAACAGCAACAAATATACCCCGCACCATCGAATGTTATTGCTGCTGCCAGGACTTCAAAATTAAAATTTTGCAGAACAGCAGCAAAATAATTTTTTGACGCATGCCACAATTTTTTTTTTAGACACCGAACATTGCTTTACATTTTTGTTATTTTATTATATTCCTGAAACTAGCCATGCATACAATATTTCTTTAACACAGGAGTACTCAGTCTATTTACGAAATTTGTATAAGCGCAAAGCACTGTGCAGAGTCTTAAAAAAATATATGGCATACGTCAACAAATTATTTTGCTGCTGTTTTTTGCTACAGAATTTTAATTTTGAAGTCGTAAAAGCAGCAATAAGGAAAATTGTAGCGGGGTATTTGTGTTACTGCTTCGGTTTTGTTTACGACCGCGAGAAATTACGGAAAAATTACAACAAATCAAATAATTTGCTAAAATAAATACAATTTTATTATATATGTTGCGAAAACTTCCAAAAAGAATATTTTTCGTAAATATATTGGCTTATAAAAATAAACTATCAGAAATCAAAGGTAGAAAAAAGGTCTTTCAATCTGTATCAAGAAATTTTAAATTGTTGCAATCGGATTGAAAAGAGTGCTGTTTTGTACCATTTTTTCGAAAAGCCCCAAAAACAACTCCCAGGATATATAAGTGATTGTTATAAAATAGACACGGTTAATTTTAAGAGTGAGACAAATAGGGTTTTGTTATAAGAAACCTTAACGTATACGTTTTATTGTTTTTTTATATTATTATAAAAAAGGTTTAAGTTTTGATCTCAATGACTTAAGAAATAAGTTAGATTTTTTTTTTTACTACATGTGTATTAAATAATCCGACATCTTTAGTAATAAAACTCATTTTCTGTTTGTTTGTTTGTTTGGCCTTTATACAAATCTAAACGGCTCAACGGATTTCGCTTAAACTAAGTACACATATTAAGTGTATCCTAACTTAAAATGTAACATACTTAGTTTTTGCCATGCCCTCTGCTAAATTTTTCAATTAACGTTAGTTTTTTAATTATAATACTTTTTAGTGTCGAAGTTTTTTTTTGTATTTAAATTACTCCAAAAACTAAGCTTCCCTAGCTCAAGAAGAGTCCCCAGTGAAGAAGAAATTTTTAGGCCAAATCGTAAGATTTACAACGCCATCACAAATAACGAATCGTTTTGATTCTATTTAAACTGTACTTTAATTGTGTCAGTCGCATCAACGGATGGACCACAAACACAATTACCGGTGGCTAGTCACACTCACGACCTCGGTGATGAAACGACGCGAATCGAAATCTGTCGGAGTTTTTTGTGTATAGAATTTTAAAAATTTTCTGTTATTTTGACATCAAAAATACTCATATATATTCAAAATTGTAAAAATTTTCAGTACAACGACCTTATCATAAAACATCGTTACCTAAGAATGAGAAAAAAACGACATGAAAATCAAAGTTTGGTATTTTGATGCAAATATCTCCGCTGTCCACTAATATATTTCATTCAATATTTTTTGGTCAAAAATTCAATAAAATCACATGTGTCAGTGTAGATTCTACACCAAAACCTTGCATGTATAATTAAATAACTACAAATTTTCGTTCCTACAGCATACTAAGTTTTAGTCTTGAAAAGTATGCTTGAAAATGTTCTAAATTAGAAGTAAGCACTGCATTACCAACAAAGTTAAAATAATTTAAAAAGTCGGTAACTATTAGTTTAGTTCTTTCGCACACACCCTAAACTTGAAGAAAAAACATAATGACACTTCCTGCACTGTTCTAGCAGTTTTTTCAGCTGGATTTATGTGAATCAACTGCTTACATCGATAATATTGTAACAGCTTGCTGTATATACTATTATTGGAAATTAAAAAGCGACTGCTTTTTTAACTTATAATTTTTTGCTAATTTACATTAAGAAACGATTGTACAATTTTTCGCATAAAAAGTGAATTCTGAAGATTTAAGAAATTGCATCAACAATCAGACTCAGTTTATTTTATTTTCTATTTTAGACACAAACCATTTGTTATTTTCCAACTGGAAATACTACCAGAAAATTTAGGAAGTTTGGTGTCCATCTTAATGTTTTTACAAATTTGATTTCCATATGCGAAAAGCAAGTAAAATTTTTACCGGTAAATTCAGTTTAAAGGCCTCTATCCAGCTCTCAAGTAATTACTTAAGAAATATTTGAATATATTTTTTAAGTAGAAAAAAGTAGTATGAAAGCAAATTTGACATCTGACAAAAATAAATGATTAATTTTTATTTTGGCAGAATATTTTTTCAAAAAAAGGCTGTCGAGCCGTTAGCTGATTATTTTGGTTTATTTGAATGGTGATCAGAGATTCGAATGAGAACATTCATAATTTTTGCCATTCGAATAAAAATCACCATCAGCTACAATCACACACAAAAATGAATGCATTCATACGGCTCAAGCTCGTAAACAACGGATTGCGAATGAATACAAAGGCAGCATTCAGACAATGAAGACATTCGAATGCTTCGCTTGAAACTCGAGTGTCTGCAACTCAATATATACACTTTTATACCTCCCTGCTCGTTCTCTAGCAACGCATTCCTCTTTGTTGTTGCTCCTGTTTGTTTCCATTTAGTTAATTTTTTGCGTACCCATACATAAATATCCGCGATAAATAGGTACATCAAATGTAGCACAGCAAATATAATGAAAGCTGCAATTCGTTAGAGTGACGCAATTTTTTTTTCAACACGTTCAGATGCTTTTCGTTAATCCGCCAGCCACGAAATAAAAATGCAATAGATACGTACGATATATTCTCGTTAGCGTTTTCTCTTTACTTCGAGAGCTGCATTTAATATATTTTTCATGGAGCAAATGAACATAAAAGCATAAATTTCCTTGCGAATGTTACTAATATCTTGCTTCGTTGTGCATTCCTGTGTCGTAGACGTTCGTTATCACGAGTGCTCTTAGGCTGCCCGCAGAGTAAACGCCGAAGCAGGCAGGCAAGCGCAGGAAACCTATGGGAACAAACGAGAAAAAGTTATTTCTATCTTGTTTCTTCGCAGTACACTACCTACGCCTGCCTGGTTCGGCGTTTACTCTGCGGGCAGCCTTATTTTGCAAACAGAGTAAACGCCGATTCGGACAGGCAGGCAGACAGGCGCAGACAGTAACCTGCAAAGAAACGAGGGAGAAATAAAGCCAAGCTGACTTTTATCTCGCTTGCTCACACAGTTTGCCTGCAACTATCTGCCTGCCTGCCTGAATCGGCTTTCATTCTGTCTGCAACCTTACGCTATAGCATTTTTATATGAAGCGATTGGCACATGTATTCACGTAGCCTTACATGTAGGCTATTCGGATAATCTGGGTTAACTTTAATGCAAAGTGCATATTTGTATCTCGTATATTGACGTGAAACTCTAAACGTCATTTGAATGTACTCAAGCTGTTCTCTCTCTGATGGTAATATTAGCGATCAGTGATATCAAAGTATTGCGATGTATTGCAATGTTTTGCTACTATAATCCTCAACTACCTGACAGTTGAAGTGTGTAACACACCAGAAGAATTAAATGACACTTAGTTTAGTGTGGTTAAGAAAAAATAGTAGATTGTTTATTTTTTTAGTTGTGAAGTTGCCCTAAATTGCTTAAAAAGGCTTACCTAGCTTACTCAATCGAAACCAGGCTAGGACGAGGCGAGTGCTAAAAAACGGTGGGTAAGTGTTTTTTTCATTATGTTCGCCGCAACTGCCGTAATTCATTATGATTGCAATTACAATACAATGTAATTCTTTAACGGCAGTATGTACCTCATGTGGAGACTCCATTAAAAAAGGGCTTATTTAACGACCGGAGGAAAAAGATTTATTATTAACTGAAAGTATCCACAGATGTCTACAGTATTTACCTAACATAAAAGTTCTAGATTATTATATATAGGTAGCTCGGGATCTCCTAAAACAGTGCTCATGGCTCTTTCCAGGAGCCTTAATCAGAGTTTTTCCTTCTTGAAATCTCAATTTTGGTGCATTTATGAAATGGGTTAGCATTCTATAATATTATCAGAATAATTCAGAAGAAAAGAAGTATTCGTTTCTACCCCGAGAATATGCATGTTAAGTAGACTAGGGAATGAAAGCACACTATTTTGAGTATGTTCATTTTCATTTTTTTTTTTTTTTCATTTCATTTGGTTTTTATTCATCAATCAAAAGATTTAACAATAATTTTCTTAATGGCTAGAAGCTACGAATACAAAAGACATTAAATACAAATTTGATTAACAAATGCTACATTCTGTTGTTCCTTATGAACAAGTGGCGAATGCAGTTACAAGCTTACAACAAATTTAATTCATTTTTCATTTTTGTGGGGTCATCGAAAAATTTGAATACAAAATTTATTAAACATAATGCAAACACAGTTAAAATTATTAACAAAACTGGAAATATACATGTATAAACCGATAAAAATTATTATTTGCCACAGTGTGTAAAGTAATATTATAGTGAGACAGAAATAAGGGTATGAATAACATTGAAATCGTAATTAAAAAGCCATGATTTCACTTCTTTGAGAAACAAGATATTGTTAGATATGCGACGAACATTATTTGGTAATCTATTGAAAAGTCTGGGAGCTGTGCAAGAGTAGAAGTAGAAAAAGTGCTGTAATTTGTGTGTAGGAACTTTAACAGTAATTTGATTATTTCTTCTTAAGTCATGACCATTCGTGGATCTGTTCAGCAGATAACCAGAGCAATTAAAAAATTGTTTCAGCACTCTATAGAAATATAGGTGCTTATGTGGTAAGACATTCAGGTTTTTAAACAGTGGAAAGCTTCTATCTAGTCGTTTTTTGTTACATATAATACGAACAACATGTTTTTGAGCGAAAAGGAGTGGATTAATTTTATTATCATGGGTACCTCTCCAACAGATTATGCCATATTGAAGTTTTGAATGGAAAATACCATGGTAAATGCATTCGAGCAATTTAGGCGAGCAAAAAGATTTTAAGAGATATATCTGTCTGATAGCACCCATGAGATATCTTTTGAGGGCAGCAGTATGGTCTAGCCAAGACAATTTCCAATCAAGTAATAAGCCAAGGTATTTAAAGGATTTAACGCAACCAACCGAAATACATTTTGCAGAGCATTGGCAAGAATCATTATATGTATTTAGGTTTGATGAAGAACTGCATATATCGCTGCTAAATGTGAATTTTTTGCAGCACAGTGGAAGACAAAATTTGGTAAATAGATATCGTTTCCAGCTACACTGAAGTGCATTATTTTAGTTTTATCACTCAGAACCAATTTGTGTGATGAAAACCAATGGCGCAGGAGGCCAAGGTCATGATTAATTTCAGAAGTTAAGTTTAAGGCAGAATCGCTTGAAAAAGTGCATGCCATATCATCTGCAAATGCTATTACTTTACTTGTAAATGGCAGACAAAATATTGAATTTATGAATATAAGAAATAATATAGGTCCCAGAACAGAGCCCTGTGGGACGCACCTCTGAAGCCACAATTATACAATTTGACAAGTAATATTTCGTGATCAACAGTATCGAATGCCTTTGTTATATCAACAAAAAGCGCCGCAGAGATTTTTTTAGTGTTTAAACCATTATAAACATTAGAGCAGAATTTAAGAAGAGCGTCCTCAGTAGATAAACCTTCTCTGAAACCATACTGACAACTGTTGAAAAAGTTCGATTTCGATAGAAATTTAAGCATTCTGGTTTTTACAGCCTTTTCAAAAATCTTTGAAAAGACGGGCAGCAACGAGATCGGTCTGTAGTTGTTGAGAGCAGTTTTATCGCCTTTTTTAAAAATAGGGATAACCATAGCTTTTTTAAGGTCATCAGGAAAAATTCCACACTCTAAGCTTCTGTTAAATATATAACAAAGGACGTCAGTTATATTAAAGACTATCTTTTTTATAAATACATTGGAAAAAAGATCATCAGGACAAGAATTCGAGTTCTTAATAGACATTATTATTTTAAAGAGTTCAAAAGATGAAATTGGTTAAAAAAAAATACTATTAGAGTGTGAAGGTTCCTTGTGTACGCATCTACATGAAGCATCGTTTGATCCATCATCAGCGACCACATCTTTACCAATTTTCGCAAAAAAATTGTTGAAAGCATTAGCTTTAGCACTAGAGTCATAGATAGGCTCTCCTTCAAAATTGATATAGGCTGCATACTCATTGCTATTACTTTTATTTAAGATATTGTTAACCAGCTGCCATTCCTTTCTAACGCTACCTCTGATTTTATTAAATTCACAAATATAATAACTAGTTTTACTTGCTGAAATTTTAGTAGAAATTTCTTTGCAAAGTTCTTTGTAACGTGTCTTAGCATTAAAATTACTAGGGTGCTTAGAGCATTTTTTAAAAAGTTTGTTTTTATGTTGAATAAGTTTCAAAAGTTCAGTTGACATCCAAGGTTTGAGTTTTTTTAACTTACTAACACGTCTTGTCACTTTAATAGTACACTCATTTACATGCCGAGTTAGGGTTCTAATAAAATTTATATAAGCTATCGATGGATCAGGTTCATTATAAACATCATGCCAAAACTCAAATTGAAGTCGCTCGTTTAATGCGGAAAAATTTGTTTTCTTACAGAATTCATTAGACTGCGGATTAGTGTTAGTAGGTCTATCAACATTTTCGAAGTACAAGCACGTCATACAATAATCAGTAATGTTGAAATTTGACACTGAACTGTGTACAGTAATATTTGCAGAAGGATTTAATTTCACAAAGATATGGTCAATACAAGTAGAAGAATTATGTGAAATACGAGTGGGTTCGTTTATACATGATTCTAGTCCATGCGCCGACAAAAAAAACAAGTATTTATCAACCATTATTGAATTTTCTAAAATATTTAGGTTAATATCACCTAGTAAAATAATGTGAGGAGACCTATCACTCGATAAAAGCAAATCCAGATCACTCAAAAACACGTCAATATTCGAATTATCATGAAACCGATACAAGCAAAAGAATGAATATATTTGATGGTCAATTAGGCAACAAATTTTAGTCACATCACAACTTTTAAAATTGAAACAACAAAACTCACAATTAAACTCTTCTTTCACAAAGACAGCAACTCCACCAGCAGCATAGTTATTGTTACAATTCGCATAACATTTAAAACCTGGAATACTGAACAAGGAAATTTCGAAATCATATATCCATATTTCTGTAAAAAAATGAAATCAGGCTTATTTTCGAAAGAATTAATATGTAAAAGAAAGTTGTCAAAATTTTTTCTTAAGCTCCTAATATTTTGTTGGATAATAAATAAACTGTTTGGGTTTTTTTTCTTATTGGATGAAACTAAATTAAAATTTAATGTATTACAGTGCGATTGAGGAATACTGAATAAGTTATCATGAGGATTCATATTTTTGTATATAGGTATAACAATTTTAAAACAAAAAACAAATTTAAAAATACAGACTTAAATGATTTTATTAAGATCCTCACATGAATTGATAACCACAGCATTATCACCCTAAGCACTAAAATTTTACCATTACTAACCCATAAATATTTGTAGTTTTTTTCTTTTCTAAGCTTTTGAGCATCGTTTAACAAAAATCTAGTATTAGATGAGAGACAGTCATTTATAGAAATATTAGAGATACGCTCGCAGTTAAAGAGCTTGGTATTTAAATAATTCCTACGTTTATATTTATTCTTCATGACTAACTTTTTACTAATACGCGATACAAACTTTACACATAATATGTCCCGCGAAGAATTAGTAGAAGCGGAACCCCTGGATTTATTAATGCGCTTAACGTAACAATCATCAATTTGCTCTAGTGTTACGTTAACGTTCAACCCATCTGAGAGAATTTTCATAGCGCAGTTGTAACAGTGGTTTTATCGAAGGCTGAGGTTAGCTCAGCCGCTCCAGGATCGCTCAAAGGATCCACAAACCTTTGATTAAATAAAAAGACGCAGTTTTCAATTTAAAGCTTAATTTTATTTACAATTATCAATCGCTTATTATAATATTTCGACAGCGTAAGATGGTGGTGCAGTCAGTTGCAGTTGGGTCTGGGTATCCGTAAAAGGGTTAAGAGTGTCAGCTGGTGCTAGTCGGCGGTCGGTTGTTTTTAATAATTTATTCTCGCTTCGGTACAAATATTTCCAGTATTCGGTATCAGGTTGTCGGTTTCGGGTAATCGGTTTCGGGTAATCGGTTTCGGGTAATCGGTATTCGATAAACTGGTTTCTCTGATGCTGCGAGTTCTAGACGGAAGGCTAGACGGAAGGCTAGACGGAAGGCTGATTAGTAAAAATATATATATAAATAAAATGATGGGTATAAAGATTGTGGCTCAATGATCAGAATCTGATCCGTGCGACAATCCGGTAGATAGAGTTTAAGCACAGTGCTGCGGCCCAATGATCAGGATCTGATCCGTACCGCAGCCAGCCAGACAAAACCTAAGTAAAAGACTGCGGCTCAATGATCAGAATCTGATCCGTGCCGCAGCCAGCAAGAAAGCTCTTAGCAAAAGACTGCGGCTCAATGATCAGAATCTGATCCGTACCGCAGCCAGCAAGAAATTCCTAAACAAAAGACTGCGGCTCAATGATCAGAATCTGATCCGTGCGACAATCCGGTAGATAGAGTTTAAGCACAGTGCTGCGGCCCAATGATCAGGATCTGATCCGTACCGCAGCCAGTCCGACAAAACCTAAGTAAAAGACTGCGGCTCAATGATCAGAATCTGATCCGTGCCGCAGCCAGCAAGAAAGCTCTTAGCAAAAGACTGCGGCTCAATGATCAGAATCTGATCCGTACCGCAGCCAGCAAGAAAACCCTAAACAAAAGACTGCGGCTCAATGATCAAAATCTGATCCGTACCGCAGCCAGCAAGAAAACCCTAAGCAAAAGACTGCGGCTCAATGATCAGAATCTGATCCGTACCGCAGCCAGCAAGAAAACCCTAAGCAAAAGACTGCGGCTCAATGATCAGAATCTGATCCGTACCGCAGTCAGCAAGAAAACCCTAAGCAAAAGACTGCGGCTCAATGATCAGAATCTGATCCGTACCGCAGCCAGTATGTATCTGCACTGACTAGTTGTCAGCGCAACCAAAATATTATACAGCAATGCTGTTGTGTGTGCTAAGGCTGAGGCTCAATGACCATAGACTGGTCCGTACCTCGTGCCTGGTGCAATGCACACACACTGAGCACTTATCTAGACGGAAGGCTCATTAGTACTGACTCAACGTCACCCTTATATATACTTCGGTGTAGAAACTAGTTGGGAATTATATGATTCCTCTTATATTTTCTTAATGGGGGCTAGTTGAATGGGTCGCCGTTGTTTGTGTGTCATTAATGTGTTTGGTTGTTGCGTATATAGGTACTTATTAGTTGTTTGTCTTTCTGTTTTCTTGCAGCTGTCTTACAGTGGTGATCAAGTAAATGTGTAACATGTATAACTAATAGTATAGTTGACAAAATCGTATTAACAGTAATATATATATAAATATTCTAATACAATTTGTGTATAATATTGTTGTAGTATTATAGATAATACTTATAATAGATAGTACAGTTGTGAAAAAAAAGTTATATAAATATTATAATAGTTTATGTATGTAGTAGATAATAAGTACAGTTGTGAGAATCAAAAGTAAAACTTATATATTTATAAATGTTGAAACTGTTGATATATGTAATTAAAAAAGTTATATAAATATTATAATAGTTTATGTATGTAGTAAGATAATAAGTACAGTTGTGAGAATCAAAAGTAAAACTCATATATATATAAATGTTGAAACTGTTTATATATGTTATTGTTATTATTGTAAAGTCACGTTACACAGTTAACAGCATTTGCGTTATTGGCATCAGGAACACCAACAATTTCGACATCAGGAACACCAAAAATTACATCTTTACATTATCTTATTTGTTGTTGCATTGGCAGCCTAGGCTACAGACCAAAGTCGCATAACTTTTACCATATAATGCTATGGTTAATATCTAATTAACCGAATTTAATTTCCGTTACGCTGGACTAATTTTAGTTTACGAAACAAAGATTTTTTTTCAATCATTTATATCAAGACTTAAACATGCAATTCAAACGATTTTAAAGATTTTTTTCTGTATGAATGGCATTAAATATAAGAAAAAATGGACTTGTAAGGGTATTGTTTTCTGTATCTTTTATTGTATTCGTCCCTATTCCTACTCGAGCATAGGATTTGAATAATTTTTGAGTTTGCTAAATGCTTTCTTTTGCATGGATTGCATAACTCTGCATTAACTCTACCTTACATGCATTTATATCATCATTTTCGTAAACAATCACCAAACTATAAGTAAGGAAAATAAAAAAAAAAATATATCTGAAAAGATACTTTCACAACTTTACTTAAAGAAACAATGCCTCGAGCATATCTTTCTTTTCAGTCCCAATGTTTCCGTGCCTGATTTTCATTGAAAAAAAGTAGTACAAATAAAAAATTTTTTCTTAAGATCTGCATTCACTTCTAAGTAATTTTGAAAAAAGAAAATTTCTTTTTGATTACTTTTCAGTTTTTTATATGAAAAATTTGCTTTACTTAACGCTGCGTCTGCACATAACAATTGTTTATATCCATATAAGTTGCCAAATTTTTTTCAACTTCAAGCAAATTGTCTATTGTGACGTAGGTGGGCTTAATAATTGCAAGACAATTGTTGTATTATTTGACGTTTCCCTTGGTTTTTAAATTTTTCGCCGTTCTTGTTCTTCACTTTCGGAAGAAAATGTCAAAAAATGTCAGCCTACGTCAAATCGTAAAACTGAGAATATATGAATGTGTTAGTAAAAAATGTGTGAGTGTATTGAAACTGTCATGACAATTTGTCTCGTGAAAACCTAGGGTAAGAGCTGGAAACAGGCCTTAAAACTAAAAAACAATTTTTTATTTTGAAAAAACTGTGTTAAAATTATTTCTCGGTAAAACAATCAAGGTAAATTTTAATGTTTTTATAGTGGTCTCAAACTCAAAATTCAACATGTTTTTAAAAATTCCAAAATTAAAAAAAAAAATTAATCGAGAAGTGAATATTAAAATGTTTATGTGAATGACTCTTGAGTTACACCGGGTATATCAGCTAGTAGTATATAAAAATTAAATTTATTTATTTTGCTTTTAAAATTTAAAACCAATATATTGGTATCAGAATCGGAGGGATTTTTCGCGAAACTTTAGAACCACTTGGAAGGGATAAAGAGAGCCAAAAAGATATTTTTACACAAGTATTCGGAATTTTTAGCAAAATTAAAATCACATCACTGGTTTTACGCATCCCGTTTTATATGACTGAGTATATTTAATTCATTATAAAGGTTTATTTTAAATAAAAACCTTTGATTTATTTTTGTTGCTCTAAAGTGCACTCTGATTGAGCAAATTACTGATTGAAGTATAATCAGTTTTGATTGCTTGAGAAATTTGAATATTTTTTTAGTACAATCAACTTAAGTTATTGTGGACGATATGTGTTTTTATTCAGATTAGAGAGTTACACCCCGAATAACAGTGTGTTTTATATATATATTTTCTTTTAATGAATGCAATCATAAAACAGGGTGCTTTCAACAGGTTTGATTGCATAAGATTGCTAACTTAACAGTAGTTATTTTAGTATTACTTTATCAGTTGTATCAAAACTCAACCAAATAGTTGAATTTTACTTACTAGTGGTATATAAAAATTAAATTTATTTATTTTGCTTTTAAAATTTAAAACCAATATATTGGTATCAGAATTGGAGGGATTTTTCGCGAAACTTTAGAACCACTTGGAAGGGATAAAGAGAGCCAAAAAGATATTTTTACGCAAGCATTCGGAATTTTTAGCAAAATTAAAATCACATCACTGGTTTTACGCTTTTCGTTTTATATGACTGAGTATATTTAATTCATAATAAAAGTTTATTTTAAATAAAAACCTTTGATTTTTTTTGTTGCTCTAAAGTGCACTCTAATTGAGCAAATTACTGATTGAAGTATAATCAGTTTTGATTGCTTGAGAAATTTGAATATTTTTTTAGGTACAATCAACTTGAGTTATTGTGGACGATATGTGTTTTTATTCAGATTAGAGAGTTACACCCCGAAAAACAGTGTGTTTTATATATATATTTTCTTTTAATGAATGCAATCATAAAACAGGGTGCTTTCAACAGGTTTGATTGCATAAGATTGATAACTTAACAGTAGTTATTTTAGTATTACTTTATCAGTTGTATCAAAACTCAACCAAATAGTTGAATTTTACTTACATAAGAGGAGTAAAGTTACAGTATCACTACAAAAGTGTCAGTATAATAAAACAACTTATGTAATAATATTAAAATAATTTAATTATAATATTATAACAATATTGTAATTTACTACAGCTCTAGTAACTAGCTAAGCTGTTGCCTACAGTTCCCAACTAAGCCGTAAACCACTGCTCAGTTTTAATTTAAACATTTTCTGCTTTACTACATATAATATAAAACATAAAAGAAATAAGTTTTTCTTAGTATCGTATAAAAACGCAAAAACTTAAGAAAATACTTTGTTGTGCATTATTTTTGTGAGTAAAGTTTTTATGAAGTTTTCTCAAAAGTTTTTGCTCTAGGACAAAATTGCTTACAAATTATTTGCTTTGGTCATAAATCATTGCTTAATATTATAAAATGGTATTTTCAATGCTTTTAAAATGTACTCTGAAAAAGAAAACTCTTAGCACTTCATTGTTTTCTTGGGACTTGTATGAAGTAACAAGTGTTGCCAGATTTTTCAATGACCCAGAAAAGTAATGGTTTGTTGCTGTTGCTGAAAGTGCATGTCGTGTCGTAAAATCGCAGCTATAAGGCAAACACTTAGCTTGAGGAAAATGTGAAAAATGCATTAAAGAGGAAATGAAAAATAAAAAAAACAGCTTAAGTGTCCTACATATTATAAAAATGTATTAAAGAACGTGACTGAAGCATAAGAATCGATATGCATACTTCAAAACGCAGTGAAAAGAGTTAAAAAAACCCCAAAGGTTGGCAAATAATATTTGTAAGGTTCAACGCAAGTCATCTTAGAAACATGAATTTGAAGCTACATAATTATCTTATTAACAGATATATATTAAAATAAATTTAAGTTAAATATGAATTTAAAAACCACGAGCTAAGAATTAAAAGTGCCACTTTATATACTAAATAAAAATACTTATATTTTCAGCTTGTATTCTTTTTCTATTATTACTTCTGTAGGTACTATTAATGAGCAATAATTTGTGCTGAAATTTCATTCATGAAAATATTAATAAATTAATTATTAATGAAGCTATAACAAATTAAGAAGAACTCGCTGCTCTTTCTTAGTGGCTATTTGCAACAATTTGAGCTTTTGGCAACCAAGCAAATTTTGGTTTTGGAAACACAAATATATTTGCGACTCTTCAAGTAAATTACAATATCTACATTTATATTCTTTTATTCATTATCCCTAATTTATATTCAGTTAGCGTGCGACGTCTGATGCCTTTTAATGGCGGCCACGCAGTTTTTAATATCTATGCAAATTAACAAAATTTTGAAGCCCTGAAAATGTTTGCCCTTCATAATGATTGTTTTTTGTTGCTGCTCTTGTTGCCTTTCGTTGGTTTATTGTTTTCTTTAAACCATGTGGTGGAATGCAGGATAATTTGTGATTCATAACTTTTGTCTCTTTTGCTGTTATTGGAATATGGGGCTTGCGAGGGCAGCCAACTTTTTCAAATTAAAGACTTAATTAATTAATTTTAGTTAATTTAAAACTTTTTGAAGCTCAACTGAGGGAGCATTTTTTTTTGTTTTGTTTTGCAAGTAATTATAAAAATGTAGTTTGATGCTTTGATTCGTCACTACTGTGGCTCTAAGAAAATACTTACGTCTTATTGTTTTGTTCGAAAGATTAGAGAAAGAGGGGGGGGGGGTTTAACTAATTTTATAGCTTTGGACATTCTTGAAGTTATTCCTGAGGCATATTTGTGAGAACTTTCCTGATAACTGGCAGTGCAGATGTATAAAGAAAGTCAAGCATTTAAGTTATCTTGATTAAAAAAAAAAGAAAGAAAAAATTGGAAAAATTTTACACTCAATTGTTTTAAGGGCATATGACTTGATAGTGCTTTCTTAGCTTTAGTTGTCGATAATATTGTCAAATTTTCTTTAATATATATAAAAAAACAGTTAGTGATTTCAGCTGTTGAACAAAATTTTAATGAGAGTCTAGAGCTGAATTGCAAATCTTACGCTGCCAGCAAAAAAGTTAATTAAAACATTTTTTTTTTTTCTTATCATTTCACACCCGACTATTTTTATAATTCAAGTGTTTATAAATTTTAATTCACTTTTTGCAAATACTTCTTGTCCTAATTGTATTCTGAGACTTTTAAATAATACTTTGTGATGGCACCAACAACCCTTCATAATATGTATAAGCACCTCGTTTGCCTGAAGGCGGGTTATTTTCATTAACACATTTACACCTAAGCTCATTAGTTAATTTGGGTTTCATGAAAACTTTTGGTTGAAAAAACAATTTTTATACTGTTTAAAAAAACACAATAAAAAAAAACCAAATGTCAACACAATGTCCAGATCCCACCTTATATTAGCTACAAGTTTTTGTTTCTTATTTTTTGTGTATTATTATTGAAAGCGGTTTTATTTTCTCAGAGTTTGCGAAACAATTGTTGCCCCTTTGGTTATACGCGTATGTAAATAAAATTAAAGAAAAATAAATTCATAAAGGCAAAAGTATGAAGCCGTGCGTTTGTTGAACTAACCTGGTGTTAATTAAGTAATCTAATAAAACTTACTTTAGTTAAGTTATTCTTTAGTTAGTATTTGTTTTAGTTATTCATAAATTTGTTTTTATATATTCACTGAAACGTCCATTTTTAATTAAGAAAACAAATTGCATATTTATCCTTAACATTACCCAAAAATAAAAAAGAAGTATTTATTATACAAACTTTTCTTCCTCCAATTTAAAACTTTTAAATCATGAACATAAATGTGCTTTTAATTTCGTTTGATAAGAAAAAAGGAAAGATATGTAGAAAATTAAGAACGTTAAACCATGGCCTAGTCGAGATTTGAAACAGGAAAGCCTAGGTGACGGTCAAGCGTGCAAATGCTTGACTGCCGAGACCGCTAAAGGAACTTAACCTTGAAAATCTGGTATTTGCAGACCTTGGCACCAGCAGTTTAATTCTCTAACAGAAAGCCATTAAAAAATTGTTTATTGTTCGTATTAATTTGAAATGTATTTTGCTTACAGGTTCACGTAGAGTGAAATTTTTTACTACATTAGCCCTTAATATAATTTTTGCCCCCTTCAGAATAAATTTTTCATATTTTGCTGGTTTCAATGAGCTGCTTAGATGAAAAATTTTCACTGTCAATTAATTAGGCTCTTATCATGAGCTGCGTTCGATCTTCGACTGTAGTCAAATGGCCTGATCGAACGAATTTGCATTTGGTATTATAACGTGCTTTCGACAAAGAGTAGCGCTATTGTGAATTTCGTTCATATTGTTTGTTCACGGTAATATATTTTTATCAGGTGATCGTTGTATTATTTCAACTAAATACGATTGGTTTGAAAGTTGATTGCAAAAAATAAGACAAAAAAGTTATAACTATGACGAAAATAATTTCCATAAGATTCGACGCTTCGTCAGAAGAGGATGAAAGCTTGACGGAACTGGCTAGAAGTAGAAAAGGGTTGAGCAACGCTTTCTTTAGCTTATCTTAAGCCACTTTGCTGTTTTAACTGGTGGTCCTAAGCAATTTAATTCCAACGTGAGTTCTTCCCATGTCTTTGTCGCCTGAACTTTGGAACAAATATCCTTTGCAGTCAAAGTTTGCCTCCATCAATAAGACCAGTTTTTCTAACTGTGATTTATTGCTCACCACCTTAGACCTGCATAAAAATTACAAAAACAGTTCAATATTAGTTTTTAGTCTTTAAAAAGGAAAACGCAATCACAAAATACTTAAATTTTTAACAATTATTGCTAAGCACGCATCGCATCGAAAGCAAAATCCTATTCGACTGAAAATTCGATGAGCAACCAACATTTCGATAGGATTGCATTGCTCATAATAAGAACTAAACTTTCGATACTCGTTGTTCGATAACCAGCGAAGATCGAACGTCGAAAGCAACTCATAATAAGGGCCTTAGGCTTTCTTTACAGCGTGTATCAAAATAACTGTCGCACCTATTTTTTTGGATACATGGCCTCCACTTTGATAATAATAACCAAATTTTCATAAATTTAGTAATTGTAAGCGTTTGAAGAACGTTTGAACAAGGCAACAACAACAACTCTGTAACAATTTTTTTTATTGATTTAACCTCAGCATTTTACCTAAAACTAAAAACTTTTGATATTGAGCAAATTTTATGCATTACAAATTAATTTTATATTTCAAGGCTTGAGCTGTAAATATTTCCAAAATGCCACAGATATGAACGGTTTATTTAATTTTTGTTTTTATTTTTTGCAATGCATATCCACGTACGTCAAGCTTTGTAGCATAATTGAGCAAATGACTCACAAAACCCAAAACACATATATAATAATAACGGTTGTATATAGCAGTTATACAATAATAATTCATAGAAGACTGTCTGTTCTTGACAAAATGAAAACTAAAAAATTGTAAACCTTCTGCATGTAAAACTTATAAAAAATTATTACTTAAAAAACCATATCTATTTGCTCACTTCTGTTACATACTGTATATAAAACTTTTTTCTGGTTCAAACAAAGAGATTAATACATGACTTTAATTATGAGTTATTTAGATCAAGTTAATTTTGAAGAAAGCAACAACAACTTTGTATAGAGTCAATCACACAGCAAACTAAACAGACTGTTTTTGATGCTACCATTTCCATCTTCTATAGTCCTGAGCGAGCAAATTGTTGCTGTTGTTGTCTTCTTCAAAACTTTCTTAATCTAAACAGCTCATAAGTCTAAAAAAAGATCACAAATAATTACACTGTGTGGCACGAAAATCTGTATTTAATAAATTCACCGTTTTTCACTAAATATTAATGTGAGGAATCTCGTGGTAATATCCGTTTCTCCACGTTACCGAAGACTTTAGAGCAAAACATTTTTTTAATTAGTCCAAATATGCACTCATTTGCATGTTGAGAACTCTTGAACCATTAAGATTTTTATTTTGGTCTTTTCAGAAAAATTATTTCTATTATCCTTGCCAACAACTTTTTTGAACAAATATATAACGAAACTTAAGAGTTTTAATAAGCGACATATGTCTTGCCCGCTTTCAACACTTCAAAGCAAAAAATGTTACTCATACGCAATGTTGTTCGATTTTTTTTTTTTTTTTTCGTTTGACTTTTTGTAAGAATCACTCGATAAGACCCACTGGAAGCATATTCATTTATTCAGTAAAGTTGTTGGCCAGAATTATAGAAAGAACTTTGCCCAAGAAACCAAAATGAAAATCCTTATGGTTCAAGAGTTATCAACATGAAAATGAGTGCATATCTTGAATAATTTTTGATATATCTTAAAAAAGAAAATTTTGTTCTAAAATGTTCGGTAAAGTGGTAAAACAAATGTCACCACGAGATTCCTTATACCAAAGTTAAGTGAAAAAGTTTAAATTATCAAATACAGAATATAAAGAATAATAATTTCCACAAATACACTTCCAAAATTAAAACTTCCTGTTAATTTTGAAAACACCTTCAAACCTGAAAACTTTCCAGCAGAAAACACGATGTAGCAACATAGAAGAATAAAGTCAAACTGTTGTTTAATAATAAGAATCTCTTAAAACACAAATCAGATTATGTCGAATAATTACTGCTTACATCTCGCTTACAGAAAGTTCTACATTACAGTGTCATCACCAACAAATTTTTACAAGCGGGGTTGTCTGTCTCTTGCTTTTTCACAGATGCTCCTGCAAGTAACGTTCCTTTTTTAAACATCCATCGTTCAAGCAGACAAGAAAACAATTGAATTTAAATTTACAGCAGGTATTTATGAAAAAACAAAGGCGCAATTACAGCAAATGTGCAGCAACAACAACACAAAGCTAAAAACACAACAGCGAAGAGCATCTATAAGCAGCAGAATATCATTGAAAACATTCCTAATGAGATTATTTTCAATTTTTCATGCACTCTACGTTATGCAAATTTAATGTCTGTCTGTCTGTTTGTGTACTTTGAAGTCTTTTTGCCCTGCTTTAGATATATATGTCTATATATGCATGTCTGCAACGTTGTTTATGCACTGTCACTTTAGTGACTGGAGCAGCGCTCATGACGCGGTTCGGGCTATTAGTGTGAGTGAGTGATTGAATATTGTTAAGCAGTTTATATGTATGTGGGTAAAAAAATAATATTTCTACAGTTGCTTCAATTTCAAAAGTCAATAGTTATGAGAGAGAGAGAGTTTAAAGTGGCAATATATGTACAGCAAAAAGTCAATAAGAAAAAAAAAATTAAATCAGAAAAAATTTTGAAATAATGTGGTTAGGACTTACTGCAAAACTGCACCCTGTACATCATCATAATAACATTTGCATAAAGTCAATTTGCGCTTGATTGTCTTTGGTTCATAACATGCTTTCATACAATACTGCTCAAGGACATGAAGAACGTCGACAAATGGACGGAAAAAAACCATTTTTTTTTTCCTTCCAGCTCATACTTTACATTTTATATAAACACCATTTTCCAGCAAAAAAAAAAGAAAGAAAAAAATAAAGAGAAATATGTATGAGATGAAAAAGATAGCAGAAATATCTATGATTGGCGAAGGCATACATATAAAAAAAAATTTTTGACCCTAACAAGCTAGCAGCTCTATTATTGACCAGTATTTACACTCTGCCTGCCCCTCGACTTAGCTTGGCGCAGCATGATTTTGCAAATTAAACTAAAATCCAAGCCAAATAAACCATTATGTTTATTCTATTGATAAGTTTATTTAAGATTTTGAGGAGATTAAAAAATTTACGTATTCCTCACATTTGAACAACTATCGAAGAACCATCGTATCCTTAAAACTCTATTCAAATAATATAGCGAACTTTGTGCTTCCTGTGCTTCCATCGGTATCTATTGCAAAACTTTTCTCTATTCTACACATAGCTGCATACATTTGTTTAGTCAATTCGGTAAAGTTGGCAGCAAAAGAACAACATAAAGTGAATAAAAAGAAATGCTAAACTAAAATTGGAAAATTGGATATTTTCAAACTCGTAAATATAAATAGCAATAATTCCTCGAATTCTTGCTATATATTCTAAGTTTAATCTTGATTTCAATTCAATTTTGCTTTAATCGAAAACAAAAGCACAAAAAATAATAACAGACCATGCTAGCGATATATAAAAAGGTTGCTGGAAAGAAGCAGAAAGGAAAACACAATGAAATTGATGGAGTAATGCGTGTGAATAAAGTTTGAAGCAATGCTGCCCGTTGTGATGTGAAATTTGCTCTGCTATGGATATGGATATGCCGAAAACTATTCTCAACTATAGGTAAAAGAGTTTGAATTCAAACTTGCTTATTAACCGTGCCTTTTTAATGATAGCCCACTCACATGATAAAAATGAGACTGTTTTCCTGAGGTCCAAAATGAAAAAAAAAATTTAATGATATTTTTGGGACCTATTTAAGGACAAAAATTATAAGATTATTTTGAAAATCCTCTGCGGCATGAGCGTACGCAGGGGGAAAATCGGGGCACTTGCCTAGGCATTGAACAAATTTTAACACATCTTCTGATTTTAATTAATCTGATTTTTTTTAAAAAAGTCAATATTTAATATTTTTTTACCAATTTTATTTTGATCAAAAATAAATGTTAAAATTTGACTTTTTTTTTTTTTTTTGATCTAAAATAAATGCTAAAAGTGGACTTTTACTTTTTTGATCAAAAATATAAGTTAAAATTTTGCTTTTATTTGTCTGGTAAAAAATAAAAGTTAAAATTTGACTTTGATTTTTTTGATCATATATAAAAATTTAAATTTGACTTTTATTTCTTTGATCGAAAAACAGTTAAAATTTTACCTCTATTTTTTCGATCAAAAGTAAGAGTCATATTTTAATTGCTATGTCATCTGCTTGCAGTTGCTGTTCCAGTTGTTTGCAAAATAAATGAAAATAGAATGTGCAATGCTAAGCAACTAAGCGATGCAATGCATTGATATGAAGATCCATAGCAATGTTTTTACCTCTGTGCAAAAATGTTACGAATATAGGTTCAAAAGAATAAAAAAGTGTACGATATTAATTTTTTTGAAAATTTAAACTATTATAATAGTTAATAAGAAATAGATCTGTCAAATTTTTAAATTTTATTTTTGATCGAAAAACTAAAAGTAAAATTTAAATTTTTTTTTTTGATCGAAATGAAATCAGTGTACCAATTGCGACACCGCGCTCAATTTTTTTCGCAAACGCGGCTGAAAAATACTGAATATTAAATAAATAAATGTATTTAAATCAGCGATTATTTGTTGATTTTTTTGAAAAAATCATAACCGTAACGGTCACTGATTTAAATAAATTTATTTATTTAATATTCAGTATTTTTCAGCCGCGTTTGCGAAAAAAATTGAGCGCGGTGTCGCAATTGGTACAAAAACGCGTAATATGAACACGGTCTTATAAATAGGATATCATTCCATTTACCCTTTTTTTTAAAAAATGATTTTTTGCGTCTTTGTGTGTACTTCTTATATCATCTCACAAGTTAACGTGAAACCACGGTTGCCACCTCAAATTTCCATTAAAATTACCTTTTTCCCACCAGAACAAAAAAAAATTACCAAAACAATTCCCATACCAAAATACTAAAAAAAATCCCACGGCTATTAAAAAATACCACAAAAAATACCACAAGTGTTTAAAATTACCACAAAAATACCACGCTTTAAAAAATACCATAGAAAATACCATACGCATTAAAAAATACCATTAAATTTATTAAAAATGTAAATATTGCATATTTTTTTACATTGAAACGCTAACAAATATAACACGTTAAATAAATAAAACATGTACAACTGTGATCAAAAATAGCAGTAAGACAAAAATATTAAAATTAAAGCGTTTATTAAGAAAGTCCGAACATGTTTTTATTTTCAAAATATGCCCAATTTAATTCAAAACAGAGTTCCTAAAACAAAACTATTATTCTGACTGACTGAATTCAAAGGTTGAACAGAACAGAACCGTTATTTCATTTAAAAATTTTGCGACTTAATTATTTGTAGCATTTCTCAATTAACCGTGCTTAGCAGCAAAGAAATAAATAAATAATAATAAAAGAATATATAAGAAAAAAATGTTCTGCATTCCACTTCCGAGTGGAAGTTAAAATAAATCATAATTGAATACGATATTTGCTGTTCTATATAACATATATAATTTTTTCCGTTATACAATTGATTATATTAATAAATTAAATAAAATACAAGAAGAAAAAAGTGATATGTAGAACACCAAATATCGAATTCAATTATGATTTATTTTCACTTTCACTCGGAAGTGGAGTGCAGAACCTGCCTGATAATTGTTTTTGTGTTTGATTTTAATTTTTATGAATTAGTTTAACGCACTGCTATTTTTTTGACTGTACACTCAAAAAAAAGTTTATCGGAATATAAGAAACAAGGCATCATATTAAGTGAAAAATGGTATTGACTTTGCTTCAGAGAATGCTTTTCTCTAAATGTGATCCCAAAAATTCCCTAAAAGTGGCAAAAAGCTTCCATGAAAAAGAGAAATAGTTTCTCATTAATAAAAGACACCTTCTCTTTAATAGAAAAATATTTCTTTATAATACGTTCAACCGTTTTCTTTATTGTATAAATTTTCCCCAAAAACAGAGAAATATTTATTTAATTTTAATTAATGTTTCCTTTAAGTTGCGTTTGTAGTTTCTCACAAAAAATAACTCTGTCTTTAAAAGAAAGATATTTTTTCTTAACATTGATACAACATATTTCTTTATTGCGTACATTTTTCTTTAAAACACAAGAAGTATATCCGCAATTACGATTAAAAAATTATTTTTGTCAAACATTTGTTTTAACTCAGTTCTACGCAAAATAGAAGTATTAATATCAAATTGTGATTCGGTTTTAAAAATTTTAGTTAAAAATGTGTTAAGAAGTAGAATTATTGTTGTGGCATTGTTTTTCGGGACTCTTTATAAATATTCCAGAAATTTATTCTGAAAAACAATTTTGTAAATACATCCAAGGAAACAGTAGTAATAAACAACATCACTTTGTGTAGCTTTGTTTAGTAAAAAAAATCTTTTGAAGGAAAAATCATCATAATATGCAACACTTGCTTTTCAACATTAATCAATTGCTCTCACGGTTTCAATTTTTTTTGTAAATCATTCAATATAAGAAAAATATATCGATTTTTGAGAAGACGCCTTTTTAATTTTTGAGAAAGGATTTGTTATTATTGAAGAAAATATTTCGCATAGTGAATTATTTATCAACAATAGAGAACATTTTTCATATTCTATAGATTTTTCTCTATAAATGAGAGTTTTTCAGTGGGAGAAAAATACTTATCATTATTAAAGACATGAAATATTTTAATTTCCCACAAGGAAAGAAATATTTCTTCGAATATGTAAAAATTTATTATAATTGAAGTAAATTTTATTTGATATAAAGAAAATTTCTATTATCGAAATTAGAGAAATTTTTTATCACAAAAAGATAGGTTTTTTTTAGTGTAGTTGTATTTACATTTAGCTGTCGATATCTTAATTTTGTTCATTATTTTAAATTCGTACATATTATTTTTAAACAAATTGTAATGATTTTTGTTAAATACAACCTTGTAAAATTTTTTGTTTGCGATAAGCGTTTTGCATGAAGAATAGCGGCGACCAAATCCGTCGAAGCTATGTTTCTAAGTGTAGTTTTATTTAAATTTAACACGTTCAATGTGTTGCTGCGTTCGCTATTTTCTAATTTGTTCATAATACATTCAATATATAACAGGTGTGAAAAAGCGTGCGGAGATATTTGTGCAAAAATAACATTTTAAAACTGTAAGGAAACAAAGTTTTGTGCAAATATTGATTAAAAATCCTTAAAAATTACAAAATTCCCAAAAAAATCCCATGTGAATTAAAAAATACCATGAGAATTTTTAATTCCCACTACAATTAAAAATTCCCAAAATAAATCCCACTCGAATTAAAAAATACCATGCTGAATTAAAAAATACCATGGGGATTTTTAATTCCCACGGCAATTAAAAATTACCAAATATGGGATTTTTCTACTAAAGGTGGCAACCGTGCGTGAAACCCATTAATCAATAATCAATAGCAAAAAAAACGTCAGCTAGACCAAAACTGCGGGAATTTCAAAAAGCACGTAGGTCACATACTAGTACAAGTTTTTTGTCTCTCCTGAAATGTTATGTAAATTTGAGTTATGGTGTTTTTGAAATACCCGATTGAAATGCAAGTAAGTATTCGGGGACTTGGAAATATGTTACTAAAAATACTTTTTAAGATTTCGTCATACAAAAATTAAAAAAAAAGAGTTAGAATTTGGGGACCTGAGTTTCGTACCCAGCTCGGGCAAAAAAAAAATGTAATATGCTGATACCGTTTATGGATCAACTTTTTTATGGTAACACGATTTCATGGTTTTCATGTTTTGATTGAAACTGCTTTTCTTATAGTTTCTTTAATCACCTTAGAAAAAATCACTTTTCTAGAGATCATCATTTTGGGTTTGAGACTGCTGAATGATATTAACATTTTGTAGATATTGTTCGACTGTTTACGGGTAAGGAAACCACCTTTAAAGTTGCTGGTGAGGCATTTAATGTATTAACATAGTATAATGTATATAAATATACAAAATATGTAGCTATATAGTAATATATGTAGCTTCCAACTATAAGGTCTACTCATGTAGTATAAATAATAATTTATTTTTTTTTTATATCTCTCTTAATTTTTAGTTTAACTATCCATATATTTATTCCTGTAAGGGTCCCACTATTCCAGCAAATTTACAAACGCAACAAAAACACGTGATATATCATAATAAAGGTCTTGGGCTGTAGGTACGCACACAATTGTTAGATTTTTAATAGGTGATATTGTTTAGCAGATATGAGTGTTTAAAGTTCAAAAATGGCAAAAAGACTTAAGACACGAACTCGCTTTAATGTTAATGAGAAAGCGTGATTCCATAGACATTTTTTCATCGATTTTTTTGTTCCTTTTCTTATGTTTTACTTTGGTAATAGTTCTTAAAAAATAGTTTCAAAGTTTAAAGTCTATTGTTAATAAATATTTTAAATATTTAAATGAAAAGAATTTACCTATATATTAAGGTAAAAAAAAACATTTTTTCGACACTCATATTCTGGCAGTTGGATTCAAGAAGATCTTAAATCCAAAAGGATATCGAAATCGGTGGAACCATCATCCAGCGGTTTTGATTTAAAAAAAAATCACTTTTTCGCCAAAAATCACCGGTTTTTTCGCCGTTACTTTTTATCAATCTAAAATAACTACCTAAAAAAATGGGTGCAAATGAAAGGTATCTGTGACACTAAAGTTGTAAATAGGAAGATTTTTAGATTCAAGAAATTTTTTAGTGCAACAGTGTTCAGAATTCAGTCAATATTTTGGATACTTTTCACTAAAATCGCTATGTGTTAATTTTTGATTGTTCACCACGAAAGGTGAAGCCTCTTCAAAGCCACACCATTTTAAAAATAGTAAATTTCTAAAATTTACTGTAAATTAGTGGATTTATAGATTTTTGTGAAACATACCCTTTCAAAAATACTTTCCGAAAAAGTCAAAAAAGATTCCACTGTTTTGATTTTTTTTTTTATATATATATGTATATATCAATAGATTACACCAAATCTTTTTGAAGAATACTTAATTTTTCCAAATTTACTGAAAAATGGCAAATTTATAGCGATTTAAGCACTGTTGCACTAAAAAATTTCTTGAATCTAACCATCTTCCTATTTGCTACCTTGGAGTTCAAGATACCTTTCATTCACACCCAACTTTTGGGTAGTTATTTAAGATTGATAAAAACTTACTGCAAAAAAACAGGTGATTTAAGACGAAAAATTGATTTTTTTAAAATCAAAACCGCTGGATGACGGTTTCACCGATTTCGATATCCTTTAGGATTAAAGATCTACTTGAATCCAGCTCCCAGAACATGAGTGTCGAAAAAAGTGTTGTTTTACCCCTGAACAAAAAGATCCACCTTAATATATATATATATCTCAGTTTGGATTTCTGTGATGTCAGGATTGGCAGGGTCTAGAATGGTAAATGAGATATCGAAAGAAAATGCTGGATTGCAGTGAAGGCGTGACTAATTTGGTTGGTTTTTCGATTAGTGACCTTTAACACATGGAATATGAGCGTTTGAAAAGAATTTCTTAAATAAAATCTAAGCTAAAAGAGATGAAAGATCATGGTGTAAGAAAGCATTTAAGACATTGCTAAGATGTACCACAAACTCTCCAGACATTTTTCGCTATCTATTACAGATACCCTACAATAAGCATTTTTTATGTAACATTTGTGCATATATATTTTGATGGTGAAATTTCTTCCAAATAATAAATTTTGAAAAAATTCCCTTTATTTTGGCATTGAATTTAACGTTTTTTTTGTATGAAAAGTTGTTGGTTGCGAAAAATAACGATATACGAAAATTATTTGGTAATATTTTCCACGGATAGTATGTTAAATATATTCGCGTTATTATGACATCAAAATTATTGCGACATCTCGAAAACTGTAGATTTTCTCAGTACAGTACATTTCCTTGAAGCAAGACCATCGACTCAAATTGAGAGAAAAACTATCGATATTTCAAGTTTTTGAGCAAAAAAAAGTTTAGTAAGCAAATATCTGTACCATTTTCCAATCGATTTTCATCAAATTGTTTTTGTCTGAAAGTTCAATTAAATAACTTTGGAAAAAATTAAATAACTTCAAAAAACATCTAAAATATCAAATATTTGCTCAAAAAATAGGCCAAAAGTTGTTTTGTTGTAAGTTTTTTCTTTTTCCACACTCCTACATATGACATAACATGTATTTGCAAAAATTGCTTCATTTCGAAACATAATTCAATAAACAATTTCTATTATCGAAAATTATGAGCTACCCTGTGATTTTTTTAATAAAAATTCATTTTTTCAAAATGTTGTTTTATATATTTTACTTTTACATGAATTAAATTGCGAACTTTAGAACAAGTAAGTTTTTAAGAAGGCAACAATAATAACTATGTATAGAGTCAATCACTAAGCTGATTAAACAGTCTGTTTCGGAAATCTCTACATTTTCCTCTTCAGTAGTCTTTGAGTGATTAAGCTGTGATCAAATCACTGTTTAAATTTGTATATGACTTTGCAGATTTAGGAATTCATTCATTTGAATTATATGGCTGCTAATCATTTGACATTTTAAAGCAGTAGGCTATTTATAGATCACCGCCATCAACTCTACCAAGGTTGCCATCTGTTCTAGTTGCTTCTTTTATTTATTTCAATATTCATTGGTGTTCGATAGTTTGTCGAAATGCACCTTAGAAATGAAACGAGTATTTTGGCTTCGGCAGCAACTAATGTTCTAACTGAAAAGTGGCTATTTTCACAACCAAATGTTCAATTACACATGACTTTGACCAAAATCGATCAATTACTAGATTATTTAACTAATTTGGCATTAATTAAACTTATTTGGCCATGTTCCGCCATAGTTATTTAATTAGTTTTATGATCTATTCAATTTCTTGCAATTTAATTCATGTAATAATTTAATAGATCATAAAACTGATAAATTATTTTACTTTTAAAGTTTTTTTTTCTCATTGACCTTGTTATTTACAAAAATTCTAGCTGTTTGATAGTTTAAAATCGTTCATTGAGCTTTAGGTCAAAGAAATTGACACCTAAAATCTCATCGGCTCTGTGGTGCAGTGCGTTAGTGCGCGCTTGCAAAGCATATCACAAAGATTTCTGATGAAGCCTTTAGCAGGGCCGAAATTGCAATAAAATCAGCTAGTGATTTTTCCCTTTTCATATTGAAAAAAACGTTGCTGTTGTTGTTGTTGTTGCTGTTGTTGTTGTTATTGTTGTTGTTGTCTCTTGGGAAAGTTTCTTTAGATCAATTAATTGTTCTAACTTTGACTTAAAGCTCAATTAACGATTTTAAACTATCAAACAACTAAAATTCGTATTTAAAATCAAGTACGATTTAAACTATCAAACATTTAGCATTTGTATTTAAATCATATTAAATCAACATATTAACATATTTTACTTTTGTTTAAATGTTTTTTTAAATAATTTATGTGAGAATAAATTTAAATATTTTAAACCACTCCATGGCCAGTGGTGTTAAAATACCATGGCCAGGCGCAAATTAAAACTTTACAACATTGTGTGACAGGGGATGGGGTATATATAATATGGGGTGGCCCAAAATGTGTGGCATATATAGGGACGACTATAATTTTTGTATAACGAATTGAGAATATGTTAGAAAAATCAAAAAATTTAGAAAATAATAATGCGGAGTGAGCTCTTGGAGAGGGGAAGGGTGGTCAGGATTTTATGACAACGTGTGACATAAAAGAAAAGAGTCTTGGAACAGGGTTCGCAAAATCTCTCAATTGAGGAGAAAAATTGCACTCCTCCTCACCACTATTTTTCAAATGACGAACGATTCACTTTGCTTTCCTCATTTGTGAAGAAAAAAACTTGAGCGCTCTTATGTTAAATATTCAGAGTAATCAAAACTTTTTCTTCGCTGTTTCATAGAATTCGTTCGCAGATTGTGCTCCTCAAAAAAACTGAGTTGAACAGTGCCTTCTCATTTATTATTTCTCACTCGCGAATTTTTGCAAAGATAAGCTAGTTTTATTGGAATTTTGCGCATTTTGATTGCCTAACAGGGTACGTCTTAAAAAGACCAAAATCGTGTAAAAAAATATTTTGAATATATGGACCTTTTACAAAAAAAAAAAACCAGCTATGTTTGGATTCCTCCAAAATAAAAACTATTATTTTGTTATCTTAACTAAAATGTACGGAATGACTTAAAATTTGTATACTTTCGCACCTATTTTTTGACCTTTATACAGCAAAAAGTTATTTTTCGATAAATTTCTTTTTAACAATTCAAATTAGGATAGTTCATTTGAAAACATAACTACATTTTGTCAAATATAGGTAAAAACTTTTTTAAACGTATTTAGTTTTTATCTGAAGAAAGATGGAAAATATTTTGGGAATAAGAGATTGAGCTAAAAAAATTTTTTTTTGGGTGACATGTACAGGATGGGTGGTTTTAAAAAAAATGTTGGCTGTAAAAAAATTATAGCATCAGTGCTTACATTTCATCTATCGAGGTGTTATTTGAAAAATATGAACTATTTTTATGTATTAAATTATGTTGTCTTTTTTTTTTTTTTTGTTAATTGGGACCCTCACAAGGGGAACACATTATTCTTTTTTGTATTTTTGTTGGGGGACATTTAGAAGGGTGGCAAATATGAATAAGTATTTTTAAAATATTTTTTAGGGATGAAAAATGAACAGAACCTGGTTTAATATTTGACACCTCTAGAGGACACATCGGCGTGCTATGTGAAATTTTTATGAAAAAAGAGCTATTTGTGGCTTATATCAGCGAGTGAAAAATTGTATTGGAATGAGGAAATGAGCTTATACCATTGCAAAAACTTCATAAAAAGAAAATTTATATGTGTGAGAAACAGAAATACAGAAAGTATTGTTCAACCTAGTTCATTTAAGGAGCTCAATCTTAAAACGAAATTTATTCAAGAGGGATGAAAAGCATTTGATCGCTATGAAAATTTAACAAAAGATCGCTCATTTTTTTATCTTCATGAGTCTGGAAATTAAGGTGAATCGTACGTCAAATGAATAATAAGGGTTTTGCAAACCCTGTATTAAATCATGTAGTTGATGCTTACAACTTATTCGGTCAGTTACAGTTCTCTTGCACGGCTGTACAATGGGTTTAAGTATTATCACTGTAAAATTTAAATATGAGGTTCATTTTATGTTAATTAACTCATGAAAAGTTACTTAAATTAGATTAATGAACAGAAACCACTATCTAGACTCTTAAAATGAGTAAATCGAAAGGTTTCTATTCAAAGAAGTCATAATGCTAGTAATAAGAAAACTAAAGCTTACAGTGTTGCGCAAAACAATAGCAACAAAGTAAGTGCGCTGCAACAAAATCGTATATCTTTTTTAATATTGGGGACACACAAAAATGATTAAAGAAATCAGAGCATATTTTCATAAATCATATAAAAAACAAATCAAATTCAAATTTAGTTTTGTTTTTTTTAATAAATTTAAAATTAATATGGCTGCATTCAATTTGTCTGAGAGCAAAACAAAAGCAACAAAACTTGAAAAATGTAAAAAGAGAATAGAAGTTCCAAGAACTACCGGTAAAAGTTCTGTTATTGTAAAGCACGTGTTGTTAGTAAGTCATAAACTTTTAAGTTTAGTTTTGTTTTTGCGCTACTTGTGACATTGACTGTTCCATTTATAATGGTATGTTTTATATACTGTGAAGCTCTTAAATTAAAAACTATTTCCGAATATAAAAACGAAAATTCACAAATATCTAACGTGAAACAGTTTGATATTAATCAGTCAATAGTTTTCAGATTAATAAAGAAATATACCATCAAAAAAAATGTAACAACGGAACATTAAAGAGAGCGGCCGCAGAAGACAACGCTGAGTGATGACAGGAACATTTGTGGCGTGTTCATACGAAATGCATTGCCACATGCAAAGAGGTTATTCGGACACTTGCTTTAGATATCCATCACAGCACTGTTTGAAGACAAGCCGTTGAGAACGATTAAAGAAGTTACAGACCGGCAGAGAAACCTTTGCAGCTTAGCGTAAAAAACAAGGTGATATGTTACAATTTAAACAATTCTGTCTGAAATTGTGGCAATAAGTAGCAATTTATTGTTTTTTAGACACAGTTTTGTAAAAGAGCACCTAAATTGGACCGTTCAAAAATCTAAAACCTTTTTTTTTAGCGATGAATCAATGTTTAACTTTATTAATTCAGCTGAGATGTGCACGGTACGGCACCACCCAGGAACACGACTTGAAGCCCGAAACTTCAAAATAAATTTTAAACACGGAGGCGGTGCCATTATGGTCTGGACTTGTATTTTCTATAATAAAGTCGAACCATTTAAAAAAATCGATAGAATTATGTATCAATTTCTATATAATGACATTTTAGAAAGCAAGATGTGACCACATTCAGCCTGATAATGACCCGAAGCATACTTCAAAGCTCATCAAAGATTACATTAGAGGCAATGGGATTCAAGTCCTTGATTGGCCGGCACAGTCACAATGACTTGAATCCCATTGAAAATCTTTTTTGGATTTTGAAGGTAAAAGTATTTGGTCAAAGGTTTTCCAGTAAGACTGCTCTGTATGAAGCCCTGAAACTTAATTGGGAACATAAGCCTAATGCCAACATATCTAATTTAATAGAGTCGATGCCGATCAGAAGTGCAGAGGTTATCAAGAACAATCTTACACCAAATATTAATTATGTTGCTTATGTTTTGTAATAAACAAAAAACAAAACCAAATTTGAATATGATTTGTTTTTAATATAAAATATGAATATATGCTTGGGTTCCTGTAATAATTTTTGTGAGTCCCTAATATTTAAAAAGATACACGATTTTGCTGCTATTGTTTTGCACAACACTGTATATCTAGCCCACCTGATTTTCGGGGGACAATCACTAGTTCTTATTCTAAGATTTGACTATCTTCTCTCTAAAAAGAAACTTTTTCAGACCGGGAAAAGAATTTGTCCTTCTTAGGATCCAAGGAGCCTAACTATTAGCAAAATTTCAGAAACACTGGAATATTTAGGGTTGCCAGTGGTGTGGTTTTCGTGATCGCCAGTATAGATTTTACAATTTTTTTAATCAAAATCTGATTTGGTTGCTGGAAAAAATGCGTCTATTAAATTTGCAAAAATTAAGATATAGAGTCTTTCTGTATTTTTCTTGCAGATCTATTGTATTGTAGCGATGTATTCATGTCGATTTATTGATACAGCTGAAAATACTGTAACAATGGTTACTTAAAAAATTAATTGGCATTTATTTATTTATCAATTCAAATGTTTTTATTTATTAATCTTAGCACATGACTGCATTTTTTTTTTAATAAATATTTGAAATTTTGTAATGGTTACCTTAACATCTTATCTTAAGCTTAGTATGCTGTAGAAGCGAAGAGAAATCTTCCGTAAGAAATGCATTGCGTTTTTGACAGCGAAACGATAGCGAAATTTTTTTTCGTTGGTTAGTACGCTGTTGAACCGAAAAATTTGTTTAATGCAGCAAAGTGCACAACCATGTTAAAATGTCAAAATTTCGCTGTCTTTTATATGTCCGTACATTTGATTGGGGTGGAAATTTGACAATTAACAATAATGTTCATCTAACACATTCAACAAACACGTTATAGTAAGTATGTGTTGGTGTTGAGTCTACACCAAAATTTTGCGTGTAGAATTAAATGCCTAAAAATTTTCGTTCCTACAGCATACTGAGCCTTAGCCACAAGCCAATGGCTTTTTTCGTAAGCAGAATGCAATTTGCTGAAAACAAATTTTGGAAAGTGTAGACTTGAACAACTCAAATCATAAAAATATAATTATTTAAAAACATGCTTTTTTCTAATTTTTTAAACATTTCAGCAAATCTCTTCTCCTTTTAAAGAAAATTAAAATAAAATCCCCAAAAAAGGAATTTTATTTAAAATAAAGTTCAGAGTTTCACCCGGTAAACATGTCTAAATGTAAACATGAAAAAAATATTGCATGTTGTTAAATTTACCATTATTTTTTTCAAATGATAAATTCATTTCTCATTCACAAATGAGAAACTCTCATTCGCAAAATATTTAATTTTTTCATAAAATGCCTGTAATTTTTCCTACTATTTTTCGTACAAATCTATCGAATCGCTCTAAATGATTTCAATGTTTTTGTATTCTCTTTTTTTTTTAATTACTCAGATATTTCGATTTGAGTTGTTGTCGCACTCAACACATATGGCTGTGTATGTTTGTCGCAATGTCCTTGTGCTTGTTCTTTTTATCGTTCCACTTGAGTTATCCTGCGCTATTATTCATTGATATGATGCTTTATTGTTTTATGTTCCACAGAGAATTTAGCAGAGTTGTGCACCGCGCAGAGCATGACATAAAATAATGGATGTATTAGAGTAACACACTAACAGACGCACAAGCGCACAAGCACACACACACACACCCAAACACGCGCATATGCAACATTCTGCTTGCTTGAACTAAGCTTGTGTGATTTTTATGCTGCTCTGTTTGCGCGAATGTTGTTTGTATTCTTGCATAGTTTTCCCCAGAGGCGTAAAAACAACGCATTGTAGCGCATTCATTTTTGAGTGCGTGTACTTGTGTTGTTGCTTTTGTTTCTATGCTGAATTGCTTGGTTGACAGCATGCATACACCATGGTATACACAAATATACCATAATATTTCAAAGTTCTATGTGTGAAAATTATTTCTTTCTGCTGTTTTTTAGCGCTCAACACCGATGCATTTGAATTGATGAAATAAATTTTGAATCATAAAAGAAAATCAGTCAATTTTTTTAACAAATCTTCAGATTAAGTGAATAAAATTTTGAACAGCTTAAAATTTAACACACAGAATCGATATTTTTTTATTTATTTTGTTTGAAATATGAATGACAACACTATGGTATGACACAAAACAAGTTTCAAAACATCAATGAGAAGCTCTCGGGCCTCAATCAAAATACTATATTAATTTTAAAATAAAGCATAAATTTCTTATTAAAAATAGAATTTTTCATTTATATATAGTCATATTTTTATTTTCGTTTTATTTACATTTCGTTTAAATCATTAGCTTAAAGGCATACTAAAATCTGTGCCTCAACAACCATTTTTGTTCACTCGAATTTAATTTTTAGAATATTAATTATTTGTCAGAGTATCTAAAGTGCAGCTGCTTAAATTAAGCACTATCCAGTTAAATTCTTGATCCTCCCTCCAACCAACACTTATGCAAATGCATGAAATGCAAATGCAGTTTCATGCGATATTTTATAATGGATATTTGTGACTCGACTCCATTGCAACTCTTTGCCATTGCGGCTTGGTGCACACGCTCGGTCAAACACGACCACAATATGGCCAAAATTTATGTTGTTCGAGGTCAGGATGCAGGCAGAGCACAAGTGTGTGTTATTTTTATCTCTAGAATTGTGCAGAGCGTGCAGCAGCGTATTAATTTAGCGGTTGAGTTTTTGTTTAAAATTGATTTGACTTAAGCGATCAAATCGATTAAAGGATTTTATGTATGTAGATTACATATTTTTGAAGCAAATACCATTAAACAGACGAAAGAGTGATACAATTGAAAGTTTCCTATGGTATTTTAAATTATAGTTTACAGAATTTCAATAAAATTTGTTTGCATGAACAAAATCAATGCTTTAACGCTTATCTGAACATTTCTTAAGTTAGGTAATATTTTATAAATTAGAAGCTTTCAGGTATGACCTGCGGTAAAAACAAATTTTTTTTATCAAAATTCTTTAAAAATAATGCCTTAAACGGATTTTTTAAAATTCTAATTAGATTTGAAGTTACAGAGCTCTCTATATATATACACTCGCGTCGAAGTGAAGTAATAAAACTTTAAATGCGTTTTTCTAGAAGCCACTTTTTTCAAACTGCGGTGTAGTTTTTCTCGGGAACCATAAGTCGGATGATCACGTTAGGCAGGTTCTGAACTAGGATAATTGTGCGAACTTTACTACTGGGGTAGGGGTGGGGCAAAAAAAAACTTTTTAAAAAATCGCGCCATTATGTGAATTTTTATATTTTGGATATATTCTTATTAAGGACCTGCCTGACGTGATTACCAACAAAATGCCGCCCGCCGAACTTCGATTTGACATCTAGTTCTCAAGAAAAACGACACCCCGTTTGCCTTCTCATTTTACGTACCCATTTTCATCGCTCTGGGAGAGAGGGGGGGGGGAATAAAAAACATAGAAACACACATAAGTAGGGAAAAAGTAAAAAAAATTAAGTGTATTTTCAAGTAAAGAAACCTCAAAGTTGATAAATTGAAGAACGACTGAGCTATAGCAATTTTAAAAAACGTTATTTTTGTGGGCTTGAACCGAAAGTCATACCTTAAAGTACTATTACAGTGTGTATAAATTTAAGGTCTTAAGAATTATATTCGTATGTCGCGTGATATTTAAGAACATTTAAATTTTTAATCGCATTTTATTAGAAACAAGGTTTTTCGAAGAGGCTCCTAAGATATCTGGAGTTCTACTTGATCGAGTTTGATGAATCTTGATTTATTGTGATCCTTATAGACTCTTTTAAGAAATAGACCTATGAAAAGGCAGAAAACTTTTATATTTTTTTTTGTATGGCTGAAAGTTTTGCAAAAAAAGGGGTTTTTTGTACATTTTTTTTTTCAAAGCATGCCATTTTTTATTTTTTTTTTATAATTTTTTATTTGCGTAGGTTGAGTGTTCAATAAGGCTGCCAGGTTTTTTTAAAAAAAAAATCGGGATTTTACAAAAAATAAATAGGGACATAAGAAAAAAAATCGGGAAAAAGATGTATGCATATCGCTCGTTATTTTCAATTACATCACAACTCAAAAAATGCAATATCTTAGTTAAGTACTTAGGAATATTTTCCATAGATCAATTTTTAATTGTGTAAACGATAACGGTATCTTATTTACTTTTCGCGATAGAGGAAAATCTGTCGCTCAATATTTCAGTTCCGCAGCAAAATTTTTGATCCAAATGTGACTTGAATTCTTACGGACACTGCTTCCAGAAGACATTCTATGTATCAAACTGTGCTTCTTTTTAGCCTTATAAAGAAGCTCTTCCAAGTGGTAATTTTATAAAATCCTTCTAGAAGACATTCAAATGGCATTTCAATTCAATCAAATTACAAAAATTATATATAACTATAATATATGTTTTAGATATTTTCCGTGGGATTTTTTAAACCCCCAATGAAACCCAACAACTTACTACTTACAACACCAAAATGCTTTGAAAATCGGGAAAAAGGATATTTTACGTGACATTTTTTTAAACCCCTACAAAACCCAAACACTTTTCATTTCCAACACCAAAATCATAATAATGTAATAAACTGGCCATTTAAGTCTTTGGAAAGACTTTGACCTAGCTTCTATTGATCAATTGTGTTGTGCGTGTTATTAAATGTTTGATCCGAATGGCTTATGTTCTCAAGAAGCTTTACATGGCAATTGTCTGCAGAGAGGTCCATTTAATGCCTTCTTAAAATTCTCCTGAAAAACACCTACTAGAATCCATTGATTGAAGGGCTAAAAGAAATCTTCCATTGGAAAAGTGCTAGAAGCACTTCTAGAGAAGACTAAAGAATGCATTCCTCCTAATAACATGCATACGTTAAAGGAATGCCTTCTGGGTACGAAAGTGAAAGGGATGGAATTCAAGGATAGACTTTCCTTTCCTCTTTAGCTTCTTTTGGAAGCACTTTTTTTGCTGGAATGCTGAGAATAAAAAAAACTTAGAATACGTTTACTGAAAATCGATTTCTTTGAGTAAACTTCTTTGAACAAAAAGAGCGATATATAGCTTTAAAAAATATATTTTATTACCCAAGGAAATAAAACCACACCAAACAGTGCGTTTTTTCAAGTTTTATTGGCAGCACTTGAGCTGCTTCTGGCTGCTCTTCAGACCAAATTCAGCTATTCTGTTCAGTAATTTTCTCAGTCAAATGGACACATATAAATTGTAATTAAGGAAGAATATCTGCACAAATTTAGTGATGCATAAATAAAAACAAAGAAAATATTTTTAAAAAGTAATAAAAATAATAAAAAATTAAATTGTATTTCCGTCCCGCTTAAGGTCTTTGCGGAACGCACATTTTTAGGCTGAAAATCGGGGCAACCCACATGGAAATCGTGACTTGGTAGCCCTAGTACTCAACTACAACCCTTAACTCAAGAATGCACTTTGATTTTTTACTTTCGGAGGCTTTGTAAATGCTGGAGACGAGAGTCAAATTGCAACAGTTTTTTAAACACGCTGACTTCAACGCCCTGTAAAAAATTAACAACAACTATAAAGACACAAAATATTTCTTCTTATTTCCTCTGGAATAATTATTCATTATTTAAAAAATTTGAATCCTTAAAAATAATAATACTAGGTAAAAAAAACTTAGTAAAAAAGATTTTTTTAATAGCTACACACTGCAATAGTACCTTAATATATGTATATTTAATTTTTTTTTCTTTAGAACTGCGCCACACAGTGTCGCGAGTGCATACAACGAGCGTCCACAATTAGAATACGTTGTCATAGAGAGTTGAAATTTGGTACAGATGTCTATATTACGAAAAATTTAAATTTTGGTCAAAATAGGGCAAACGACAAGCCCACTGCCCATACATTTTTAAAGGAAAAATAACCATAGAATCGTCAAAAATAACTCAATAATATTGAGATTTTGTACAGATGCTAGTTATAAAGGCAAAAAAAAATAAAAAAAAAATAAAAAAATCGGACACAGGACACGCCTACCTCCCATATACTCTGAAGCAAAATTTTGCTATCAAATCTGCAAAAGTTATTAAATAGAAACATGGTGCCACTTTTTATTGCAGTGACAGAAAAAAGTTAAAAAATAAATTAAATCAGACAGCAAACACGTCTACCTTTCTTATATTGTTAATCTAAAAACTGTCTAAAAATGCGAAAAAATAGCTTTATTGTATAAAATACTAACATCATATGATATATCATAAAATTTTCTGGCACGCTTAATTACCTCAAAGTAAATGGAATTAATGAAATAAACAGTTATATTGGTATAACTTTTCTTACAGTGTGTATCAGAGAAAAAAAAGGCTTTTTCCTTTTTCAATTTAAATAATTTGGTCTAAGTTATCAAATCAAAATTTACATCATACATTCTGTCAGAAATATGTCAAGAGTTGTGCAAAAAATTTCCGTCGATTTTGAAAAACTCCCGTCGTTTTGACATCAAATTTAAGACGATATCTCGAAAACTGTAGATTTTCTCAGTACAACGTATGTAAAGTTGCTGATTGAGAAAAATAACAGTATGCGAAAGCTTTTTTAATAATATGCTAAAGGTGCCCCCAGACTATATGTTTCATACATATGACATGTCAAATAATATTACATACCGAATTTCACCTGTGTGTCAGAATTAATTTTTTGTCAGACAGCTTTTTTTTATTGTCTCCCCACTATTGACACGTCATTTGAAAATAAAAAACAGCTTTTGAAATTTTTGTAAACCTTAATGCTCTTAAGTGTCCTCCTGTAGCCATTCAAACTAAGAATAAATTAATTTTAAATCAATTTATTGAATAAATAACTTAAAATTTGCCTTTTATTCCATTTTCAAATAAAAAATTTATCAAACTGACATTTTTTACAGATGGAAAAACATACGAAATTAGAGACGGTTCTAATTAAAAAATTTACAAACCATTTTTCATATGTTCCACACTATTTGTAGCTTAAAACCATTCGTAATTTTTTATATAGTGTAGTGGCACTTTAAGGAACAATTCACGTTGTTTTACATCACAATTATTGACATGTCTCGAAAAATTTAGATTTTCTCAGTACACTGTAAAAATATAAGGTTTTTTAAACACTGCCTTTAAACCTTCAATAGCCTTAATTTAATCGTAGTGTTTCTATTAAGTTTATGCAGCCTTAATTTTAGGCAGTAGGAGGCTTAAATTAAAATTGTAACGCGTGCATGCAGAAAATCATGCAGTGCTTCTCTTATTTTCAGCAAGGCGCACATTAATTTAACTTAAAGTGCAAAATAGTTGATTTGAATTTCAACGAAGCTAATTGAATTCAGCAAAGCTACTGCTGTTTTTACTGTTTAACTGCCTTTAAATAAAACAGTCTTGTATGCTGATTTGCAATAAATAAATGCAAAATTAATTTCAGCGAAAGCTGTATTAATACTATTGCAGCTTGCTTTAAGATAGTTTTTTCACCTAATAATAAGATTTCTTTTTTACAGTGTACAACTCATTTCCCTGAGGCAAGACTATCGCCTCAGAATGAGAATAAAAGCAATTTAAATTTCGAATTCCGATTTTGCAAGCAAATTTTCATCAAATTTTTTTTTTCTGAAATTTCATTTAAATGACTTTGGCGAAATAACAAAAGACTTACCGTTATTTAACCAATTCAATATTTTGTACTGTTTTCAAAAAAACATCAAAAATACTAAATTTGTGCTCAAAAATAAGCAAAAAACAGTTTTTTGTTGTACATTTTTTTTCTTCTTCATTATTCACACTCTTTTATATGAAATAAAGCCTATCTGCAAATTTGTTGATAAAAAATCATTTTATAAAATGTTCGCTTTACATTTCCTAGAAATTCCATAGAAAAGTGGAAGTGACTAAAAACTAAAAATTATTAAAAAATTATTATTTTATGATATTGTCTAAGAGAAACATTTTATTTTTATTAATTTAAGCAAGTTATACATAAATTAATTTAACATGATGATCAAATCGTCTGCACTGTTTCAAAAATGTAGTTTTTTTCTTTCGTAAATGTTTAGTAAATATTTCCTTAGCTTTTTTCTTTTAGTAAAATGGAAGGCATTGGCTCAAGATAATGAAAAAAATGGTTGAGGCAATGAAAGAAAAATATATTAAATTTGTTTTTTAATTACTAAATTACATAATAACTCAACTACCTATTTACTTAATTACCCAATTAAACTACAACATTGTCAGTTTGTCTGGCACGTGACGTAATTTGTCTCTACGTAATGATGTGTAAATATTATATTAAAAAAAAAAACTGTGGATTTTATTTAAAAATTTTTTACGCCAAAACCATGTTTATGAGTAAAAAAAATTTGGCTTTCAAATACCTTTTCTCTATGCTAGTTACTTTTGCTAAAATTTGTAATCGAGCACAGTGATTTGCAACGTTGCTTGACTAGACCCGTCCGGCACGTGACAGTAGATGTCTTATTTTTCTCTTGCATTTAATAAAGTTTCAAGAAAGTTTGAACGTACAAAGAAGAAACAGAATACAATCTATTTAATTAGACAAAATGTGTAAATTTAGAATTGGCTACACAATAGACTCAAAAAAAAAAGTTGAATTTGTCTGTACGTGACCGTGGAATTCTCCTACCGCTATTTTATTTGTACAGCTGCATTATGTGAAAAAATTGTTATAATTTTTTAAACCACTTGAAAGTTATATAGTATTTTAATCTACGTTTCAAGTCAATTTTTTATCTATACCCAGTTGGAAAAGGAGCCCTGCTGTATGTCTAGCTGCAACATGTCTCGGAAGGACAGGAGACATGCTCTCCTCCATATCCACTTATATACTTTTTTATATAGGCACGTCCTAGGCCAGCATGTCTGCCAAATTAACTGCCGTAGCAGCAATTCCGCATGAATGCAAAAGGTTAACATGTCTGCCAAATGAACTGCCCTAGCAGCTATGCTGCATGCATCTCACGGCATTAATGCTGCATTCATATTATGAGATGCATGCTGCATTGCTGCTACGGCAGTTAATTTGACATACATGCCCAGCCTAGGACATGCCTATAGAAAAAAAGATATAAGCGGGTATGGAGGTCTGCTGAATTTCCAATTAATGTTACCGGCAATTGAAAAAATACCATTATCTGGAGACGAACCCCGACCGCGTGAGTGTTAGTGCATATTCTTATCCATTCGACAATCGCAGCTGTTAACTAATCGTCGTTTAAATTGCTTCATTAAGAATAAACGTAAGAGCACAAAATAAGAACATTAACGCGTTTGCTTTGTTATTATAAGCAATTAATGCAAAAAACAGAACGAAATGACTTAAAAATAGAACAAACTAAAAAAAATTAAAACAAAACTAATACCCATGAAGAAAAAAAAATTATGATGTCTCTGATGGGATTTGAACCCACTACTCAAGTTTCCAAAATACATAAATAAAAACGAAAGCTCTAGCTAACTGAGTCATTCGCACTGTTGTGATTTTGTTCAAATTATATACAAAAGAACATTGTTGCTATCAAAAGTGCTTCAACGAAAACACAAATTTGGTGAATTACAACAATCATGAAAATATTGAAGTTGTTGTCCCTTAAAATTAACCGGAATTTTGCAATAGCAAACTTAATACCCTCCAGGAAATGTGAGCATTCCCGGATGTTACCAGGAAACATGCACACTCCATTGCTTTTTTAACATAGCATGTCATTAGAGGGAAACATTCCTCCCCGGAACCCGGGACCCCTGAGCGACAGTCGAGCGCGCTATCACTAGACTATCGAATTCTACAATAAGCGGCTAGAAAACGATGATATTAATATTTTCTATTGTCATTGCTTGACAATAAATAAAAGTTTCCACATGCATTCTTAAAGAAGCGGTTTGGAAACAATATATATATAAAACTACCCTTAAACTTCCAAAAGATGCGGTGGGGAAACAATATAAATGCAAAACTACCCTTAAGCTTTCAAAAGATACGGTGGGGAATGTTTCTTTATCACTTTTAAATGGAAGCCTTCCGATTTTTCCTGGAGGGTACTTAATCCTGACACAGTTGTTATTATACTTATATTGAATGTATTTATGTTGAGCTATAAAAGAACTTAGTTCTTACTGTACTGATTCTTTTTGTTAGTAAATAATAATAATAAAAATATTAATACTTCCTCACTTAAAAGTAAAGAGGAAGTTTTTAAAATTTAAAAAATAGACCACTTAGCATTAAAATTATAACCTGCTGCATTCCTTCTATCGGCAGACCTGCTTTGTTTTTCATCTGGGTATATAAATACATGATTGGGAGTAAGAAGAAGAAGTTCGTCGAACATTTGTTATAGAAATTCATCTGCTTTAAATAGGTGAAATGATGTATGACGTAGTTCACGCATTGTGGATTCATAAACTCATATATGATCTGCACAAAAGAAAAGAAAAAACGTTCAGCATTGTTTCGTTAGGATTTTTTTTACACTGTGAACTCATAAGCGAACTCATAGCTTACGTTCTCAGACGAGCGTAGAAAGAGGGAAAAAACGACTCTATTGTTATTTTTAGTTTGCCGCTCCCATTACGCTCTCTTCTGAATAAAAGAACTTGTGGCTTATTCATTAGGAAAGTTAAAATTATGCCCAATTTTTATGAAAAGCAATGTCAAAGTGTTTTCGACATTAATTTTATATCAAACCGTGAATATAAGCGAAAAAGGCAAATTTTGACCACTGGCGAGTTATATGTAGTACAAAATTCTGGGCTGAATGAATTAATATATTGCTTGGCTTATTTGTTTCGAAACATTTTTTATTTCTTACTAAGAATAAATTGAATGTGATAAAAATAAACTTAAAAACAAATAAATCACTTATGTTTTATGGTAAACATTTTTTTATTGATCTAAGCATTTGATTCCTTCGATATAGCCAAGAAAATTAATTTATTTGCGTGCTTGCAAAGTTCTAGCCAACTAAAAATAACTTCTACCAGCAATTCACTTAAAAAAAAGTTGCACAAAAAAATGTTAAATTGATTGATATTGATAATGCAGTAATATATAATAGAAAACAATAAAACACAATAAAATTGAAATAAATTCGTTCATCTCTGTCGACTATTTTATCAATATCTGCAATTAATTACAGAATATCAGTTTTCGTTTCATAATAGATTTAGCATACTTTTGATATTATGCCAGCAAACCATATTCCTTATACTAAATCAAATATTTGCCAATTTCATGCACTCAATGTACAATATTTTTTAGCTCACAAACTTGTCATTGTCAATTTATTACACAACATTAGCACAAACAACAAGTTATAACTTTGACAGCTTGGAGTTGATGATGACTGCTCTAAAGTGCTCATAAAATAAGTTCAACAATTTATTTGAAATAAATTTTAATTGAATTTGTGCGAAAGATACTTGAAACACTCAAAGCAATATTTATTACCATTCTACAAATATTTATTCAATTTTCTATTAAAAAAAGGAAGAAAAAAAAATTCGATATAAATTTCAGCACAACCTTTTCATACTGAAATATAACTAACCACTTTACCATTTCTCTGGCCCTAATGGAAATGTTTTTTATTACACTAGAAAAAAATAAAATAAGAAAACTAAGAAAAAACATTTATTTTGTTGCCAAAAAATTGTCGTCGACCAACTTAATGGCCCTTGACGTGCGCATATTTCTATGTTGACTTTTTTGTTGGTCTTTTTATGGCCACAAATGGCTCTGTGACATTTTTTTCCCCTATGTACCTGACTTTTTTTGGTTGACAGCTAAGAAATATATGCGTTGCAGTGATAATCATTTTATTTTCTGCAAATTTCTGAAGAAAAATTGCAGATTATACAGTTTTTCATTGGATTCGGAGAGTTATTTTTCCATTTTTTTTTTTTTTTTTACCCCACCCAGTGTCAAGCTTCATTAGAGTGGATGAAATATTGTGAGTGCGAGTGCCACAAATTCAATTGAGTACTATTTGTGGTTATGATTGCAAGCATAAGATTTAGAATGCGGTCAGTGGTATGGCAGGCAAAGGGTGTAAGGGGCAGTTTCAAGTGGGTTGGAAAAATTGGATTATTAGAAAATATGACAGAATTTAAATTTCTATTTTTATTTTTGCATAAAATTTTTATTTGGTTTTTACATTTAATGAACTGTGTAAATAAAGTATAGGAAAAATCTTTTGGAAATGTCAGACTATAAAACACACACACACACACACACACACACACACTTTTTAACACAAAAACTAACAGCTTACAGCTGTTCATAGAGCATGCTTAAAAAAGTAGCAATAAAATTAAGTGTTTGCGTTTTTCGTTGTTTTTGTTTTTCTTTACACATGACAGCATTTTTTGCCAAATCGTTTTATGTATTTGTTTTAAGTTGCTTGCTATTGCTTTTTTTTACATATTTGGCAATTATTTTGTGATTTTATTGACAATTTTGTTGTATTTTTCTGTGTTTTTTTACATTTTTGCTTTCATTTCAGGAAGTGTTGACAGCTTTAAATTTACAGAGCATAAAATTTACAGATATTTGTACAACATGCAAAATAAAATTAATAAAATTTTTGTTTACACGCGTCCGCTTCCGTTTCCGCTCGATCAAGTCTGTTAAATTGTCAGAAGTCTGTTGCTTTTCATAGTTGTTTTTATAATTTGTCCTTGTTCCTGTTTTTGTTTGTATATGTTGTTTGATGGCTTGTCATTTTACATTGGTTTTGATCAATCACACAATAAATAAAGCTATAACTACTCGAGTGCTGAAGCAATATTGTAGCTATTTATTTTTAACATTTAATTTGCACCTATAAACAATTTGTTTAAGGGCTCTCTCTCACTCAGCAGATACTGGTGTAGAAGATGAAGGGATAAAAAACAATAAAGAAAATTATACGTATATTAATATTTTAAAAGTATTCCTCTGAGTAACATTTCCCTGCAGTGTAACCAACTAGTTTAAAACCATTCTGCATACTAGTTGAAAACTGAGCAGTACTAGTTCAAGATCGTATTTTTTCATATATCCAACTTGTATTTTTAACATGGCGATGTCATAGGAAATATCAATTGTCCTCTTCTGAACAGATGAAAACTAGTTTATTATATATATAGTTATAATAAGTTAAATTCTAGTTTGTTGTGAAAAGTTGTAAACAAATCATATATTGCCAAAAAAAGGAACATGATATTTTAAGCCAATTTAACTTCAACGAATGCTTAAATAGCAATTTTGGTGAGCTAAGCTTGGTTTAATTTGACCAAAGTTTAAACTCGTACTGAAAAACTGTCCCTAAGGCAGATAAATTGTCTCCACCACCATCGGGACTATATCTGAAAAAATTCACAAAGTTCTGCGTTGCTTACAAAAAGTTAGTCTAGCGAATCTTTGTTGCACTACCAAAGTAGATGAGCGCTCGAAGATGTGTGGGCGTTATTCATATGTTGTCAGGATTTGTTCATAATATAATTATTATCTTGGAATCGGAAACTTTCAGTAATAAAGATGATTCGCCATATTTGTGCGCTCCTGACGAACTCTAGGACTATTGGTGGATTGAGTATTTTCAAAACTTTGATCGAATATCAAATATTTGATCGAAACTTAACGAGTGATGAATTGAGAGAAACGTCAAGAACAACGTACTATATGCGTATAAATTCACACCTCTTGGATTTTAGCTTTAGCACTATTTTAACTGCTCTAGTTTAATTGTCAATGAATAAAAATTGGACAAAACAATGAAGTATCATACGGGCTTTACTCTTATTTCACGAAATTAGATTAACAAAAAAAAAAATTGTTTTTAGCCGTTAAAACATTTTGTTATTTTTAATTTGATTTAAAAATATAAGAAATCTCTTGTATTAACGTTTACCTTCAGTCCACCAGAACGAAGAACTCATTTCCACCAAAGCCATTAAATGCATGCATCATTCTTAGCAATTTTTGAGAAGTGTTTCTAATAGTATTGGCAACTCTTAGAATTTCAGGGAGCAGCTAGAAATACAACACATACACAAGTGCTATACAAACTGGTGGATATTTGAGCCAGCGAAACAACTTAATTGCAAAGTAACTCAGACTCAGCAGCGCTGTTGCAGAACCTACAATCAAACACACGCCTAAACACAGACGCTGGTGCACTATCAAATCGACAAACCAACAGAAAGGCATTAAGTACAATGTACACACTCATACATGCACACACACATACGCGCTTAGAAATCCACTTCCATAGAAACGCAGATTTCCATTTAGCTTAACCAAGAGTTCGAATTTCAAATTGCGAACTCGAGAGCCACTCCCGATGTATGTGTTAGAGGGTGTTATTGTGCGTTGCCCTTATAAACACAAATACCTTTCGCACGCATACACACACACACATTCACCGCAGTTGCTACCATTTACGCTGTCTTTGCTTCTGCCTGCACAACATCATGCATGACTTTCAGCACTCAAAAGCTTACTTGATTAAAACGGCTACGTCGGTTATGTGGTTTCTCGCGAATATTCGAACAGAGCGGTTCGCTTAATTGTTAACCATGAAGTGTTTAAATAATCTTGAAGATTGAATACACTAATACAAGCAACGATGCGTTTAAGTTGTGCTTAAATCAAGACCACTGCAGGACAATGAATGAAGTAAGAAAAATAAAACATTTGAAAGTAAGCATCAAAATCTTCATTTTCATTATTTATCTTTGTCTTTATCTATATCAATATTATTATATATAATTGAAGTGAATATTTTTTGTTCCAGGTAAAGTCCAAAAGTACTAAACCGATTTTTATATACTTACAGTATAGGTGTATTTCGCTTATAAACTAACTCTCGTACTACTCTCTACTTTATAAACTTTTAATGCTTCAGCTAGCACAGCTTAACAAAAAAAAAAACAGATGCGACAAGTTGGGTACATGCAGTGCCGTGCATAAAACAAAAACAAATATTTTGTTATTTGGTTAGACATGTTTGTATCAACAGGAATCCCCTTTTTTGCAAGACCAACGACAGCGAAGAGGCAAATATATGCTTCCAGTAGTCCAAGTCTGAAAGAAATCTTGAATGAATCATGCTCGATTTTTCTTTCTCTTTGACAAAACATGCTGATTTGTTTATACATTGACGAAAGTCTCATTCAAAAGTTCCAAATTTGTGCGCTCTTTTAAAGCTTTCTGTTTTCGATGAACGAAAACATGACAGATTTGTTAAAGAATTATCGACAAATGTAACTCACGCAGTAAGTTTCATTAAGAAATCATCATGACATCTTCGTGCACGATGCCTTGGACTGCAGGGCTAGTATAAAATAAAGCCATAACAACTTGATATATTTTAAATATTGTTATATGTAACGCATGACATACTTTAACAAAGACTTTAATTAATAGATTCAGTTTATTCAATAGATCACAAATTCTTGCCATTAATTAACTGTAGTTTTTTATTTATATTTTTTTTCGGTCGTTTTGTGTTCAATTATTTCCTAAGAAGCTAAATGTTTCGGAAATAAGTTAATGCTGTTAGTTGTGAACGTAGTTTTAGTTTTACTTTACTTCAGGCAAACACAACAATTGTGTTAACAAGAAAACATAAGCCTAAAAACAAAGGTTTTTGGAAAACATGAATAGCAACAATATCAGAAAAAGCCAAAACAGCAGCAATGACAGTAATTAATTGCTTATAACAGGACATTCCAACCTTAGGCTAACGAGCCATTTGTAGCTTTTACTTTAATCACCAAAATTACTTTTTACTTTTTACATGAATAGAGTATTTAGTCAGAAGATATATATTAAATATCTCACAAATATAATGAAAGCAAGCAAGTATTAATGATGAAATCTTTGCTCTCAGATAATTCTTTGTTATTCTCAAAAAGGTTATTTCAAAATTTTTTATGTAGATATATTATGTTCCACGTTTGTTTGTAAATACTTTTTTTAGTCTTGCAAGCTTAAAATGCTAACACAATTTCTTACAAGATAATTGAAAATCTGAAACTTGATGTGAACTTTTAAATGATGTACCAAATATTGGAATAATGACAAAAACATAATTTCAACCATCTCATTGAATAAAAAATTAAAAAAAAATTAAATTCATATATTTGATATTCTGCGGATTTCTGCTCAATTTAAAAAATAACACGTAGTTCCTGTAGAAAGTAGTTACATTATTGGCTCAGCACAAAATTAGGTTGGAACACCCTGGCTTTAAGCATGGCCAGGACTTTTCATCTTCATTAATGGAATTACGGTATTAATAGAAATTTATGGCTTTTAATAATGCAAGTGTTTTGTTCGTTGCTTCATGTGCTTAGAATTAAAGTTTGCTTTTCCCAAATTTTTGGAAAATCTTACTTGAAAGCTTTTTGTTAGAATGAAACAGCTGTTAAATGGGAATTAAAAATAATGTTTTTATTATTAATATATGGTTCATGATAATCAACTATGTTAGATTTTGCTTCCAAGTTAATTAATACCACAGAAAGTCTCAAGAATAATTATTGAAATTTTTGCTAAATTTTTCTAATCCTTAGGTGGCATACAGCTTTTTCTTGGTTTTTTAAAATTAAGCAGTTTAATTGAATAATTGTTTGACTCTTTGTTTTGTCAAATGTGTTTTTTGATTCATGTGTGATTTTACTTTTTGTTTATTTTTATTTTTTTTAAGGAAATTTTAAAAATATAGCCTTCAGTTTAAAAATTCTGCTGACATTCTTGACAATCGTTTGATCATATCGTTTAAACGATACTTCAACATCACGTAACCTTTAATTGTATGTATCGCCGTCAGCCCCGGATCTACGATTTTTTCGAACCGGGGCAAAAACTTGATAGTGGCGCCCCCTCCCTTCAATGTTTGAGAAAAACTGTTAAAACTGACAAATGAGCAGCATTTTTTGTGACCATTTGTGAAAATAATAATCCTTTAATAAATTTAAACTTTTTATTATCTATAACTTTCATTTATGACATAAAACAGAAACACAGGAAAAATATACAACCAGGAAGGACTACAACTTTACACGGCGTGCTTTCTTTTCTGCGAAAGAATCTATTAGTTCCTCAAAGTCCGACGCATAGGCAGTTTTATTTTCAATGGCTAGGATCGCGAGGCCAGATAGACGCTCCTGACTCATTGTTGAACGTAGATAAGTTTTAATTATTTTTAGTTTGCTGAAGCTTCGCTCACAGCTTGCAGATGTTGTCGGTAATGTGCAATAAATTCTTAAAGCTATACTAACCACAATTGAATCGACTCGCGTCGTTTCATCACCGAGGTCGTGAAGCGCGACTAGCCAGCTGTAATTGTGTTTGTGGTCCATCCGCTGATGCGACCGACACAATTAAAGTACAGTTTTAAATAGAATCAAAAAGATTCATAATTTGTGATGGCGTTTTAAAATCTATCGATTTTGGCCAAATAATTTCCTCATCAGTGAGGAATCTTCTTGAGCTAGGGAAGCCTAGTTCTCGCAGTAACTTAAATATCAAAAAAAAAAAAAAAAAGCTATACTAACATTGGGAAACGCTTCTTTCAAGTCATGCTTGTACAGATGTTGTAACAGGTCGAAGGCACTTGATTTTTCATTAATATCATGCACTAGCTCTTTAAATACGGCAAGTTCCTGGCAAAAACTAACTGCATTCAAGTCTTTCGAATATTTTAAAGCTAGATCGGCTCCTTTTTTTTGCAGATCTTCTGTCGACATATTTAAAAAAGCGTGGCCACTGAGGAAGGCGAATTTTTCATGTAGACTCTTTGCACTCTCTACTCTTGCCTCATTTTCTGTTACAATTTTGTCAAACACTACTTTCATATCTTTGAAAAATAGCCTAGTCGGATCTAGCATTCTTATTTCGTCTTCACAGATTTCGTCGTGTTGCTTTTTCTTTTTGGAAATGCGTTTGTTTTTAAGAACCGGCTCAATTTCCAACTTTTCTAATACAGGTGTAAATTTTAAACAAATTTTACCAACATTTTTAAAATCAAAATTCGTTGTTAAGCAGTTTTAGTTTCCATTGTTATTCTTAAAAATTTTATCTTTTCAGACGGTCAATTACTTTTATTATTAAGCATATCTTAAAACAATTTATTTTTGAAACATAACATTTATTTCATGTATTTCATACAAAACTGCAAAAAAAAACGTGCATCGTAATTGAACACTCGTTTTTTCAAATTCATAGTTGAAAATAAGTATTTACATAGATACATAAATTAATTTTTTAATCGTTTGCTGCCAGATCGTTTACTTTAAAAGAAAATGAAAAAGCGCTAAAACGCTAAACACAATTTGGAAAAGCACTAGCTCAGTGCGTTTTTCCAATAATATATATTTCGCGGTTTAAAATCTCAAATTGCACTAGATTTAGTGCCAAAAGAACTGAGTTGGCATCCCTGTTGATAACAACAAGTGAGGCAAGTAACTGAAACTCAGTTTCTTTTCTTGACTCAAAAAACTTTAAGCAAAGCAACAATTTGTTTGCTTTTGTTCATTTGAAGCATGCAATTCAAACCCTGGCTTCACTTGTTTGATATTTGGAATTCTTGTCTCAAGGATTTGGCGCCCCGAAACTGCCGCCCGGAGCAAGTGCCCCCAGTTGCCCCCCCTTAGATCCGGGGCTGATCGCCGTCACGATTTCGTTTTGCTTGCTTCATGTATGGCAAACAATTGTCAAATGATATCGTCGAAACGATTGCTTGGCACGATAACTTATTTGGTATCATTTGGCTATTTTTCTGGTTGGAAAAATTAATAAAAATAATTTTGAAATGTTTTGGGCACTTGTTTTTTAAATTGGTGAATAGCAAATTGATGGAATGTCGGTCCTGTACTGTTTCTGCGACGTAATTGTTGGTCAGCTGCAGATGTTCATCAATAAAGTGAGTGAAGCAATATATCCATTTACTTAGATGTCGCTGCCGAATAATATGTTTTCAGAACATTATCGTCAAAATATCGTTCTAAGTTTGCTTCATATAAGTCCATCGCTATCGTCTCGTCTATCGTTGTGTTTTCTACAGTTTGAAAGGTTCTGCAAAACATATATTCAGTGCCAAAAGTAATATTTACTTTTGTGTAAAATTTGTTTTTGGATTTGTTTGCTTCAAAAGTGAAAATTTAAGGTAAAATGTAAGAATATATAATTACTCATTTTGATGATAATGTTGTGAAAATATATTATTCGGCAGCGACACCTAAGTAAATGGAAATATTGCTACACTTTATTGATGAACATCCGCAGCTGGGCCACAATAACGTCGCAAACATAGTACAGGAACGACATTCCATCTATTTGTTAAGGATCACTTTAACAAAGAAGCGCCCAAAACATTTTAAAATTATTTTTATTATTTCCAACCAGAAAAATAGCCAAACGATACCAAATTAGCTATCGCGTTAAGCAATCGTTTTGACGATACCATTTGACAGTTGTTTGCCATACATGAAGCAAGCAAAACGATACCGCTTAAAGGTTACGTGATGTTAAAGTATCGTTGAAACGATATCGTCAAACGATTCTCGTCATAAGTGATGCGAGCCCTGGACAAAACAGAAAAAAATTAAGATGGGAAAAACAGAAAAATGACTATGCACATCGATTAGAAGATGTTTGAAATGTACGAAATCTTCGAAAATTTTTGTGAAATTACTGCAGTGGCTCCACAATGCAAAAAAAAACTCAAAAAACTAATAAAAAGATATATGAAAACCTTTTTTTTAAATTGCGATTTTATTACAAAGTGTAAAAATTTAAAAACACAAAAAAAATCGGATAATTTTGTCGGAATTGGAAATTGTCAGAAAAGGGCATATGTATATACTATTTAGTTATCATTAAATTAACATTATTATAACGAAAGATCTGAGTCATGTAAATGTTTTCAAATAATTTTTTTCAGTTTTTAGTATAATAAAAATAGTCACCGAAGGCCGCGAGGGTACTATAAAAAGAACTTTTTATAATGTTTTCTCTAAAACATTGCTTCTTAAAATCCTGCCTTGAGGTGTCTTTGAAAAAATTATTTTAACCGAAACTTTTCATTACTATTTCTTAAAATTTTTTGAACATTGAAGACATATCCATGATGTCTAAGGGCTCCTTGTTTGTTCTCCGGAGCAGTTCTTAATTTGATATTGTTTAAGTCTAGGAAATGCAAAGAAAAACGTGAAAACATCAGTTTACAAAGACCTGTAGTCACGTGGTTATAACATAAAGTACTGATAGACTATTAGTTTAAAACAGTCGAACTTTAAACTAGGCGCTGGAATATTATCTCGATAGTGCTACTGTCGGTTAACCTTTCCATCAAATGGCAACCCATAAGCTCTAAATCGATGAAAATTGAATACAGAGAGTAAATTAACCAGAGGTCTCAGTTCGACTTCGAATGCTCTTTCACTCAAATTTCGTTGTACAAGCTTCCGGAGAATAGAAGAAAAAGACAAAAAGATGAATGCTTTTGCCGATCCAATTATTACTTTCTCGCAGCAACTAAAAAAAAAAAAAATAAAAAACCTTACCCGGAGTCAGTATTAAAAATGTTGAATGATACTGAACCAAAGAGCAGTTTTAGGGATGCTTCGGACACTGAGGAAAATGATTCCGATACATCAGAAGAATGTGAAAAACTCGACAATATATCTTTTAAAAATACGATAATAAATCTTTTAAAAAATTTAACCTTGCGAATAATATATTAAACTATTTTAATGTTAGGCTTGTATAACAAATAAATTTAAGTACAATTTACAAGTTTGGACGTGTCTGAAGGATCTAGGCAAAATATTAATAATTTAAAAATTTTTATTTCCCTATCTCATAAACTAACATTTCAAAAATTTTTGCTCCTATATAAACTTTTTAAAAGAGTTTGATGAAAAATATGAATTGTACGATAGGTGGGCATATCAGTTGGAACATTATGCCAATTTTTTGTGCACACTTTTGTTTAAATATTATAAGCATAAGCACAAAATTAAAGTTTTACAGCTAAAATATAAATAAATTGTTGATATTAAATGGATTTGACTATATTAGATTGTATGGAAGATAATTGTGTTTTTTATCCGATTACACATACAACACATACTCAAGCACTATTTTTTTTATTATACATATTTTTTTTTAAACCTTAGTTTGCCGAATTACGACGATTTTATTTTATGGTTACAATGGGAGTTGAACGTAGTCGTTTTCTGATTAAGCCCATTTTTGGAGCATGATTTTCTTTTTCTTCGAAAATTATGTGTACCAAATTTCATTGCTGTACGACTATTATTTCATATTTTAGCCACCTTTTTTTAAATTTTAGACCACTTGTCGTCACCTTGTAGAAGTTATATTTATTAAAAAAAAAAATGGAAATATTGGAATATTTTTTTGTGTTATATATGAAGCATTCCATACAAAATTTCTATTCAACATTTTTTTTCCCCATATAAATTTATTTTATGTTTCATTCATCAAAAATGAGCTTTCGAAATTTTTTTTTATATTACGTTTTTAAAAAAGGATTTATTTTCAATCGCCTATACTGCAATAGCTGATATAGATAGAAAAATTTGTCCCGAAGAAGACACTTTTGCGTTTTTAATAGCTTTCGAATAATATTTACTAAAACTTCATCATATTATTTTTTAGTAGCGAAAGATTGAGATTTGCAAAAAATTATTTTTTTTTTCATCGAAGAACGTGTGGCAGCCATTTCTATCATTCGCTTGCTGGCGCCAGTTGGAAATTCCAAGCTTTGTCAGGTGGTCGTCTACTTGGTCTTTCCAACAAAAACGCAGTCGTTTTCTTTTGAGTTTACCGCCCGTTGGGTATTGAAACCTCAAAATGTGTATCAATTCACATAGAAATCGGGGGAACTTTTAATTTAATTTTTTTTTTAGTTGGAATGGGTCCTTCCATTCATCTTTCTGTCTGTCTGTCTGTCGTTAAGATTACAGCCGTATTTTGGAAGCTGTCGTAATAAAATTCAGTTTTAAGGCTTGAATCTTCAAAATAAAGATCACATTCAAAAATTAACCAAACCGGATAAAAACCACGCCTACCTCCCATACGAAGTGACTTTTTCAAAACGGTGAAATGTCTTTAAATTCCACCAAACTTAATGTAAGTACTTGAAACTTTGCAAATGAGCTTTGATATTTATTATACTTTCTAAGTATAAAATTTAACCAAATTTAGTGGAAACGATGCCTACCTCCCATACACAGTTACTTTATCAGAATTGTAGAATGTCTTGAAATTTCACAAAAATTAATACAGGGTGGCGCAAAAGTAACCTTGCGATGTTTTTTGACTGTAATATAAAAAAATTGAAATAAATAAATAGTCACCAATATTCCGCGTTCTGGAGCAGTGTAGCGTAATATTGTTTATTAACGTGTATTTCGCATGTGTTTACTACACAAATGTCAAAACAGAACTGACATTAGGGGCCAATCGCAAAATTTTCTGATTTTCTGATAGGAGGATTACTTTTGCGCCACCTTGTATGGGCATTTCCATTGTGACTCACACGACATGCGTACGACTTAAAGCTTCGTTTTCTCGGAAGTTTATGTTATTATTGCAAAAAAATTTCTTATGTACGTATGTCCTACAAGACATAGTAATGGTATGATCTTCCAAAATTGTCGTTCGTGTAACTAATTATAAGTGGCAGTGGTAAATATAAGCGTAACTCTCGCGACAAAAAATGAAAGTGTGTTTTACAAGCATGTTTAAATTGTAAAAACTCGGTGAATTTTCCCATATACATAATTAGTTTTTGTTTTAAATTTATAAATAATGGGAAAACAGTGAAGTTTCATAATAAACCCACTTTACCTATGGATTTTGCTTATTTAAAAATATATTGAGTTTCAAAAAAATATTTGCCGTAACTCACGCGACATAACCCACGCGAAAAAAAATTCCTTAACCCTTGGACAAACACATGGTTCTGGCCGGGCATATTTAATTTTTGAGCGTTAATCAAACATATTTCTAGTTTAGGTAGATACCTGTATTTCCCGGTAGCCGCCTAAAATATTGTTGGCTTTCTATTTTTTTTTTTTTTAAATTCTAAAATATCGTAAAATATATTCTAAATAACACGAAGAAAACTGCAAAAATAAGTGTCCCTCGAACAAACACATATGCCTGGCCAGACCTCTATACAATTTGTACGAAATAAGTTATTTTTAAACACATTTTGGGCTATTTTTCTGCAAATACAATGCAGATTGTTGTTTCCAGGTATTTTTTTTTATATATTTTGGGTTGTTTTTATGTGAATTCAAGCAGATGTTTGCTTCCAGGTAGTTTTTGTGTTCATTTTTCTCTTATTTCTTTCTTTCGTTTGTGATTTTGGTTTTGAGTTTAGTTAGTTTATTTTTGAATGCTGAACATACAACATCGATAGTCCAAAATATAAATTTTTTGTGCGGAAACTAAAGAGAAATTATTACTGTTGTTATGGCAGAGGATTTAGAATTTGTATACAATACGCGCTTGCGTACAGGCAGCTTTACTGATAATTTTCAACAACAACTATCATCAGCGTTACAGCGTGATTTCGCACTTCACATAGAAGCAGACGAAGAACTAGATTTATTTGAAGACCAAAGTGGTGAAAACACAGATTTTGTGCCCAAAGATGACGCCTCGGACATTGAATATGAATTGGAAATTGAAGCAAATGAAATATTCGACAGCGATGAAGAATCCAAAGAAGAAAGTGAGAATGCAACAACTCAAGCTGCAGATAGTTTTTTGCTTGGAAAAAATGCTACGAAGTGGAGTACAGCTGAACCCGCTACATTGAGATTCCGCCAGCACAACATCATGCGTTTCAGAGGTAGATCAAAAACAAACCTGATCACTTCGCTTGAGGTGTTCAAGCTTTCCTTTTCACCGAATATTATGTTCATCATCGTAACACAAACAAATCTATTTGGAGAAAAAATTACATGCAAATGGAACGCATAACATGCAAACTGTACACCATGAGTATGGGTTGATATGACAAGTGTTGAGCTTGACGCTTTTATTGGGATATTATTGGCTTTTGGTGTCAGTCATAATACTATGCAGCTCTCAAAATTGATGTGGCAAATTCCGTGCAGCCATGTCATATATACAAATTGTTACTTTGATGCGCTGTATTCGATTTGATAGTCGTACGCGCGCATTTCGTCAACAAACCGACAAGGCTACTCCCAATCGCGACATATGGAACTTCTTGAATAACAATCTTGCCAGTAAAGCCCGCAAAGTATGGTATAAAAGTATGGTGGGCATGCGATGCGAAAATTAAATATCCGTTGCAAGGAAAACTGTACACTGGTAAAGAGGGAGAACAACGAGAGACAAACCAAGGTGAAAATGTGCTCATGAGTTTGGCTAATCGATACGCCAGCATAAGTATTATTGCTGATAGCTTCTTTACAACATTAGACGCAGCTAAACGTCTTTCGTCGATTGGACTAGCATGCGTTGGCACCATTAGATCCAACAAAAGGTGTCGTCTCAAAGAAATGAAAAAAGACAGCAAACGGCCAGTGTTTTAATCTGTGTTTGGTTTCTATGATAACCTTGTATCACTGTGCAGCTACGTTTCAAAGAAGAACAAAGCAGTAAATCTATTATCCACTGTGCACTACACCGAGAAAGTTGAAGGCGTAGCAAAAAAACCGGAAGCTATATTATTTTACAATTCAACAAAGGCCGGCATTGATACAATGGACCAAATGGTAACGCATAACTCCACAAAATGGTCAACCAGACGTTGGCCATTAACATTTTTTTTTTTTTGCAACATGATAGATGTCATGGGACTATCCGCTTACATCATATGCAATGAAAATACAGAAAGAACCAGAAAAGAGAACCGACGAATGTTCTTGAACACGCTGAGTAAACAATTGGTGCTTGCTAATACTGAAAATCGCATGAAAAAGAACCATATTTTGGGACAACATTCAATACGTTTGGCCATTGAATCTTTCCAGAAGGCCGTTGAATATTCCCAGCAACATGCTGCCTAACCAACAAAGCGGCTCTAGTACACTGAATTCCAGAAAAAAATGCAGAATTTGTGCCACTCAAGACAAAAAGCTGCGTAGGAAGACACGTTTTTACTGCACCAAATGCACTAATTCTGTGTGCTAACAACATTCTAAAGTTGATTATACTTGTTTCTCATGCATTCCACAAAATGAATAACATTTTTTTTACATTTAGGTAGCTACATATATCAACAAATTAAAAAAAGTCTAAAGACAAAAATAATAAACGCGCATACTTAGAAATTCAAAGTTACGGTACCTTTTTTGCCATACAAATGCATAAAAACGTATAAGGGTCTGGCCAGGCATATGTGTTTGTTCGAAGGTTACAGAATATGTTTTTGGCGGGGGGTTAAATTTAAATTGGGTGATTAAGTAATTAGGCAGTAATGTAGTTATGTAATTTAGTAATTAACAAAAAATTTAATATATTGTCCTTATCTTGTTTCAACCATTTTTCTATTATCTTAAGCCAATGACTTCCATTTTTATGAAAACAAAAAGTTTACGCAACATTTACGAAAAAGGAAACTACATTTTTGAAGCAGTACAGACGATTTGATCATCATGGTTAATGAATTTATATAGAAATTTCTTAAATTAATAAAATTAAAATGTTTTTCTTAATAATATCATGAAATAAAAAGTTTTTAATAAGTTTTAAGTTTTTTGTCACGGCAGGCTTTTTTCTGGAAATGCCCATATGGTATAGCTAAATGCACATAATTTTTGTTATTACATATAGATAAGGCACAATGGTGAATTTTTGGACAGCGAATTCATTTTTAGAAACTGCTTTAATTTTTGACGGAGCAAACATAGCGCAGCTTTTATTTTCTTAAAATTTTAAATAAATATCAATAATTATGCAAAAAAATTACATAAATATACCACATACTACACACAATTAAAAAAAAAAATAAAAAAAAAATAAATTGGTCAACCCAACAAAGGACTTGGACCGAACTTCTATTGATCAATTTTGTTCTGCGTGTTATTAAATGTTTGAACACAAATGATCGAGAACTGAACCTACGAGTTTAATGCTGACTCCAAAACAGCTTATGTTCTCAAGAAGCTTTAAATGACAGTTTTTTACTCTCTGAGATTTGCCATTGTCTGCTAAGAGGTAACGACCGAACAGAAAAATTGATTCAATTGAAAGACATTCTATCTGAGTTGAAAATTGAACCCGGGACACCTACCATCTAAGCTACGGCAGCCACACTACACACAACTATATCTTTATATTTGGTCAAAATATACACATTTTTATGTTAAATAGAGAAAAATAAATTAAAACATTTTAAGACACACTATTTCTCAAAAAATACTGAGAAGATTGTTTAAATATTACCTGAGCATGTAGGTTCTATTTAATTTTATTTAAAATTTTGGCTTTAAATATATAAAAAATAAACTGTATTGCAAACAAAAAAATTACTCTTATCACATTTAGCACGCAAAAAGCAAAATTTCAAAGTGCATTGCTAAAAAACGGTCCAATATTTTGCAACAATTAGTTCATTTACTGATGCAAAACTTTGTTTTTTTTCAACGGGTACCACACATCAGTGTGTACCTGTTAAATATTTTTTTTTAATTAATCTACAAATAATACGCTAAATAAAGTTTTTTGTATAAAGTTTACTTACATCATCTACTTCTTAAAATTAAAAATATTATGTATTTAATATTGTAAGGGAATAGATCAGTATCAATTACGGCAGAGTATTAAAAGTTAATAATATTACAAGGGTTTTATTTTTATAATGAATACGTAAAAAAATAATTAATATTTTTAAGTCAGTTGTAAAGCCTACATATACACATCAACAGTAAAATTTCCAATCCCGGTATATTTTTTGAGTCCCAACAGTCCCGGGGTTATAAGGACTAAAAGCCCAGGATTTTCTGGATACTAGGATTGCCTTCAAATTGCAAGAAAGCAAGACTTTAATTTGACATTCTAGTAAAATATTTTAAAAACATTTAAATTTACTTCGAATGTTTGAAAATTAAATAAAAATATATTTCAGTGGTGACATTCGCGGTAATCTGCTTAAAAATGCATATGGTTATTTGACAACAATTAATTCCACCTACTCGTATTGAGTCCGAGAGATGTTTCTCTTCGGCTGAAAATTTCGCTACCAAAATTCGGTCAAGCCTGGGGTATGACACCTTAGATGCCTTAGTATTTTTCAGAGCATATTTTCAAAGTCAATTAATCAAAAAAAAAGTCAATTGACCTCAAAAAATGTACCTTTTATATTAGTATTAGTTTTTCAGAAAATATGAATTAAATAAATTAGACTATAGATGTATACAATAAAAATATATATTCTCGTTCTTTTTATATATAAAGAAATAAAATAAATTAACTTTGTATGAACAATTTAAGTAAACTGTTGTTTTTTTAATTCCTTTGGATAATATTTTTTATTAAAAAAATATCCTAACTTTCATACCTTGCAAATGAATTCTTTCGTTCTTTTTTTCTAAAAAAAGTACTTTTCATCTATTATTTATATTCCGGGACTAGTCTCGGGATCCCCAGATTCTTAATTTTTAATCCCAAAATCACGAAATTGCTTTTGAGTCTCGAAATCGGAAGCCTTAATTGACAACTTAAGAAGAATGAAAAAAAGGAATATATCATTGCATTACATTGTTGGTGACTGCATTTGCTTTTTTTGTTTAATGAGGCTTGAGTTCTCTTAAAAAAAGTTTAATAATTCCGAAAAGATAAAAAATGGCTCAGCCAATTTTCAAACACATATAATAGAGAGTCTATATTTAACGGAAACCAGAGCTATATGACAAAAGTAATTAAAAGAAAACAATTTAATTCCACTTGAATAAAAGGAAACCTTAATTTTTTTTAACAAATTTTTTAATAAAAATGTATGTAGTAAGAACCACAATTACCTTAAGTTGAGGGTTTCATTTAAAAACCACTTAAATTTTTGTTTAGTAAAAATATATTTTAAAAAAGCTAAAAACTCGAATTTTTCACAGCGCGCGAATTAAAGCAGAAAAAGTAAGATTTTAACCGCGTATAACATTTCAATTATTAATGTCAGGTCAATATTTTGTATTGTTAGTGACGCAGAATTTCTTTAAATTTTCATTAAACCAGCATCAAAAAAATTTAGTCCCTCAAAAATTTGGCTGTCATAATAAGCCTAACAGCCCTATTCTGGCAACTTGACAATAGTCAACCAGTATTTTTATTTTTTCTATGTGTTTGTTGTAATTTTTTCATTTCAAAAAAGAAATTTGAAGCCCAAAAATAATTAACCTTATTCTTGAACTTGCGCTCGCTCTTAAAACGACGTCGAAACAAAATTGTTATATTCTTGAAACTTTTAATTTCGACGTTGAGATCTGCAGTGATTATTGAGCGCACTTCGTCAAATAAATATTAAAATTTTTGATCGTCGAAATGATCTTCAACGACGATTTGTTGATTAAAGTGAGCTCTCGAAGACGACATTTACTCGACGCGGATTGAAGCATAAGGGTGAATAAATTTTGTGCAAAACTGTCAACTGCTTTTCAGATAGTGACAATTTCATTAAAAAATTTGGTTTTTTGAGCTTCAGATTTTGCTTTGAAATAAAAAATTACAACAAACACATAGATATATTAAAAAAATACTGCTTTACTATTGCCAAGTTGCCAGAATAGGGCTGTTAAAGTCCATAGAATACCCTTTTGTGCACCGGTGGGTATCGAATCGAATATTTTATCCACTGGCATAAAGTAACGTTAATATTTGGTCTGTACTAGACTTTCCAGCTGCTAAATTGCTATAAATAAAAACAAATAAATAAACATAAATTGCTTGACAGAACTGTATATGCGATATTAACAAGGAAATTATCCCACGGCAATTGGCACAAATAGTGAGATCGCCTTTCTTGTGTATTTGTCAGAGCACACTGAGTTTTGAATCATTCGGAATACGTTCTTCCGACCATATTTTGCATAGAAGCTCATGATTGTATTTAAATAGAGCTTCGCTTCCGTTCTGAAACAGCTTGGCAGGTAAGCCATTGGCTCCCGCTGCTCTATTTTATTTTTAAGCCGAGCTATAGCTGTCAGAACTTCATTTTAGTCGGACAGCGGAACTTCAGTGCTGCCATCCGTAATTAGGGTTTCATGGAAATCATCTTTTTTGGAGGAATTGTTGTCAGCGTCGCCATTTATAGAAGTTTTCTCTCTATAACTTAAGTGTACTCTGGATATCTTTTTTTTTTTTTTTTTTTTTGATTCGCCCGTAGGTATGAAATCTTCCAAAGATACGTATACTCGTCCTATACGCATGCATGATTCACATTCTAAAATCTGCCCGAATCAGCCGGGCCAGACAGAATGCACCTACGTACTAAAACATACCCCCTATTGGCAATTTGGATTTTCCACTGAGCACATTAATTGGCTTTTCAGCGGAATTTAAAAATTGAATATATATAAACGGGTATTTTAGTATATTTGATTCTATATAAATAAGCAACATCGAATTAAATGATAGTGATTATCAATTTAAGGTACACGAAAAACAATCAAAAACACTTTACTCATTTTAACTGGTTTGCGGCCATTGTCCAACCCAAGGACCTACGTGGAAATGAGATAAATCTCATATCCGCCAAATCAAAATCCCAATTAGTCGGATATGCATTTGGGCCAACGCAGGCATAAACTTGTATGGAAAAGAGATATACTCTGGCACAACAATCCAGGTGATATTGTGAGTTCAGTCTAATTTCAAATCAGGAAACCACGTGAGCACGTAAATCCCAATTCGATTAAAAATTAAATTATTGAATAATTAAAAAGTAAGTTTTAAAAACGATTCATATTTGATGGTGCTTACTTTATAAAACATAATATCGAGACAAAAAAGAGAAACAGAACAATCTCAATTACCAATATTATATTGTTATAAAACTGCGTTAGGTATAATAGGATGAAGTTAAATTGATTTAATTATTTAAATGTAATACAATTTTCCGTTTTAAGACGTCTACCGAATCAGAAAAATTAATCATATTGAAATTATTATTGAAATCACTGCACATACATCGTAAAGGTTCATGAAGAGCGTAATTAGAACTACACTGACTCAACTTGAAAAACAGAAAATGCCTAGTTCCTCTCCTTGGGATGTTGAAATTTAGAGCTGAGATGAGAAATTACGAATTAATCTCGCCACGAAGTAATTTATACAGAAACATGACATTAAGCATCATTCTTCTGCTTCTTAAGGAAGGAAGTAAAATAATTTTAAGGCGTATTTCATACGATGGAAGCATAATATTGGGGTTCCAACGACTATGACGTAAAGCAAAAAGTAAAAACTGTTTTTGAACGTATTCTAAGGCGTCAATGTAGACATTATATTGTGGGTTCCATTCAACTGATGCATATTCAAGAATTGGCCTTACGAGAGAGGTATATAATAATTTAGAAGTAAAGGGATCACTGAATTCTTTAGCCCATCTTTTAATGAAACCAAGGACCAAGGCCTTATTTATCACCATATTAACGTGGAGATTGAAGCGAAGTTTTGAATCCATAATAACACCAAGATCGAGAAAACTGGAAACTATTTCTAAGTTAGTGTTATTTATAGTGTAATTAATGTTACTAGCAGATCTTCGCGAGAATGTCATTTGCTTACATTTTTTTAAGTTGAGATTTAATATATTTAAGCTACACCAGTCCACAAGTCTTTTTAGATCAGATTGTAAAAGATGTCGTTCTTCGGGTGTTTTGTAACAAAGAAAAAGTTTCACGTCGTCAGCGTACATTAAGACGTTACAATGTTTTATTACCGAAGGAAGATCATTAATGAATAGTAAAAACAAAACCGGTCCAAGATGACTGCCCTGAGGAACGCCAGAAGTGACTGAAATACTTTTTGAAAGAGAATTCTTATATAAAACCTTTTGAGTACGTCAAGATAAATACAAATTTATCCAATTTAATAATGTGACAGGAAACCCAATAAGGTGCAGTTTTTTCAAAAGTAGATTATGATTAACACTGTAGAAAGCTTTGCTGAATTCCGTATAAATAACATCAGTCTGCAGTCCCAAAGTAAAACCATTTATAACACGCGTAGTAAACTCTAAGAGGTTTGTTGTAGTGGACTTACCCTTCAGAAAACCATGTTGAAAGACAGAAATGGTGGAAGACACGGAGTGGGTTAATTGATCAGTTATGATTTTCTCAAATAACTTAGGGATTGCACTTAATTCTTCAATTCCTTGATAGTTAGAAACATCTATCTTGGAGCCATATTTATGAAAGAGTATAATATAAGAATCCTTCCATATAATAGAAAAATAACCACTATGCAAGGAAATATTAAAAATGTTTGCTAGAGGAGTTCACAGGTTTGTAGCACATTGCTTTAAAATATAGCTTGGAATTTTATCAGGGCTGGTCGTAAAAGAAGATTTTACTTGTCGAAGATAACACATGACAATATTTGGGTCTATTACAGGAGTTTCAAAAGAATTAACTGGCTGGAGAAAAGGATACACCGTGCTAGTATTAAATGGTATATCGGAGTAAGTTGATTTAAAGAAGTTTGCAAACATGTTAGAAATTACATTGTCACAAGATGTTTCTTCCTGATTGAATTTCATAAGGGGTGGAAAACTGAAGGCTTTACGTTTTGAGTTAACAAAACTATAGAAAAGTTTTGGATCATGTTTAAATTGAGATTTTATGTTAATTATATAAGCAGAATAGCATTGTTTATTTTGTAGTTGATATCTATAACGATAAGAAGAATATGAAGCAAAGTCTAAACTAGAACCAGATATTTTATATTTTTTAAATAAACGATTTTTTAAATTTTTAAGTGCCTTTAGATCATTTGTTAGCCAGGGTGGATTTAAAGGATTGGAGAAACACCTTTTTTTTGGGACGGACAATAAGAAACACCTTTGCAGAGTATCATTGAAAAACTGTACAGAAGATTTGACGTCATAATATGAATATGATGTTCCGCTAGTTAAAATTGGAGACTAATCAGTCTGCGAAAGTAAGGAATTAAGTTTTACATAGTCCGTTTTCTTAAAATTATAAACTTTTTTATTTCGCGCATCAGAAGTTACTTTATCTTCTTTTTCGTGGGGGAGTAAAACTGTTATTTCAAGAGTTGGATGATGTACATCTTCTGGAAGAGATACGGGATTCGAACAATGGAGATTAACAGTAGTGCATCTATCTACAAATACCAGATCAAGGGTTCTGTGGTTTATATTTAAAATATCATTGACTTGTTGAAGACACAGATCAGACAGGTTATCTAAGAAGTCATTTATCCAATCAGTATTGGAAACAAGAGTAAGAAATGAAGAATCGTCAGACGATCTCCAAGTCACAAAAAGTAGGTTAAAATCACCCAGCACAATAAGAACGTCTTTATTTTTTAACAAATTATGAACTTTTTCGATGGCGTGTAAGTGTTTTAAATACATTGTTAAGTCACATTTAGGAGGAATATAAGAGCAGGTAACATAAATATTACTATTATTTAATTTAACTGCAACACAAATGAACTCAATGTCACTGATGTCAAGAATTGTCAATTCTTCAGATACAAGCGAGTTTTGAACAGCTATAAAAACACCACCACCGATCTTATCATGACGATCTTTACGAAAAATTTGATATTTATTGCACATTATTTCAGAATTTAAGATATTAGAGCGAAGCCAAGTCTCTGTAAAAACTATAATGTTATATTCAAAATCAAAACTGTTTATGAAAATATCGGAAAGTTTGGCGTTAATACCCCTGACATTTTGATACACAAGATCTAATTTAGACTTGCGGTTTATTAATCGTTTTTTGGATGAGATTCAGGGAGGGCTTTTTCGGGGACTCGGCAAATGTCCAACATTTACTGGTCTCGGATTGCTTTTAAATTCAAATTCGCGTACAATTGTGTTAGGCGGCCAAAAGTTTACATCAACTATAGAATTAAATAAATTTTCAGGAACTGTTAATCTAAAAGAAGTAATCGATCTTACTTTTGAATATTTGAATTTATGAACCGAAAGATGCACGGAACAATTCAACTTTGATTTAATGAAAAAATCTAAATCAACCTCTGTTGTATCCGCAGCTAAGCGAGAAACAAAGATTGATTTAGTTGGTGGAATTGCAATGATTGGCTTAGGTGGAACAAAAACCTGAGAAGTAAGAGAAACAACCTGGGAATCGACCAAAGTTGGTGAAATAGAAACAGTTTGGGCATAAGACATGATTGGCAATGAAGGTGGAGGTGCCAGCACTGGCAAAGGAGCAGGCAAGTCGTCTTATTCTCCACAATTAATATTTTCGAACAATTTTTGGGCCTCATTGCTGTCACCGTAAATCTCAATATTCTCATGCTCGCGCTTTTCTGCCTCTCTTTTTGTTCTGCCTGAAAATACGTTTTTTGTTTTTCAGTACTGCTCCAATAATAAAAATAAAGTTCGGTTACAATAAAATAATGGTACTAGTAAATGCAAAAATATATATCTTTGGACGAATTGTAATAACTTACTTAATTTTCATGATAAATTTGATAAAATGATGTAAAATTCAATGAATTTCTGATGAAATGTTAATTATATTTGCATTTCCTTGTGAGAAATATTATTACATATTTAAAAAAATCAAGATATTAACACACAAAATACAATACGCATTTGCTACGAATATTGAAATATGCAAAATTTATTTGACAGCTCGTAAATTCAGTGCTGCCCTATCACAGTGAAAATGGATAGGTCTTGAAAAATTTGAAAAAATAAATAAAGCTATCCAATAATGGAGCACTAGAATTCTGTGGGTTAATAGTGCTGAACATATTGGTTTCTTGTTCTCTTCTGACAGCTACTACAGTGCATCTCATGTTTATGAGGCAGGTGTTTTAGTGCTTCTCAAATATGACTCGAATGCAATTTTTGTTTTATACAATTTTTTAATTATTTTTCTAAAACGTTATTAATACATAAAAATACTTTTTGCAACCACAAAATATTCAAAAAATAATTTTATGTTCTTAACTCTGTTAAATTGAAAAAGTTAATTAAGAAAAACTTGATACTTTTCACTGATAAAGAAATATAAACTAATATAATAGCACAATGAACCCGCGTTTCAACAGTTCAGTTATGAAAAAGTGCATATTACACATACACATACACGTACCTTGAAAGTAAAATAAGCAAATTGCTTCACAGAAATTATCATCTTGAAATAAATCAAAATAAAATATTTTATTTTTACCATATAAGACTCATCGCATTACTAAATACACTTAAGCATTTACAACATAAATTTTAAAAGCCTTCCAAGCACAGCACGTGCATTGATAAACTTCGTATTTCATTGTCTATTTTCCATCAATGAGTTCTAAAAATAACTTTATATCCTAGCAGGTTTCAGCTTTAAATAACAAACATATATTTTTTAATATCATAACGCCGATGCAAGCTTTCGCTCTTATATGAGTAAAAAGTCAGCTTTGTCAAAATAATATAAACTGAGTGCTTAAAAGAGCAAATAATACGCTTATACGTCAACTTTTTATAATACTTGCTGCTTGGTACAAATGAGAAGAGTAAAAGCTTGCAACAAGGTTTAGTACATTTAAAATTTTTAGTACATTTAAATTTTTAAGTATTAATGTTTCTGCACTGTTAAAGAGAAAAATTTTATGAGTTTTCATACTACCAACTCTCTTTCATTTTACCACCAATGAAAGAGATATTCTCTTCAATCTCTGTATCTAAATACATAAATGTCTCTTTCATAGTACTAAAATTTCTCAAAAATCATACAAATAAACAAACAAATTGTGTTTTTGCTCAATTATCGTAGAGCATAAAAATTCTCTGTGAGAACTTTGCTTTTATCTTAAGCTACATGGCTTATGAAATTGAGAACATGTGAGCACATTTAAGTAACTGTACTAAAAACTGACCTATTAAACCTTTACAACAATTGCTAGTTACAGACTGAGAAAGTGGTTAAAACAAGGTTGCATAGCAAATGGTTCAGTATCAAAGAGAAAAGAGGACATTTTTTCAAGAGAGCATCTTTAATTGAGCTATTTTTTAATGCTTACTGAACAGATAACAGAGTTCACGGAGTTATATTAGAGATATACTTAATTGTGCACTTCTGCTGGTTAAACGGTTGATAAGCAATTTTTTTTCTTTATATGAACAATGAAAGCGGACATAAAAAAAATAGATGACGTATTTTTATTTTTTTAAAAAACAGTTTTAAACAAAAATATAGATAACAAATTTAGCTCAACACAAAAGAATAATATATAATTTTATTTTATAAAATTTTTGGAGTTTTTTAAACTAATTTTAATCTTAAACTGTTAATCTCAATAATATATAAATTATGCCTGATAATTTTTCCGAAGCAGTATACTTAAGTAAAGCATTAATTACGCCAGAGTTCAGCACAATTGGTTTTGCCTTTCAATTTTAACTTTTTTCTTATGACCAAACCAAAGTGGAAAGAGAAGATTTATGCAAAAACCTAGAAAATTTATTTGCAGTTGCATCAAAATCATAAAACTTTTTCACAAGCTTCAACTTTTTCCCACTCACCGCTTGACCTCAACACAAAGTTAAGGCTACGCGCCCAGTCGACAGGCTGGGTGCTTCGTGAACAGAGTAAAGTTGACAGTGTCATTGTGCCGCTTAAGAGCTTGACGTGTGACAGCATGGTTAAGTAGTTTTAAGGCAAACTACAAAGAAAGCGAACAAAAACAAAGCAACAACAACAAAAATGCAGAAAAAATATGCTAAAATGTGTGTGAAAGGATATATATTTAATGAAATGTAACAATTTAATGTCGTGGCTTAAATGAGACTTAATTTTTCTTATGCATACTATTTAAGCTTACGACTCATTTGGCGCGCCCAACAAGTGTGCATAAACTAAGTGTAATACGAGAAACAACGACAAATAAATGTGACACAAACGTCTGACATATATTATGAAAAACAAAACTCAGCAACAGCAAATTAAAGCCCTTCCGTGTACCTTTGCAAAAAAACACACCCAAGCACCAATGAAATAAAGTTACTCATACGCCACGATTTATTAGAAGCACAAAATAAAGTCACTCATACTCACTGTAGAGCTTTTTTAAGCTTTGCTCTGATGCCAGTCAAAGACAGCTTTGCATCTTTTTTCCTTTGTTTTTGTCTTTTTATTTTTTATTTTTTGCTTTTCCTTTTTTTTTTTTTTGTCTACAAAAAATTACGTACAGAAAGTGAAATAAAATTGATTTTTGCTGACATTTTTAAAAAAATTATGAACTTTTTTGAAGCTGAGGCAGGTCCTTAGACAGTTTTTTTTATGGTAGGGCTTAGATAAAAAAATCAAGTTTTATTAAATACGATATTTAAAGTAAGCATTTTACATTTCAAATTAATCTTAAATGTGACCTTACATTTTGTTTAAGAATTATACAAATCTCCTTAGATTATTATATTTTTTTCATCGAGCAAAGACGGACCACCCAAAAAAAAAATGGAGTAAAATTTTAAAAAATGGAGCACTTGAAATTTTAAATATAAATATGTGCTTAATCAAAGTTTATGATGCAACAAAACTATCAGCGAAGATGTATGATGAGATGCTTTTTTAATATCGAAAAATAATCAATTAAAGCTACGTGTATTTTACTCTACGTGTATTTAACTTTCAAATAAACAATCATTTACTTAGTTATCTACATACATTCTTAAGATAGTTATATATGATATTATATAAGAAAATTCTCGCATTTAATTGCTTTTACTTTGTCAACTTTGTCAAAAAAAGAAAGGTTTTTCCAGATAAATGAATTTTTATTTCAAATTTATCCCTAAAAAAAAATTCTCGTTAAAGTAAATGGACTAAATTACAATATATTAATAAAAGACTTGAATATAAAACTGTATTTAGAATTTTTCCAAAAGTAGTTAGTACTTTTTAAGAAATGTATTACTCTAAAAATATGTTCAAAACTGAAATAAATAGCAGCTACTTTAGAAAATGCCTCTTGCAATTATTTACAAAAAACAACTAAATATAAGACATCCAATTACTGGGCACAACAAAAATGTCCAAAATAAAGAGCTCAAAGCGTGAAAAACGACTTAATATAAATCCACAATGTTCATTCAACATAAATGGCGAAGAAGATGTTATATTTAATTTAATCGTAGCACGTCAAAATCTTATATAAATTGAGTTAAAAGCTTCCATATAAAGTTATTGTTGTTATCGGCCTTTATGTGTAAATTTTTTATTATGTTTTGCAGGCTTAGTCCATTGGTACCTAGCGAGCCAATCCTAAAAATTTTCTTAGTTAATTTAAATATCGACTTTTTATAGACCTAAAAAAATAAAAAAAATCACAAACTTTCTTTTTGTTTTGAACCATATGGTACTCGTTTTTTTTTAGAATTCCAAACATTAATTAATGCCTTCTTTAAAAAATGCATTTCCTCAAGTATAATATTCAATGTCTATAGAATTTATATCATTTGAAAGATATTCACAGATTATAAATATACCGAAATTTTTTGAACGCAAATGTTTAGCGTAGATATTCATCCAATTAATTTTATTCGAAAAATTCTCACAATTTCCATTTTAATAACAAAAAATGATAAGAGTACACTTTTCTAGTATCTTTGAGTTCCTAATAAATGAAATATTTATTAAATAATTTCAAGTTTTCCACCAAAAGTTGTATATGTTAAAAAAAATGTTTTTAACGAAAATAGTAAAAATTTGGAATCGCTTTTATTGAATACCGTTTTGCTCTCAGTAAAAATAAAATATTGGAACTAACCTCATCTAAGATAGACCTATTGTCTGTTATGTGATTTTAAACTTAATCAATAAACTTTTAGGTTTTAAGATTGTTTAACTTTTTTCATATAGCTAAATATAAAATTTTTAGTCTTTAACCCTTGTGTCAACACCCGAAAAATTGCACATCACCGAACACCCGGATACCGGGGTATGCCAGTGTATTTTGTATTAAAATAATATGAATGTGTAACATATAATGCGTTTTTTTTTAACATTTTGTTATTTTAATCCTATAAACCAGTTTTTTAGGTAGAAAATATGCAGGTATTGCCAGATTTTTTCAAAAAACTAAATTAAAAAATTTTCAGGGACAAAATTTAGCTTAAAAAACGAAAATATTTTTTGATTAAGTAAGCAGAAAATATTTTACACAGTAAATTTATGTTTGTTGGTTTTTTTCTCTGGTCGCATTTTATAATTCTTATGTCAAATAAAACCAAAACAGACAAATATTTTAATTTATTCTGTCAGTTGTGAAATTTTAAAAACTGTTATTTGTAGTACTAGGTGTTTTTAAAAACTACGCTTATGTCTAAAAAACTGTAATTCACAATAATATGGCAATACTGGAAATATAATAACCCATTTTTATTTTGGTTTTGTTTTTTTTTTGTTGTTTGGATCATCAGTTTTTGGGAATACCCCTTTTTTTGATTGGGCTTTCAAATCAGTTTTGAGTTCGAAGCTTTTTTGGTGGCGTGTTATTAGTTTGTTAGATTCATTCGTCTTACAGTGCTTGATGTGAAAATACACAAAAATTATTTGATTTGGAGAAAAAAGCAATTTCAAGTGAAAAGTGAAAAAGGTTCATTTCTAAGTGATTATAATAAATCAATAAATTATAGCAGACGGTGAATGGTTAACTCCCCGGCAATTGAATGAACTTAGCGTTGAAGAGCGAGAAGACTATATAAGTCGAATAATCGAAGAAATTTCGGAAAATAATAGTGAGTATGAACAAGAAATTAAGCCACGGGCTGATGAAATGGATGATTACGAAGAAATTACCATAAATTCAGAGGAATCAGATGCAGGGGAATTGCAATAACCCGAACTTTATATTGCGAATGAAACTGATTCCGAAGAAGAATTAGAAGTTCCAACTGAAACTATCGGAACTAGTTTCATAGCTAGAGATGGTACAACTTGGTCAACTCAACTACCACCAACGCGAAGATATTTATCACACAACATTCTCAGAACCAATATCACTGGACCTACACGGAGAACAGAAGGTCTTAGCATGTTACATACATTTAAATTGTTGATGACAGAAGAAATTTGTGACATAATTATTCGCGAAACCTACAGAAAAGCGAACCAGTGCTACGAAAATGAACAAACACAAAACCCTAAAACATCAGCTCATATATGGACTCCAATAACAACAACTGAATTTGACGCTTATTTGGAAATACTTTTGTTGGCTGGTGTGACACATTCTGGATATGTACACACAACTGATTTGTGGAAAACAAACTCCCATCCGATGTATCGAGCTGAAATGGGTGTGAGGTTTTTTTGGGCTATCAGTCGCTTTATAAGGTTTGACAATGGCAATACTCGCGAGCAGCGTAAAAAAAAACTGATAAATCAGCGGCTATATCAGACATTTTCTTGATGCTGAATAGAAACCTGCAGATGAACTGTATAGCAGGAGCCAACGTCACTGTTAATGAGCAGCTTTATCCGTTTCGTGGTGGCACTGGATTCACACAATATATACCTTCCAAGCCAGCGAAGTATGGCATAAAGGTTTGGTGGGTATGTGATGCTGTTACGTCCTATCCACTGAAGGGACAAATATACACTGGAACGGCATCTTCTGGAGAAAGAGAGAGAAATCTTGGTGACCATGTAGTCAAAGATTTGTGTTGTAGCATGTTTCGTGGAAGTAGACGTACCATTGTGTGTGACAACTTATTTACAACATATAATTTGGCTACGACTTTGATGTTGGACTAGAACTTGGCCATATTAGGCACGGTGAATAAGAAACGTACGTTTGTGCCTAGTGAATTTGCTAATCCAAGGGGCAGAGAAATCCAATCATCACTTTTTGAATTTAGCAGCAACATATCTATGTGTTCTTATGTGGCAAAGAAAAACAAGGCAGTTGTACTCCTCTCCACCAACCATTACAGCACCACAGTTGAAGGTCCAAAAAACAAACCGGTCACGATCCTAGACTACAACAGGAGCAAAGGAGGCGTAGATAACATGGACAAATGCCTTGGGGAATATTCAACAAAAAGGAGAACAAAAAGATGGCCCTTGGCATTTTTTTATAATATATTAGATGTGGCTGCATTTGCAGCTTTTGTTATAAACTATATGAAAAATAATCCACATCTGAAGACTTCAACCAACCGTAGAAGGCTTTTTCTGCAAAAATTGAGTGAGGAGTTAGCCATACCAGAAATTGTTAAACGATCACAAAATGTTCAAATCACTCGCAACTTTTCTTCGCGCAATGACATTGAAGGAATACTGAGTCGCCCATTGAAATTCATTGCTGAAGATCTTCCAGAAAGCCCTCAAGAAGAACGTGATGCTTCTGGCAGGATCAAACATAAAGGCAACTGTTACTTATGCCCCAGGAAGAGGCCGACACGAAAAGCTTGCATTATGTGTAAAAAACTTGTTTGTTTAGAACATTCCATTGATACCACGCAATGCAAAAGATGTCTTAGATAAAATAACATTTATTTTTTATGATTACATTACATTTACTTTTTTGTGATTACATTCACTTTTTTATCATAATAATAATTTCATTTAATAATTTGAGTTCAATTTAGTTTTTTTATAAATAAATTAAAAATGTATGTTCAAATAGCACAAAAATGGTTTTCTTAATTTTTTAATGAAGAATTTTCATACATTTTTCAAGGCATACCCAGGTATCCGGGTGTTGCTTAAAGGGGTACATCGGAATAACTGGTGATAACTTTCGTTCCACGACAGATATTAACTTGAAATTTCGCAATTTGATAAAAAACAACATTTTGGACACATTCCGAAAACTTAAAGTTATTCCAGCTACTAGAACCCAAGTAATGGCAATTTGAATATGAAAAACATACCCTGTATGCGGGTGTTGACACAAGGTTTAAATAGCAAGACTATTTATGCTGAAAACTATTTAGCATATCATAATTTTATAATATATTTTTTAAAGGTAAGTAAATCTAATTTAGTTCCGTTAATTTCCTCAAAATCGACTTGTAAATAGTTTTGCGCTTTTACTGTTAATGTCTTGTATATTTGACTTTTTTAACATTTACAGTTTTTAATGCAAATTTATATATATTTCATTTTGTGGAGATCAATATATATGAAAGTTAAACCGAATTGAAATCTAAATTGCATCATTTGGAATTTAAAAAGTAAAGAAGCTCTTACATTATAAATTGGACTATATTCTTTTTAATATTCAGAGTTATTTGGTTCACTTTTCTTAAGATAAGCAATCAACAAAATTGCATATGTATGCAATACACTATCTATTCTAATACTATATGTATCCTAATACACTGAAGCCATAAACGTTTTAGATTTCACTTGTTTTGGAGGTGAACAACTAGCTTAAGTCCACTACAAACTTTTTTGTTTCAGTTTAAAATCACGAGCGTAAATTCAAGTCTCATCCAAAGTTATCAAACAATACACAAAATCTTTTTTTTTCTTCTTACAACACTTTAAATTACGCTGTAAAGTTTGTTTTTGATTCAATTTCTGTTCAATTGTTCCAAACAGCTTTCCATATGTAATCCTTTATGTCAAATATGAAGTACTACTTCGTGTGAGATTTTGACGGTATTTCACGTTAGGCCAAGCTTCGATCTTCATAAACAATATCATGCACTTGCTCATTGATTTCTAGTGTTGTTGCACTTTTCTGATGTCTACTACGTAGTTTATCTTCATCGCTTGTAAGTCCACGTTAAAATTTTAACCCATCCATTCTCAGAAGCGAATGGAGGAGCAGATTCTTTTAACATTTTCACCATTTTTGAATAAATTTTGGTGCTGAAAAACTTTCCAAAACAGAAAAATTTATCACTGCACTATATTTGGTTATTTCCATTTCAATAAAATACACTTATACGTTAACTTAAAATGGCTTGTAAGCAAAAATGACTGGGGAGATTGAAATTAAATTTGTGGTGTGTTTGGTTTAGGTGTCGCTTTCTATATATTTCTATCAACCTGGACAATGCTTATTTATTTACTTATTTCAAAATTATATTTTTTTCAAGCTGCTATTAAAGTCAAATTCTTCATTCTTCATCAATTAATTTCATTTTAATAAAGGTGTAAGTAACATCCATCGCTTTTTCTATTAGAAAACTTATTTGAAGAATTAAGAACAAAATGGTTTTACCAAAAAGTTTATAAAAACGGAAAAAATACATTTTTCGGAAGTTAATAAAGTGTCTCCTAACTAACGTTATGCTTAAGCCTTGAGTGAAATGTATATCTGTTTCAAATATTTATGTAAGCATTCTGTAAATAATATAAAGTTGCAAGCAAAAACCTTCATTTTTACCAAAAATTATTTTATTTTAACGAAAACTCCGTTTCAATGAATTCGCATTTATCAAATATTATATTGATAATTCTAAAGAGCTCTACTAATTGATGATACTCTCAAATGGCAGATCTTGTTTCATTTAACGAATTGCTCCTCCTTTTCTTTTTTTTTTTTTTTTTGTCGGATGAAGTTGAAAATATTATTTTTTTTAAGTAAAGTAAACTTTTAATGCTTTTTATATGATCGAAACCGATTTGATTTGATAAGTTAAAAAATGCACTATGCAATTTATAGTAATTAGGATTCAATATTTGTTTTTAATTTTTAATTGGAAATGGTGATTGAATAACTATGGTATCATTTCTCACATTAGTGTTCATTTATTTTATACCTTAACACCTATGAGGTGGTTTTTTCCAAAAAATCCCCCTTTGCCTATGGGCTTCAGCTGAGGATGTCAAAACTCAAACGGAATAAAAATTACTTCATCAGAACTTACTGGCTCCACACTAACAATGATCATTCATACACAAAACTTTGTTGTGAAATCCTTTGTTTTTCTATGCTTAGCTTGTTGAGCTTTCTCTCTCTCTCTCTTCTTCTGTTCGTTCAAAGTTTAATCATTACAGCATGCAAAAAAGTTTTGTTTGAAAACTTATTTTGACTTTGCGTAACATTTATGAAAATACTAGAATATTCGATTGACTCGGTTTTATGCAAAAGTCAAACAAAAGAGGGTGTTTTCAGTTTTGTCCTGTAAGCTGGTTTTACTCTTCACTAACGTTAGCGATTTATAGTAGAAGTAAGAATGCTGGTCAAAATATGTAAATGACTTGCAAATAAGGTAATAATAAAAACTTATGAATATTTTAAAATTAATTTGATATGGAATCTTTTTTGCGCTTTTTTAAGCTATTCTAGTGGGTTGAAAAATATTTACAACAATTTTTTGCAAGTTGGCTTTATTTTTATTTTACATTTTTATTTGAAAATTTGCTTAGAAGTTATAACCTACACTTAAATATAATAGGTGTAGACGATTAATACGTGAGTTAATAAAAATCAGTAAAGTATGTAAAAGGAGTTCTCATCGCCTATAACAGCATCGAATGGGGTTGACCAATGGTTAGTGTTACGTCCATAAATAGCAAAACTCATTATAAACAGCAATAAATGAGCAATTATCTTGGCTCTTCAGCTTAAAACGTCGAATGGTGGTAAGCAACATAGTGGTTTGAACTGGGAATAGAATCGTGATTTTTCATTTAAATTTAGAAATGTTTCAATAATATATTTTCGAACAATTTCTCAGATAACTCTGCACAATTCTTGTAAACTAGCAGTGAAAAATATTTAATTTTTCACTCTTAAAACATGTCATAATTTAAAGACATTTTTTGGTTTATTTTATTAATCATGGGTTTTATGCGATAAATAAATTTTTTTTATTTTGTGTTTATTTATTTTTTTAAAATTGAAATTAAAGACTTACATCAGTACACTTAGAACAATGTTCTTTTATAGTACAAAAATCATTTAGTTTAATTAATTAAATAAGAATTTAATTAGAAAAGAATTGCAACAACCGGGCTTAAGATTTAATAACCGACATTTAACAATACTTTAAATTAAAAGATTATTATATAAATATCATATATTATAATAAAAAAGAGTAAATCTATAGTAATAAAACTCATTTTCTGTTTGTTTGTTTGTTTGTTTGTTTGTTTGTTTGGCCTTTATACAAATCTAAACGGCTCAACGGATTTCTCTCAAACAAAGTACACATATTAAGTTTATCCCAACTTAAAATGTTACATACTTATTTTTTGCCACGCCCCCTCTGAAATTTTTCAACTAACGGTAATTTTGTTATTATAAAACTTTTTTCCATCGGAGATTTTTGTGTATTCAATATTAAAATTTTTTTGTTATTTTGACATCAAAAACACTCACATATCTTCAAAATTGGAGAAATTTTCAGTACAATGACTTTTTCATAAAACATCGTTGCCTAAGAATGAGAAAAAAACGACATGAAAATCAAAGTTTGGTCTTTCGATGCAAATATGTCCGCTGTCCATTAATATATTTCATTCAAATTTTTTTTGTTCAAAAGTTCAATAAAATCACTTCACAAAAATAGGTTGAACTGTACCATTAAGTCAGTGTATATATTTTTTATGATTATGTCAAAAAAGGTCCAAAATATTGACTTTTTACTCAAAAAATGACTCAAAAATTGTTGTTGTAAAAATGAAATCAATTAAAAATTGCACATCTGGCTACCTTTCATATGACATAGCATTTATTTTCAAAAATTCTTATAGCTAAGCGCAAAAATTATTTTACTGTTTTTGTCATCAAAATAACAAGGTTTTTTTTCGTTCAAAAAATCAAATGATTTTTTTCGCGAAATTTTTTTTTTCCAAAATGTTGTTTTTATATTTTTTACAAAAAAGTCAAGTCTCAAAAATAATTTATGTGAAAAAATTACCCCAATATCTCTTTCCAATCAAAAGTTATGGCTTAAAATCTATATTTTCATACCAGTCTTTTAATAAAACTGAGTTTTGTTTTAAAATTCTCTATATAATTTGAGCGTCCTCATTTATCTTTAAGAATGAAGTTGTGTGTCTAGAGTAATTATAAACATTTTGGTTTATATAAAATATTCCTTATCTACTTAGTTTTGCAAATTTTCTACTTACAAATTTTTCGGTTCAATTGAAAATATTATAAGTTAGAAATAAGTACTGCATTACCGACACGATTCCAATATATTAGAAAAGTCGGTAACTGTTATCCAATTTAGTTCTTTTCGCACACAGCGTAAACTTGCAGCAAATAACATAATGGCACTTCTTGCACTGTTCCTGCAGATTTTTCAGCTGGATTTATGTCGATCTGTTAACGTCGATAATATTGCTACAGGTTGCTGTATATACTATAATAAAAACTAAGAAGCGACTGCTTTCGTAACTTACACTTTTTTGCTTATTTACATTAAAAAAACGACTTTACAATTTTTCCTATAAAAGAGTAATTCAGAAGATTTAAGAAATCGCATCAACTATCAGAGTCAATTTATATTAATTTTTTATTTAGAGACAATCCAATTGTTATTTTCCAACTGGAAAAACTACAAAAAAATTTTAGGAAGATTTTTATAAATTTGATTTTCATTAGCGAAGTGCAAGTAACATGCTTACTAGTAGCCAGTAAATTCAGTTTAGAACTAGAAAACAGTTTTTGATTGTGAAAAAACAGTGATAAAATTATTTCTTCGTTAAAAAAGCTTGGTAAATTTTTTAACTAATACATTTATAGTGGTCTTTAACTTAAATTTAACACGTTCTTACAAAATTCCAAAATTTACAAAAACATTTAATCGAAAAGTGTATATTAAAATTTTTATATAAATGACTCTCGAGTAACACCGGGTATATCAGCTAGTACATTAATAAAGAACAAAAGAAAAAGAAAACCAAAACAGCTTTTGAAAAAGTTTAAGCAAATTGCAGATACTATAGAGTAGAGAAAAAAGTTAAGATAGATTGCCTAAAAGTACTTCTCCTAGTTATTTCTCTTAACCATCCTGGTAGTGCATTCCAGAGTCTAATGGCGTTAATGAAAAACAAGTAAGAGGTGTTTAAAGAATTATGCCTGGGAACAATAAAAATATGACTTCTTCTAGACTAACAAGGTAAAACAAGATTGAACTTTTAACTTTATTTTTTAAATAAGGGATGTTAAGAAAATAAGTGAAGCAAAAATCAAAAAAGAACATTACAATCCTGCAATAACTTCGTCTACTTTTTTCAACTAAAAATTGCTAGTTACACCTCATAAAAAGTGAAATTAAAATTTTTAAACACAAATGTTGGTGTACATTTTTGTGGTAGGTGCAGTCTACACATTTGTTTGTCAAATTTGTTTGGTTATAAATACAATAAAAATTTATAAAGTTTTGTTAATTTTTGTGTTATATATAAGGTAGGCATGGTTGTGAGTGTATGTTATAAAATTTTTATTTCTTATCTTATTTAACAAACTTTAACTCATACCACTTCTTCTTTATTTCTCATTCCTTCTCTACATGATCTTTTCCCTTAATTAATCTAATTTTGGTATGTATCTCAAACTTGTTTAAATCTGACTCTATGTTACTCAATCCTGAAACTTTCCAACGGATTGTCTTCAGGTGCTACAGGCGCAAAGTTGAAATGGATTTAAACAAGATCAAGCAAGGTATGTGTGTAAAAATTCGGCTTTTGATATTGTTATTGTTACTGAAACATGGTTAAAGAGTGATATTCTCGATATTTTTTTTATGATTGTAAGGATATTTAAAAGTTTCTTAATGACAGGTATGGAATAAGGTATGGAAGAAGGAATAGAAGTTGGTGGTGTCGCTATTTATTGTAAGTCTAGTGTCAATGTTAAATCTGTAAATAAAAGTATATGGTTAAAAATCTTGGAATAAATTTTAGTGCAGCTAAAATATTACTAGATATTTTTTAACTTTGAGGTTGAAAATTAAAACTTTCACAAATGCTTATCCATACTTAAAACTTGTCTGTGCAAAAATTTAAGCCAAAGAAATATTGCAATGCTGAAACTCAATATTAGGCAATTAAGTTTATATGCTTGCTTATTTCTATTGTTTCGTATAGCGCAATAGCCCAGTGTAAAACAAAGTGAGCTTACAAACTGGATGTCCCTGGTTCGAATCTCTTTGTGTTTCTTTTTTTTTTTTCTATTTCAATACAAGCTTTTACTAAATTTTAAGCCAAAGCTGTGTTAAAACGATTTTTTAGTATTTTGCAAATACTAGAATTGAAATCAAAGCTGGTGTGGTCATGTATAAAGTACAAAAAAGTTTCAATTTTATTCAAAGATTTTAGCCGTGTAGTGATGTCTTAAATTAAGACTTGGGCGTAGTGCACTAAATTTGCAGTTTCAGCTTACATGTACTGATAGTGTTAAATTATTCTCTATCTTCTATTATTTTTGGCTGCTAAATTGAAAAATAAAAGCCTCACTATACATGAGTGATAGTGATAATGAAAAATTTCTCACTCAAATTCATGTAAGAATAGTGGAAAAAAATACGTTTACAGCTTAGTGGAAAATTTTTATTTTGCACTAAATAAATAGTGCAAAAAAAATACTTGCACTAATAGTGGTACAGCACAGAAAGTTATCACTCAATTGAAAGAAAACAGGGACAGTTTACTTTTAGTATTGTGTATTTAAATATTAAACAGAAATTTGTATGTTTCTATGCTATTCTTATTAAATATAAAAATATTAAGTAAAACAAGAATAATAAGCTATGCTAACAATTATTTGCTGTAAGCAAGTTAACTTTCATGAAACTATTATTTTAAATAACACCAATTTTATATAAACTGTCTATCTGATCCTTGCTTGGTGGTGCTCATTCAGAGCTGTTGTTGTTTTTTCGTAAACATATATGACCAGACGCTCGAAAAATAGTTTTTCTTAATTATAGATTTTTTTTTAATTCGAGTCTAACTGAAATAGTTTTAAAAGCAGTCATATTTGAAAGTTGAGTGGAAAAACTTTCAATGCAGCTTTTATTTAGTGGCTGTTCAAATTTTGCACTATTTGAGTGTAGTGGAGATTTAGTAACTACCACTCAATTTAGTTATAGTGCAACAATATAACACTACTACTAAAATCCCTAGTGATAGTGAAGAGATGATTCACTATCACTAAGCTGGTAAAAAAATAGTGAAAAATAGAATTTTTTTCAATATATTTTAGTGCTAGTGAAAGGCTGAGTGCACTCAACATTTAGTGCACTACGCCCAACTCTGGTCTTAATACAAAAGTCATTGACTATGATTTCCTCTTTATTTGTTGCAACTTTAATATTAACTTGTTTCAGAATGACGCTGCTGCTGATAACTTTTATTATCTCTTTTCAATGAGCGTGAGCAATAAATGTAGTGAACCATGGCACTCCCACCTCGCTATATACACGATTTTTAGCCTAGTCTGATTGATGTTTGTTTAGTTTCAGATAGTTCTTATACATATTTTAAAATTTTACCAAATTAACTTTTTGTCCGACCATGATTTAATATTTTTTTTTTTTCTTAATACTAATCTTGAAAAAACTTCTCCGGTTAATTGTTATTCCAGTTAATAGCACTATCGTATGACTTATTTCTACAAATTGGACAGACTTCTGGCTTTATGGCTCAATGGATGATAAGCTCAGCTATTTCATGAGTAAGTTAAATGTTCTGTTAAATCGTCCTGTTACGTTTCCTACAACTCAAGTGTTTAATAATTCTTGTCCTTGGTTAAATGGTCATGTTATGTATGTTCTTAACAAGAGAACAAAAAAACAAACAAAAAAGAAGAAAGAAACTATACTCTAAATGGAAAAACCATCACACAGATGGAAATTGGGACAGCTACAGAACAGCTCATAATGCAACTAACATTTTTCGTTGAGGAAAGACTAAATTTTTCAGCTTCAAGCTAAATTATGGTTTAAGCTCTAAGTAGCTTTGGCAGAATTAAAAAAAATGTTGAGTAATCAGTTAAGTGCCAATGGAGTGTACTTTGGAGCAAAACTTATAGAACAATTCTTTTTTATTTGTAAAATGGATGTCCAAGTCCAATATTTTAGTAAAACAAATCATATGGCTACTTCTTCTTTATGAATAGGGGAAAGGACTGGGTAGAACTGTCAAATATCGTCAGGAAACACCAGTGTTTTATCACTTCACATTGTTTTAGTCATTAATGAAGATTTATTCGAATACAGTCGGGATCGAATAAATTTCTATTAAAGAAGTTATCCACTTCATAAAAGCGCCCCTCATTCATATTTATAATCAATAGTGCCAGGAATCGCATGCACTAAAAAATCGAAAATATCTACAAAAACAACTCACTTAAACTCTAAAATATGCGCCACAAACAGGGAAATATGCAATTAAAAATATTTTGCTTTAATTTTATTATCTCTTGAGAAATAAATATTACTAACAAAAATTTTGTTATTAACAAAAATAGAAAAACAATTTATTTAAATACATATAAAATTAATTTATCAAAATCAACAAAAATATGAAGTGAACATAAAAGTAACATTTCTAACAGCCCTATTCTGGCAACTTGACAATAGTCAACCAGTATTTTTGATATTTTTTATGTGTTTGTTGTAGTCTTTTGTTTTCAAAACAAAGTTTGAATCTCAAAAAACAAAATTTTTTAATGAAATTGTCACTATCTAAAAGCAGTTGACGATTTTTATCAAAATCTATTATTTTTCAGCTTCAAATTTTGTTTTGAAATAAAACAAAATTACAACAAACGAATAGAAATAATAAAAATACTAGTTGACAATTGTCAAGTTGACAGAATAGCGCTGTAAGTTATCTTTTTTCAAAATATGTCGCACAAAATTTTAATTTTGTTTATTTAAAAACCGCAAGCATTTATTGTAAAATTTACAAAAATATGCACTAACGATTGATTGCCATTTTAAAGGAAATTTTATGATTCGTAAAGGTAACTTAACCATTTCCATTTTAAGATTCCCACTAAAAACATGAATTTGCACGAGATTCCTAGCTCTATTTATCACTATATAATTTGTTACAAGCAGTGTTTCCTTCTAGTTATTCTCCATATTCTTACAGGAAATTTTAACCGATTGTTATTATGCAACAGTTTAAGGTTATGCTGATGAAATTCAGCTCTACCTCTTTAGATCTATTGACCTTTGAGAAGAATAACCAATGCCCCAGTTTTTGTTTGAGCTCCAAACCAGATTATACTAATCTGACGACAAGAAAAACGAATCTGCAGTTCGTTTCTAATTTTAGTTTTTCGTTCGTTTTTCACAGGTGAAAATGTGAACTACAGGTGAAAACGTTAACGGGTTTTTTGACATTTTCCGTTTTTGGCAACGGTTTTACATATTTTTTTTTACCGCAATTAAAAGAAAAAACAAATTCTTACTCACTAGTACCTTTTTTCACTTCGATATCACTTCAATTAATGTGTTTTTAATTCTCCGAAAATCGAGTTAAAAATTTTCAGTAAAACATTAAATCAATTCGTGAAAATATGATGAAATTTCAATTCAAATTGACGAAATTGTCAAAAAAAGCAAGCTAGCTCCAAGCGCTCATACCATCGTCTAGACTCTGAAGGTTTCAAAAATTTCAAAAATTTTCCACAAAATACGATTTTATAGCGATAGGCGTGAGCACCGCATATATAGTTGCGAGCGAAATAATAGCAGTGCTCTTATATTCAGAAATGTTTGGATAAATAATGCTAGTCTACAAATTTCGTATCTGGTAAACCCATAATCATTATTATATGTAATTTCAACGCTGGTCTCAAATACGTTCTCAGTTTCTTCTTATATTGTAAAATTTTCCAGATACAAGGTGTTTTACGTTTTTGACACGTGTTTAGTTTATTGATCTAGAATCTGAACTACTCACCTTAAAATAAAAAATTATATTTTGTAATATAGGAAAAATTTCAACTTTTCAACCAATACATCAACCACTATCGTGTAATGTCCCTTTAAACCAAGTTCGGAGCGCTCATAATTTGGACTCTGAAAAGAGTCTTATTAAAGAGGATTTTATGAGTTCCCTTTTATTTATGAGTTCTTAAAGTGTGTTTTTGGTATGTTCATAACGTACACTCCTAAAAAGTACCTGTTTCGGATTGTTTTTAGAGTTCTTCAGTTAAGGGCTCAGAAAAAACTCAAATTTAAGAGTGTTTTGGGAAAAGCCTCCAAAATATGAGTTTTTAATGTGTATTTACTGTATTTTAAAAAAACTAGGCGTTTTCAAAGTATAAATTTGAAGAAAAAAACATGTTTTGAAATATTTTTCATTGACATAAAATTTAAAATATTTCATTCCGTTCAGTAATCGTGTTTGAATATTATATTCAGACATGTTTGGATACATAATACTAGTCTACAAATTTCGTACCCAGAAAACCCATTAACATTCTTATATGTACTATCATTGCTCGCTTAAATCTGTACTCAATTTCCTCCTATATTGTAAGATTTTCAAGATCTTTTGTTTAAGCGGAGTTGCAATCGTCAAAAGTTAGAATTTAGAAAAAACTGTTATCAAGTGTATTTTTACATAAAAAACAGACATTTTAAATTTGCACAATTCCAGCCCCTATAAAACCAAATATACAAAATTTGTTGATATTTCGTTGGATAATCTTAACATTTTTGCTCCGCTACCGCACATGACACGACAGTGGTCAAAAATATTATACAAAATATTTTTTTTTTATGGTGAGTAGCTTAGATTCTAGATCACTAATACTAAACACGTGCCAAAAACGTAAAACACCCTGTATCTTGAAAATTTTACAAATAATGAGGAAACTGAGTACAGATTTCAATCCATAGCTTAAAGATTCTTTTCGATGCTCATATTCAAAGCTCATTTTCTGCACTTTTATGTTTATTTTATGAAGAAAAAAGGGGCAAAATAGGAATCATAGCAGAGTCTTTTAGAATTTATATTGATGCCTTAAGAGCGACCAGTTTCAAAGGAAAAGAACCACTTTTCGGAAACTTTTAGCAGTCTTTTAAGAGTATTAAAAGGCCAGTGAAGGATTCATAAAGGACTCTTATAGGAGTCCGCATAAATTACTTTTGAGAGTCAAAAAAGTATCATTTTGTACTCATATTTGAGCTCTTAAAGAGAGACCACTTTCAAAGGAAAAGTTCTTTTATGAAACTTATAAGAGCTCATTATGAGGGCTCTGGCTCCTACAAATGAGTCGTTAAAGAGTCTTCAAAGACTCATATGGTTTTCAGGGGTGCGATAGCGGAGCAAAAATTTTGAGATTATTCAACGAAATATCAACAAATTTTGTGTCTTTTGTTTTAGCGTAGCTGTAATCGTCCAAATTTAAAATGTCTTTTTTTATGTAAAAATACACTTAATCAACAATTTTTTTCTAAATTCTAATTTTAGACAACAACAGCTCCGCTAAAACAAAAGTTACAAAAACAAAAGCTACACTGAGAAAACAAAAAATCAAAAACGCACATTTTAAAAACGTTTAGTAAAATTAATATTTTTTAAAATATTTTACGTCACATAAAAATGAAAACGCACATTTTTAAATAGAAAAGTAAATCGAAACGTTTTTAAAACAACCACGAATATTTTACTATGATAAATTAGGATAAAATTATTATTTTTAAAAACATTGTACGCCATACAAAAATGAAAACGCACATTTTTAAATTGAAAAGTAAAACGAAACGTTTTTAAAACAACTACGAACGTTTTACCATGACAGTAAAATTCACATACTTTGTTTCAAAACACTTATTAATAACGAATTGTTTGTTATATATGTTTCATTGACTTATGTATTTGATATTTGTTCAGAAAATAAAATACTTTTCACTCTCGATTTCATCACTCTGCAGTTTACCTGCAAGAAAGTAATGAAAGAGTTTGAGTTAGAGCATTTGCTGCCACAACTAAAAGGTAAGTATTTTAAATAAAGTGAATAATATCTGAAAAAATTCTATTCTTTTACAGACGCTGGGATACAGTATAGTTCTCTAAAAAATTTTAACGAGATGAAAATAGCTGATGATAAAATAACTAAAATAAAGCATTTATAGCCGCTAAATAACTAAAGCATTTTTTAATAAATAGAGGAAATGCGGATTTCTGTAAATTTTCTGAATTAATGGGAAACAATAAACATTTTCGTTTTTAAAATATAAATAATTATTGTACCATTGCATTTTAAAATGTTTATTGTTACAAATCAAACGAACATTTTAGAATCTAATTTTAAAATTTTCGTTATTAAAATGAAAATAAACGTTTTACTACAGCATTTTAAAATATCCATTGTTAAAAATCAAACGAACATTTTAGAATCACATTTGAAAATGTAAGTTTTTAAAATGAAAATAAACGTTTTACTATTTAATTTTAAAATGTTCGTTTTTAAAATTAAAATAAACGTTAGAAGTGCAAAATCTGGGTTAAACGTTTTTAAAAGTAGCTCGTTTCTGCCAATTTTGAAAATGTTGTTTTCTCTGTGTAATATACTGATTGAAAAGTTGATATTTTTTCTAAATTACAAAACATGGTGAATAGTTTAGATTCTAGATCAATAATACTAAACACGTGCCAAAAACGTAAAAGGAAGAAACTGAGTAAATATTTGAAACCAGCGTTGAAAGTACATATAGGAATAATAATGGGTTTATCGGATACGAAATTTGTAAACTAGCATTATTGCAGAAAAACTAAAAAATTTTTCTTTATTAATAATTCAAAACTTTTTTATTGTGATCACAACTACCGCACTTCAAATAAAATTTACGGAACATTGCAAAACATTCGCAATTTGTTAATTTTTTGCCCTTCTTTTTACTTAACCCATCTTGATACTCAGCGAAGGATTGTTGTTCATTTAATTTTGCCACATATCTTTTTTGCAGACCTAGTGTACAAAAAACTTGACTCACGTTTACAGCATAGCCTAATTTTTGCATTTAATAATGCAATATTTTTAAAATTCAACGGTTTGAACATCTACTGGGACAAACAAGTAAATTCTTGGTATTAAATCAGTCCAATATTTGAATATGCGTAATATATTTTTTTATGAATGAAAAAAATACGGTTTTTCCATTCTAATCGTTCGACCAATTTTATTATACTGAGACACAGCTACCTCAACTGTAGCAGATTATTTTTAATTGTTTTTTTAATTGTTAGCACCATAAATATTTAGCATTTATTTATTTGAAAAATATAAGTATTAGAACCAGCTTTAAACTGGAAATTTTTAGATACTTTTTATCTCTTGAATACTTATTGAAATAAACTAATTTTCTATTCAATTATCTATTCTTTTATTTTGTCTTTTCTTTGCTTAAATTTCCTGTTTTTTATCCTTTTTAAATAAAATTATTTAATTTCATTACTTAATAACTTCGAAACTATTTATTATATTTATTTTAATGTTTTAACTTAATAATTTATCAAAACCAAATATAAGATAAACGTATGTTATTTAAGTTAATACTCATATCTTTTTTTTCCTCTTTTGATATCTGTATAGAGTATATATAAAGAGATTTTTATAATTTTTGGAGTAAATTAAGCCCAATTTTCTTAGAGTAGTTTTTTCACGTCCGCCAAACGGTCTTATTTTTTTATTTTCAAATTGTGTTGTATATTTTCTCTTCTACAACATTTGTTAACTTTTCAGCACTAAGTTTTCGATATAATTCTGTTTTTTTACTCAGAAAGAATAATTTAAAAATATTCACATAAGGGCCACCTTGCTTGGTGTTGCTTTCGTAAAAAAGCAAACCTTTTAGTTGTGAACATTTAAATGATTTACATTCATTTAAAAAATTGGTTCGATGGTACTACAAGTCTTAGGTTTATTTGTTTTTTCTTCCTTTGAATACGATAATTATATAGATAGTTTTAAGTTTTTTGCTACCTTGACTACTGAAGAAGAGGTCGAGAGTAACAAGCATTGACGTTTTTGCAAAGCATGTCATAAAAAGGGGTAAAAAGTTTGCTGTTGTTGCTGTAAAAAGTTTAATTTGTTTAGTTGAAAACTTAAAAAGGTGAAACTAAAGTTATATCAACTGTTTTGTTGTTAAAGTCTTCAATAACAGCATTGCATTTACAAGCGCTTGTGTTTGTGTTATTCTTGTTGCTGTTGTTGCGTTCTTGTATAGAACTGGAAAATATAAATAACATAAGCTATAAATAAACTATTTTTTATGCTCTGTCAATTATTCGCTGTTCTGAAGTTGTTCTTTTATAACAAGGAATGAATAAATTTTTTCAACAACTTTCATCATTTCTAGCGATAAATAAACAAGGCAACGTATTCTAAAATAAATGTTCGGGTTTACCATGTTTTATATTGTAAACAAATTTTTCTTTGTATTTTCGCTATATTTTAAAAGGTTTGTTTACAAATTCTACTAACAAGGTGGTACTATATTTGCCATTTTAAATGATTTTTGGATATGTGAGGTATTTTTTTTACTTGTTCAATTGGCAGTTTGGTTTTAAAAATAGCTTTATAAAATCAACAGATAAATAATTTTTTCACCATTAAAAAAATAAAATACATTGGCCATTTCAGCCCTAGAAAGGACTTTGACCGAGCTTCTATTGACCAATTGTGTTGTGTGTTATTAAATGTTTGCTCACAAATGATCGAGAACTGAACCTACGAGATTAATGCCGACTCTGAATGGCTTATATTCTCAAGAAGCTTAACATGGCTGTTTTTACTCTCTGAGGTTTGCCATTGTGTGCAGAGAGGTGACGACCGAATAGAAAAATTATTTCAATTCTAAGCTTGAATTCGCGGCTTCCGTGAGCTACCGCGGTTCTTTAGCTTAGGGGCCACGCATTCTACCCACAAGGCTACTGCCGCCATTCACCATTACTTCACTTTTTTATTTTAAAATGCAAAGAACTTATGGAGAATATTGGTCGCCATATTGGTCGCCAGTAAAGCACTGGAACATTTTGTTTTATTTGGTTTTGTTAAGTAACATATGAGCTGTTCAGAGCACAAGTGGCGTAAGTCCATTTTTTAGGGAAATTGAGTTAAGTACGTAGAAGTGAAGAGGAAAATGTAACCTATTTATGAGCACGGTTTAGAAACTCCTAGCTTACGTAATCTCCGAACAAAATGCAATACTTTGCTATTACTCTGACAAATAACATTATTTTTTCAGAGCACAAGTGGCGTAAGTCCATTTTTGGTTGTTTTGAGAAAATCGAACATTTAGAAAAATTCTTATAATAAATTCCAAGTATAAAGAACTCAGTTTTGCTTATAAGCTAGGTAAAGAGCATAAATGGAGCTATCCATATCGTAAAAAATAAACTAAATAATACACAAAAATGATGCAGAATATTGCATATTAATAAAAACATTTGGACTTGCGCCATTGAAAACTTTTTTAAATTCCTCGTTTCCGCTGTAGGAATCTCATAGCAGATATTTTTCAAATTCAACTTCTAGGTAAAAATGCTGTCATTCCTCATCAAAAAATTCTTAAAAATACTTTTCATAACATTTTTACAGCGGAAAAAAGAAATTATAAATAATTTTCAGAGGAGAAGTGGCGTAAGTCCATTCATTTTATATCTCCCTTAATAATGGAGATAATTACTAAGGGGTGGTTTTGTCCAATTTAAAGGTAAAAATGCTGCCATTTTTCATCAAAAAATTCTTGAAAATATTTTTCAATACATTTTTGCAGCGGAAAGGAGAAATTATAAAAAATTTTCAGGGGACAAGTGGCGTAAGTCCATTCATTTCTGTGAACATTTGACAAAACAGTTTGTCTCGAAATCATCAAATTTTCAGGAGAGCGAAAAAACTGTTTAAATGCCTAACAAAATTTTTTATATAGTAATCGAAAGGAATCTTATACTTACACATTATACACAAATATAAAGGAAACATTTTGCGATATTTTTTTTTAATCTAAAAGCTATAGTTTTTTTTGAATCTGTAAATGAAAAAGATAAGATAATTTGTCAAATGGATTCTTAACACAAAAAATAGCTTTTACCACACAAGTCGTTTTGACAAAACTATTTTTATTAAAAAAGAAAATGATCTTAGTGATTTATATGAAGACAAGTCGTTTTGTTAAATTGAAATGTAGAAAAATGTTCGAAAGAAGTAAGTTTGGCAAAAAAAAATTTAAGTTTTATAAAAAAGTTGTATTTAATTTAATTAAAATATAACATTATAATTGCTACCTTCGTTTACTTTATTTTTTTAATGCTTAGTTACGGTTTTTAAACTTAGAAAAAACAAAAAAAATAGATTTAAATATGTCTTAGTTGCTCTTTGTCTGTCTTTATGTCAGTATATCTATCACAGACTGTCTGTCTCAAAAGACTCAAATAGCCAAAAGACTCAAAGGAATCAAGTAGGCAAATAATAATGAAAAATATTATTAATTTTTAATAACAAGCAACATTTAGTTAAGTTAAACTGAAACATGAATATTTACTTTAAAATCTAAAAGTAATATAGCGAACAATAAAAAATTACATTAAGCTGTTTTAGTACAGAGAAACTTATTTAGGATATTCACAAGGTGTGCTATCATGTCATAATGTCATATTGTCCTAAGATTTTACACTAGTTTAAACATTTTATTGTTCCATGTCATATAAAAAAGTACTTATATATTACAACTCTGAAAGCTATGTTCATTGAAGTGTCGTAATCAAACAGCTGTTTCTTATTTGCATTTATTTATCTTGTAAATTTTTGTTGTAAAATTTTAGGACAATATGTCATGATAGCACACCTTGTGAATACCCTAATTGTAATTATATATCTTCTTCGTTAATATCCGGATCAGTTTCAACTGGACGTTCTTCTTCGACCTTAATATTTGAAAATTGTTTCTAGTACTCTAGTGATTGACTCTTTACAGAGTTGTTGTTGTTATTGCCTTCTTAAAAACTTACTTGATCTAAAGCTCGCAATTAAAATTCATGTTATAATTTAAATAATAGATCACAATATAATTTTGATAACTTAAATCTTAAAATTATTCAAAAGTTAAAGTGAAGATGAAAATGTGATTAAGGATGTGAATGAGAATGCAAATGGGTGTAAATGCGAGTATGTATGAAATAATGTATGAGAACACTACAGTCTCGATATTTATTTTGCTTTTGTGCTGTTGCGTTGGTCTGTTCGCGTACATTTCTGGTAATAATATTAAAAACGTCAAAAGTAATAAAATTGGGAGAGAATTAACTTCAACTTTAGAAAGAAAACGAGCGCTTTTCTGGTAAAATAATGAAATGTCAAATACGTCTAAAAAAATCTAAAAAAACTCAGCTGCTACACACACACAGCTACTAATCACAGAGAGAAAATGTGATTTCCTCTCTATTACCCAATTCTCTCAGTAAACAAACGCTTTTAGGCACTTTCTAGTAAAAACTTTTTAAATATTTCGTTTGCATTCGACTACGCGAACAGACCTAGTGTAACATATCATCACTAACACCGACGTCAAGAGTTATGATTATTTCTTACGCATTTCCACTGCCTGAATGAACGAAGAATTCAACGATCGGCCGTCGCTCGAACATTTTGGACGAATCCGGTGTTTCTCTATGAAAAGAGTAGTAGATTTGTTGTTATGGTAGTTAAAATAAATTAAAAACTTAATGGCGTTTTCGTTTCTCGAAAAAATTCAACTTTTTTTGGCCTTTTTGGAGATTCTGTCCTCTTGAGAATAAAAATAGTGACTTAGAGGTCACTTAGAGGTCAATTGAATCGTGTTCTCTTCGCGAAAATGTTGACCTCAAAAGAAGAAAACAGTTAGATTTCTCAAAGCCGACAGAAAAATGCAATATTTTTTCAAGAAACGGAAACGAAATAAGACAAAGAACACGTTTTATTTGTGTCAAGTTTTCTTACAATTTAATTTTTCAATATCGCAAACATTTTAAATTCAATGCACGAACGAACACGTGTGGAAACTGTTGGAGCGAACGAAGAATTCATCGCTACGTTTTGTTCGCGTTGAATTCTTCTTTCGGTCAATTTTCATCGTTGGCAACATACCTTTCAGCCGAAGATTTTTCTTTTTTATGTTTCTTGGCCCTTAATAAAAGAGCATTTACGGCTTCTTTTTCACTTTTTTGGCAATGGTATCTAGTTTTTTAACTCGCTTCATTTGAACGAATTTTTTTTTTTTGGTTTTAATTCTTTTTTAGCAGAAAAAGCAGCTTCTTTTTTCATTTATTTCTTTATTCCTTTTTACAAAAAGCACTTGTGTTAAGATAAGATTAACTTTTTTTTTTTAAATTTCGTATTTACAAAGGAACTTGTACCGACACAGGACGTTTTGTCGCAATGAAATCACGCGATGAACTGATTTAAAACTCAACTTGTCTCAGACAAGTGGTGAATTTTTAAAATTTTGCTTTAGACAAAACGACTTCTTTTAAAAGAAGCTGTTTTGTCAAAAGGGAATTGTTGAAAATGTGCTTGCACTAAATAGAGACAGGTTGTTTTGTCAAATGGTCATTTAATGGCCGTTTCAAAATTTTTTGAATTGTCTGATAGAAGTTGTTTTGTCATATTGCAACTGAGAAAAAAAATCTGAAAGAGGTCGTTTTGCCACTTGCGTATTTTTACTTCTAAAATTCGTAGAAATGCGGTGATATGACCAAAGAAACCACTTTAAATTTTTATATATACTACAAAAAAATTGGAAAATTTTCTTATCTCGAGATAAGTCGTTTTGTTAAATGTGCACAGATTTTATATCTCCCTTAATAATGGAGATATTTGCTAAAAGATGGTTTTGTCAAACTTCTAGGTAAAAATTCTCTCATTTCTCATCAAAAATTCTTGAAAAATATTTCCTATTAGATTCCTACAGCGGAAACGAGGAATTTAAAAAAGTTTTCAGTGGCGCAAGTCCAAATGTTTTCACTACTATGCAATATTTTGCATCATTTTTGTGTATTTTTTAGTTTATTTTTTACGATATGAAAAACCTTGACCTAGCTTATAAGCAAAACTGCGTTCTTTATACTCGGAATTTATTATAAAAATTTTTTTAAATGTTCGATTTTTTTCAAAACTACCAAAAATGGATTTACGCCACTTGTGCTCTGAGCAGCTCATATATACTTTTATATAAAACATAATATCATCATTATATCGTTATGGTTTTTCAGTACGAACCTCTTATTTCAGATTATTTTTTAAAAGATAGAAAATTAAATAGTTTTAATGAAACAGTTTTAAAATTTGCAGATGCAGGAAGAAAATTAAAACAAAATATAAAAGAGTTGTTTTTGTTCTTACGAATATTTTACTTTAAATCGCAATTAGCTAACTAAAAAAAATATGACTTAAATTGTATTCTCACAATTAAAAAGCTTATTGCAAAAACATGATAAGCCATACAAAAAATATTTTAAAATAATCAACTGTAAATTTTGAAAAAATGTATTTTTGTATGTAGAAATTAAATTGAACACAGAAACTTTTACAAATAGGTTCGAAATTTTATAAATAGCCAAAATTTCTTCAGTGGTTGTTGACAATGCATTGAGTAACGTATCAAGGGTAAAAATTTATTTAAACTTATTTATTTCTTCTAAACGTATGTTATTTAAGTTAATACTCATATCTTTTTTTTCCTCTTTTGATATCTGTATAGAGTATATATAAAGAGATTTTTATAATTTTTGGAGTAAATTAAGCCCAATTTTCTTAGAGTAGTTTTTTCACGTCCGCCAAACGGTCTTATTTTTTTATTTTCAAATTGTGTTGTATATTTTCTCTTCTACAACATTTGTTAACTTTTCAGCACTAAGTTTTCGATATAATTCTGTTTTTTTACTCAGAAAGAATAATTTAAAAATATTCACATAAGGGCCACCTTGCTTGGTGTTGCTTTCGTAAAAAAGCAAACCTTTTAGTTGTGAACATTTAAATGATTTACATTCATTTAAAAAATTGGTTCGATGGTACTACAAGTCTTAGGTTTATTTGTTTTTTCTTCCTTTGAATACGATAATTATATAGATAGTTTTAAGTTTTTTGCTACCTTGACTACTGAAGAAGAGGTCGAGAGTAACAAGCATTGACGTTTTTGCAAAGCATGTCATAAAAAGGGGTAAAAAGTTTGCTGTTGTTGCTGTAAAAAGTTTAATTTGTTTAGTTGAAAACTTAAAAAGGTGAAACTAAAGTTATATCAACTGTTTTGTTGTTAAAGTCTTCAATAACAGCATTGCATTTACAAGCGCTTGTGTTTGTGTTATTCTTGTTGCTGTTGTTGCGTTCTTGTATAGAACTGGAAAATATAAATAACATAAGCTATAAATAAACTATTTTTTATGCTCTGTCAATTATTCGCTGTTCTGAAGTTGTTCTTTTATAACAAGGAATGAATAAATTTTTTCAACAACTTTCATCATTTCTAGCGATAAATAAACAAGGCAACGTATTCTAAAATAAATGTTCGGGTTTACCATGTTTTATATTGTAAACAAATTTTTCTTTGTATTTTCGCTATATTTTAAAAGGTTTGTTTACAAATTCTACTAACAAGGTGGTACTATATTTGCCATTTTAAATGATTTTTGGATATGTGAGGTATTTTTTTTACTTGTTCAATTGGCAGTTTGGTTTTAAAAATAGCTTTATAAAATCAACAGATAAATAATTTTTTCACCATTAAAAAAATAAAATACATTGGCCATTTCAGCCCTAGAAAGGACTTTGACCGAGCTTCTATTGACCAATTGTGTTGTGTGTTATTAAATGTTTGCTCACAAATGATCGAGAACTGAACCTACGAGATTAATGCCGACTCTGAATGGCTTATATTCTCAAGAAGCTTAACATGGCTGTTTTTACTCTCTGAGGTTTGCCATTGTGTGCAGAGAGGTGACGACCGAATAGAAAAATTATTTCAATTCTAAGCTTGAATTCGCGGCTTCCGTGAGCTACCGCGGTTCTTTAGCTTAGGGGCCACGCATTCTACCCACAAGGCTACTGCCGCCATTCACCATTACTTCACTTTTTTATTTTAAAATGCAAAGAACTTATGGAGAATATTGGTCGCCATATTGGTCGCCAGTAAAGCACTGGAACATTTTGTTTTATTTGGTTTTGTTAAGTAACATATGAGCTGTTCAGAGCACAAGTGGCGTAAGTCCATTTTTTAGGGAAATTGAGTTAAGTACGTAGAAGTGAAGAGGAAAATGTAACCTATTTATGAGCACGGTTTAGAAACTCCTAGCTTACGTAATCTCCGAACAAAATGCAATACTTTGCTATTACTCTGACAAATAACATTATTTTTTCAGAGCACAAGTGGCGTAAGTCCATTTTTGGTTGTTTTGAGAAAATCGAACATTTAGAAAAATTCTTATAATAAATTCCAAGTATAAAGAACTCAGTTTTGCTTATAAGCTAGGTAAAGAGCATAAATGGAGCTATCCATATCGTAAAAAATAAACTAAATAATACACAAAAATGATGCAGAATATTGCATATTAATAAAAACATTTGGACTTGCGCCATTGAAAACTTTTTTAAATTCCTCGTTTCCGCTGTAGGAATCTCATAGCAGATATTTTTCAAATTCAACTTCTAGGTAAAAATGCTGTCATTCCTCATCAAAAAATTCTTAAAAATACTTTTCATAACATTTTTACAGCGGAAAAAAGAAATTATAAATAATTTTCAGAGGAGAAGTGGCGTAAGTCCATTCATTTTATATCTCCCTTAATAATGGAGATAATTACTAAGGGGTGGTTTTGTCCAATTTAAAGGTAAAAATGCTGCCATTTTTCATCAAAAAATTCTTGAAAATATTTTTCAATACATTTTTGCAGCGGAAAGGAGAAATTATAAAAAATTTTCAGGGGACAAGTGGCGTAAGTCCATTCATTTCTGTGAACATTTGACAAAACAGTTTGTCTCGAAATCATCAAATTTTCAGGAGAGCGAAAAAACTGTTTAAATGCCTAACAAAATTTTTTATATAGTAATCGAAAGGAATCTTATACTTACACATTATACACAAATATAAAGGAAACATTTTGCGATATTTTTTTTTAATCTAAAAGCTATAGTTTTTTTTGAATCTGTAAATGAAAAAGATAAGATAATTTGTCAAATGGATTCTTAACACAAAAAATAGCTTTTACCACACAAGTCGTTTTGACAAAACTATTTTTATTAAAAAAGAAAATGATCTTAGTGATTTATATGAAGACAAGTCGTTTTGTTAAATTGAAATGTAGAAAAATGTTCGAAAGAAGTAAGTTTGGCAAAAAAAAATTTAAGTTTTATAAAAAAGTTGTATTTAATTTAATTAAAATATAACATTATAATTGCTACCTTCGTTTACTTTATTTTTTTAATGCTTAGTTACGGTTTTTAAACTTAGAAAAAACAAAAAAAATAGATTTAAATATGTCTTAGTTGCTCTTTGTCTGTCTTTATGTCAGTATATCTATCACAGACTGTCTGTCTCAAAAGACTCAAATAGCCAAAAGACTCAAAGGAATCAAGTAGGCAAATAATAATGAAAAATATTATTAATTTTTAATAACAAGCAACATTTAGTTAAGTTAAACTGAAACATGAATATTTACTTTAAAATCTAAAAGTAATATAGCGAACAATAAAAAATTACATTAAGCTGTTTTAGTACAGAGAAACTTATTTAGGATATTCACAAGGTGTGCTATCATGTCATAATGTCATATTGTCCTAAGATTTTACACTAGTTTAAACATTTTATTGTTCCATGTCATATAAAAAAGTACTTATATATTACAACTCTGAAAGCTATGTTCATTGAAGTGTCGTAATCAAACAGCTGTTTCTTATTTGCATTTATTTATCTTGTAAATTTTTGTTGTAAAATTTTAGGACAATATGTCATGATAGCACACCTTGTGAATACCCTAATTGTAATTATATATCTTCTTCGTTAATATCCGGATCAGTTTCAACTGGACGTTCTTCTTCGACCTTAATATTTGAAAATTGTTTCTAGTACTCTAGTGATTGACTCTTTACAGAGTTGTTGTTGTTATTGCCTTCTTAAAAACTTACTTGATCTAAAGCTCGCAATTAAAATTCATGTTATAATTTAAATAATAGATCACAATATAATTTTGATAACTTAAATCTTAAAATTATTCAAAAGTTAAAGTGAAGATGAAAATGTGATTAAGGATGTGAATGAGAATGCAAATGGGTGTAAATGCGAGTATGTATGAAATAATGTATGAGAACACTACAGTCTCGATATTTATTTTGCTTTTGTGCTGTTGCGTTGGTCTGTTCGCGTACATTTCTGGTAATAATATTAAAAACGTCAAAAGTAATAAAATTGGGAGAGAATTAACTTCAACTTTAGAAAGAAAACGAGCGCTTTTCTGGTAAAATAATGAAATGTCAAATACGTCTAAAAAAATCTAAAAAAACTCAGCTGCTACACACACACAGCTACTAATCACAGAGAGAAAATGTGATTTCCTCTCTATTACCCAATTCTCTCAGTAAACAAACGCTTTTAGGCACTTTCTAGTAAAAACTTTTTAAATATTTCGTTTGCATTCGACTACGCGAACAGACCTAGTGTAACATATCATCACTAACACCGACGTCAAGAGTTATGATTATTTCTTACGCATTTCCACTGCCTGAATGAACGAAGAATTCAACGATCGGCCGTCGCTCGAACATTTTGGACGAATCCGGTGTTTCTCTATGAAAAGAGTAGTAGATTTGTTGTTATGGTAGTTAAAATAAATTAAAAACTTAATGGCGTTTTCGTTTCTCGAAAAAATTCAACTTTTTTTGGCCTTTTTGGAGATTCTGTCCTCTTGAGAATAAAAATAGTGACTTAGAGGTCACTTAGAGGTCAATTGAATCGTGTTCTCTTCGCGAAAATGTTGACCTCAAAAGAAGAAAACAGTTAGATTTCTCAAAGCCGACAGAAAAATGCAATATTTTTTCAAGAAACGGAAACGAAATAAGACAAAGAACACGTTTTATTTGTGTCAAGTTTTCTTACAATTTAATTTTTCAATATCGCAAACATTTTAAATTCAATGCACGAACGAACACGTGTGGAAACTGTTGGAGCGAACGAAGAATTCATCGCTACGTTTTGTTCGCGTTGAATTCTTCTTTCGGTCAATTTTCATCGTTGGCAACATACCTTTCAGCCGAAGATTTTTCTTTTTTATGTTTCTTGGCCCTTAATAAAAGAGCATTTACGGCTTCTTTTTCACTTTTTTGGCAATGGTATCTAGTTTTTTAACTCGCTTCATTTGAACGAATTTTTTTTTTTTGGTTTTAATTCTTTTTTAGCAGAAAAAGCAGCTTCTTTTTTCATTTATTTCTTTATTCCTTTTTACAAAAAGCACTTGTGTTAAGATAAGATTAACTTTTTTTTTTAAAATTTCGTATTTACAAAGGAACTTGTACCGACACAGGACGTTTTGTCGCAATGAAATCACGCGATGAACTGATTTAAAACTCAACTTGTCTCAGACAAGTGGTGAATTTTTAAAATTTTGCTTTAGACAAAACGACTTCTTTTAAAAGAAGCTGTTTTGTCAAAAGGGAATTGTTGAAAATGTGCTTGCACTAAATAGAGACAGGTTGTTTTGTCAAATGGTCATTTAATGGCCGTTTCAAAATTTTTTGAATTGTCTGATAGAAGTTGTTTTGTCATATTGCAACTGAGAAAAAAAATCTGAAAGAGGTCGTTTTGCCACTTGCGTATTTTTACTTCTAAAATTCGTAGAAATGCGGTGATATGACCAAAGAAACCACTTTAAATTTTTATATATACTACAAAAAAATTGGAAAATTTTCTTATCTCGAGATAAGTCGTTTTGTTAAATGTGCACAGATTTTATATCTCCCTTAATAATGGAGATATTTGCTAAAAGATGGTTTTGTCAAACTTCTAGGTAAAAATTCTCTCATTTCTCATCAAAAATTCTTGAAAAATATTTCCTATTAGATTCCTACAGCGGAAACGAGGAATTTAAAAAAGTTTTCAGTGGCGCAAGTCCAAATGTTTTCACTACTATGCAATATTTTGCATCATTTTTGTGTATTTTTTAGTTTATTTTTTACGATATGAAAAACCTTGACCTAGCTTATAAGCAAAACTGCGTTCTTTATACTCGGAATTTATTATAAAAATTTTTTTAAATGTTCGATTTTTTTCAAAACTACCAAAAATGGATTTACGCCACTTGTGCTCTGAGCAGCTCATATATACTTTTATATAAAACATAATATCATCATTATATCGTTATGGTTTTTCAGTACGAACCTCTTATTTCAGATTATTTTTTAAAAGATAGAAAATTAAATAGTTTTAATGAAACAGTTTTAAAATTTGCAGATGCAGGAAGAAAATTAAAACAAAATATAAAAGAGTTGTTTTTGTTCTTACGAATATTTTACTTTAAATCGCAATTAGCTAACTAAAAAAAATATGACTTAAATTGTATTCTCACAATTAAAAAGCTTATTGCAAAAACATGATAAGCCATACAAAAAATATTTTAAAATAATCAACTGTAAATTTTGAAAAAATGTATTTTTGTATGTAGAAATTAAATTGAACACAGAAACTTTTACAAATAGGTTCGAAATTTTATAAATAGCCAAAATTTCTTCAGTGGTTGTTGACAATGCATTGAGTAACGTATCAAGGGTAAAAATTTATTTTTAGATCATGTGGCCGATCACGTTATTTCAATAAGCCTTTCCATTCTTTGATAAATTTTGAGGGCTAAAAAGCTAAAATTTTTTTGTTAGCTAAAAGGCTTTTAATTAATAATAAAAATTTAACTCATTTTTATTTTATAGACAAAAAAAATTAAAAGAAGATTTTAATATAAAATATTAAATGTTATTATTAAAATCAATGAATTGACTTTTAAAACAAAGCATTATACAATTTTGTACCTATATCGCGCCGTTTTGCAGATCTGTAACATTTAAAAATATCCCTCGAAAAATTAAAATTTAAAGAAGAGCACAATTTAAGTCACAATTCTTATAAATGACTCATTAGCATTCTCACTAACTCTAACTTTCAAATTAGAGAATAAATCAATCAGCAGTTGTTTTTTATTTTTAGATGTAACAACGTGGTATTGCATTTGGCAGCAGTTTATGTTTTGCTATATTTTGAATATATTTTTAAATGACTAAAATTGTAATAAAAAGTAATAATAATTTAAAAAAAGGTTAAATACTTTTTGGTAAGTCATTAAATTACATTAATCATGAATTATCATTTTAAAAAGCATGCTGTATTCCCTGAAATATGTTAATCTTTATTTCTGCACAAAAAGATTGTTTGCAAATTTTTTTAAAAATTAAGTATTAATTTCAAAACAAAAGTTGTTTTTATTTATTATTACTACTGTTAAAGAGAATTTCACAAATCTTGCGAGAATCCCACAGAGCTGAGTATCGAAGTTACGGATATCATCATTTTTGTCATAGCAACGTTATGTGACAATGAAAATATTATTTAAAAAAAAAATGTTACTATGATTTGTTTAAAAAAAAACAACTTTCACTAATCCAAATGTATCTAGAGGATGCTATAATTAAATTGAAGAGCGTAATTTAAAAATTCTACCTGAAAGTCATTTTAAATTGAAAGCATGACATTTTTTACTGTTTTCTTTGAACCAATGAAGAATGTTGCATTGGTTCTTTTGGTTGATTTGTGGCTCTCTCACTCAAAACTAAGAGTGAGTAAATTTCTAATTTCCCGAATGCTTCAACAGAGCCCTTCTAAAGTTTGCATGAAAAAAAATCACATATTTTGTGAGATTCATAATTAAGTTAAAACATATCAATTTCGTGCAAGGGACTAAAAAAGAAGCAGGAATACAAAAATAAAAAAGCAAAGATAAATATGCTGAAATGATTTGAAACGCAATTTTAAAGTTCAGGTGCCTTATAATATACAGTGCTCACGGCACACTCTAAAATATTAAATATCGTTAGTTAACTTATGCAAAACGAAAAAGGCTTTGAAGCATGGTTTTTCAACAAAAAAAAATAGCTACACCGGAAATGAAAGTAGTGCAAAAAGTGTAAGGTTTCTTTTATGCTGATGATATAAAATATAAACCATTTCACATACATTTTTAGCTCAAAACTGACAGTAATATAATACAGTGCTGCTACATTTTGCATTCTTTTATGCTGTTCACAAATGCAACGGATGTGGTTGATGGATGAGTTTATGTTACTCAAAATAGAAACTTTTATATATTTGTTATATGATGATGAGGGAAAAATTTAAAAAATATGTGGAGAATATTTGAAAACTAACTTTAGACAAGTAGCCAAAAGTTATTTTTTGAAAAAATAAAGGTATCTTTATTTTAAAATAAGCTTAATAAGTCTCACAAATAGTTCACTCTCTATTCTGCTAGTTGGTGAACTTTTGGTAAATTTTAAACCATTTATAGAGAGCTTTTTTGAAAATTAGAACGATGTAACATTTTTAAACGAAACAGTATTATTACATTAAAATTTACCTTAACCCATTAATGCTCACCACCAGAACTTGTTGAGTTAAGTTTTTGGAATTTTTAGCATTTGTATTAATTATAGACGAAAAAATCTAAAGTTAAAAAAAAAATCAAAGAATTTCGTTATGGTGAAGCGTAAAAGGAGTCAGTTAGAACAAAAAAAAAATAAAAAAGAAAAATAATACATTAGAAGATATTCATTTCAACTTTAACCTAATGCACTTTTTAATTATATTTTATTTTTTCCTGATGTTTATAAGAAAAATAACTCACCTGAGTGACATTTCTTACTTTTCTTTGAAATACTGCACGAACTGGTGCAAAATAAATAAACAAAAAGGCTTTATATGTCAATTTTAGAACTCTTTTTGGAAAAAGCATTCTTTTGGCTTGCTCACATTGTTGGAAGCAAAAGCTTTACAGTGGCTGCAGATTTTTGCACAATTTTTAAAGAATGCTTTCATCGCGTATGATTTACCATAAGTTGTCAATAATGGGTTACTCTGTTTTCTTTCTTTAGTAACCCTCAATTTAATAGAAGTTCAACTTAAACTTTTTCTAATACAGGCAACATGTGATGGGTGAAAAAACTACACAGAAAAACAGTTTCTAAGGAATCAAATTGAGCCTTTTCTCATGGGATATTCAAAATTTGACAAGGGCCAAAAATATTCCAATAGTGTTTTTCTTTTTTCCTTTTTATCATTCAGCTGTAAATCTAATTTTTAAACATATTAATACAAATCTATGCAAGCAAAAAACCTCACATGAATTATTTTCAGTTGAAAGGAGATCAAAACTTCTTTCAACTCTAACATTAGAATCAAGTTTTTTTTACAGCTCTTGCCTCTCTATTATTGCCACATGAGCCACTATTTAAGGTCACTTTAATGTAGATGGGCTCGTAAAAGGAATAAATTTAAGCTGTTAGTTTTTGCAAATTTTCAAGGTTTTCGAATATTATGGAAAAAATAAAATAACAAAATAGAAGAATAAAATAAAATATTACAAAATAGAAAGAAAAGCAAAACATTGGGTGAAATACTGACTTGACTGAAGGACAAATGGACGCATGTGATTCCAGTGAAACAAATAGCATTCATAGCAGCATGAATGAGGTAGAGGTGGTGGCGAAAGTTGCAATTTCAAAGAAGTAAAAAAACTGCAAAACGTATGAGCAAAGAACGTGCGATAAAAGAATGTGAGTGAAAATGCTTACATAGCAAATTACTAAATTCAAAAGATTTTCTGCAGCTATTGCTCACTCGCATTGCCAAACACACACACAGACATACACAGAGGGATTTAAGCATAAACTCACATACAAACACATAGTTGCCACAGATGTGTAAAAATTGTACTGAGGCGTGGTCGTTCAAGGATAATTTCGAATTAAAAAAAAAGAAAAATAAAATGAGTGGAATGTTTAAAACGCTAGTGTGTATGAATGTTTATCTATGTACACATATGTTTCTGATTTATACAGGATATGCACAAAAAAGTGGTCATAAAAGTTAAAGCAAAAGCTCGGAGAACATTTAAGTAGCAAAACTACAAGGTCAGATAATTCTACAAAACACGAATAATTATTTAGAACATGACCATAAAAATTTAATGCGGCTTAAAAGCTATGCAAAATATCCTCATTTTTTTATTTTTAATGTAATGAAAAAGCTAAGGACTTAAGCTGCAAATATCAATGGTAGAGAAAGTAAAAATTTTCCATTTAAACGAATTTGCGTAAAACTAAAAATTAATTTTACGTGCAAACAGATTCATAATGGAATGGAAATCAATGTTGTTGAGTGAAAAAATTAAATATTCTTCAACCGGAAAAAAAAGTCAGTCAAATCTAATGAAAAACTTCAAAAGCTTAAATTTACCAACTGTTTTAAGAATGGTACCTACAAATCTGAATTAATTAATTTTGTCAAAAGTTAATGTACAAAGATAGTTAAAAAAAGATTTACTTCGAAAACTGGTAAGTTAGGTTAAAGTGGCGACCTCTATTGAGACACACTTAGGCGAATTAAGCCCATTGTGGTACCTTAGGGTTGATTTCCGTTCTCTATTTAAGCCAATTTGAAAACAAGTGAAACATGATAGTTTTAAACTATTAAAAACTGTTTTAATAAGGATCTAAACTCTGAGATTTCAAAGTAAACAAGTTGTTATTGACGCTCACATTCAGGAAACGTTTAGAAGAAAACTCTCTAGGTTACACAAACATTTTTTTCAAAATCAAAGATCAAGGCATTTAATAATTCATTTCAAAGTTCAAATAAATACATAACTCAGCAAACTTTGATGAAGTTACTTTTATTAATCAAAAGCAAACTTTCATATAACACTATTTTAACCCCAGATTTTTACTCTTTTTTCACAAATTCCGAAAACCTCCTCTCCTACTAAATTCATTTAAGTTCGAAATCAACAACCTTAAATTTTCCTTAAGATCTAAGTTTTATGCAGAAATAGCGATGTTTTCATATTTCGCAACCATTTATTGGATCCGTCATTCTAAATTATAAAATTTCGGCATCAAATTAAAAATCAACCACCACCAACCCGTTCAGAAAGGCTAAGAATTTTGACCAGCAAACGTGATTATTATGCCCAAAACTCAATAGTGCGTTAGGTCGGTTGGCCGTTGATCGTACTTTGGTCTAAGAAAAACTTAACGATACAAATGTCAAAACGGACAACCTCAAACTTTGCAGAACTTAACCCATTTTCTACTGCTGGTCGTTTATCCATCAGTGAAAAGACCCATTATACGTATATTCATATCTCCGCTTCTATAAATGGAATTCGATCACTTTTTTTAAATAAAATCTGAATGTTGTACTTTCTTAAGGGTCTATTGAAAACATTTTTAAGATTTTTAAACTAAGTCGTTCGGGGCTGGAAAGAAAAATCATGATTTTTAGACCTGTATGAGAAAATTTTTTAGGAAACACTTAATGCAAACGAAAAGATGAGCAAATACTAAAAAAGCTCAGAATTTTTCTAAACAATTATTGAAGGTTAGTGGAGGATTTTTTTTAGCATATTTGATTTTCTTTTACGCTGCTGGTCGAAAAAAGACCACCACATTTATTCTCGTAACGGAAAAAATTTCAACTCAATAAGCAATTTTGGGATTTGTAATTTATTTTTAGACCTCGATTGATGTTATTTAGAAGTGTAACACTTTTCTCAAAAAAAAAATAAGGATCCCGATAGAAAATGGGTTAATTTTGTATTGAAAGATATGTCCTCTGCCATTTCGGTGATGCCAATAAAAGCAGTCATTCGAAAAATCCCACAAAACTACCCTTTATCCCAAATCATGCATTTTTTAATGGATGCGGATTTAATTTTAATAAATCAATGACTAATAAATAATAATTGTAATAAAATCTTTAAACGTTCCACTTTAAAAAGTAAAGATATTATTTTTATGTATTATTAATGTATTTTTTATGTATTTTTATGTATGTTTAATATAATAAGAGTATTCTTGCAAAGTGGCAATATTATAATTTGAGCAATAAGTTATTTTTATCAGGCAGCTTTTTGTCATAAGCTGCATATCGACTGGTCTCTTACTTAACCTCGTTAGTCTAAAAATCTACGTATTCAGAAGACGCAAAAAACTTATGTTCTCCCTAAGGGAGTAATAATCTTTTAGTCTGTTTTATTACACCGTGTTACACACATTCTGTCCTATGAACCAAATTTACTTTTTCGGAAAGGGGATAAAAAATAAAAATACACGTGTATCGGCGATTTTCATGTACACGCCAGAATTTTTTTTTTTAAGTTTGAAGTATATATTTTTTTTTAATGGTTATCGTTTTTTTTTTAAGGTTTCAGTTCATTAAAAAAACAATTTTTTTTGTTACTCTTGTTTTATAAAAATAAAGAATTGTTACATTAAAAATTTTAATGTTTTTAAAGAAATTTAGGCCTTTTATTTTTGCGGTTGTAAGCATTTGCTTCAGTATCGCGACAAATAGACCAACAGTATTGCAATTCCTTACTTCATCTGTCAGAAGGGGCCCTCAAACGATACTACATGTCCATCCGACCTGTCAAGTCATCACACATGTAGTATCGTTCGTGTGCAAGAAATCAAGGCGGATGGACATGTCCGATGGAAGTTGGATGGACATGTTGTATCGTTTGAGGGCCCCTAGACCAGTTGTAAGTGTTGTAAAAGTCAAAAACTGTTTAGTGTTAGAAGGTTACTATTGATTAACTACAACTATATCGAGTAGGATGGGTCAAAAAACATTTTTTTTTCCTAACGCTTTAGTAGTTTAAAAATTTGGAGTCCCTTCAAGTTATGCTAAGAAAAGAGAGAAAAATATTTTTTTTTCAAAAATAATAAAAATTGGGGAAAATCTGAGAATTGATAAAAATTGTTTTTAAAAAATTTGATGTGCTACAGACATTTCCACGAGTCTGCCTGCAAAAAATCAGCTCGATTAGATCACTGAAAAAGGGTTAAAAATCGGTAAAGGCTTCCAAACTTAAAAAAAAAATTCTGACGTGTACATGAAAATCGACGATACACGTCTATTTATTATTCCCCTCTTTCCGAATATGTGCATTTGGTTCATAGGACAGAAAAAAATTCATTTTTTGTAACACCGTGTTATTATAGTCAAAATAGGCTTCACAGATTTATTGACATTAAAAATGGAGCAAAAATAATTGTACGTAGATTTTAAAAATGTTGCGAATGACTTATGATGTTACTGCTTTTGAAAACAGACTTCTTTATATTGACTTACGAGGTTAACTGCATTATTCTGTATCACGAAGAAGCACACCAACGATGAGAAAGACACGAGAAGCAATACAATTTTGTATGGAAGAAAGTATTACTTCTCGTGTCTTTCTCATCGTTGATGTGCATCTTCGTGATACAGAATAATGCAGTAAGGCTTTTGTTTATTTCAAAAATTTGATCTTAATTTTTTTTTTATTCTTAAGTTTGCAGATTGTTTAAAAAAAAAAACTGTGCGTTCAATTTTAAATATATAAAACTAATATTAAGAGCCACAAGCTTCGTTCCTTTCGCCTTAATATAATCGCGATAACCAATTTTCTCAAAAGAAAGGCAAGAATTACGACTCGTAGAGGGCACTACTGTTGCAGTCAAAATTAAATTCAAACAAGCAATCATGATACAAAAACTATTAGATGTCATGAGAATGTGTGTCGTTCAAAACTGTTGTGAACTGTTATGGTAGCGATACCTCAGTGTACGATGTTTTTCTCTGAATGTGTTTTACTCTAAACGTCAGAAAAATTGTAAGTTATTTAATTTAATTATTAATATTATGCAATTATATAAATAATTTAAGTGCAATTTTTGGCTCCGCTGAATGCGTCCAATGTGTGTGACACACGCGGTTTGTTTTGTTTTCTTTTGTTTAACATTCAATGGTCGCAGCTCGTGAGAAAATTGGTAGCTGTCATGTCTGCCTAATAGTCATTGTATCAAACAAACAAATAATTCAAAAAATGGAATGACAGCTCATAAAAAAATATACAGGTGCGGCACCTGTGTTTTAAATTTTTGAAAGGCTATATCACAATTTTATATGGAAAGAAAAAATAATCCTATTTGTTAAAGGATTATTATTTTTGTTTTTGTTTTGCATGTAAAAAAAATAATCTGGATTATTTTGAAGCGAATGGAACGCAGCTTATTTCAGCATGAGCCTAAAAGCGTTAAATTGATTATTCAGAACTTTTTAGAACACAAATTTAATTTTGCAAAAATTAGCTATAATTTTTTTTTAAATTTAAAAATTAAAAATATTACAAAAAATAATTTCTTATATTTAAGTTATAAAAGCAAATTATGAATTTTTCATGTTTTAAACTATAGTAGAAATAATGATAGTCAGCTGGAGTATATGATTTTAAGGTTTGTAAGTCTTAATATTTCTTAAATATTAATGAAAGAGGCTCCTTGTATAAATCTTCAAGAACCAATTCAGTTTCGTTAGGAAATTTATCAACCTTTCTTCGGTAAGACAAAAATATCCAATCATCAGCTTAACTTAATTTGTAATAAGTTCCATTTGCTGAATATTTTACCAATCACGACAATTTTTATATTCATAAAATTTTCGTTTTAATAAATATTTTTTTAAAATAAGGACTAATAAATGTGAAATTTGTGAAACAAGTGTTTTACGTTTAACTTCATAGAATATAACGGCGGCTTAGATAAGTTTGCCACAATTTGTTCTATCAACTGCATTTACTTAAATTCCTGCTTTTGTGTACGCGGTTCCTGCACACACATTTTTTACCCAAAACAATATACACAGAGTCTTAAAATTTTTGTGCTAGATGCAGAACCTAATAATAAAGCTATTTTTTTATAAAAAAAAGGACATTAGATTTTTTTGAGTTACGAGGTTAAGTCAGAGACCAGTCGATATGTTGTCAATAAGTTTTTAAGTTTTAATTTTCAAAATGATTTCTGAAATTTTAGGAATTAAATATTTGTAACTCCTGTTTCAATTCACAAGTTCTTACCTCTCATTGATTTCTTACCGGCTTCTGATAAGAAATTTATGAACTTTCAAAAAACGAAAACATGGTATAAAACATTCTCTGCATTGTTGATCTCGTCATAAAGCCGGTGACGGTCGTTTATCTTGTGTTGTTTTTGTTATTGTAATTTGTTTATATCAGTTTTTATTAATCTCCGTGTGTGCGGTATTATGATTGAAAATTATTTTTAGTGTTAATAAGGTGAAGTCTATTATTTTGATGGTGTAGTGGATTAATTTTTTAATGTTTTATTGTTTTACATATATCGTTTTATTAATCGTCATGGTTTGATAGCTGAGCTGCTGCTTATATACTTTTTTTTCTCTTTTTTTTCTTGCGTTCCTCTTTGTGCGTTATTTGTTTATTTGCATAAACTAAGCACAGAGAATTGTTGCAGTTGCTTTTAAACTGTAACATATTATATTAACCCATTAGCACTTAGTGCACATTATTTTTGCCCTTCTAAAATTTTTAACTGTATTTTTTCGCTATGGAATATTTTTCCTTAGAAAATTTTGCTGCTTGTTCTTTGGACGAGCTTTGCAAAAGTCAAAACATTCTGAACCGTATGTTCAGTTGTTCTGGCCCAAGTGGGCGTTTGTTCCAAACTTCATGTGCTGGGATCTTTAAGTCGTGTCTTGATGATTTAATCTCACCACGATCAGGTCTTCGCTGGTAGTGTGCTTCGTGTAGGGTTCTTTCACCAGATGAGTTTTTCTCAAAAATTAAGCTTTTCGGTGATAGTCTTAATGCTTTAAATAACAATTTTAAAGAAATTGTTACATTTTTTAATGAAGTAAGCACCTCACCCAGTACTAGCATTTATGATGAAAAGTCTTCATCGGTAAATATTTCGACCGCATTGTCTCAGACTCTTCCAGCCTCTTTTTCTGAGGCTCAAATAATTTCATCTAAAAAAGACCTTAATTATCTCCTTAATTACCTTAATTACCTAAGTTATTAATCCATCTCCTCCATCTGTTTCTCCCCCGGCTAGAAATGACATAACTAATGAGCGCAATAGTTCATTAAATTTAAGAGCGTTGTCAAGAAAAAAAAGGTTTTCATTTCACGCCTTCAGCCCAACACAACAAGTGAAAATGAATTGACGTTTGTCAAACATAACCATTTAGTAAGTCAGACTGCTTTCTACTCATGCAAAAAAATTGGCAATAAATCGCCCACGCATCATTTATTCTCACAGTGGCTGCTGAAGAGTTTGCAACTGTTCTGAGCTCTAATCTGTGGGCTGATAATATCTTTGTTTCTGAGTTTAAGCCTAAACACAGGTCTAGAAGGACGAATAATATCGCCAGTCAGACCCAAAAAAAACTAAATAGGCTTTCCCTTTACTATCAGAATGTAAGGGGATTGCGTGCAAAGACGCGCAACATTTTTTTGTCAACTCAGATAATCTGAAGAGATTATCACGTTAACTGAAACTTGGTTAAATGGAGGAATTACTGACTTAGAACTGTTTGACAATAGTTTTCAAGTATATAGGAAGGACAGACACGCTGACAATAATTCTGCAGTTGGTGGTGGTGTCCTATTAGCTGTAAGGAACTCCTGTGTTAGTTCCTTTATTGATATTCCCTGCTCTGCTAATATCGAACTTATATTCGTTAAGGTTATACATTGCAATTCTAATGTATATGTTATTAATGCATACGTTCCTCCCAAGAGCAGTGTAGAGGTCTATGCAAGCCTTGCGGATTGCTTAGAATTTATATTAAATTTACTTGACGTTAATGACGAAATTTTATTGTTGGGCGATTTTAATTTGCCTGACTTAAAATGGCATTCTTCTGACGATGAAACACATTTTTGTGCATCTAATTCGAAGACACGCCAAGAATATATATTTGTTGACAATATATGTTCTGACTTACAACAAGTTAGTTGTACTTATAATGGTCTGAAAAGGCCTGTATGACCTAGTCTTAACAACAGACAGTAACAATGTCATTGTTCAGAAGGCACTTCATGCTTTGACAACTATTGATAATTACCATCCACCTTTGAGTATTTGGTATAAATCCGATAGGGAGAATATGGTAAATTCAAGCTCTGTTGACACAGTTTATAAATTCAATTTACAAAAAGCTGACTTTTTGAGGTTGAATCATTTACTTTATAGTAGATTAAATATAATGACAGAATACATAAATAATAATAATCTTAATAGTTCAATAAATTTTTTCTATACGGAGCTCTTTGCCATGTTTTCTCAGTCTGTACCATGGTAGAATAACCAGGTAGATGCACTAGAAATACGCTCTCTCCGACAACAAAACAATAACAAAGGCGTAATTATAATGTCAAAATGAGCTGCTTTGAAAATTATATCAATTTGGATTTTTTTATTGGATGATTATCAATTATAATCAATTCTTAATTATAAAATATATAATTATTTTTTGCACTACACAGCTGTTCTTCCGATTAGCAACTAACCGGAACCTCAACTTGCCCTTAACTTAACCGGCACTTAAGACCTAACCGAACATTGATAAAATGCTTTCTTGCTAACAGCCGGTCAAAATTCCGATTAGTGCCTAACCGGACATTGAGAAAACGGCCTTTAATGTAGTAATTTCGCATGTTACTTATTGCCGATCGGATCGAATTAAAAACGTAGCTGAAATCTTAAGGACAATTAATTTAATTTATTTTTTCAAAGTCCCAGCAAGTTATTAACTACATTTTAAACATTACAATTTGAAAATTACACAGAGCACAATTACTTGCAACACAATACACATAATTATTTTAAGATTGTTTCTTGAATTTAGCACATCCGTTTCCATTCCGGTGGACTTAAACGTAAATAGCATGTACTCCCAAGCAGTTTATCTTGAGTATTTCAATTGCGGCAACTGCAAATGTTTAACGACAACTCAGGTTTGACAACGACTTTCCTGGACTGCCTATAACTTCCTCCCGTCGCGATAATTCCAAAACAATTCATCAATTGTTGGCAAATAAACAAACAATCGTCGATTTCATTAAATAAATTTAATTTTTTCAAACAGCAATTTCACTTGTCAAAATATATTTTGACAGTTTAAAGAAGCCGTACATAGCTTTACAAATAAATTGGTTACTGAACAATTGAAATAAGTAGTCGAATGAAAATTATATTAAAAGTAAACTTTCATTTGCTTCATTTAAGGCAAAACTACAATTAGTTATATATTATATCTTAAAACACGGCTCATTTTATAAAATTTTTAAGATTTTTGTTTACTTTTTTTACATGTTCATACATAAAATCTGGGTACCCAATTAATTTATAGGGTTACAAGAAAATTAAACATCCCTATGGCTGAACGAATAAACATAAATTGTCAATAGTGACATTATAGTTAAGCCAATGTTTTGCTCTCTCGTTTTTTGCTCTCTAAATTGCATCAACCTGGTTATTCTGCCATGGTCTGTACCATATAGTCTCAATTTGCGAAAAGTTCTGCGTACCCTTGGTACACAAAGGATTTAAAGACTCTTCGCAACAATAGGAATTGGGCATGGAAGAAATATGTTTGTAGTTTTGACTCAAATGACCTAGAAACATACAAACGTTTGTTTCTGGAATTTGAGAATTGCTCAGTTGCATTATATAATGAGTATTTGGATAATATGAAGCTGAGTATTTTGTCTGATCCAAGAAAATTTTGGGGATTTATTAATGTTAAGAAGAAGACTGATGGATTTCCTTCTTCTTTCAAACTTCAGGATGGATTTATCGACGTTTCCACCATTATTTGTGGCTTATTTGCCAATCTTTTTAAAGAATCATTTTGTTTAGATTCTTTTAATCCGGAATTAGTGTATTTTGATTATATGAACAACGCATCCAGAGTTTCTTTGGGCATATATCTTTTACCTCAGAGGATATTTTTAAGTATATTGAATCAATCGATGAGGATTTTAGCGCTGGACCAGATAGAATTCCTGCCGCAGTGTTAAAACAATGCGGCTCCATTTTGTGTCCGCCACTCTCGTTACTTTTTAATAAATCAATTAATGAAAGTAATTTTCCTGTTTTTTGGAAAAAATCTTATATCAGTCCTATTTACAAAAAGGTTGCAGGAATGACGTCACTAATTATAGGCCTATCGCTGAATTGTCTTTGATTCCTAAACTTTTTGAGCGAATAGTGTACGATCGAGTGAAAATTCACTGTGGGCAAGTCATGACAACTCGTAAGCATGGTTTTGTTACTGGCAGATCCACTGTGTCTAATCTCCTTGATTTCACTACATTCTGCTTAAAATCTATTGATTCTGGTAGCCAGGTTGATTGTATTTACACTGACTTTAGCAAAGCTTTTGATAAATTACCACATAATCTAATTTTATTTAAACTTAAATTAATGGGATTTCTACAATATTTTGTAAACTGGATCAAATCGGAGCGATCTTATCAAATACGGTTCCGGGGCGTGTTGTCTTCTGAATTTGTTGCAGAATCGGGTGTTCCTCAAGGAAGCCACCTGGGTTCACTTCTGTTGATTTTGGCAATTAATGATGTTACCCATGTCATCAAACACTCTCATTTGCTTATTTATGCAGATGATATGAAAATATACAGAACAATTGATTCTAATGACAATTCAGACCTGCTCCAGTCAGACTTGAACTCCTTTGAGGTTTGGTGTTCTAAAAATAACATGTTTTTAAATCCAGATAAATGCCAAACTATGACCTTTTCGCGTAAAAGGACCAATTTTATTTTTGATTACAAAATTAAAGATACTGCTTTAAGTCGTGTAACTACCGTCAAAGACCTTGGCATATGCATGGATTTAAATTGTCGTTTACCATGCATATTAATAGAATTTGTAAAAAAGCGTATTCTATGCTTGGTTTTATAAAACGGTGGGCCAAAGAGTTTGATAGCTTAATAACAACTACAACTCTGTATTATTCAATCGTGCGTCCTCACTTGGAGTACGCAAGTCAAGTATGGTCCCCACATTACAATGTGCGTGTTGATCGTATAGAAAGAATTCAAAAACGTTTTGTTCGGTTTGCTCTAAGAGGCTTGAGTGAAACTGACACATTTAATCTTCCTTCATATGAGGATCGTTTGAAATTATTAAAGATGCAATCTTTAAGTGAGAGAAGAAAATCTGCTGATATCGTCTACTTACACCAACTCATAAATGGTGTATTCGATTCTCCAGAACTTCTTTCTCTTATAAATTTTAACACTAACCGTAGAAGGAGTAGAAACTCTAACAACTTGATTTATTTAGTAGAACAAATTATATGTTATCTGCTCCATAAAATCGTATGAGTACCTTTGTTAACAACTGTAGCGTGTTTGATGTTAACTTGTCGAAAGGTCAACTCAAATGTAGATTGAAAACTAATGATGGATAAGATCTATGTAAACGCATGGTTAGCTGTTATGTCTTGTGTTTTCCCTGAGCCCAACCCATATTATGGTGGGTAAATTTTTCTCCCTTTTGGGTTTTTTTTTTACCTTTTTTATCGATATCTTTGAGATATTTCAATGATATTTGGATTGGTTCTTAAAATGATCTATTGCGGAGAAAGTGTGAAAAAGCTGTAGTAGCTGAACTCTATTGTTATTGCATGTTATGGTATCAAAATGGAATTTTGTCCTTCAGCCTTTGTTCATTTCGCTTACTAGGAGTTGCTAAATCTGCCCCTGTTCCTCCTGGCTGAGTATATGCTCAGGGAGTGATTTTGGAATTTCTGCCAGTCTGATGGTCTTGGCTGCACTACCATAAAAGCCCCAGAGTTCCTGGTCATCCCAGTAGGTTTCAGCATTGCTAATTTGCAGACTTACATCCTCTGCACTTTGTTTTCTTGAGTCAAACTGAGTATTTTCGGTAAAATACTTCTGGCGTTAAGAATTCCTTGAAATAGCGTCATGACTTTCCTAAAAAGAATTTTAATAGAATTTATAACTTTTAGTTAGGTGAATAACCTAATATATAATTGTTTTATTAACTGTGTAAGTACAAAAGTTGCCAAAAAGATGAGGAAAATAGAAAATTTCTCATTACCTTAACTTGTTTAGGTAATAAATAAATTTTTTTATTTTCTGTGTAGAATTTAAAAATTGTGTGTCTATGTATGGTGCCAAAAAAAAACCTATTTTACGAATTATAATTTTTACCAAATCTGATACTTTTTGCTATTTCGTCAATTTTGTGTACTAAATTTTTATTCTAGTATGAAAAATACCTACAAAACATATTCCAAAAACAAATTTATTAATTTCAACTCTGCTCTTAGTTTTTTTCTATTGCGATTTAAAAGAAAGTTGACTTTTTGTCTTTTAATTTGTACTATACTTTATTGAACTCGTTATTTTTAGTGTATAATTAATGTTTTAAAGATATTTATACAAATTACATCCAAGAAAATTTAAACATCAATTGAGTTGTATTTGAAACTAGTCATAAACTTAAGGTTCATGTCAGAATTTTTCTCAGTCAATACCTATTTATCAAGCATCAAAGCATAAACCGCTTTTCATCAGATTCATGGTTCAGAATTTTATGGCTGTGGTTTCAATACAAGTTAAAATGACCAAAGAGTAAGAAAAAACTGAAAGGGTTGAAATAAAAACAAGCAACGTGAAACAAATGCTTGCTATCTGAGCTACTATGGATGTATTCGTGGTGCACACACACATAAATAAATAACCTGTGGAGTTAAATTGGCAGAACATGTTCGTGTTGTTGTTAGAGTTTCACCGACATTTAATAGCTATCAATCTATAACGACATGAGAAGCGCTTCTTGACCAACCTTCTATGTATGTTGTTTAGATGAATTTCAATGGTTAGCTTCACTAAATGAGGCACTCAATCGATTGGAGGAAATTAAAAGTATTTTTGTTTTTTTGTGTTTTGGTTCTGGAAGATAGGAAGAGTTTAAGAAAGAGCGATTGTGACGGCTGACCACGTCAACATGCTGCGATCCTGTAAAATTTGGCAAGTAAATAAATAGAATTTGGTTTTGTTACGACAAACGATGATACAATTTAAATGATGAGTTCATTTTGGCAGTCATGCAATTAGTAAGGAATTCGAAGATACTAGAAGGAAAAAGTGGCTGACTTAAATTTCCAAACCTATGTTATACGAAAAGATAAGATTTGAAAATCGTAATTATCATTATCATTTTTGTGTTGTACAAAAACTCATTAATTTTAAATGTATACAAGTGCCAGAATACGCCTTCTGAATGCAGAAAAAATGGCAAAAAAAGAAAGGAAACAGCTCAAGAAAGTACTAAAAAACAAAATTATAACTCATAACTTTAAAACCACGAAATTATGCGAAAACTTCTGCACAAAACTTGCAGCTGTAGCAGAATTTGTTGTATTTTTTACTATTTTTTTTTTTTGTTTATTTTTGTCCCCACTAAAATTTTAGATTAAGTTGCTGTGTGTATTTCTTTTATATACGTTGTAGTGAAATACTTAATTTCAAAAGTTTTAATTGTCCACAATGAAACTTTATGAATAACAAGCAATATGCTAGGATTTCTTAAGATTTCATTTACTCGTTTCTAGCTTTAAACCAAAGAAGCTAGAGGTTTTTATGTTTTGTTTGTTCGAATGGGATTTCTTCCAATTAAATCAGCATAAAAGATAGTTGAACCAAAATATTTTGGCATTCATCATTTTTGCTAGCGTTTCATGATTTGTTATACAAATCTTTACTATGAAAAGTATTTCCTTATCAGCTAAATAAATGATTAAACTAAAGCTGAATAAACTTTAAGGCATCTTTATATCTAACTCTAAGTTTCAAAATCAAAGATCGAAAACAAGATTTACTACAGAATATATATCGATGCAAAGTACTTTGACGTTTGTTTCTTTTCGCCATACCTTTGCATATACCTTAAGAAACCTTTTATAATAAATACAAAACACTTTTATGACCTATTTCAGTATTTAAAGCTTTGTAGCATTGAAAAAGTATAAAATCTTTTTCAACATAATAAAGCTATCAAATGGATATTGAGTGTAAAAGTTGTTCCAAAGATTTTTGACTTTCATATGAAAATCTTTTAACTGTTAAAATAGAATTTGTTCATAAAATTATGTGAATGAAATCAGAAAAGAATAATCGTAAAACGCTAAGGATAAAAGTGTGTGTATAAATGTACATCTATGCTGCAAAAAGTTTTAAGAAATTTTTCTATTAAGTATTTAATACAAAATTATTTAGACAAATGACGATTGTCAAAAAGTTTTTACCATTTGGTCATCCAGTTGGCATCAAAAGAATTGTGTGTGCAATTTTAATGGGATTCCAGGAATGTTTGCAAGAATTTAATTCAACACCTATCAATGCTGATATGATTAACGCAGCTTAAAAAAAAACTTAAATAAAAACCGGCAGTCGAAAAACTTGTTCGAATGAAAAGTTTTAAACTTGCTTAAGTATTTAACAGCTATTCGATTTTGTTGCCTTAAAATCTACTTCACAGTATGCCATCACATATTAATTGATGTTTCACTTAAGTTTTTCTATACACTTTCTGCCATTTCAGGAAGTCTTTAATTTAATCACATGATATGAATAAACATTTTCATATTAAATTTTAACGTGTTCTTCCCTCAGGTAATCAAAGGAAACGCATTTTTTTATAGAATTTTTTGCATATGACGAAACCCCTTGATGCCTGCTGCGTTACATATCGAACTCACATGTATGAATTGCTGAGCTCTTATTGCTTCTGATGATTCCCTCCAACATACACACACATTTAACATACACATCCACATTTCTTGGCCAAGTATTTTTCATGTCTGCCTGTCATGCGAACGAATTTTCAATAAAGATTAATATACGCAGCCGTTCATAAAAATGCTTTTTTATTGACTTTTCCGTTTTATATCTCCATGGTTTGGTTTGGTTATTTTATTTTTTATTATTATTTTATTTGAGGTATCATCTATATTATAAGCAGCTGTATTCATGTAATGCTTATTTGTTAAGGAAACCCAAATTTATTGAAAATTTTTTCTTTGTTGTTGCAGCGATTATTTGCTAAATATTATTTGTAATATTTTCTGATATTCATGGTTGATTGTGGTTGGCTTCAAAAGGCTAAAGTAATAAATCAAAAATTGTTTTCATACAAAAAATTTAATAAAAAAAAAACTTGTAAATGTTTCTGTCAAGAAAATAAAAATACTAAAACCACTTACAACGAGATTTGTTGTTTTATAACTAATTTGGCTCAGTAAGATAAATAGATTTTAACAAAACAAAATGATGTAACAATTTCTATTTATGAATAGAAATACTCATTATCTATACTTACTTACTTACTAAGTTAACGCTACAACCAGGGACGAAACTAACGGGTGCTAAGCAAAGTAATTTTTTAAGAGTGGGCCTTATTGTTATTTTTTGCTTAAATTTGTTCAAAATATTGATTTTCGTGTACAGTACTTAAAAACGCATCAAAGTCAGTCGTACCTTTTTTTTCCATTTTCACCATCAAGCTTACCAAAAACCAACATTACTCGACCAAAACCAACTTCACACTACTACTTTTACTTACATTACTATACCACTACTGCATAAATACTACTATATGCGCGAAAAGCTGTTGCTTGGAAACACTTCAGCCTTTGTACGAACTCTTTAATCCAATTCTATATTCGCCTAACTTGGCCAAAAATCGAAATCTAGAACCAAAAAAGTTCTTACCAAAAAAATTATTTGGTGGATTTACTTCAAATATGGCGTAGAAATTCTATTGAGAGCACCTAATGTTTCAGTTAACAAATCCAGCTAGCACAGATTTGGATTTATAACAGAAATATGTTATAATTCGGTGATAATCCAGTTTTTTTAAACAAATTTTGTCACAAATGGGTTGTATTAAAGTTTCAAATAAGTAATTTTTAGCAAATCATTCGTTTTGTTGCAAATAGGTTTAACTACGGTGTTAATTATGTTACAGATAAATGCACTGACTGTAAAATTGTGTCATAAAATTTTGGAAAATATAAGTAATTTTTACGTTAAGTTAACATTATTACAACATTTCTTTTTGTAGCACCTATAAAAAATGTTTAAGTATTGTAATTGTAACAAATACAGTAACGAATTAAAAACCTAGATGCGACTAAATTGCTTTATGCTTATATTAAATTAAATCAATGTCACAACAAAATGTTCAAAACATCGGTTTAAAAATGTTTTTATTTAGTTATAGGAAAATCACTACAACTAAATGTATTAAATTTTGCTGTGTCGCACTAAAATGCCATAAGCAATATATAAATTTTATTGTTCACAAAAAATTCTATGTTGCTTGTCAATTTCTTTGTGTAGGCTTTTACTACCACGTAATCAATTTTTGTTTTATATCAGCCTTCAACGAGACTACCAAATTGAACAAATTTTTCGTTGAATGGCAATGAATCATTGTGAAATTATGAGAATTTGTTCTGTTGCAAGAAGATTGATATGAGGTTTTTATTCAGTTACAAGAACATTGGAAATAGTTATTGCAACCTAATGCTGTATTGAGTATTATTCAGTAGCAACAACTTTAGGAAACATAATAATAACTCAAAAAATGTAGTCAGGAAAAATAACGTTCAATAGATGTTTTTATTAAGTTTCAAGAACATTAAAAATAATCATTGCAACTTTATGCTGAATTAATGTTATTATTCAGTTGAAGCAAGTTTAAGAAACATAATTGCAACTTATTATTCTGTTGCAAGAACTTTAGAAAAAACCATTGCAATTTATTTAATGTAATTAGTTACATGAACGTTGTATTGCAGTTTAAATTCAGTTGCAAGAAATTTTGTGTAAAATTGTTGTAAGTAAATGCTGCATTAAAGTAATTATTCAGTTGCAAAAACTTTAAACAAATATTTGTAACTTTTGATATTTAGTTAGTTGCAAGAATTATGTATTGAAATTATTATTCAGTTAAAAGAAATTTGGAAAAAAGTGACTAAAAACTTCATACTTGCCAAAATTGATTTTTTTCTACACCATGAATTTTGATTGGAATAAATTTAAATTCGATTTTCTTTAGCATTACTTATTTTTTTTTAGAATTTTCAGAGCGATATGACACTAGGAACTTAAGAAAATTTATTTAGCTACTTATTAAAGATTATTACGCGGAAATTCAGAACTCAAAATATTTCTTACTTCCAAATTATTTAAAAAATCTTTATTTTTGGGGGGCGCGAATTACGGTGTTGTATAAAAACACAAGAGCATTTATATTTCAATGTCTTTATTTAATAACTTGAATCTTAAGACTAACTTGCAAAATATCTTAGAAGCTAATTTGCCCCGATAGTGTGTTTGTATGTATGTATGTATATATGTGTGTATGTGACTGTTGTTCGGTGTCTGCAAATATGCTGAATTGGCAAATGTGACTGTGGGAATATATTCTAAGTTCGGTGCATGAAAATATGTGCCGAATTGTAAATTTTAAATATATTTAAGCGGATGTGGAGAATTAAGTTACAATGGGAATGTAACTCGCGTGATTTTTGTAGAGGTAAAACACAATTATTTATCAACAAAATGGCCTTTGTTGTAAAATTTTAGTGTATAACTCTTCATATTTTCAATTTATTTTTACATCTTTTTATTCCATTAAATTTGTCTATGACTTTTGAAATACACTCCAAAAAAAATATCACTGGTTTATTGAAAATTATATTTAGAAATTTTGTATGCAAAACATTTTAAAACTTTTTAAGAACTTTTTTTTCAATCAGAAATATTTAAGTCATCAGTACTCCTTTCTTGTTAAAAAATCTGTCATTATAACAAAAAATAGCTTCAATAAAACAAAATATTTGTTACATTCACGTTATGTTACCTAAATGGAATATACCCAAATTTTCAAAAGCTGGGTGCATCGAGCATAGAACACTAGCGAAAGAAATAAATACCAATAGTTCCTACCTTGGACTTAAACTTTATTTTCAAAATATTTCCGGTATTAGAAGTAAATCGAATGTCATATCTAGTTGGTCCTCGTTTGGTAATTTTGATCTGATTATTTTCATTGAAACTTGGCTTATTTCGGACTTTTATGATGGAGATTTTTTTGATTTGGATATGTATAATGTGTATCAGAAAGATAGAGACCGCGGCTCATACAGATAACATTGTATCTCTGCACTCTTCGATGGATTAAAGTGGCCTTTTGTATGTTTTGGGTGATTTAAACTTCAGTAAAATTAAATGGATTCAGATTGCAGATGAACTTACTACAACGAATGTTAATCTGATGCTTGAAACTAATTTTGTAAATAATATCTTTAGTATCGATTTAGCTCAAATAAATTTTATTGAGAATAATCTTAAAAAATTCTAGATTTCATTTTTGTTTCCAATAATATTCAATATAAATTATGTATTTTTCCAGTTAGTCCGGGTGGCATTCATCATGTGCCTTTAGTTTTAGTAATTAATTTTTATGAATTTTTCTGATTTAAGGAAGTGCAAAATGTATTCAATTTTAATTACTGCTATTTTGGTTATTTAAATTGTCTTTTTAATGATATTAACTGGTCAAGCTTATTTCATAATCAAAATACTGCAACATGTTTTGATATTTTTAAATCTCATATTTTTCGAATCTGTGGACATAACATTCCACTGGTTGTGCAGAAAACCCACAAAAACCCGTGGTTTTTGTACTAGTGGTCTTAAAATGCTAAAAAATCTTCGAAATAAATTCTTTAAACTTTTTCAGTTTACTAATGATAACAATTACAAACTCAAATATGAACATTACTCGAGGGAGTTTAATTTCCTAAATAAATTTTTATACAATCAATATATTCTTAGACTTGAATCTAATATAATTTCTAATCCGAAAAGTTTTTGGAATTACATTCAGACAAAAAAGAATGGATCACAGATTCCAGTTTCAATAGTCTTTGAGAGCAGACATTCTTCTTCAACTGTTGATACAGTTAATCTTTTTGCGGATTATTTTAAACCCAACTTTGATGATGATGATACTTGGTTTGATAGTTCCATTTTGGATTGCATTGAGGCTAGACTTGATGTTGGCTTTATGTCTGTATCAGTTGAGGATATTCGCAGTGCATTGTCCCTCTTTAAAAGCTTAACCAAGTCTGATAATGATGGTTTGTCTGCTATTTTCCTAAAACACTGTGCTCCTGCATTAGCGGAACCACTTTCTATAATCTTTAACAAGTCACTTTCATCTGGATGTTTCATAGAGTCGTGGAAGATTGCAGCCATAAATCCAAACTTCAAAAGTGGACGAAAGAATGATGTTTGCAATTACCGCCCTATCTCCAAATTAACAAACGTATCAAAACTGTTTGAGTCAATTATCAAGCAGAAATTTTATTTTCTTTCCAAACTATGTATCTGTCCTGAGCAGCATGGGTTTGTAGCCTTTTTCAAATTATTGCATTTCTTTATTAGAATCAGGTTATCAAATTGATGCCCTTTACACAGATATCTCGAAAGCTTTCGATAAAGTTTAACATAAGCTGCTCGTGGCTAAGCTTAAGAAAATGGGCTGCCACTAAATTTTTCTAAATGGATAAAATCGTATCTAATAGACTTTGTTTTGTCTCGATTGGCGAGCGACTTCTGGTGTACTGCAGGGTAGTATATTAGGCCTCTTGTTTCTTGTGTTGTTTATCAACGTTATTACGCAATGTTTTCATTTCGCTAATATTCTACTTTATGTTGATGACCTTAAACTCTTCGCAAAGTTAAACTGTTTCGCTGATGCGGCATTACTGCAAGCAGACCTTGACAATATCTTTGCCTGGAGCATCCGTAATGGTTCACCGCTGAACATTAGTAAATGTTATCAGGTATCTTTCAGTAAATCTACTAGTCAGATCATTACTGCATATTCAATTTCCGATATCCCTCTTTCGAAAGTAAATACAATCCGGGACATGTGTGTCATCTTTGGTTCAAAATTTACCTTTGCTGAGCACTTAAATTTTTTGCTGCTAAATTTTACTCACTGCTTGCTTTTATTCGTAGGAATAGTCAAGAATTTAAAGATCCCTATACAATAAAAGCATTTTATTGTTCCCTAGTAAGGTCAAGATTAGAATATAATCATTTAGAACCCTTCAGTTGCGATTCATTCGCCAAGGCTCGAAAAGGTTAAAAAAATTGCTACAAAGCACATGCTTTATTGCACTAGATTTAATTCTGACTTACTCCTTTATTATGTGCGATGCTTATTACTGGGGCTGAATACGCTCGAAATCAGTAGAAAAACTAATTAATCAATGTTCATCTACGATATTATTTCTAGTAATATTGATGATACTATGCTTTTGAGTTTGATTCAATTCAATATACCACCAAGGCAGTTGCGTTGTTTTAAGATCTTTTTCATTAAATTCCATCGAACGAATTATGCTTTAAATGAGCCTATAACTAGGGCTTTATGTTTATATAATGAGTTATCATCTAAGCACTTTTTGATTTTTCAATTTCAAAAGTATCTTTTATTAGTTTATTACTAGTTTGTTTTAACTAAATTTAAGTTTTTTCTTTTCTTTTTTAAATACTTTTAATATACTACGTATATTTATAATATTAAAATATGTAAGGGATGTACTAAGAAAATTGTAACGTAAGAATAACACAATAAAAACTTTTTTTGGATGTTTCAAGTATGTTTCATCTTGTACCAACAACATATTTATATCATTATTATAACACATTTTTCACCTAATTGCAACCTAAGTTGCTAAAAAATAAGCGAAAGATATCTGCTTTTCAGTTTTAATAACGATACAACTACGATTTATATCTCAATTGGCGACTCTTTTGCAAAACATTTACAACCATTTTGTGCTAGTTGGGTAAATGTCTCACTTGTTGTGCACATTGCGAGATACTGTTGCAAATACAAGAGAATGTTCAGCAAATTAAAATTACTTAAAAATTATTTAAGAACCACGCAAAGTGACTTACTAGTCCTTTCATCAGAAAATTATATGGTTTATCCCACCAGCTTAGATCAAATATTATTTTACTAAATTCTTATTTTTTTATTAAAATTAAATTCTTATTTTCAATAATTTTGGCTATACAGCAGCCGTAAAAAGGCTTTTTTTCAATAATTTCGGCTGTAAAACGGCCATACAACGCAACTTTTCAATTAGAACTTCGTGATGAAATAAACTAATGTAAAAATTCGCTTGAATACTTTTTTTTATTTAATTAATCCTTTTTCATTACCATTAATTGTAATCAGTTAAAAAAATTATACTGTTTTAATTGAAAATTTAATGGGGCTTTGTATTCAAACAACTAACTTCATATGCAAAAATTGTTATGCGCCACACACAAGTGGCGATAATATTGACATTACCGAATAAGGGTGGCTTTTGCTATTACGCATACGTTTGTTGAATAACAGCTTCGAAATTTGGTGGCATACAACGGGAGTACAGTGTCTGTACAGCGGCCGTACTGCGGCCGTTCTGCGGCGATACTGCGGCCTAACACTTAATTTAGGACTTGTATGGCCGCTGTTTGGCCCAAATTTCGGCCGCTGGGCTTTTTGGATTATTTTTAGGCCATATTTGACCCTTGTACGGCCATGCGGCCCATGATCGAACACTGATCGGCCGCTGTTTGCCCGCTTATATTTTTACTCGGGTTGCTCAGCTAATGAAGCAAGCAACCGTCCATAAGTTTTTCTGCTAATTGTTCTTGCCCTTCCCTCTGTCCTTTATACGAAAAAAAGTGAAGCCACAACTGAAGCCAAAATTATAAATATTTTTTGTTAGACAAGAGAAACAATCCTTTTAAAGGATATTTACTTCTTTTCTTTCAATGAATATTCACAGCTGTAGCTGAAATAAAATAAATTTTTAATTTTTCATATTTGATATTTGGGTTGACTGGTCGTGAAGTCTCTTGTAATGTCTGCATTTGAGATCTTGCTACCAGGCAAACAGAAAACATAGCTAGCAAAGTGGAACCTCCTTATTTAATTTTTTTCAATTGTAATTTACCTTAAAAAATGTATATTTTTACTACATATGTTAATAGAGATATCATTGTAAATTGAGCAGAATTGGGGAAAACTGTTTTGACTATCGGAAGCTATGGATATTCTAGTTACATGATGTAAAAAAAATTCCGTCGTTGCTGTTTACTTTCGCGGCATTTAAATTTTTTTACTGTAACTTATATTCACAAATAAATATATGATTTCTTTGAGAAAAATAAAAAAAAAATACTTAGACTACATATAAAAAGTCAAAACTCATGTGTAGAAGTTCTAGTCTATTTATAAATTTTTGTGGGATTTTAAGAAATTTAAATGTTTTGATAAAGTAACTTTGTTTGGGAGGTAGTCGTGGTTTTCATCCGATTTGGTTCATTTCCGATCTTGATCTTAATATTTTAGAAACAAGCTTAAGTACTAAATTTCATTACGATAGTTTCAAAATTACTGCTGTAATCGTGTCGACAGACAGACAGACGGACAGAAAGTGTTTTTTCATATTTAGACCCAATCTAACTAAAAGAAGTCAAAAGTTCCCTCCGTCTTCTACGAGAATTGATACCCATTTTCAAGGTCAATACCCCACTGTGCGTCGATTCGGTTCATCCCCTCTAGCGCTGCGCAACCACTGTGTTCATGCCCTTCTCTGTGCTTCGTTGTTGTAGCTGCTAAATATGTATATTACATAAGACATCGAATACGAAATCCTTTAAATAAATTACTAGAATAAAAGCCCGTCCTACGACGCACAGTGTTCGATTCGACCAATCTAGCAGGAAATTTCTATTCTAAATTTTTGCGACATGATTCCTTGGTTCATTCCTGAAAGAAAATATTGTTTCGGAGTTGGGGTCCATCTAAAACACACTCCTGGTAACAGGGTTTTTCATTGAATATATATATATAATCAATGAAACACGGAGGTGTTCCGTATTAAAAGGACAATCCTGAGGCAGTTGATTCCTTGGGTCAAGAAAAAGAATTAATTGTATGGAAGGGGGTGTCCATCCCCCCCCCCTGTTCAGAGCTTTAAGGGAAAATTTACTTTAAATCACTCAAAAAGATTTAATAAGCGTAGTGCTGATTAAATCTTTTTATGTGGTTTTAAGTAAACTTTCCCTTATAACTCTGAACAGGGGGAAGATGTACACCCCCCTGCCACACAATTTTTTCTTTTGCTTGACCAAAGGAATCAACTGCCGCAGGTTTGTTCTTTTAACACGGAACACCCTGTATATAAAAACTGCCGTCTGAGAGTACACTAATAACTTGACAACGGATAGTTAGATTTTCCTGATTTTGGACTTGATGAATTTGTATTAGCCCAAGGAAGGACGCTATGAAAAACAAGGGCATGGCACTTCCCATTCAATTCAAATTTGCAATATCGAATAGCTTTGGAGTTATAGGCAGGGTGCGCAAAGCAATTAAAATGCGCTCCCGTTCTTCTTAGTTATCTTTGCTATGATTTTATCATTTTAAAATATTCAGAGCGTATTCGGATAAAATATTCACTCTTCTTTGAACTCCTCAGCTTCTTTCCTCGTTCGTGAGTTTGTGTACTGAGATTTTAAAAGAGTGACGTCGTGTTGATGAGAGATGTTGATCGCTCGTGAATTTTGAAATGATAAAATCCTTGAATCGCTCGCTTTCATTTGATGCTTTCATTTGAACTTTAGTTAAACACTTCGCACATAATAAATTGAAAGGATTAAATCAATAAAAGCCAAACATACAAACAAAATCCTGCTATGGATTTAGATTTTGGGAACTTATAGTGTGAAACATCACAGCCATTTGGCGTATAATGAAGTAAGTGATCGGAAAAAGAATTGTTGGAATTCTCATGTTTGAATTCAACGCCATCTAGTTGGCAAATGCTTTTCATGAACAGCAAATCAAAAACTAAATCCAAATTTGGATGTTAGAAAAAACACAGCCAATATAAAGTATTTTTCTGAATAATATATTTAATTAAAAAAACTTTAAAAATCATTTTATTTTATGAAATTAAAGGAAACTGAGATAAATCAACAGAAAGGGAACATTTTAAAAATTTATTAAGTATTTAAATGTTGCATTAAAAAACGCAAAAAATAAAGTTCATCATAAAAACGTATTTATTTTTTGAAGATCACTCGTTGAGTCAATTAATGAGCGAAGGCAAAATTCCACTAAAATGAGTTTATCTTTGCAAAAACTTGTGAGCGAGACACAATAAATGAATAACAAAGAGAAGTCGTTGTACATCTCAGTTTTTGAAGAGCACAAACTACGAACGACCCAGTAGGAAGGAAAGTCCAAACGTAACAAAAAAAAAAAGAAAAAACAAAACGAAACAGCTTTTCGTGGAATCAGCTTCTCTCTGCAGTTAATGTTGTAACATTTTAGTTGTCATAATTTATTTTGAAGTGAGCACGTGTTTTATTAACCAGAAAAAAAGTTAAAAGAGTAAAACAAGGAAAACTGTTTACCTTACACTAAAAATTTAATGTTTTTCAGAATAGTGTAACTAAATTACTTTACGGCAAGTGTATGTTGAAATAGAAAACAAAAGTGTAAAACGAAAACAAAATAGGAAAAATGTATATCCAGATCAACATCTATATCCTTCCTTCATTGCCAAAAGAAGGTAATGGGATTCTTGACTAATCACTTCTTACGTGCTCGAAGATGTGACGCAGGGATTAATACCTCTTACGTAGCAGCTCCATACAAAAAAAGATATGATATTTGGAAGTGAAGGGTATGATCTCTGAGTCTTAAAGGATGTGCCAAGAAGGTGTCTTGAGATGATCGCTTTTCCTGCTGGAGAATTCTAGGGAAGAGCGACGAAAAAGTTTTGATCATTCTGAATATTTAACGTAAGAGCGCTAAAGTTTTTTTCTTTACGAATGAGGACAGCAAAGTGAATTTTTCGTCAATAAAAAAATATTTTTCAATTCTCTCTTCAGTTTTTTCATTCTTTTCTCTTTAATTGAGAGTTTTTGCGAACCCTGGTTATAGGTACCACTGCCTCGAAAATTGGTATTCGACCATAGTTTCCACGTGCCGTTTCACTGATAATATTTTATGGGCGTTAGAAAAGGAGTTTTGGCACTTCCTATATAATCTAAATTTGCGATATTGAACAGCTTGGTTACGGCCGCACAGAAATATTTATTCAATTGAAAAACATTCTTTCTGAGGTGGAAATTAAAACCAGGCAACCACGGTTCCTAAACATACAGGCCATGCGCTCTACTAATTTTAACCACTAAAATGGGTGTTGGACAAGTATAGAGAAAAATTCACACTTTGAATTTTGACTTCGAAAACCTTAATTGTTTAAGAACAACTGAAAATGTAACTTATATGAACTTGCTGGCTTTTTTGGTTTTCAAAAAAAAAGAAAAGATATTTTTATATCAAAAAATCTGTAAAAATACAAAAATTCTTGATATATTAAGGCCTTTTCATAAAATTAAATTTTTTGAAAAATTTCAAAAACTAGCAGCTTAATTTGTCAATTAACTATCTATGAGATGAAAACTTAACTTAAAATTTAACTTAATTAAATTTTAATGCAAACATATGCGAACAAAATTTAATGCAGTCTATCAAAGTGCTAGCTCAATTTTTTTTTCATTTATGCTAAACTTTCCATCTCTTATTTAAATAAAACCTAGGTTTTTGAAGCAACTCATTTTATTGCAAATACATCGTCATATGTCACAAAGGTTTTTCATTACAAAATAAGTTTAAAAGTTAACAACTATAAATAGCGCCCTTAATAAAAAAAACTGCTATATATAAGCTTGAAATAATTTAAAAAAAAAAAACACAAAAAGCACTGTTTTACGACAGGCGTTTTAAGTATATCGGATAAAGAAATCGTTTTCAAACGTTTGACATGGCTTCCTGTGTGTTCTAGCTTCATTTCTCCATTTATCCAATGCCCACGGGCATCATGAACTCTGTTTGTCTCTGTCGCTCTCATATGTGCGCGCACTAGCACACAACTGAAAGAACAGTGTAGAGAAAAAACGTGGGGATCACTGATTTAGAGTAAAAAATAACACCAAAATATATTAATTTATAAACATCACTTTTTATAAGAATACATGTGTTTCTAAATTATTTTGATAAAACTTCCTTATTAATAACAATTTTAGAAAAAATCGTTTTTGAATTTGTACAAATTCACCTTATCCCTTGACTTCTATAATACTTAGTTTTATGTCTTGACTCTACACATGGCTACATAAAGTTGCCTATGACTAAGTACTGGCTTTTTTAGAAAAACTCCTAATATTTTTCGGTTCTAGGCCGCAACCCAATAGGTAAAAATGCACTACAAGCACTGTAATAGTTCCAAAAAATAATTACACTTTGAGCGATATTGGAGCGGAGCAGCATGCTTGCCTTTTATTTATAAAGATTGTGATCTGGTGCAACAAAGCTTCAGTAAATTTTTAATATGAAATCAACCAACCTAAGCAACAAAAGGTTTTGCATCAGTGGGTAGCGTGCAGAGCAACCAATCGAAGGGGTATGAGTTCGATTTTTCACAGCATACAAAGAAGTTTTTTTTGATACTATATATTCTTGTTGTAATAGAGTTTATTAAATTCAAATTATTAAGATTGAACAGACACAAGCAAAACGAAGTCTTCTAAGACGGTTTTAAGAAAAGCTTCGCATCAAAAATGCTAAAGCTTATTGATGAAAGCTATTCGCTTCGATGATGATGCGAACTATTAAATTTTTCTCTACCAAAAACTTGCCGAGATTTTACCGTTTTCGTATAGTCACTTTGTATGGAAGGTAGACGTGGTGTGGTGTTCATCCGATTTTCCCATTTTCAAAAATAATAATGTTAAGTTCTTTGACATAATCTCTTTTGTTGAATTTAAATATGATAATTCTGAAATTACGGCAGTAATCGTAACGACAGAGAAGAATATACATATGTAGAGTAACTTCGGGTATTGTTATATGGTTGGGTAATGTGATAATCTTTCATATTTTGTTAAATACACAAATTTTGACTAGAATATACATGTTATCATAAGGTGTATACGGTAAAAGACACATGCTGCAGTTTTGTGCGAGCTCTGATTCGCTGTTGTTCTTATTGTTGGGAAATTGTTTCGTTGGTGTAGTCGATATTTTTTTGAGTGCGCTCTGTGAGTGAGATACGATTAAACTGAGTTTATGAATTTTTTGTGTTTGAATACAGTTATACATAAATGAGTTGAGTTCTCTATTTTCTGAAGTGTATTTTTATATAAATAACCTAATTGTTTTGAAAACCGAATTCAGCTATTGTGATATAGTCAAAGTTGGGTAATTTGATACACCCCACTGAGTAATCAATTATAAATTATTTTTATAATAAATTGCAGATATTGCCAAACAAAGATCGGATACGTAAGAGGGATCCAGAAGGAAGGAGAAAGGCTATTTTGGGAGTCAGAATAGGAGCAATAATCTTACTGTTGGCATCAAAGACATTTGGAGTTCCGTTTGCAGCGCTATAAAGAGCAGCTAGTAGTGATAAACCTATCAGCTTTTTAAGTTATTTTATTGTCAAGTTTATACTTGCGTACTCGTATTCAATTGCTTTACAGCATGTCATATGGTATATCACATTATCCGAACGTGATCTCACTTTACACACCAAGTTCATTAGGAGGGGTCACATGGTTTTTTTCCATTGTGTTGAAAAATCTCCAAATTGGGTAACACTGCACAATGCATCAAAAAACTTTCCTTTGTAATGTGATATTAGCAAACGTAAGCAAAATTAAATTACGAGTAATCATAAAAATAAAAATACCTACATCACACTACCCGAAGTTACTCGACTTTTTTATACTTACCACTCCTTGTTTGGGCGTTTCATAGAGAGTGTCAAAGTTAATGCACTTTTTACGCAACAAGCGTGGATAAACTCTTCAATTGAGCAATCTATAGCTCAATAGCTCAATTAAGCATTTTATTATTTTTCTCTGACATCAAAGCCTTAAAGTAGATTATTGATAAATTGCCAAATTAGTTGGCCAACATACCTTTTTAATAGCTTGATTAATTTGCTTCTATTTGATTGACTGGATTTAACTTTGAAACAACTTTCAGCATAAAAAAGCATAAAATATCAACAAATCTTAAAAAAAAAATAAGAAAATGTCATATCATCGCATATAAACTGAAAACACTTGAAAATACCCAGTTGCTAGATCCCCAGTTCTTAACTTTAAGCCCATTTTTAACTCACAAAAGTTTAAACTCTCAAAGTACTTTTTTGCTGCAGCAGTACATTGAGCCATAAATTGTTGTTATTTATGTTTAAATTGCTTTGACTTGTTTTTGGTTGTTTTTTTTTTTTGTATGCGTTTTATGTTTTTTTTATGTCTTCTCTAGTTTTGTTTTCTATATTCCCACTTTAAAGGGTACATACTCAGGGAATAATTCTCATAAATTCTATACTTTATAGCGTAAATTGTCATTATTTTTCCAAGAACTTTAGAAACATACCAGCAACAAGCAACTTCAAAGCTTGCACCTGGCGAGCAGCACGATATTAAAGTATGCTTGCTAGAAAACCATCACAAATCCAATGTCGTGGCTTTGAATTGAGTTCTTTGACTTTTGGCGGGCAAAGCATCTTTAATGTATTTGAATGAGCCTGAATTTCTTTTGTGTGTGTATGTGAGTGTGTTTTTTTTTCTTCAACACTGTGAAAAATCTCAATCAATGTCTTCAAAATGCAACATAAAACCGTTGACTTAGTTTTTAATCCTAGAAATATTGCTTATTCTTACTAATTTACAATAGTGGTTCTTTGTGTGTTTGTCCGTCTTTCAGGCCAAAATCAGGAGGATATTTTTCATGTCTATAACTTTTAAATGAATTGACAGATTCAAAGAGTTTGTTAAGCGATTTAAAAAATCTATACTATTATACAGAACCGTACTTTTAAGCCAGGTAAGCTCGGTAACCGCTGAACCGATTTTGATAACTCTTTTTTTATTCAATTCCAATGATAAATTCCAGTGTCATAGTTTACCAAGTTTTTCAAAAAACCTATTCATTAATTATTAAAAAATTCATATATTTTATTTAATGCTTACATTCAACAAGCAGCTCAATACAACAGCAAAGAAAGGTTCCCTCTCTTTCTCGCGAGAGTTTCTCTTAATACAGAAAATTTAAAAACAGAAATTTTAAATTAAGTCACTCGTTATTCAAAAATAATACACAACAGATTACGCCAACAAACGCAGAAAAAGTTGCACAGTTCTGCGCACGTTATGTCTATCGTGAAGTAGATAGGAAAATATAGTTTCTCTCTTTCTCTCACTGATTTTCTGTTCGTGAAAGGAGATGAAATACAGCCCTGTGCATAGAAATAAAAGATAAGGAAGTGGTGTTATACTCACACACACTATACGTGTGTAGAAGGAATTTTCGACGCTGAGGAAGAGAGATAGAGCATCGTTATTTGACATAAGTTCTTCCCGAGCAAAAAAAAAATCCATTTTTGAGGAAGAACATCTGTCAAAACACAAGTTCTGCTTCATGAGCGCATTCATTATTTAGGGTGGCAAGGGCCTTAATTTTTTTTCATGTTGGAATAAGCTTTAATAGTTTTTTATTTGCTTACAATTTCTTTGAAATTTGGCATGAAATTAAAGTGGATTAGCAACCTAAGGTTACAAGCTATAACTAGGTGTTTTTATATAAAAAAAACTAATTAAAAGCCGTCAGTTCGGAAAAAACTACACAAAACTATTTATTTTAAAAGAGTTTAATTTGGTATGTATTTTAGTTGTTTAGTTTTTGTGTTATTTTAATATTAATTAAATAGTTTATAAAAAATAGTTTTTTTACATGAATTTTTAAAAAATCATTTAAAGTAACTTTTGTCGTTTCAGTTTTATTCTGAGTTCATGTCTTTTACTTTATTTTAGCAATGCTTTTATCTGTAAAAAATTGGTAACGCAACATATTATATAACGGTGCTATATAAAAATTGCATAGTAAGCATGCATCTGAAAAATAAAAAATAGTTTACGCCTTTATTTACTACATAATTGAATGCGGCCCTGTTTGAATGTTTTTGTGTTTGTGTCAACTTCACTGTGTTTGTAAAATACTTCATTTCACTTCAACTACACCGCTTCCTTATATTTTACTTCTATGGCCCTGTGCGAGCTATTTTCCAGCTGTAGTTCTGTTTGTTTTTGTTATGTTTGGTTCATGGTGTAAGAAAACAAGGTGAACGTGACGACGAAATCTTTTGATAAAGTTGTCAAGCATGTGAATGAGTGAAAATGAGATAAAAGTGGATTTTCTATGGTTTGACAACTCAAATGTTGGATTTTTAAAGAAAAAATTCATAATTGCGTTCACCTTGTTTTCTTGCGCATTGATTTGGTTTTAGCTTTGGGTTCCTGCAGAAGCTGACAGCACAATTTTTAGATAAAAATGGTTTCACAAAGATCATGAAAAGAAATAACTGAATATTTTGAGTGTGTAAACTTATTTGCAATAGCATTTAATACTTTTGACGCATCAGTTTTGTTGTATCGACAATTGCGCACGTAATGCCAAAAGTATGTTCAATGGAACGCTTGACGCTTGCAGTAATGCATTTAACACCTGGATTTTTCAAAAATTAAATTCTTTATATGCAAATTTTTTTAAGAAAGGAACAAGATATCTTATTGAATCTTTGAACATTTATTTTTATGTAAAAATAGTATAAAAAAAATTTCTGGATCTCTCTAGCGTGTTTTTTGGCTGCTGCAGGTTTTTTAAAATAACATAAAAAAATCAAGGCGGGCATGATTTTGGCTTTAATCGGCATGAAACGGGGTTTTCATCAGCATTAAAGCCACTATAGATTGAACTAATAGAAATTTTTTTTGGCAAAAATTGACAAAATGGAGGCGTTTTATTCGAAATTAGCCGATTTTTTGAATCAAAAAATCCCTTGAAAACAAAAAATACTTTACCGATCATTATAGACTTATATGTGTACAAAAATACATTAGAATTTCAGAACGATCAGTGTAGTAGTTTTTTTTTTATCACGCCCGACAATTAAAAGCAATGTAGTTTCTAGAAAAAGCGCTTTATAGTTTTTAACACCGATTATTTGGCATTGACGCTCTGCTTTTAAAACCTTCGCCATTAACAAAGAAATTAATTTCTAATTTTAATTCATTACAAATAGATTCTTTGCGGTCTTTTGAACAAAAATCAAACATAAAAAAATGTAATTTTTTGAAAATTAAGGTGTGTACTGTCCCCTTAATTTCTTCACAGAACGTTTCACTTTAGCAATGCTGCAATATTGCAGTCGTATGCGCACGCCGAACAAACTCGAAATTAAATTATTTACAACTTTTCTAACATTTAGAGTAAAAACACTTTCTTAATATACACTATTTTATCATGAGCTAAACATAAACGAATAGGCCTGCAATGACACCAACATGTTGCAATTGACAACATGTCTTTCATGACGTAGGCAGGCATGCGCGTGGGGTAATCTATTATATATTATTATTGCTCGAATATATATTGATATATTGATATATTGATATATTGATATATTGATATATTGATATATTGATATATTGATATATTGATATATTGATATATTGATATATTGATATATTGATATATTGATATATTGATATATTGATATATTGATATATTGATATATTGATATATTGATATATTGATATATTGATATATTGATATATTGATATATTGATATATTGATATATTGATATATTGATATATTGATATATTGATATATTGATATATTGATATATTGATATATTGATATATTGATATATTGATATATTGATATATTGATATATTGATATATTGATATATTGATATATTGATATATTGATATATTGATATATTGATATATTGATATATTGATATATTGATATATTGATATATTGATATATTGATATATTGATATATTGATATATTGATATATTGATATATTGATATATTGATATATTGATATATTGATATATTGATATATTGATATATTGATATATTGATATATTGATATATTGATATATTGATATATTGATATATTGATATATTGATATATTGATATATTGATATATTGATATATTGATATATTGATATATTGATATATTGATATATTGATATATTGATATAGTGATATATTGATATATTGATATATTGATATATTGATATATTGATATATTGATATATTGATATATTGATATATTGATATATTGATATATTGATATATTGATATATTGATATATTGATATATTGATATATTGATATATTGATATATTGATATATTGATATATTGATATATTGATATATTGATATATTGATATATTGATATATTGATATATTGATATATTGATATATTGATATATTGATATATTGATATATTGATATATTGATATATTGATATATTGATATATTGATATATTGATATATTAATATATTGACATATTGATATATTGATGTATTGATATATAGTGTTAAAAAAGGGAAACGTTAGCAAAATAAAAAAATTGGATAAAAAAAAATTCGTGTAAGGTTTTAGTAAGGATTGGATGCATATAAACTCGTGCGCACATGGCTTAAAGTTTGCGCAAGTGCCTGAAAGAAGAAAAAAAAATGTTTTAATATTTTCATTTGCAATTCCATTTGGTATAAAAAAACAGTTAAGATTTTTTCGTTTTTTCCAAAAATGTTTCAGTTTAATAAGGGTATTCACCTCAAATTACTTGATTTTTATTTTTGAATTTTCCCAGCAATATTTGTATTATTTTCGATTAATCTTGGTGCGCTGATTTCAAAACTATTTCTTTTTTCTAGCATCAACAGTTTTTGAGATAAACGTCAGTGAAATCGTTTAATGAACACTTAAGTAAAATTTTTTATATCAAAATTTGTTCAAAAAATTCAACTAGTTGAAGTGCGGGAAGTTAAATCTAAGTGAAAAAGTTATTAACACAATGTCAACCAGAATTGTCAAAGTCAATTTCTTCTTGGTGCAGTGTTATCTAAGGTATATTGCCTTAAAAGATAGAGATTTTCTTAATTTTTTATTATGTAGAGATATGGATATTGAGTTGTTATTGTTGTAATATTTTTTTCTATTCTCTTTAACTTAAATAAACATAAAAAAATAAAAACTTATTATTGCAACTTTCAGATTTCAAAGAAGCTTATCTCAAAAACTGGTGATGCTAGAAAAAAGTAATAATAGTTTTCAAATCAGCGCATCAAGATTAATCAAAAAAAATACATATTTGCTGGGAGAAATCAAATAAAAATTTTGTCCCTCTGTGTTATTCAAGTAATTTGAGGTGAATACCCTTATTAAATTGAAAAAGACTTGAAAAAACAAAAAATCTTAAATGTTTTCTTATTAAAAATGCAATTGCATATGAAAATATTAAAAAAAAAATTTTTCTTTCATGCACTTGTGCAAACTTAAGCCGTGTGCGCACTGGCTGTATGCATTCGATCTTGCTTAAATTGTTCACAAATTTTTTTTATCATCAATTACAACAGTTTGAGCCCTTGGGGTGGTCTTTTTAAAATAAGGTCCTCTCTAATAAACATACATAAGTAAATTAACAAATATTATGAACAAAAATAATTTCGAAAATTATATAATTCGATTTAGGGTAGGTATTTTAACTATCAAAACAAAAATTTTAAAATTAAAACTCTTTAAGCCATTAATCGATAGCAAATTTAAATTATCTTCATCAGTAATGAGAAATGTATTGAAATACTTCAAAATTTTGATATAAAGATAATTTTAATAGATTTTACAGAGAATGTTGCAATCCATAACTTTTCTCTCTGTGCGCAATCACTCTTCAAATATTTGTTTTGTTATGTTGTGCAAATGTTGAGTAGGCTGTTTATTATAAAAATAGCACAACGAAATCAAACAAAAAAACACATCCGTTCACAAGAACAGAAACAAGTAAAACACAACATTTATGACAAATCATCATAACATATATAAACAAGAAAATATGATGCCAAGCAGCTGCTCTTAATGTGCGTAATGAATGAGCAAATGTTTTTTATGTTTCTGTGTGTGTGTGTGTGTGTTTGTTTGGTATTTAAGTTTGGAGTGCAGCCTGTAGCAGGAGTCTTTTTTTGTGAATTTCTTCCTATTGGATTTATTGGCTTGAGGTACAATTTTGCCTTTTTACGTTTTAATGTTAATGTTGACTTGTTAAATTTCTTACAATAGAACGCTTTTGTAATATCCTTAACACTTAAATTACACAATTAGGTCAATGTACACGGAGTTAGTTACCCTACAGCGTAAGGCCTAACTGTATAATAGCGGTGAGGTTTCTTAATTTTATTTATTATTTTATGAACTTGTTATTTTGTAAGAATAAAACAATTTTTGTTATATTGCAAATTTTGTGCTTTTTGTGGACCTTGGAACTAAACATGGAATTTACCTTGGACCATTCATTTTCAAAAACAGAAAAAGAGGAATCTCAGCAAAGGAAAAACGGGTAGCCAAAGTTAAACTGAAAGTAAGAAAACTTAACCCTTGAAACATTTTTAAAAAATGTGACCATAAATTTACCGTAAGTTTACCGTTTATAAAAAAATTGGTAACAAAGTAACAAATGGTAACAATTAGGTCACAAATACGGTAAATGTGCGTCAAACGCCCAGTAACATGTGTCCATGGTGAAAATTTGCAGACACTTGTTAACATATTGTGTGAATCAAATAAATGGTAAATGTTACCACAATGTGAAAAGAAATGCATAGCTCATGTTACTGTTATATAAACAGGCACATGTTACCACATTAAGTAAATCGCATGTTACCGCAAAGTGTAAGGTAAATATATGGACATATTTTACCATATTATACAACGCGATTTAATGGCAATATGATACCACGTGTAATTTTATTTGTAACAAATCTGCTTCTGAAAAATTAAAAAGCCCTTGAGAAAATTTGTAAAATTAATAAAAATAAAAAATATTAGATTTTTTATATTTATTTAACAAAATCAAAAAAGTAAAGGAAACTAAGTAAAGAGAGTTAAAGGTTTTTTCTTTTCTAGAAATCATTTGCGTAACGCACTTCAAAAAGCATTTCATTGCTTATACGTGTCCTCATCTGATAGAGTAGCCTAAGGCTGCCCGCAGAGTAAGCCCCGAAGCAGACAGGCGGCAGACAGGCATAGGAAAACTATGTCAACAAGAGAGAAAAAGTTATTTCTATTTCGTTTCTTCTCGTTTCGGGCAGCCTAAAGCCTTTTCACTAGCTTTTGTAGGCCAGTGAGGCTCACAAAATCTTTTTTGATTTTCTCTGTAAATAACTGTAAAAAAAGGCAGTACAACATTATACATCTAAATTAATGTGAAATATATTCGTGTGTTTATCAATAACCTGAGCAGTCAATATTTACTTTTCCCGACCAGGTGAAGTGACTGTAAACATTGTATGTGGCAATATACTCAAAAGTTTTTTTGATGCGTTTGTTCGAATCTCCCACTGTTATACCAGGTACTCGTTGCAATCGTATTAGCTATGAAATAACACTTTATAAGTATGCTTTAAATTCTCAAAAAGTATTACGAAAATAGTTTAGCCAGGCTAATGAGCGATATTAATTGCTTGCATGAAATAATGTTGCTCATTCGCTGTATCGTAATGTTGCTCAATGATAAAATTGCAATTAATACCTAGAAAAATATATAACAAATGCATGGAAACATAATGGTAGCAAGTGCACATTATGAGATACATAGTAGCACATCATGTTCACTTATTTCAATATGTGTCCATGACATAATGGTAGCAAGTGACCATTTTGTGAAGGTTTTTCTTATATAATGCAGAAATAACTCGTTTTGGTCGCAATGCTAAGGACACATATGTATGCACATTATTAAATTTATATTTGTTATGTATTTTCTTGTTTTTTCAATGATAAAACTGCAATTAACACTCAGAAAAATATACAAAAAATGCATGGAAACATAATGGTAACAAGTGCACATCATGAGACAAATTTTAACACATGATATGTGTTGCTATTATGCCATTGAAACAAGTCAACATTTTTTGTAGATTGACTATAAATCTCTGATTATAAAAAGATAATGTAATATAATATAATACATTAATATAATAAATTACACCTATATAACAGAACCATTTATATTTGATGCATTATTGTATTATTATATTGAGTTTAATAAATAAATAGAATTTTAAAACACATAGTTAAAAGAGCTCTAAACTATTCAAATATATATATATATAATTTTTTATAAAAAAATTACTATCATTTTAATCCTTGCTGATAAAAAACGCAAAACTAGATTCAAATCAATTTTATAAAAACTCACTGTACTTCACTTTTTACACTGTTTACAGCTTGACAGCTAAAAAACCAATAAGTTATTTAAAAGATGAAAATATTATTTGTCGAGCAAGCTATGAACTTGCAACAACTTCAATAGCATTGTTGTTGTTTGCTTGCGTCAAAAGTTGTCAAGGTTATTGCTGCATGTATTTTGTTGGTATTTTCTCTTAGCGCACACGTGTTTGCTATTTTTTGTTGTATTCTAAATTTTTTTAGGACGATATTAGCACAGTGAACACGTGTTCTTTCTATTTATTTATTTTTTTTTTTGCTTGCTGCAAATTAATTTATAAATGAGATGATGCACTGAAGCTGTTCACATTATGGTAACAATTTTGTGATGGTAACAAAATGTTTAACCCTCGGAGGTATAAGGGTTTTTTGGCGCTAAACGGTATAACCAGGTCTGTGCAGACCTTTATACGTTTTGTATGGAAATACATAGCCATGTGTCCTAAAAGTTTGTGTAAATGTGTTCTATAAACAATAAACACATTTTTTTAAACTTGTTAAGAAGCTATTTACGCTATTTTATTAATAAAAATTTAAAAAACTGATTTTATACGCGGCATTCAAGGCACGCGTACCTGGCATGTGAATGCTGTTGACATACTGGATTTTTGCAATACATGCAATGGAATCGTGTTTTACGCTGCTTTTTTTCCAGTTTGTAACATTGCGAGCACGATGGTCTAGTGGATGATGATGCGGCATGGGCTGGTTGATCATCAATCGGCGGGCCTGCAGCTACATGCAAAAAAAAATAAATTGAATTTGATCGAATCGAATCAATCGAATTTGAATTCAATAAATAAATAAATGAAATGCTTACCTCTACACCGAATAACTCCATTGCCTGTTTCACGTGTTGCATGCCTCTAACTATTGGATTGGCTCCCCTTTCTTCCATGTGAGGGATCACCAGCTGCTCCGCCAATTCCATGAGGAAGACACGTCTCCTGTCGTTCCTCTTGACATGTCCCAATTTGTCATGAATGACAAAAGCTGCCAATCCCGCAACATCCAACATGTTATAAAACAATGCTAGCGGCCACCTGTTTGTGGCCCGTTTACAGGTGTAACCACCGATCATTTGATCCATCGTGTCTACTCCAGATTTATACATATTATTGTCTAAAATCTGGAGTGGCTTCTTCGCTGGTTTCGATGAGTCGATAGCGGAATTGTAATGCTCCGTCGAGATAAGCACCACTACCTTCTTCTTTTTTGGCACGTAGGAGCACAGAGCGATATTATTGTTGTGGTATCCGAACAATGTGCTCAATACCTCTCTTTTCGGATCCAGCATCTCCTTCGGTATGCAGGCTTTATTTTTTCTGATAGTTCCTACATATGCCAACCGTTTCGTCATCAAGATCGTCGCCAAATCATATGACGAAAAAAAATTGAAACAGCATATATTGTTCGTTCAGACCCACGGTACTTCTCAACCAACTTGAGAACAACGTTCTCGCCCAGATTTACCGCACGTGCTTCGCTAGCTTCTTTTCCAACATAAATTATTCCCTTTAGTGGGTAATTAGAGTTGGAGTCGCAAACCCACCAGATTTTAATGCCGTATTTGGCTGGCTTTGAAGGTATGTACTGAGTGAAGCGCGTGCGGCCTCTGTACGGGAACAGTTGTTCATCAACTGTTATTTGGGCTCCCGGAACATATCGACGCTCCAAATTGATCATCAACATGTTCCAAATGTCATCGATGGCAGCTGATTTACTTTGGAGAAGTCGAGCTGATTTACTTTGGAGAAGTTTGGAATGTTTTTACACAACTCAAAACCAAGATAGACATATCACGTGATTGCAGTAGAAAAAATACAATAGCAATGCAACAACAAAAGCCAAATTACTATTATTACTATTTGAGGTATGATCAAAACCATTTTTTGTTGATATACTTACATTTTACTTGCGCTCTATTCAATATGTACAGTATATATGTACATATTTTGCACAAAATCCCTCTCAAAATCGCTTTTAATCACCTGCCCCCCTTTAATTCCATACAAAATATACATAGGTCTGCACAGACCTGGTTATACCGTTTGGACCAAAATATTTGTAATCCCGGATTAATCTGAACCCGGACCCATAATCGGTCTGATTTTTTGCTCATTGTGTTCCCGGCATGTTGCTCCAGGAAGTCATGGAAGGATTTCTCTCTAACACTAAAAACAAAAAAGTTATACCCACTTTAATATACAAAAGGTCTGCACAGACCTATTTATACGTCCGAGGGTTAACGGGTAAGGCTGTCTAAAGAAATCTTTCGGCATACCACTCGGACTCATCATCAGACACAGAAATATTTCTACACTGTCAAAAATCTTGGACTAATGTTACCTCTAATCCTTGGAATCATGCTTTTAGTAAAACTTATTCTTCTAAAATTTAAACTCTTCAAATTAAAGAAATTTTTTTAATAAAACTTAAAAAAATTTTGAACATATAGCGCATTCCACGGTAATTAGGAACGCATGAATCAAAATTATTTTTCCAATAATATAATTCTAATATAGCTTAATATTATCTAAACAGTCTATATTTTAGAAATTATTTACAGTTTTTCGCGGCCTAAAAAATCGTTTAGGTTTTCTTACTTGTCCCGACAGTCACAATTCCTTGTCCCAACCATCACAAAATTATGTTTGAAATATGGCAATTCTTTATGAGTTTTTTCTTGCAATAAACTGTTCCAGCTCTTCTTAGGGCTTTTGTGCTAAAAAAAGTATGACTTTGACACTTATGGTTTCACGGAATTTCAGTGTTTTATCTTCCTATTAAGGGTAAGTGAGTTTTTGCGTGTCCCGACCATCACCGCGACTAAAATTTAAGCTTTTTTGGTTGCCATATTTAAAAACATTTATTTTGTCCTAAAATTGCACATAAATTTTTTGCTTATTATTTCTAGTAACCAAATGTATAGCGAAAGCGTACTCAAAAATTAGTACAAATGTCTCGATAAATACCATGGAATTACCGATATGTTGGAATACTCTAAGAAAGCAGCGTTTGGCGGGGATCGGTTTTTATGCCAAAAATGTTTTAATGCAAATAATAAACCTCTTTTTTAATATATGGTATCGATTAAATTCGATTCAAAGATAATTCCGTACTAGTTCTTATGTAAAATTTGATAACAAATACCATATCCAATTATAATAGAGGAATACTTTATGACCTGCAAAATATTGCGTCAAGTTTTTGTTTGCAGCAGACTCAAAATTTTAGTTTATTTTTTTATTACAATAACAAGCACTTTAAAGTAGTTACCTTAAAAAAGGTTGTTTCCTTGATCAAAAAAAAGCAAAACACCAACTGCTTACATTTTATTGTCAGTGCAAATTTGCACTTGTGTGTTGTTCAAGGGTTAAAGCTATGGCTTTGCTAAATTCTTAAGCATAATACATTTTTCAGTCATGTCTTTTACACGCTAATTACCGCTCAGAGAGAACCAAACGTGTTCGAATGTTTAAATTATTTAATTTTAAGCAAATCGCGTGAACAATTTCTTTTTGTTTTGTTTATTTTTTAAATACTTAGCAAGCGCATTTGTTTAATTGAGAAAAATTTTCACGAACTGTTGAAAAATGTTATTTATTGCAAAAATTAAGTTAAGAGCAAACTAAGAAATTTTAGAATGTTTTGCAGTAAATGATGGCGAATGTTGGAGCAAATTGTACTCTATTGAAGGAAGACATTAATCAGAAAACTTTATTACAATAAAGGAGTATTTACTGAGGTAGTCGCAACAGTAATAGAAAGATAAATTGAACTTAATACTCTTAAGATGCTCTGATAATCAGATTATCAGACGAGTCAAAAGAAAAAAAAAATTTTCATAAAATAGTTAATAATAACTTTATATTTCCTGATACAATTTTAACTAAATAAAGCTAAAATTCATAAGCTATGAGCTATTTTATTCTCTTAGATGCCACAAAGATTAAATCTCTCTGGAAATTTTGTATTAAATATTCATTCAAAAATAGTTTTGAAATTAAACTAGCTCTCATTCCATGCCGTTTGCATATTTGCATAATTTTCATTTAGGCCAACAACTTTTCTGTTCAAAAGCAAAAATGATGTCAAAAACTTCTTAATTAAGTTCACAAAACTTCCTTGGAAACCGTCGCTAAGGTCCATCGGTGCAAAACTAAGTTGAGTTTGAGTTTTTCAACTTTTGACAACCGTGTGTGTTGTTGCTTCAGTGCTTACAGTACAATAATATTAAAAACAACAACTCGAATGCATTCAACGACCTTTAACTTTCTTTGATTTTTTTTTTATGAAAATAATACCTTTAAAATACAAAATAAGCAGCAAATTATTTCATTTCGCAAGAGTTTTCTTCTCTATATACATAAAAAAAAATAGTTTAATTAAAATTTACATATATAGCAGATAAATAGTATACAAAATCATAGCATTCATCATAATTTATTAAAAATTTTTAGCAATAACGTTTTTATTACATATTTTTAGAAACCACTTTTTATTTACTTTTCTGAAACAAAGTTTCTAATGATTGCAAAAATATGTCTGTTGCAATTTTAGATAGAAAAGTTTTCAGAAATAAATTAAAAACAAGGGCCAAATTTCAACGATGACAGAAACTTTAAAAGTTTTCTTCTACTGTCCCTTTTCTTATAAGATAAGGAAAAAATAGTAACCAATGTCTCTGCAGAAATCAAATTCAAATGTTAAAATTAAATTTAACTATTAATAATAGTTTAGACAATTAAAATGGATCTCTGAAAAGTCACAAAAAGGTCGCAACAAGATAAATAATGATATACCTCATTCTGAGCAAAAACAAACATTTGCAAAAACAAATTGGGCAAAGTCAAGAATTACAAAATACATCATATTTACCAAAAATGTCTTTCTTCCGGTAGCCACCATAAATTACTGATGTGTTCTAGTTCTCTTACTACAAAAATAAAAAAAAAATGTTTAGGGTATATGAAGAAGCTTTGTACAAAAAAAAAATTTACAATCCATTTTCAAAAAGGTTAATTTCTTATCTCAAAACAAGAAATTATCATCCAGTTTGTTTAACAAATATCGAAAATTATGTTGATTTTATATGATTTAAATACAAATTCTAAATATTTGATAGTTTAAATCATACTTCATGAAATACAAATTCTAGTTGTTTGATAGTTTAAAATCGTTAATTGAGCTTGAGAAACAGGCTGAAAATATGTTAGCAAAAATCTAAAAACAACTTCAGTAACCACGCTTTTTTAGTGGAAGACTTCCAGCAGACTGTTGGACTCCATACTAATAACATAAGCATAAAGACTGAAGTAAAGCAAAAATACAACAACAAACATGAAAATATAAAATGGAAGAAAAACTGAGAAATTGACACTTAAAACCTCATCGCCTCTGTGGTGCAGTGCGCTAGTTCGCGCTTGCAGGGGTATCACAATGATTTCTGATGAAGCCTTTAGCAGGGCCGAAATTGCAATAAAATCAGCTAGTGATTTTTTCCTTTTCATACTGAAAACGTTGTTGTTTTTGTTGTTTCTTTGGAAATATTCGTTAGAATAATTTATTATTTAATGTTGACTTAAAACTCAATAAACAATTTTAAACTAACAAACAACTAGAATTTGTATTTAAAGTCAAGTACGATTTAAACTACCAAACATTAAGAATTTGTATTTAAATCATATAAAATCAAAATAATAAATAACAAGGTCATTTAGAAAAAATATCAAAAATTGTAAAATGTAATTACTGACAAATAATCTTGTGACCTCCTTTTTAAAATTTTTCTTTTTCTCAAAGAAAACTTTAATGCAAATACGAAAAAATTATTTTTTCAACAAAATTGTGTCTTAATTTTTTATAATTAATTTTAATAAAAGTGAAAATAACCAAAAATGTCCCAAATGGTTGACTTGATTGTAAAGATATACTGTTTTCAAATAAAACGAGCTATCGTAATGACAATTGACGTATAAATTTTGATTTAAATCGACAAGGTACGTTATTTCGATGAATATCCGAATTTTTGTTTGAACTCATTTTTTGCTATAATATACAACTTTAGTCAAAAGTAAAAATATTATAAAAAAAGTAAATAGTACCATATTAATGCATTACTGGTATTAAACGTACATATTGTATACACTTGCCTCTCCTCCTGAGTTTTTTGTTTTTCAATTTAGCCATTTCCGTTTGCCAATTTATGTCAAAATTTATGACTAATTCTTAAATTCTAAAAAATTATCATGAATTTAATTGCGAGCTTTAGATCAAGTAAGTTTTTGAAGAAGGCAACAACAAATCTTTATAGAGTCAATCACACAGCTGACTATATAGCCTGTTTCGGAAATCGCTTCATTTCCTCTTCAGTAATCTTAAGTGATTAAGCTGTGATTTGATATGATTCAACACTTGTTCGAACAAATTCTCAAGAACTATTATGTTCTCATCAGCCATTTATGGCAATCATATGAGTTTAAAGCAGTAAGCTATTTATAGATCAAAGCCATCAACACTAGCAATGTTGCCATCTGTTCTAGTTGCTTCTTATTTATTTCGATATTCATTGGAGTTCGATGAGTCTGTTGAAATGCACTACAGAATTGAAATGATTTGTGCTTCGCTAGAAGCAGGAGTTTTTAAACTGAAAGTTTGTTTTCACAACCAAATGTTCAATTATTCATGAATATCTTCAAAGATCTTAGGGGCCAATTACTTGGGCCATTCCGTGAAATTATTTTTTTGTCAAAAGTTTCCTTGAGTAAATCAATTGTAGCGCCCGCTGTTTGGCATGTGGCTCCGTCCTGTTGAAACCACATATCAGCAAGAGTAATGCCAGCTAATTAAAGTACGGATAAACTTCGAATCATGTTCCTATACCGTTCACCATTGACAGTAACATTCTGACCATCATCGTTTTTGAAGACATATGGGCCAATGACTCCGCCAGCCCATAAAGCGCACCAAACAGTCATTTTCTGTGGATGTTATGATGTTATATAAAAGGTGTTTTTTATAGAGAAGTAATTCGGATAATACAAGTTTAAATCATAATAAAACACAGGAATATATTTTTAATATCAATGAAACGGGCTTTATTGGATAGAAAATTTTATGACATTAATGCTTGAATATAATTTCGGCCATGTGGTCGCCACGGCTGGCGCTTACAAGACGCAATCTGGAACACCAATTTCCACAAAATTTTCGCAGCATCTATCTGGCCGATAACTCTTCGGATGTTGATTTCCAGGTGTTCAATTGTTTGTGGTTTATCGACGTAGACAAGTGACTTTACATAACCCCAAAGAAAATAATCTAATGGGATTAAATCACACGATCTTGGATGCCAATTAATTGGGCCATTTCATGAAATTATTTTTTCGTCAAAAGTTTCCTTGAGTAAATCAACTGTAGCACCCGCAGTGTGGTATGTGGCTCCGTCCTGTTGGAACCACATATCAGCAAGATTAATTCCAGCTAATTGAGATACGAAAAAATTTCGAATCATGTTCCTGTACCGTTCACCATTGACAGTAACATTCTGGCCATCATCGTTTTTGAAGACATATGGGTCAATGACTCCGCCAGCCCATAAAGCGCACCAGTAGTTTTCTGTGGATGTAATGGTGTTTCTACAAAAGCTTGTGGTATCCTCTCCTCACTCCAAATGCGACAATTCTGTTTATTTACGTACCCATTCATCCAAAAATGGGCTTCATCGGAAAATAAAATTTTCCATGGAAATTAAAAATCAATATAAATTTGTGCTTCAGACCATTCGCCGAATAGGCGGCGCATGCGATGGTCGTTTGGCTTTAATTCCTGCACAAGTTGAATCTTGAAAGGTTTTAAGCCAAGATCTTTTCGTAAAATCTTCCATAAAGTGGAAGGACACAGCTCCAGTTGCTGAGAACGGCGACGAATTGATTGATTAGGATTATCTCAATGTTTTCCTGTACAGCGGCTACAGATTCTTCAGTGCGCACTGTTCGGCATCTCACGGGATGCACATTATCAGTAACAGTAAATGTGGTCCGAAAACGATCTATTGTTTTTCGAATTAGCGGCTCAGAAGGACGATTATGTACGCCATAAAATGGACGAAGTGCACTATAAATTTGACGAACAGAACCATTATTTTGATTAAAAATTTCCACAATTTGCACGCGTTGCTCTGATGTTAGTCGATCCATAATGAAATGTCAAAGCAAACTAAACAAAAAGCAACTATCAGCTGTCAAATAAAGCAATAATGCCAACTCAAAGTTGTATTAATCTATAAAAACACCCTTTATATAGGTTTTATATAGTCATTAAATTATACATTCAGTCATAAAAAACTTAATCGAAATCTATTAGAAAGCTCGGGTTATATTAACTTGCAAAGTTAAAACTTGAAACTTCAAATCGTTTTTTTTTTCATTCTGAGGAGGTAACCTTGCATACAAAAATGCATTATACCAAACATATTATTTGTTTTCAAGAAATGGAATAGTTTTTGATATCAAAATAATGCAAATATTTTAAAATCTACTATCAATTAAAAAATTTTACAAAGTTTGTTTATATTCACATAGCTCAGTAGTTAAATTTTGTAGATCTATTCATGGCTCAAAACTCTTTTTTTTATTTTCTTGTATCTCTTATGGTTTAGCCATTTTCGGGAAGCAAAAAATCATTTCCTTTGACGCTCACAAATTTGGGTCATGTGTCACGAATCTAAAACCGAACTAAATTTTTCCTGTTTCTACTCACCTTGCCATCAATTAATTAACCTAATATTTTATTCATATACTTTGCTATTTGAAATGTACTCTGTATTTAGAATTTCGAAAAATTGAATGAAAATTTCTATTTCCCTTATATAGTGACGTCATCAAAATAATAAAACCATTATAGCTTAAAAACTTCAAATCCAAAATTTTAACTTCGGCTCAATTATATATAACTAACTACCCACTACTTTGCTATAGTTTTAAATACTATTAAAGTTTTATTTTTATTTTCAGGCAATTCATCTATTTCTTAAATTGCACAGAACATTCATTCAGTCATTCAGAATATAAATTGCTGCTCACTGTTGTTGTGTGCTATACTTATTGCATGCACAACAAACAAGAAGTTTTGTCTGCTTCTTCTACAAGTTCTTAGTCTAATTTTTTTTTTCTTCTATTATTTTTTATGCTCTGTCAATATAAAAGCAAAGCCTTTTAAATAAAATAGAATTGGATTATGTACATTTAATTAAATTTGTTAACTTTCAATGGTAATTATGCAGTAGAGAAATTATGTAATTTACTAGATGAATTGTAGCATTTTCTTAAGCATTGGGTCAGAAAAGGTCACGTGAGGGCTATAATAAAATTCCATGGAAAGCCATTTGTTCCGATGAAATGCTCGCAGACATGGTCTTCGTAGTTCGGGTAGAAGTTTTTTGATAGGATAATTTTTATTAATAAAAGCTTTTCCCCAAATAAACTAGATAAAGAAAAAGAGCAAGGTTGCAAATAAGCTATATTTTGTGGTGTTGTCGCTATAATTCTTAATTGATAATGGCATAGATTTTCATTAAGCACTTAAAAATTGACCTTGCAGCCAAAGCAATGAGTTCAAAGGTTTTGAGCTACCAAATTTTTTAATTCCAATTTTCTAATAAAATTATTGCCATGCTACTAACACACATGTGGCAACGCTGTGAGGAGAGAAAGTTTAGTTTGTACTCATACACATATGTACTTCTAGTCGCACACACACACACACTCACACACACTCATACACCAAAATTACAAGAAGGTCAACAAATTTTAATTTTTCCGCTTTGAGTTCCTTCTAGTGAAAATAAAACTTTCTAGACTTTAAACACACACACACATACATCATACATATACACTGCATAAATAATATAATTTATGTAACGTGTGCATATGAGAATGTATATGTTCCTAAAGTCAGCAGGTTTCTATGTATGCATGCGTTCGTTCGTTCGTTTGAGTGAGCTTTTACTTTGTTGGCATTGCTCCATTTTCGTTCCTCCTTCGAAGCAGAAAAGTGCAATGAAAAAAAAAAGGTTTAAAATCAGAGAAAATAAATATCCTTTTAAGTTTTTCAACATTTAATTGCGTTTTTCTTGTTCAAGAATTACTGCAGTGCAAGAAAATTTCTGGCTTCATGCAAAAGGCAGCAATTCTTGTTCACAGCTGGTTGCGTGAAATAAAGTGAAAATGCTTTCAATTTATTGCAAAAAAAAATCAAATAAATATTACATTTTATCTTTGCTCAGAAGCACGCATTGTGTGTGTGTGGGGGTCATCACACGCTCGAAGAATTTGCTATTACATTCAAAGTCACTATTCTACATTTAACGGTTTAACTCGATGTAAAAAAGTCACTATTCCACATTTAACGGTTTATAATATAATAGGCATTATTTAAATAGTCAATTAAATCATTCTTAGCAGGTTCACTAAAAAAATTCACTAATATTTATCGAAATTGGGAGCTTCAGAGCTCTTCTTCTGTCTTAGCGAGGTAAACTTTCAGTGACATATACACGGGAATCGAGTTGGTTCATCATTTCAGATCGAAACCATTCAGCATTTTTCATCGCGTTTGCATTGTTACTATGTTTGCTCAGAACGTATTGAACTTTACTGCCTCAAGCATGGCAGTCAACAACCCAGTGGGCAATTGCAGGAGTCCGAAGGCCTTCTAGCAGGCCTGCGCTAGGTTTTCATAGGCATTCCACACTCCTTTGCAAACACCGTTTTATTTCTTGTATGAAATGGGAAAATTTGTCAGCACTTCCGCACTCACTTTACTCAAAAGCCTTTCTAAAAGCGCTATTTTGAAAATGCATTCTTAAAGTACTTTCTCCATAAGCCCTAATTATTGCACTTCGTTCACTATTTCTGAAATAGGTGCTATCTCCGAAGGCCTTCGAGCAGGCTTTTGTTAAAATTTATTAGAAATTTCAGACTTCTTGCAAACACCGTTTTATTGTTTATACGGAATGGAAAAATTTGTCAGTACTTCCACACTCACTTTGCTAAAAAGCCCTGCTAAAAGCGCTTTTTAAAAATGCATCCTTACAGTACTTTATCATAAGACCTGATTATACTTCTCTGTTTATTATATTTGCGATTGCACTTTAATGTCATTAAATATAAAATCATAAGTCATTAAATAATATTTATTCATAAAAAAGTAAGACAATTTACATCGGCTGGCTTCTTTTTTTTTTTTTTTGTTACAGGATTTGCAAAAGTAGAGGGTTGCTAGACTTATTGTTTATCGGACAACATCTACAGATGGTTGAGTTCTTGTAATTCCTTTTTTATAATTATAAAATTATAATTCCTGAACAAGATAACATCCAAGTTTTGTAAGAACTAGTCTGCGTTTGAATGTCTCTAAGGTATCCCTTATTTGGCATTGTGTCTGTTCACAGAACGTAGCCCTTAAGAGCAGAAATATCAGTAATATTTGAAAGCGCTTAAATAGGGCTTATTAATAGTTTTTTATTTAAAAACATATATTGAGGGTAAATTCATTTATTTAATTTATTAAATTAATTTTCTTTAAACTTTCCCTTTTGGATAATATAGAAGTAATATTTCAGAACTTATAATAATGGGACAATAATTTTGATTATAAAATAAATTTATATAAATAGTTACCCTTCATTACATTTTTGAGGGGGTTGATTCTCAATAATTTTTTTTAAATAAAGTATTCATGCAAAATATTAAACCGAAAAATAAATTTCTTAAATATAATTTTTATGATCCAAACATTAGTGACTATTAAGAGAAAATTGTATAAGGGTCAAAAGATAAACATAAAACCAAATATGTATTGTTATAAATAAAGGTGATTATGAGGTTTAAGAATATATCGGTCATAAAATAATAGATAACATTATTTTTATTTTCATATGAGAAAAATTATGGCAAATGTTCTTTTTCTGCTATAAGTTGATGAAAAGATACATTACCAAAATTACACAATACTTTAATTCTGCCATATAGTTTGTCTTTAAATATTGGTTGTAGGGATTAACCTCTATTTTTCCATAAAATATTTTCGAAGGTAGTTATTAGCGAAAAAACCCATGGAATTATCAAAAGTTATAAGTTATTGTATATTGCATGTACCTCTTTAACGACGCTTTATTAATTTTTTTTTCTGGGATAGCTAGTTCAAATCCATTATTTATTAAAAGCAGAGTTCTTTTTCAGCATTGAAATTTTTTTAAAGTTTTCAGTATGCAAGTAATCAATAAACCTTTTAAGCATATTGAAAATAAAAAACCTTCCTAGATTTTAGTATAGATTTTAGTTTGTTTGTTCTATAATAACATTTAAGCCATAAGATCAATAAACTAAAACACAACATTTTCAACTCACATACACATCACAGAGAAATAACGAAAACTTCTTGCCTTCCTTCTCATCGATGCAGTGATGTTGTGAGGTATGTTGATGCCAAAAGAAGCAGTTAATACATGCCTTTTGCCAAGAGGCCTGACTGAATTGCCCACTGGGAATAGCCAGTATCATTTCATTTTGTGTGTGCGGATTCGATAGTTGCTCATTGCGTTAACGCCGCCCATTCGTTTGCTAAATGTCGAGATAGAATGCGGCATTTCTAACGTTGCCATTCGATCATATTTTTCTATCCCAACGTGGCCCATGGTTGGATGTAACAGTGACAAAAGTGTTGTCGTTTAATCGTGCCATCAATATTTCGATGTTTTTATCAAACGAGTGATCGATCATGCCACGCGGTTTTTACGAATCATTTGTGGCTCTATAAGAGTGGCCTTGTTTGTTCAATTTTCTTGTAGCAAAATAGTCCAAAGTAGATAGACAACATATTAATGTGTGAGACGCGAAAAAGTTTTCAAAGACAACGCACTATTGCAATGGATTTTGAAAATTTCCATTAACTTTTATACGACTCTCCCGCCGAATCTGTCATCGCATTGGCACTGCCGCACAGTGACTTCATACAAGTTCTGTCCATAAATAGTAAAAATTAACTTAGAGTGTTGATATTCGAGTGTTGATCCGAGACACGTTGATTTCTGATTCTAATCTTAAAAACATGAATTTTGGTATATTTCACTTTAATATTAACTAACGATAAATGGTCGTGCAAAGGCCTTAAAGGGTTTTTGGCTAAAATTTCATTATTTCGAAAAACAAGAATATTTTTCTTCAGTATTTTGCATATTACTAAGAAAATAAAGAACCGATTTTTATCAATTTATAAATTTACTTTTTTAAAAGCTAATAAAATTTTCCATCTTTCACTGAAAGAAACATTGCATTTTGCTTAGTACATTTACTTTAAAAACGCTGCAAATTGAAATTTTGATGAAAATTATTACGCAAGTTTAATAACTTCAGCTCACATTTAAAAGTGTTGCAAGAGCATGAGGAAGAATTTTTTGGTTTTATTTATTTTGTATTTTGAGGAATTTCAGCAAAAATTTTGATATATAATTCAAAGATTTATGACACGATATTTTTTTTTCAAAAAGCAAAATAAATGCACATTGAATTTTTCGGAAAATTTTCAATGCTATTTTTATTTAAAGTAGCTACATAAGCAGGTATGTAAAAGTTATATCGTCGCTGAGGCGACATACTCTCGTAACCATAAAATTTTTAGAAATCGAGTTAACACTACCAAAGCATTTCTCAGGCAAGGCCTCATCTGCTCTAAAAGTATTATGGTGATAACTGCCACGGGTGTCGAAAAATACATATTTCTTAATATCGTAACCAAAACAGTGTAAGAAAAAAATTTACAAACAGCAAAAACCCATAAACTTTCAATGCATGTGCTGCATTTCACTTTCGTACGAAATAGAATGTGAAACCAAAATACCTTGCACTAGGCGCTTACCCAGAAAAAAATTTCGGGGATTTTTAATTACACTGTTCTTCAAAAAAAAATTTGTTTTTATGTACAAAAACTCCCACCAATATTTTTTGTTTTGTCAATTCATATGATGGCTTCCTGACTTTACAAAATGTTTACATCACTTCGATTTTTTTCGTCAATGGCCTTTTTAAGAAGTCACTTCGAATTTTCGTACCTTTTCAAACTTAGTGATCAGAACTTTGCTTTTGATCAACTGTTTTAAAAAATCTTTATATTAAAACATAGGAACAGGCTTCCATTGTTGCTTAATTGTTCTTTATTGTTAAATTTTTTTAAAGTTATAGGCGCTTACATGAACACAAACAAATTTCTTTTTTAAAATTTACTTTTTGCTATTAAAAATAATCATAAAGTTTTTCTGGCATTACTAGTTTTAATAATTGCGTGTAAAGGGCATGCTTGCAAAAGAACTTAAATTTGTCCACAAATAAGTAAGTTATGATCTTTAACAATATTGAACATACCGTGGCTCACAAAGAAAGTCGGGCAGGCATTTCTTAGCACTTTCGCATTGGTTTCAGAAATGAAAATGTAAGAAGAAACTTGGAGTAAATATTTTTTTCAAAACAGTCTTTATTGGTGAGCAAAATTAAACAAAAACATAGTTAAAAAATTAGAACATAACGGTAAAACAAAATTAAATCAAACCAAAGCTTCAAAAAGGAGCTCACTTTAAAAGTCGGGCAGATAAGGAATTCAATGCTAAAACTAAGAATTTAATATTTTGTTGCCAATTCTTTTTCTTATATACGAAGACTGCCTGCAGCCTTTTTGAAATGGATGCAACCAAATTTTTAAAAACTTCAGCTCCAATCTTATTCCACTCTTCCCTTAGGATACTTTTTTTTTGGATCTTTAGTTGCCCATCTCTGATAATGCACTCAGGGTTTAGGTTCATCTCATAGATGTTCTATAACATTTTAATTTGGGCCTTGAGAGGTTGTTTTTATGACATTTGGACAAATATTAAGTACACAATTCTTTACCAAGAGCGTCGTATGTTTCAGGTCATTGTTTTGGTAAAACTAAAAATAGTCTTCAATTCCTTATTTACCCGCACTTTCTTTTACACCATGAGAATGTCAAGGAACATATTTTTGTCGATTTTACCTTGAATAAAATTAATCCTTCCAACATTAGACGCAGCCCAAAACCATGACTGATCCTCTCTCTACCTTGCTTAATCGCATGTTTAGAATTTTTATTGCAAAATTCTCCATTCGGTTTTCGCTTTCCATCTGAACCATATAAATTAAATAAACTCTCATTGGTAAACAAAACTTGTACTAAATGTTTATTGCTTAAAAGTGCTAAAGATCCTAATGTTTTCTGTTTTATTAACTTTGCTCCAGAATAGAAAGCCTTTGCTCATCTGCTCATGCACGAAATTGGGGCGTTCTATTATATTTTTCTTTCTAATACAGAGCTTTTTTCGTGCTACTCCTCAATTTAAACATTTTTTTTTTTCTCAAAACTCTTCAAATTGTTTCTGAGTGTACACTCTCTTTCAAATTGAGTTTTAACGTGACCTCTAGTTTTAGTGCAAATAAAAATGGGTCTTTTATTATTTTTCTTAAAAAATACCTTTCATCTTTGGAGCTAAGTTTATTTTTATCTACTGTACGTTCTTTATTGCATATTCTTTTATCTTGTATAGAAGGCTTGAAATTATCGTGCACTGTTGATTTACTTTTTAAGGCGAATTGTGAAATTTGTCGCTTGGATTTTCTTTTCAAATAATAATCTATCATGATCTGCCTTTCCGCCAGTGTTGATTAATTCTCTTTTCGAGAGATGTTTATTTTTTTTAAGTTTCGCGTTTGACTGAAGTTATTCCAACATTAGTTAAAAGTTGTCAGGAAAAACGGAATAACGGTTCAAGGACCACAATTTGCATTTTTTTCTTTACTTGCCTGACTTTCTATGTGAGCTCGTTTTTATAGATTTGTTTCGATTTAAATTTGTTTCACAGTTATGTTCTAATTTTTAATTATGTTTCTGTTTAATTTTGTTTACCAAAAATTAACGTTTTGAAAAAAATATATAATGCAATATTCTTCATACATTTTCATTTCTGAAATCAATGCGAAAGTTCTAAGAAATGCGTACCCGACTTTCGTTGTGAGCCACTGTACATATTTTTTTAAAGAATTTGTAATTTTTTAATTTTAATTTTTAGAACAGCAGCACATTATTCCAGCCTCAGAACAGTAATTGCTTTTTTTTAAATTTTTGTATCAGCTGTCAAAGAGTTTCATATCTCTTCATCTATTCACAGTGAGTGCTTCCCATACCATACAAAAGTTGGACAAAAATAGAAGGAGTGCTCCTATGATAATGCAGTTTTGTATGCTTGGTTAATTTAAGCAAATTAAAAAAAATTTCAAAAATGGTCGAAATTGATTAGACCCTTTTGTAAATCCCTTGGATCAATATATATTTTTTACTTGATTTTGTACGGGGGATGCATACAAAGGTTGGCCGATCTTAACAAAAACTCGTCAGAAGAGTAGTCAAATAGAGTTATAGATGTGACTGAAAATTGTTGAAATCGGTTAGACACTGGAGGTAACTCATTTGGACCTATCTCAATTTTTTAATGGAAATAAAAAACCGTTCGTCTACAGAACACCATGTTAAAAAAGGGTGGCCTAATTCACATTGTACAGAGTAGGTCAAAAAATGTTTCATACATTTGACTAGTTGACCTTTGTCAAATCATTCTGCCACTACTTCACATTAAGCTTGGATTAATCAAGGATTAAAGGACTAGACAAAACAGGAAAGGAACTACTTTCAAATATCTAGAAACAAAATTTCTAAAGCTAAGCAATGCAAAAATAAGAAAAGGTTAATTTTTTTAAAGTCTACTTTTTAAAATAAATTTTTTATATAATTTTTTTTTTAAAACATTTTCATTGGACCGTAGATTCGTGAATTGGTTAAAAGTGCAGATTTTTCAAATCAGATGACAGCTGTACAAAAAAGAGGATGGTTAAGTTTTATTGGAGTTTATGAAAATGTTCTAGGAAATCAAGGAGGCAAGAACTATGCTGCAAGGAGGCTGCAATATGTAAACCAAAGTTCACTATTTGCATTCACATTTTTATATTTTCCCACCAAACTTAGGTCAATTCTGTGACAAGAATCTTGAAAAATTCCACCAGGAAATTAAAAAAAAAATAAAAGAAAGGCGTTACAAAGGAAAAGTAAAACTTACATGCTATCGGATTATTGTTGGTCCTCTGCAGCGCGAAACCAGCAATTATAAATATAAAAGGAAAAGGTCATAGAAAGATTTTTAAAAAAGAAACCAGTAAATTAAAATTAAAATAAATGTAAAACTTTATTTATAAAATGTAACAAAAAACAGAAAAATATTAAATAATATCTTCGCCGCTATGCCAGAAGTTGCTATATCCACTTTTGCTCAATTTGATAAAATTGCAAAATGCTATTTACATTAATATACTAATAACTCTAACATTGTGAATTTTGGATGAAGCAACTTTTGGCATACCACCGACGATATTATCATAATTAATTCCAGTATTTTTAAACCGATATTTTTTAATGAGAAAAAAAACAGAATAACTATATGGTAAATCATACTTTCGTTTATAACTTCATTATTTCTGTACCTGGTCTAACTTTTTAAAATGAGTTCAAAAATGAATATCCTTGTCTTCTGAAGAAAAAATAGACACAATTATTTCAGTAGATTTTTTTGATTTCTCTCCGTTAGAAAATGTAAAAAAGAAACAATGTGCCTTTATTGTTTCAACGTCTTTTATTTTTTAATATATTGGCGTATTTCTATTCTGTAAATTAGAGTACAAAACTGCAAGTCGTAGCTTTCTTATAATATAAAGGTTTTTAAAATCGGTTGATCAGAAGAAAATTTATAATATACCAAGTTGAGGTCCTTGAGGAAAAATTCGAAGTGATACAAAAATTCTGTAAAAGCCAAGTCTCTATATATTACCACTTCATGAAATATATATGTGGGAATTCTTGTACAGTTTTCGTGTAGAACAGTGTTATTTTTGTTAAGACTTTTTCCAATTTTTTTATATTATATAATATATAATAATAATAACATATATTTTTTCGTGCTAGTGCATTTGAAATTTCTACAGTGGTCACTTTTACATCCCTGTAAGCTTACCCATTGAGCCTCTCTCTCCAGTCTTACTTCTCATGCATGTTTTGAGTCTTTGAAGCGACGAAAACGAGGGTTCGCTTGAAGCGACTGAAACCGGTAACGTTGCATTAATATTCAGGAATCGGCTTATTGATGGATATATAACGTACGGATACATAAATGTTATAGGTTGATTTGTCTGATTAAAGCAGTAGATACAAATATGTGGTTCAAAATATTTGTCAAAATCAATATATACACTGAAAAACGTTGCAATACATGATTTTTCATATAAAATCTTAAAAAAATGCTTCAAGCATTTTTTAAACCATAACATGTTATAAAAAAATTTGAATTAAACATATTTCGTCAAAGTAGGAACAAATTGTTTTCAAAATGTTGTCAATTTCACATTGAAGTGTAATATCAGTTGCACTGACCATCTCCGATTTGGCTCAAATTTTGTGCTTAGATTAGTTTATTGTTTAGAAAACCGAATCTGGAGTTTGAGGTTTTGAGATTTGACACATATTATCAAGTTTTTCCTCTCTAGCTCACAAAGGGGGAGAGTGTGAACCTCATCCTTGCATATATTTACTTGCCTACTCAAGAAGTATCCCTCCCCGAGGGAGTTAAATCTATATCTGCAGCACCTTGTATATAATTCATGCAGTTTTAAATATAAAAATGCTTTTTTGTTTTGTTTTTTGTTTTGTTTTCCCCTAATGTTTTCCTTCCTTTGATTTAAGGATAAAGATTGATTATGCGAACCTTTGGAAAAAAACTAGTTTATTTATGTACAGCCTTTTGGCCAGACATTATTATATGGCTTTATTTAATGTTTTCGTTGCAAATAATCATTATTAAATATGTATAAACCTGAGCTTTAAGAAAATGTACCGATTTTATTTTGGCAATGCTGACATTTCTTACCTCTCCTTATTTGCTTTTTCAACGTATTTTCTCTCGTTAGTTCTGTTGCTATGTCTTATTCTAACTACCACAATCAAGTTTCAACCTTATCTGTTCTATACTTACCGCTTGCTGGTTTTCTTGTTCTAGCAAAATAAATTATTTCTTATCTCGAACAACCTTTCGAAGCACCTTTTGTTTAACTTGTTCGATTATATTTTAGCTGGGTCAGAATGTGGCTCTGTGGCTCTTTGGCCAGAACATGACACGGACGGATGCTTATCTCTAATTTCAACAAATAACGCTATTGGCAGACTAGAAAATCTTATAGAACTTTTTGCTTTCATTCAGTGAAAACTACCAATTATTATTTTTACTTATTTTTCGTTGAGCACAAAATAATTTTTCGCTATTTCCGAGATTCTGTGGCCAACAATTTTTCGATGTATTGTTCATATTCGTTGCAGCAGCAGCATCATTTATTGAAAGGCACTTCATGCAGCAGTAATATTTTCTTTTTTTTAAAAAAAAATCGCTACCACCGACCTGCTGCTGATGGTAGTTAATCAAATTTTTAGTTGAAAAACTTGGTCAAAACTGTAGTAAATGAGTTTGGTCGGATAGAAGTTTTCACTTGAAAAAATTACAAAAAAATACCTAGCTCATAGATACTCGCACAATGGAAAACAATAAAGTAGCGCATTTTTTTGTGTCTTTCTCACTGTTTCTTTCATTCTTTCTTGCTTGCTATCTTTTGTGCTTTCATTGTTTTTGAAGATTCAACAGTTTGTCCAGCAAAGCAAATAGAAATCATCTGCAAGTCGAAGTAACAAGGACACGCACGACCATTCAAGTTGTGAATCTCAGCTGAGTTGTGCTGCTTTGGTGATGGTTTTCGTTAAAAGTTTTAAGAACTTAATTTAGAAGTTTTTGCGTCCTTTTTGCTGTTGTGCAGAAAAGTTGATCCTTCTGTAAATTATGCGAGTATGTAAATAGTTTGGAATTGAAGCTAGTTTATTTTTGTTGAAACTCTCTGGGGGCAGCATAACTGCATAACTTTAAAAAGAAAGAAATATGATTGAAGTGAAAGTAGTTTTCAAGTGTTTATTTTTCTCTAGTCATAATTTGTATTTTAATTCAAATGCTTTGCTTAGTTTTACTGAGGGTTACTACAAAAACTAACACTCCAAATATCGATTACACTATAGGGATGTCAAAAAGACACACGAAAATTTATTTTTTGGTTGGAAAATTTTGTGGCATACTGAGTTTTTCCTAATCAGATCAAAATCTCGAGGAATTTGGGTTTGAAATTTAGTCACTTTGCTTATTTTTGGAGAGCAAAAATTTTGACTACCTCCGATTTTTTTAACTTTCAGAATTGAATCTTCTTCTGAAATAAAAACAGTAATTTGAGAAAAAAAAACTTTTAAAATATTTTAACGTTAAACAATCAAATTTGGTCAAAATGGAGGTATTTTTGAAAAGACAATAAAAATTAATTGTAAAAACACAATAACAATTTGTTTAAATGAAGGTCATATATCAAAAATCTGAGTATCTCAAGATTTTGATCTGATTTGGAAAAATTGAGTATGTCATTAAATTCTACGACCGAAAATTAAGTTTACTTGTCTTGGCGTTTTTTTTGTGTCTTTTCACAAGTTGAAAATTTACCTACAGTGTTATTGGTAAGTAACTACATAGGTAAGGTTAGGTTAAGTTAAAAATGGGGGCAAAATCATAAAAATTAGAATTTAATTTTTAACCTCACTTTTTAGAGCCTTTTGCAAACGTTTTACATAAGGCATTTTCTTAAAAAAAGATGTCATAATTTCTTATACAACAATCATTATTTTTTTCTTTTTTTAAGGAAAAATAAAACAAATCACTATGATGTCCTTTTTTATTTATTCTTTTAGTTATACTGGCTGTGTTTACTGAGACCCCATCTTGGAAGTTGACGAAGTCTACATAAAATTTTCTTAGCTTTCTACAAAAAATATGAATACACTTTTAAAAATAGAGGCAAGGCCATACAAATGAGATTTTCGTTTTTAACCTTACTTTTTAGAGTTCTTTTCAAACATTTAACATTAAGATTTTTTTTTTTTTTAAATACCATAATTTTTTATATAACAACACTTTACATTTTCTTCTTTTAGTACAACAGCACTTTACTATTACTTCTTTTTTCAAGTACAACAACAAACTTTGAAAAATAAAATAAATCATAATTGAAACCTGTTATTAAAGAAATAAAAAAAGAAAACAATTTTTTACATACTTTTTAACCTTCTCTTTAAATTGGCCAAGTATCAAAAAGAGCCCCAGTGTTGGCCGATAACACTATGCGACAGCTATTTTGACCTGGATTAAACATTAGCAAACCTTTTTTAAAACAGGACGCTGATTCCAAATATTAGGTTAAAAAAATATCTGTAAGTTTTTAAGTTTTCGATAGTTTATTATTTGTAGTAAATTTCGAACATGTTATTGCAAATAAAACACGTTTTTATGAATTGATTTAAATGCATAGCATTTTTCTTTAAAGATAATTGAAATACTATTAATTTATTTCTACATTATTTTCCAATAGGATAAACATCTTAGACTCTATTGATTGAAACATTTGAAATTTTTTTAATTTTTTTTTTCTAAAAATTTTTATAAAATGTGAAATAAGTTTGCTTACAAATATGTAAAAATAAAAGAAATTATATGATTTCATAATTTTATTTTAAAAAATGTTATATTACGAAGAAAATGACATACAACTCCACAAAATCTGTCACTAAATACAAGTGTAAAAACTAACTGAGTGAAAATAGAAAAAAATCGATAACAAAATCGATCAATACGAAACCACTTAAATCTTGACTTTCTGGAAACGGATTGGGCTCACAAGGTAAGTAGTTATAAAGTATTTGTTTTAAAATAAAATATATTTTTTATTGCGATGAACATGGACAAAGATTTCATCAGCAAATGAAAAATATGCAGCGCCGATACACTGGCTCCTGGAACGAGTACATAATTGGCGACTACACGCAGAGAAAAGACATGTTTGAGACATGATTACTGCAATAATAATTTTTTTACTAAAATAATTATATTATTTCTGCAAACACAAATTTTTCCCTAAATAAAGTCATTATTTACTAATGGTTGTATCAAAAATAACATTATATGTAGTTGAAATCATAACAGAATTGAAATCGTCAACATACTATGATTGCCTTAACTATTAGTTGCAACAAAAATGTTGTAGTTCTGTCAATCATGATAAAATTGAATATTATTATAGAGACAAACATATAAGAATTTTGAATGTTTGTCTGAACTATTCTTTGCTTGTTAGCAAACGAAGCAGAACATAACCAAAAATCGAAAGAATTTATTGTGTCTGAACAGCTTGCAGGAAAAACTTTCACTTCATTCATACACAATAAGTTTTATCGATTTCTGGCTATGTGCAGTTTCGTTTGTCAACTGTTCAATTATTGTGTTTTGTTTTAAATCGCCTTATCCTAAAAACAGCATGCAGAAAAGTGACATTTTCGACTTTAATTGTAGCAAATATGTTTCTATTTAGAGTAAACATATTTCGCAATTCTGACCATATTTTGTTTATCACAAATATGGCTATTTTTGTGACAATGCACTTAATGTACCATGTTTATGAATGGTATTACTCAGGCGAGCGGTAGTAGTGGCCGTGGCTTACTGGTAGTGTGCGGCTCTTAAGCGAAAAAGCCGCGGTTCAAACCCCAGCTCGGACAGAAAATTTTATCAAAAAGATTTTTCAATTGAATTAATATTTCTGTTCAGCCTTGTCAATGGCAAACCTTTAGAGATATCTTAATTAATAGCTGTGAAAATTGGAGTGCATGAAAATAAATAATATTCAATAATATTCTGGATCCTAAAAATAAATTCATAATATAGTTGTTGCAATCATTCTATTTTTGACCCAATAAGTGAATAATGATTGTTTCAATAATTTTTTTGTTTCCTACAAAAAAGTTCCTTTCTTAAATATTTTTGTTGTAAACATTTTATCATGATCAATGAAAATATTATATGTTTAAGAACATGTTAGCAACAATCATAATCCGAATCATACTATGATCCTCTTAAAACATGGTTGTTGCAACTATGTTTTTTCTCTGCGTGTACGCATGGTTTCTCTTAAGATCAACAGTAAAAACAACAGTAAACAGTAAAAATTAAACAGATCAAAGTAAAAACAAGAGACGAAGTAGATCCAATAACTTCTTTTAATGTCATCTATCTGTTATTTTTTATTTTGAGCTTATTTTAGGATATAGTCTGGTGCTCCGGGCTAATTTTTAAGGTTTCGTTCGTAATTTTTTTTTTTTTAGAAAGTTTTAACAACACAGTTCGTGCAATATAAGGCGCTTTCGGCTGTTTGCTATAACTTCGTTAATATTTTTGTTTTAAATTTTTACATTATTTTCTCAATATAGTGTCTTTTTAAAAACCATTAAAAGATAGTTTTTTAAAACTCTAGCACTACACTACATACTTTGACTTACAGCATATTTATGTATAACGAAACGAAGGCTGAAAAAGGTGCAAGACACGGTAAGCAATACATTTTTCCACATTTTTTTTTTTTTGCTCAACGTGTAAGACATTCAGCCTTCGATTTGTTATACATAAAGAAGCAGTTGATATTTAAGATTACGTTTAAGCTGTTTAAACATAAAATAAAAAAAATCGATTTTTCCATTTTCACTTCGGAAGTTATAACTTTTGAATTTCGTGACAGATTTTAAAAAATTATGTCATTTTCTTTGTAATAGAACATACTTTAAAATAAAATTATAAGCTCATATAATTTCTTTAATTTTGATAATTTTTTAAGCAAACATATGTTCCATTTTATGAATATTTTTAGAAATAAAATAAAAAATTCAAATGTTTTAATCAATACTGCATAAGATGTTTATCCAATTTGAATATAATTAAAAAAACAAAGGTATTTCAATTACCTTTAATGCAAAATACTACTTTTTTAAATCAATTCATTTGCAACAATGCAGGAACACTTTTTCGAAATTCACTAAAAACAATAGCCCATCGATAACTTAAAAACGATGTTGCAGAATAATTTTTAAAGCTGATAATTGAAATTGAAGTCATAATTTACATCTAAATTATTTATTCAAACTTTCAAATCAGAACATTTTTGGAACTTTTTGGAGCAGTGTAATTGATGGAATCGCTCAAATATAAATCGTGGTTAGTTCGGATGCTTTAAACTGGCAAACGACAGGGCAAAATTGAATACTTCCTTCTTCGGGTTTGTTCGTAATTGCTACGCAAAAATTTAAAAGAAAAGAAAGGTCAAAAAATTCTGAAAAGGCACACATTTCTTTATTCAATTCAATTAGTACGTGATGTCGAATATCATTGGAATCTTTGGATATTCGTACAGCATTGGAATTCGGTATTCGACCACAAAATACATGTGCCGTTTCACTGAGAATTTTTTGTGGGCGTTAGACAAGAGAGTGTGGCACCTCCCACATAACCCAAATTTGCTATATCGAATGGCTTTAGAGTTAAAGGCCGTACAGCCTAGGAATTCGGTATTCGGCTAAAATTTATACGAGCCGTTTTACTCGGGCAAAGGAAAGGTGGCATGGAACCTCCAATACAACATCAATTTGAGATAATGAATATTTTATGAGTTTTATGAGAATTCAGTATTTGATTACAATTTACACATGCAGTTTCACTGATAACATTTTATCGGCGTTTGGCAACAGGGGCGTGGCAGTAACACACCGGGTTTCAGCTATTATAGCTTCGAAACACAAAAACAAATAACTAACAAGATAAATATTTTTCAAAGAAAGCAAAAACAAAAATCATGAGGATATTGAATGAAAAACCATACCGCCATAAATGACTTCAACTCGACCATTATAATGAAAATTTTTACGTTATTGTATCGTATCTAATTTCATTCGCTTCTATACATCCGATTTTAAAAAATCAGGAAGGCTGCGACATTTCGGTTGAATCCTATTGCTTCATTATTGAAAAATGCATAGGTCCCAGAGGACCTTCTCAGGCATCATAGGGTTAATAATAAATTATTCTATTTTCCAATTTTTAAAAATTGAATATCTAATGTTTTACTTGAAAATATAACATTAGATTTTAACATTTTAAACTAAAAGTAAAACTTTTAAAATTTTTAAAATTTCTCAACTAATTAAGTTGAAATTTTAATTTGTTAGTCTTAATATTAAATCAAATTCTACTCTAAGTTGAAAAAAAAAATAAAACATAAAAAGCCTTTTAACCTTGAGGTTGAAAATTTCAACATAAGTTGAAATATTCAACTACAGGAATGACATTTTGAACTCAAAAATTTTAAGTTGAACTTTTGTCGGCCTCTGTAGTCTAGTGAAGATTGCGCTAGATTAACAACTCAGAGGTCCCCGGTTCAAATCCCGGATCAACCATGGTTCTGTTCGCTTTCTTTTTCTTAACTACAAGAATTATTGAAACAGAAAATCCACAGCAAAATTGTGAAAAATGTCGAACTTAAGTACAAGAAACACTGAGGGCTAGAAATGCTTGCCGAAGTTAAGGCATAACACTAGCCTCGGTTATAAGCAATTCAAATTTCCTTTCACGTTTGTTCCGCCTAATCAATAATTCGCGTATGGTTAAAATAAATTCTTCCTCTAATAATTGATGCCTTTCCTTTTAGGTCCAAGGCCAAATGTTGTTTGTATAAGGCATATTAAATGGTTCTTTGATCTTTAAAAACAAAATAAAAAAAGTATAAAAAACACAATTTAAACTAAAAGGCAGTGAATGGAAGTGCTCTCAACCCAGAGGCTCTAAACTTCTTCATTTTGCGGGAGCAAATTTTTTTAATTCATTTTTTAATTTCAGCAACTGGTTCCGATCCGCCTTTGTAGGTCTCACTAGCGAGCGAAGAGCCAGTACTTGCAGTCGATCGCGAGCAACAAATCAAAGCAATTTTTAAGCAGATTTAACATAATATAAATATAACAGCAGGAATATTTTCGACTCATAGTCGATGCACATTGACTGAAACAGGTGTCCAACGACGGAACGAAAACTTGTCGTCAAAGAAAAATGTCGCAGTATTATTAACGACTTGATTATAGATAATAAACGCAACAGCGACAATCTCTGTTTCATGCAAAGTATAAACACTATCTGCTATGTTCGCATTTGCCGTCTGTCAAATTAGAAATAGATTGAAGCCTTCAGCAGCAACAATTGTCGTCGCATTCTTTTTTTTTTTGTGTTGTCTTCAAAAAATACATCTACATAAGAAAACATACGTTCTATATTTTGACAATTGGTTTTTGCCACATGTCGCAGTTAATGTGTATTATGAGATTTAAATTACAATAAAAATATTTTTTATCAATTCGCCTTCTGCATTTATTGCATTCCAGTTATTGTTATGCACTATAGACAAAAGTGAAGCTTGTGTAAACATATGCAGCTAATACCTCAACACATTTAGCTGACCAACTGATAAACAAACACATAACAACATTCAGTAGTACTATACAGGGTATTTCAAATTAACAAGACAATTCTGCGGCAGTTGATTTCTTGGGTCAACTGACACTATAAGAGTACACTAACTGACACTATAAGAGTAAGAAAAATTGTATGGCAGGAAAGTTTAATAAAAAACACTAAATAGTTATAATCTTCATTCGAATTCAATTTGCACGAAAATTCGTCTACAATTTTCTTTTTTCTACTGATGCAGTTTTAACCTTCTAAGCATTGTCTGTTAAAAGTTCTTGCATTTAGTCAATAACTAACCAGGAGTGTATGATTTTTCGATAGCATTTATTTAAAAAAACATATTATTAAAATCATAATAATTGCTTAAAAAGCTAAACGCTTCGTTAAAAAAAGTAACTACTTGCCGACCTTGGTGACAAGGAGCCCCATCTTGCTGGAGGACGATCAATTGTTTCTGAAGCAAAGAAACGTCTTCCAGCAGTTCTGGTAATTGCTTGCTGAGAAACTCGAAATAGCGGCTGGAGTCAAGTCTTGGGGGAAGCACGTATGGTCCAACTAAATGGCCTTCGATAATCCCCGCCCACAAATTAATGCTAAATCTCCTACAAAAGGCAATGGTAACCAACAATTGACACAAATAATTGATAATAAACTGAACTCTTTTTTATTTATCTTACCTCAGAAACGATGTTGTATGCGTTGAATTTGAATTGCTACTATTTACTCATGTAAATTATTAGAACTCACAGCTCCGGCTCGGCTAAATGGGGATTCATCTGTTCAAAGCACATAAATTAGAAATTCGGTGTCAAGTTGGACTTGACGCAGAAGTAAATTTCAAAATATCACTCGCCTTGGCTTATCTCGTGGAAGTAATTCCTATACGGGTTTTTAGTGATATGAGTGCATTCTTCCTCTATCACTATCTAAAACTCTGTGAACCCTTGTAACTGAGGTATTCAATTGGAAAGCAACTCTGCATATGCTAGTCCTTGGATTGTTATCAAATAACTGAACAATTTTGGATTCTATTTCCGCTGGCTTTCTTTGCCTGCCGTGGTTTTATGTTCTTCCAGAAGTAAGAGTTCCCGTATTGAGGAGGTGACGATATTTTTCTTAAAATACTCGCCTTGATGGATGGTGGTGACTTCGATAACGTCGATGGTACTTAGTTCTTGCTTGCGATCCAAGGAATCAACTTCTGCAGGATTGTTCTTTTAATACGGTACACCCTGTATATATAATTCAATATGGTGTAATTATCGTACACAATGTTTCGTAAATTATGTTTATTTCTGACTGTGTGTGTGAGTGTGTGTTTTGGGCGCTTGTGTTGAGCGTGGTTTTGTTGCATTTGTTAACGCATGATTATTATTTTGTAACAAACACGATGATGGTGTCATGAAATAACTAACGAGTTTGCAGCATTAAGCGTCCTGCAGCTTTTAATAACAAAGCGCTTCAGTTAACTTATGTACATATCGCTGTATGTGTTTACTCATCGCTTATTCATAGCGATATGCAAACATTCGAGGGCAGCTGATGGACAAGTTAGGCGATGCTGTGATGTTATTAATGATTGACAATCAAAATCATATTTAAAGTGGGAAAAAATAAATGTTTTACAATATATCTGATTGCATTTAGAACTCAGCAATCCCAAATTACTAAAGGATCAAGTTTCATACAATACCAATAGCTTCTTCTGTTTTTGTCCATCACTTAAATGGAGAAAGTTGAACTGCAGCCTCTGAATTCCCGATTCTAAATTCTCGAAATTCTAAATAAAAAGGCCGAGATCCCAACAGATTCTTAACAGTAAATCAATTGACCTTATAAACATGTTAACGTTACTCAGAGGTTAAAACTTTTGTCTACTGATCGAGAGGGTGCAAGTGCAAATCCGGCCTATGTCAAATATATTTATTGTAATTTAAAGCTTATTTATTTATATATGTTAAAAAAAATCTATTAATAAGAAAAATGTCATGTTTTGCAATTTTGAACCCACCCAGCTAGCACAAAAAGGTTGTAAAAGTGTCGCAAAAGACTCGCCAATACAGATATAAATCGTAATTGCAACGTAATTACAACTGAAAAAGCAGATATTTTACGCTTATTTTGTAACAACTTAGGTTGCAATTAGGCATAAATAATGTTATAAATGTGTTGTCGGAACAAACTTAGTTGCACGCCACAAGATGAAGCAAACTAGATACATCCAAAAAAGTTTTTATTGTGTTGTTCTTACGTTACCAATTCAGGTAAAATAACGTGAATGTATCAAATATTTTGCTTTATTCAAATTATTTTTTGTTATATTGACAGATTTTTTAACAAGAAAGGAGTACTGATGACATAAATGTTCCTGATTGAAAAAAGTAAGTTCTTAAGAAGTTTAAAAAGGTTTTGTAAACACAATTCCTTAATATAATTTTCATTAAACCAGTGATAATTTTATAGAGTGTATTTTAAAAGTCAAAGACAAATTGGAATGAAAAATATGTGAAACTAAATTGAAAATATAAAAAGTTATGCACTAAAATTTTAATACAAAGGCCATTTTATCGATGAATGTTTGAGTTTTACCTCTAGAAAACTCACGCGCCACCCAAAAAATAAAAATTTTTAAAATAATTTGGGATTAAGAAATGTTTGGAGTTTTTAATCTCCGCGTAATAATGTTTAAGATATAGTTAAATACATTTCTTTAAGTTCCTAGTGTCATATTGTACTGAAAATTCTGAAAGAAAATAATAAATACTAAAGAAAATCGTATTTAAATTTATTCCAATCAAATTTCATAATGTAGAAAAAATCAAATATGGTGAGTAGGAAGTTTTTAGATACTTTTTTTTCAAAGTTCCTGCAACTGAATAATAACTTCAATACATAGTTCTTGCAACTAACTAAATATCAAAAGTCACAAATATTTTTTTAAAGTTGTTGCTACTGAATAATAACCTTAATGCAGCATTTACTTACAGCAATTTTATTCAAAACTTCTTGCAACTGAAGTATAACTCTAATACAACGTTCATGTAACTAATTACATTATATAAGTTGCAATGGTTTTTTCTAAAGTTCTAGTGACAGAATAATAACCTCAAAAAATCGTTCTTATATCAAGCAAAACTTTATAAGTTACAATTAAGTTTTTTAAACTTGCATCAACTGAATACAGCACAAGTTTGCAATGATTGTTTTCAATGTTCTTGCAACTTAATAAAAACCTCAATTCAACGTTATTTTTCCTAACTACATTTCCAACTACCAATGTTTCCTAAAGTTGTAGCAACTAAAAAATAACCTCAATACAGCATAAGGTTGCAATGACTACTGAAAATGTTCTTGTAACTGAATAAAAACCTCATTTCAATATTCTTGCAACAAAACAAATTCTCATAATTTTACAGTGATTCATTGCCATTCCACAAAAAATTTGTTCAATTTTGTAGTCTCATTGAACGCTTAAATAAATCAAAAATGGATTACATAGTAGTAGAAGCCTACACAAAGAAATTGACAAGCAACACAGAATTTCTTTGTATTTATATTTTGCTTATGGCATTTAAGTGCGTCACAGCAAAATTGGAAATATTTCGTTATAGTGACTTCCCTATAACTTAATAAAAACATCTTCAAACCGAACTTTTGAACATTTAGTTGTTGTGACAGTGATACAACTTAATATAAACATAAAGCAACCTAATCGCATTTAGGTTGCTAGCTCATTACTGTATTTGTCACAATTAATAATGTTAATTTAACGTAAAAATTACTTATTTTTTCAAAACTTTATGAAACATTTTTACAACAAGTGCATTTATTCGTAACATAATTAAAACCGTATTTTAACTTATTTGCAACAATACGACTGATTTGTTACAAATTACTTATTTGAAACTTGAATACAACCCATTTGTGATTAAATTTGTTTAAAAAAACTGTAATACCACCAAATTATTACAAATTGTTACCAAATTGTTACAAATCGAAATCTGTGCTAGCTGGGCAGTTAATAAACAAAATAATTCATAGAAAGCTTTGCTTCAAAAAAAATTTGCTATGATTGTTATTTAAAGTTTATTTACAAACTCGTTTAATTTTTGACACTTGTACAATTCTATGATAAAAATCCTTTGAAGTGCATGTCTTACCAATAAATTAAATTTTATCCAACTTTCGATACTTTTATCACATCAGTTTTTCGCTCTCATATTAATTTTTAATGTAATGTAATATCAATACATTAAAAATTAATATGTATTAAAGTAATGTAATATTAATACAATAAAAATTAATTGTTATTAAAGTGTTTAGACTATAGAAAAATTTATGATTTTCACATCATGCACATAAAAGAAAAAAAATACTCAGAATTCAAAATTCAAAACATACTTTTTATTTCATAAGAATTACAAGAATTGATGTAAGTGGGTTTTCTATAAGTACCTTTATCTTCCCTACTAAAAATGCAGCGGATGCCCTTGAAGAGCGATAAACTGAAGTGATAAAGTATCGAAAGTTGAATAAAATTGCATTTATTGGTTGTCATATTTCTATTCATTTTGTAAGACGTGCACTTCAAATGATTGTTGTCTATAGAATTTTACATGTATCAAAAATTAGACAAGGGTAGACTCAAATCTAAACTAATCTTGAGACGGAACAATATTTATTCTCAAACCATTCAAAAAACAAAAATTACAAAATATGTGGATGTGTGTGTGTGTGCATGTGTTATGCCTTGTTCTACCTTCTTTTTATACGAATACCGTAAATATATTCATTTTGTCCGTCTAAAATGAGAAAAGTTTTTCTCATCTTCGCATTACAATCATTATTATGACGAAAGCCGAAAAGTAATCGTACTGCTGTGTAACTTGGCAATAAAATTGATTGAAAAATAATTGCGAATTGGCATTGAATTGGCATTGAATCGGTATTGGCTGCCAGTAGAAAGCAAAAGCTTGCATTCGAAGCCAAAAAAGCAAACACAACTCAATATAACACAAGCTAAACTCACATGATATGCCTGCCTGACACCGACTCAAACTAATACCTCAACGGAGCGTGTCCTTGCGCGATAAGAAAACAGTCTAAGGCAAGGTAAGTAAAATGAAAGCAATAAAGAAGAAAACCTACACAGGAAAATAATCCATAAGAGAAAATTACCAAAAGGATATTGTTATGATATGTATTGTGTGTGTGTGTGTGTGTGTGTGTGTGTATGTGTGACTTTGTAAGTTCCCAATGTGCGCAAAAACGGAAGCAGATTCGTTTCGAACCCATTACAAGTCCGTCAGCGCGAAGTTCGCTCTTTTATGTTTCGACGGACCCGTTTCGAGCCCGTAACTAATCCGTCAAAACAATGGTTTGTTTTTCAATAAAATAAAACCTTTTACCAATTGAATGAAACCTATTATCAATTAAATGAAACCGTTTTCAAAATCGATTAAGATTTTACCAACTGATTGAATGAAGCCTTTTTCGAAACCAATGAAACCATTTTTAAACTATATGAAAATTGTTTTCTTTTTATTTTAATTTTTTCAATTGAATCATAATCGCGAATAACATTGTAAGCGACAAAATTGTAGTTTTTCACTTTTATTAATTTTACAAGCACTTGAAATGTTCTTCCACTGACTGACACTATAAATTCCGATAAAAATACCAAAACTGCTTAGTTTTTACTCAGTTCTATTTTTATAAAATATAAGAGAGTAATTCTAACACAAGAAAAAAATACTTTTTTTGTCGTTTACAACGTTATTCGAGATCATGCTTCAATTTTATTGAAACTTTTTTAAATTAAATTAAACTAAACAAAAATATTTTTAAAAAATATATATATATAATTTTTTTTTATTCGCCCGGAGGTATGGAATCTTCCAAAGATAGTATGCACGATTTACATTCTAGATCCTGCCCGGATCAGCCGAGACAGACAGAATGCACCTACGTACTAAAACATACCCCCTATTGGCAATTAGGATTTTCCACTAAGCACATTAATTGACTTTTCAGCGGAATTTAAAAATTAAATATATAAATAACGCGTATCAAAGTTTATTTAATTCTATATAAAAAAGCAACATCGAATTAAATGATAGTGATTATCAATTTAAGGTACACGAAAAACAATCCAAAACACTTTACTCATTTTAACTGGTTTGCGGCCATTGTCCAATCCAAGGACCTACGTGGAAATGAGATAAATCTCATATCCGCCAAATAAAAATCCCAATTAGTTGGATATCTCTCAATTTATGCTTAAATTATCATTACGCGAATATGACATTGTAGCATTAACAGAAACGTGGCTTCATAACAACATTTCAAGCAATGAATTTTTTTACTCATATTATAATGTTTTTCGTTTTGATCGAAATTCAGTTGTAACTGGAAGATAAAGAGGTAGTGGAGTCTTGCTAGCGGTTCGGAGTGATTTATGTAGCAGAATAGTATCTCTTAATTGCAATAATAGTATTATTGAACAAATTTGTGTAAACATTGAATTTTTAAATAGCCACTCGGTATTTTTCTTTGTATCATATATTCCACCGAATTGTTTTTTAGATATTTATGAAAGTCATTTAAATAATATTGAGATTATTGCTAATAATTTAACAAAAAAGCAACAAATGATTGTAGTTGGAGATTTTAACCTTGGCAATATAACATGGATTGATAATGATAAAATTCTTTTACCTAGAAACATTTTATCAGAAATAGAATCAACTGTTACAAGTTTTTATCTTTCAACATATTAACAGTTTTCATCAGTTAAATAGTTTTAAAAATGATATTAGTAGAATATTGGATTTGGTCTTTACTACTGATGAACTGAAAGCAACTTGCGAACTTTGTGTTTACCCAATTTCTAAAAATTCTGTGCATCATAATGCGCTTTTATTTAATTTTGAGTTTTATGATTTTGACAGAAAAAATATTGAACAGAAAAATATTTTTCAGCTTTAAATCGTTTTCTAGAATCTATTGATTGGTCAATGTTAAACTCTCAATCAAGTTCTGAGGTCATTTATTCGTTTATTGCAACTAAATTTAAAATTGGAATTTCAAAATTCGTTCCGAAAATTCATTGATCAGAAAGAACAAACATGCCTTGGTTTAATATCAGATTAAAAAATTTAAAAAATATCAAAAATAAAGCTTCCAAAAAATTTAAAAAACAAATTGTGAGGCTGACAGATGTTTTTTATTCGTATCAGAAAAAAATTTGATATCTTCCATAAATTTTTATACAAACAATATATTTTAAATATAGAATCAAACCCTACAAAAAATCCGTCAGTTTTTTGGCATTTCATTAAAGACAAACAAAAATCAAATGGATTCCCTAGTGTTATGGAATATGAAGATTTTAAATCAAATAATGTTTTAGATACTTGTAACTTATTTTCAAAATACTTTCAAAATGTGTATGAAACACATACAAATACAAATATTTTCTCTTATTTATCGTCCTAATATTAAAAATATTGGAAACTTTGATTTATTAGAAGCTGATATAGAAGCAGCAATTTCAGATTTGAAAACTCTTTTAAAATTGGAATGGATGGATTCCCACCTGCTTTCTTTAAACGTTGTTCCAAAAGTATTATAAAACCTCTTTTGTTTCTCTACAAAGTATGCCTTAAAAATGGTGAATTTCTTGATAGCTGGAAGATATGTGCAATTGAACCTATTTTTAAATCAGGAAATCGTTGCGATGTAACTAATTATCGAGCTATTGTTAAGCAAGGCGTTTTTGCTAAAATATTTGACAATATACTTAAAAAAAGTTATACACTCATATTCATAACGTAATAATTAAATGTCAACATGGATTTTTACCAGGAAAGTCAACTTTTTCGAACTTATTGTTGATTACAAATCGAATTTCAAAAGCAATAGAACAGCATTCTCAGTTAGATGTTATCTATAGTGATTTTTCTAAAGCTTTCGATAAGATTGATCACAATATTTTACTCTATAAACTCCAAAAGTTCGGGATAAAAGATTCTCCATTAAAATTTTTTGGTAGTTATTTACGTGAAAGAAAATTATTTGTTCAAATAGATTTATATCGATCAAATTTTATTATAAATGCAACACCTGGTGTTCCACAAGGCTCCCATTGTGGACCCTTACTCTTTTTGATTTTTATAAATGATCTACCGCAATTTATTAAGCATTCGCAATGTCTTATGTTTGCAGACGATGTTAAGCTATTTCTTAAAGTAGTTAATATTTCGGACTGCTTAAAGCTTCAAGACGATTTGACTAGTCTTCAAGGTTGGTGTAGTAGAAATAATCTTTATTTAAATAAAAATAAATGCAATTTGTTTTCATTTACCATGGAGTCAAATCCAGTCATTTTTAATTTTAACTTATGTAGCTATTGTTTAAACCGTCAATATGAAATAAAAGATTTAGGAGTTATATTTGATGTTAAATTAAAATTCAACGATATAGATTTCATTGCAGCAAAATCTTATTCAATGTTAGGTTTTATAAAAAGAAACACAACGGACTTTAGTGATCATTATCTTTTAAAGCTTTGTGTGTGGCATTTGTGCGAAGTAGACTGGATTACTGTTCTGTTGTATGGAACCCGTATTATAATGTTTCTTCAAATCGCATTGAACGAATTCAAAAACTTTTAACGAAATACACATTTTCAAAAATGCAATGGTCAGATATTATGCCCTCTTACGTAGCCAGGCGCAAGCTACTTGGTTTACAATCATTAGAGGATAGAAGATCATTTTTTCTCTATAATGTTTGCGTATAAATTACTAAGTGGAAAATTAGTCTGTCCCGAACTATCTGACCTTTTTTCAAAGTTATGTTGCTCCTAGGGATTTGAGAGTAAACCGTCGGTTTTGTGAGACAACGCACGCTACAAATTATGCATATAATGAGCCAGTCGCAAGATGCTTACGGTTATGTAATACGATCTCTCCACTTCTTAATTTTAATGTTGATGAAAATCGTTTTAGACTAAATTTATTTATACTCTTTAATTCTGTGGTCAAAAGCACTAAGCGCTTAAGTCGACTTAAGACAAAACTGAGTTATTGATGTAGATGTGTTTCAAGCATATAGCTTTATAAGCACACAAAATCTGGAGCTTCTAGCATGACCCTAGCCAAAGTTATGACACAAAAACAAAAGACTCTTTCATACAATTCATATGGCGATTGAAAACTTTAACACGAGATTACTCGAAACAGCAATTTTTGACTTAAGCGCTTAGTGCTTTTGACCACAGAATTAATGGCATAATTTATTAAGTTAATTTTGTAATAGTCTGTAAGATACATAATCAGTAGAATGAAATAAATAAATAAATAAATAAATAAATAAATAAATAAATAAAATATAAAATGGGAGAAAAACTGAGAAATAGACAATTCTCAAGAACTACTGACATATCCATGATATCTCATGAACTACTCTATATATTGACTTGATTTTTTTTTATTTTAAAGTAGATACAATTTATTGGAAGCCAGACATAAGTGCAGATAATAGAGCTCCGTCTAAAGCACGTATTTCGAACTACACGTGTACACGGAAGTTCGAACTCCGTGAAGTTCTCGAACACGTAGAACGAAAAACACGTACTCGAACTACATGTGAATGTTAAACACGTGCTACACGTGTAGTAGCAAAAGTGCGTGTTCACGTGGTGTAAACGTATTCACGTGTACATGGGTTCACTCGTTCACGTTTTTAAGTATTTGCGTTTTCACGATTAAGACGCATCCAAGCCAATTACCATAGGTTTGTGTTGTCTTTGGACCAGAGATTATATTACAATAAGTTTGATCAGCTTTTTATAGTTTACTGGAGCTTGTTGGCGCTTCATAGGCTTCAATGGCTGGCTAATATCTGACCTATTGTAGTCATGGAATTTTATTTGATATTCATAAGTGAATGATATTATTGCCAATCGGTTGTACAGGGACTACTCACATCAAGGATGAGTTATTGTATAAATTATGGTTTGATACCTTGGACAAGAAAGCTATACTTTTATGGTCTTAGTTCTTGTTATTGTTATAGTGCCAAGATGAATGATACGATTGTCTATCGAATGAAATATTTTTGACGAAAGCGTCCACAAAATTCATAAAAAAAACGTGAACACGTACTTTTGCAACTTCACGTGTAGTACGTGTTTAACATTCACGTGTGGTTCGAGTACGTGATTTTATAAAACAATCTTATAAACACGTGTACTCGTACTATACGTTCACGTGAAAATTGGAACTCTAGTAGATAACATTAGCCAGTTGTTTTTTTTAAATAACTTTAAAAAGTGCAAATGTGAAAAAACGCTGCTTAGAATTCAAATGTCCGCCATTTTTGTTATTTTCAACAATTTATTGATAATATAGGTTCAAACTCCAATAAATTTAATATAATTTATAAAATTGTTTTTTTTATATCAGATGACAAGGACGTGCTGTGGGGTGAAGACCGTTTGGGTACCTTTTCTTCAACGTTACGTTTGACGGTGTATTGACACTTAACATTTCACTATTATGCAACAAAAAAAATGTTCCTACATTTTGAAAATCGATAAAAAACTTTAAAAAACACATTGTGTTCATTTACTTTCTTCTATAAAAAAAAAAAAAAATCAAAAACATCACAGTGTTTTCGGACCTCTAGATGTCATCCTGCCCTTAAGGGGAATGGTAATGTTTAAAAAAAATTTTTGGAAATTTTTTAATACTTTTTTCTGAATGCTTAACATTTCAAGAGCATTCTGTAAAAATTTGAAATAAATCATGCTAAAACTAACGAAGATACAGCGTTTCAAGTGAGCGGACCTCATGCTCGATTTTTATACATACATGCCTGACAACGTTGAATTATCATAAAGATTTACAGCTGCGCAATTCGCTTACCTGAAATCTGCTTGAAGTTATTTTGCAATCTCCAAATTATGTTATACTTTTATGTGTATTTGTAGGTATGTAAACTGAAGTTTTATTTAATATATATTTAGAGTAGATAGTATATGAATCAGTTGCCAGGCACACTTTTTTCCGAGTGGCTGTGTACAGAGACGCTAAAATTTTATCGTAGATATTTTTTTGCAAGAGCAAAAAAATGCATTGGACATTCTGAATGACAGCTTTTTACTGTATAAAAAAAAAAATTCAAAAACATCACAGTGTTTTCGGACCTCTAGATGTCATCCTGCCTTTAAGTGGGATGGTAATGATTAAAAAAAAATTTTTGGAAATTTTTTTATATTTTTTCTAGATGTTTAACATTTCAAGAGTATTCTGTAAAAATTTGAAATAAATTATGCTAAAACTAACGAAGATACAGCTTTTCAAGTGAACGGACCTCATGCTCGATTTTTATACATACATGCCTGACAACGTTGAATTATCATAAAGATTTTATAGCTGCGCAATTCGCTTACCTGAAATCTGCTTCAAGTTTTTTTGCAATCTCCAAATTATGTTTTACTTTTATGTGTATTTGTAGGTATGTAAACTGAAGTTGTATATAATATATATTTAGGGGTAGATCGTATATGAATCAGTTGCCAGGTACACTTTCTTACGAGTGGCTGTGTACAGAGACGCTAAAATTGTATCGTAGAAATTTTTTGCAAGAGCAAAAAAATGCATTGGACATTCTGAATGACAGTTTTTTACTGTATGGAGCTGGATTTGATGATTCTGTGCAAGAATAAAAAATTATACCCTTTATTGGTTTTCGTTAAAAAAACTTTAAATCGATTTTCTGGAAAACAACATTTTTGAAGTCGGCAAACTTTATGCAAAATCTACTTGACTGATCGTTTTGAAATTTTGTACACAATTTCTACACATAAGTCAACAGGTAATGCCTAAGTGCTTTTTTTTTCTTTTTTTTCCTATTTTAAAATAATAAAATAACCTTAATTTTTTAGCAAAAATCGCATTTTTGACTTTCACGTATTACCACGGGAAACGTATTACCTTTTAACTAATTTTGAATTTTTTTTCAGATGATCCGCTAGCCTCTAATCGTGTTCATCGCAAAACAACTTTTTTCGAGGCACCTTCGGAGAATCGCTGCCACGGATTTATTTATCGATAGTTTTTAATTTTTTTCCCCAAGCATTCTAAAGAAGTCAAACTATAACATCTAATCGAAATAAAAACACCAACATTTTGCATGTCTTCAAAAAAAAAGCATGAACACATGTCTTTTTTCGGCTTTAAAACAGTACCATCGCCTTAAGCAAACGTTCATCGCTACTGATTTTTTCAATAAGCTCTCTCAGGAATTTTTTATGCAAAACACTAGTGTTGTTTATAAAACATCTGCACGAATGCATCCGAACGCCACTTCAAAAAATTTGCTTAAAATACAAACACATATTCTCTTTCATTCTCAGCTACCAAGCACGAGTGAGCAAAGGAGAAAATAAAAGCAGAACATTTATGTACGGTACTAAAATCCGAAGTGTATTTGATTCAAAATTTGCTCGCAAATCTGGTGCTGTTCTTGGTGTACACCAAGTACTTATATAAATACATGCATCTACTACGAACAGAAGATTATGTCCCGGTGTATACTTGTCAAGAATTGACGTCAATTCTTGGTCATTCTCTTTTAACCGTCAAGTCTTGACGAGTATAAACCGGGACTATGCGCTGTCGACAGCATGTGCTACGTTTCCATGGCGAGTTGAGCCTGAGGTGGGTTTTCGTCAAGTTGACAAAATGGCGTTTCTACTCCGGAGATTCCGGAGATTTAATTTGCCATTTTTTCTTAGTATAAATGAGGGCGTTCAGAAGGTGCAAAATTTACTAAACATGATGGGTCTTTAATCAGTATCATTTTCCGCTTCTTCGCGTGCTGCTGAACGGTTTGTTACATTTTATGTCAACGCAGTGGCAGAAATGAAATAAAAAACAAGTAATCAATAAATTCAATAAAACCTCGCTCAACAGTTGAGCAACTGTTTTATCTCTTGAACGCATCTAATCTAACTCAGTTAAATCTAAGAAGTTTCGTGGAGTTTCGTGAATTTAACGAAATTCAACTCAACTCGCGTTTCCATGAGGAGTTAATCCCTAGTCAACCCTGACTCAACTCGCCATGGAAACGTAGTAATGTTGATGTGCGCTTTCCTGATTGTTGTTGCAAATTTACAATTATACAAAAAAAAAATTTATACATTTATGGAATTAATTTTTTAAATGCATCATCTAAAAATTTCTTTTATTTTCCTTTGTCTACTCTATTTACTTAAGGACACGTACCGTATTACCTACAAATTTTCGATAAATAAATTTTTTTTATAGAATATGTGAAAATGTTTAATAATATAAAAATGAAATTCTGAAAAAAAAATTTTGTAGGTATATAAACAAATTAGCGTATATTTTTTCCTGTGAATTTGTTTCACTATCAGGGCATTGGCTATTTGAGCTGCAAAGAGTTGACGATCAAGCTGGTTGCATATAAATTTCAGGCAATTTGTGCTGGAAATATATGCACACGGATATGGAAGAAAAAACAACAAGAATAAAAAGAACACAGATAAGTTTGGATAATATTAACAATTTATATCTTTATTTAATCTTACGTTTCTTCAATAGGTGAAGAGTATATTCACGATATAAAGATGGCTGCTTTGGCGTCGAAAACTTTACTTTTTCGGGTGACAATCAATTAGTGATTGATTGAACCAACAAAAATCCTCGTCGGAGAAGCCGATCGATCGATCGACTCGTTCGGGTATCGAGAATCGATACTGGAATGAGTCGGTAATGCAGTAAGTCAATCTACTACTTTAATTATTATTTAGGGTTGCGGCCTAAACATATATATAGCGAAGCTCGTCAAAGTAATTTCTTTAAGGTATTTTTACTTTAAACGCGATTTTCTTAAAACAAAGTCTTTCCAGTTGAAGTGCATGATTTACAAAAAAGTATTTAACCAATCGTTCTGAAATTTTATCTACACATTTTAATGCTCAGAATGACCTATTGAATCAATTTTTTGAAATACAACCGATTTTTTTGCTCAAAGTCACTTTTTGAAAAAACGCTGCCATTATGTTATATTTCAGCCAAACTTTTTTTTGTCATTCCATGGCCACTTTGAAGCCCATTCAAATCCCGTTTTTCTTTTTTTTATATTTCTAAGGACAGTAATTCTGCACGCCGTGATTTTTTTGGTGTTTTGTAGAAAAATTGTAGCAATCAAAAATGCATGAAAGTGGCAAACATTAACCCAGATCTGCTCACCACTGTATATCTGCTACTTTCTTGACACTAACTATGAAATTGTTTCTAGGGTCGTTAATCGAAAAAAAGAGTCCGAAACGGATTCGTATATCAAGTCCGTTCCGAGTCCGAGACCAATCCGAAAAAAGTGCAAAAAGCGATTCGCGTTTTTGAGAGAAATTTCATTCAATATAGTATCCGAAACGGCTTGCGTTACATAAGAAGAAGCAAATCCATCTCGAATTTGAAATGGTTCCGTATGGCACACTTGGTTGTAGCGTGCATGTGTGTGGTTGTGAGGGTGCTGCAAGTGTATTATGGCGGAAACATCAGCTTTGGGATGTCTTACTTTGCTTGCACAACAGCAGAAGAGAATAATTCAAAGCGATCAAACAAAACAAAAAAAACAGCCAAAAAAAACTTATAAATTTACCGTAATAATAGAGCAAGTCAAAAATCAATTTATTTTGCTGTATCATCATTGAGCGAAAATTTAATGCGTTCAATTCAATTAAGGATTTGGCAGGATGTTTGAGGTAGAAGAAAATGAAAGCAAATAAAAAACAGAAAATGGGGGAAAAATGAGCTCAAATTACCGAACCGTAATAGGATTAAAGTGTGATTTGATTTTAAACCAAATTATTGGAAAAGCTTTGTAGTTCGTTATAGCAGCTTAAATTTTACTAAACTGACTCATTTAATACATAGAGTTTTTCAAAAATTATTAATTTTATCTTCGATGAAATAAGAAAAAAAAATAATAGACTTGGGAAAATGTAATTATGACCTATGCTAAAGTCAACAAATTTTTAGTTGAAAGCAATAAAAGAGCTAATGGCATTAGGAGCACTCAATAAAATATGGATTTTAATAAAATGATGACTGCCTACGTTCACTTTTCAAAAACCTTTTTATTACAGACTTTTAACATTCTGTCTCAGAGCTGAATTTTCTCTGCATAAAATTGGACCAACTTTTAAATAGTTCTGAACTAGTTCCAAAAAGGACCAGTACTGGTCCATCTACTATACTACTTAACATTGAACGAACTGACGTTTTTTATGTGTTGATGTCATAGGAAAAGACAATTGTACCCAAAAGCACTCCTTTTTCCCTATATTGTAACTAGTTTCAATATGAACATGTTCAAACTGGTACTTTTTGCTAGAGTCTTAAAGTAGATCTTAAACTGGTTTGAAAGTACTCAAACATTAGAGGCATTTATTTCTTATCTCTTGCATGTATTACAAAAAGGAGTGCATCACGTAAAAGATGATGCATATCTTTTATTTTATGCAGTTACTTTTTTTTATATACTGCAAAAACATTCATTGTTGAGTTCTTTAAATTTATTACTCAAACAGTTTGAAAATGTAAAAAATTGACACAACACGTGTTCAGATTTAATTTATTTTTGTCAGTTAAATTTTTGACAAGAAAACAAAATAAAATCAAACTGAACTGTTATATGCTGAAAGTTTTTTGTAACATTTCGAAGCAAGTAAAAATTGCGCTAAAAATGAACTAGTTGGTTTTTTCAACCAACTTCAAAATAACTACTTCAAAATAACTAACTTCAAAATAACTACTGAGTTATAACATAATATGTAAAAGTTTCATACAAGCATACATACATATATTAACATCAAATGGGTAAAGACAAGATTTGTACAAAAAAAAATCCTGTTTCTTTCTCATTTTTTACATGTTATCCTAGTAGCTTTATACACAGAAAACAAAATTCTCCAATTTGATGAATTGCAATGTTCAGATCCCGTTTCATAATATTGAATATGAATTCATAATATTGCTGAAAAATATAATAAATATAACGAAACTTTGCATCTATTTGATGAAAGCAGATAATTGCTAAAAAAGACGTTCATCAATATTATGAATAGGCGTTCTTCAAAACTTAAAAAGATTCGTTTATTAAGTGGTACCCGTCGTATGTCGCTACGCCTAAAACAAACAAATTTATTGACTCTATACTGAGTTTAATTGTTATGCAACATTTAGTCCATTAGGCTTGGTTTTCACTATGTCATTTTCACTAGGTCAGTTGGTGTCAATCAAATTGAAAATAGCAACATGTTGACATTTTTTGCAACTTTGGCGCTCTTAAAAAATTAAAACAATTAAATTATTGAATGGATTTATGCAGAAAATGTTCAACAGTTTTATTAAGGTGATATTTCATATGACAATCTTTTCTGTCGACATAAAAATGACATAGTGAAAACCAAGCATTAGCTATTCGATGTCAAAATGTTTAATTGTGTGGGTATTTAATCCCCCTGAAAATTTCATAAAAGTTAGTAAGCAGCTTCGGAGTCTATACCTAACACCCCCACATACATTTCCATATTGAACAAGGCAAAAAACTTTAAGCTTTCTTTTTAAAGTCAAATAACTTTTAGTTGTCGTAGTTTGAAAAATTGCTTGGAATTTTGTAATAAATTATTTAGAGATGATTTTTAAAATTTTTAGTACATATATAAAGGGTTGCTTATTCGGAAAGTTTTTGAAAATATATATTTATTCTCTATTAGTTACGGCTCGAGCTTCGAGAATATATTCGATTGAACGATTCCAGATAAGCAGCTGGGGTCAACCTTCTGCATCAGCTAGTACACGAATAAACCACCAGATAGCACTCAAAGCCTTTAGTAATTCAACAGCGTCACTTTCAGGTATTGAAACCTCAGAATGTCCCATTGCTACATAGTCAGCTAAGGCGATAAATTTACCGCCAGTTGTGCTGTTGCTCTCAATCGTGAACGTATCGTCCTCACTATTTGAGCAGTCGGAGCTCCAACCACACACATCTGGCGCCACATCCTTATCTGTCGTCGTCGTTAAGGTAGACGAAATAAGACTGATGTCACCTGCACCTGCGAGTGCACCTGCCAGTGTTGATGGGCAGCAGTTGTCGGCGCTGCATCTTCGTGATACTTTCGTGATACAGAATAATGCAGTTAAGGTGTTAAGTGTTAGTCCGTTATTGAGTACTTTTTTATTTGCCTTATTTACACTGAAATACTTCTACTTAAAAAGTAATTAATTTCATAGTTGGACAAAACTATCCTTTAGCGATTATCTTTATTATTAAGGGAGATATAAAATGAATGGACTTACGCCACGTGTCCTCTGAAAATTTTTAAAAATGTTTCCTTTTTGCTGTAAAAGTCTACTGGGAGATATTTTTAAAAATATTTTGATGAGGAATGGCAGCATTTTTACCTAGAAGTTGGACAAAATTATCCCTTTTGTGATTATCTTTATTATCTCAGGAAGGGTAGATATCAGAACTCTCTTATAATGAAGATAATAGCATAGGGGTGAATTTGCCCAACATCTAGGTAAAAACACTGCCAGTCTTAATCAAACATTTTTTAAAAATACCTCCCATTAGATCTTTACAGAGGAAAGGAGAAATTTTAAAAAATGTTCAGAGAAAAAGTGGTGTAGGTCCATTCATTTTATATCTCCCTTAATTATGAAGATAATCGCTAAAAGATGATTTTTTTCCAACTTCTAGGTGAAAATGCTGCCATTCCTTATCAAAAAATTCTTAAAAATATATCCCGTTAGATTTTTACAACGGAAAGTATAAATTTTAAAAAATTTTCAGAGAACAAGTGGCGTAAGTCCACTCATTTTATATCTTCCTTAATAGTAAAGATAATCGCTAAAAGATAGTTTTGTCCAACTTCTAGGTGAAAATACTGCCATTCCTCATCAAAAATTCCTAAAATTATATCCCATTAGATTCCTAGACCAGTGGCGCAAGTCAAAATCTTTTTACTAATATGCAATATTTTGCATAATTTTTTGGTATTCAGTTTATTCTTTACGATAATAATAGCTCCATTTATGCTCTTCATCTAGCTTATAAAATAAAACTGAGTTCCTCATACTTGGAATTTATCATAAGAATTTTTCTAAATGTTCGATTTCCTCAAAACTATCAAAAACGGACTTACGCCACTTGTGCTCTGAAAAAATAATGTAATTTGTCAGAGCAATAACAAAGTATTGCATTTTATTCAGAGATTACGTGAGCTAGGAGTTTCTAGCCCGTACTAATAAATTGGTTACATTTTCCTATTCACTTCTACGTACTTAATTCAATTTCCCTAAAAAATGGACCTACGCCACTTGTGCTCTTAACAGCTTCAATTGACATTTTATTTTTTTTTTTAATAAACATTTTCGATAGTTCAATATAACTTTATAACTGGATAATTTCATTGAATTAAATTTTTAATTGTAATTTTCAAGTGGTTTTTTATAACACAATATGATCACCTTTTTGTATTTTTTTACTAATGCATATATACATTCTTTTATAATACTTTAGCCTGCACTTCAGATATAAATTTTGAGTTACAATAAACATGCATAAAACAAGGATCGGAGAATTATTTTGTTATTATTTGTATTTTAAGGCTGCAGCAAGTATAGAGATAATTTGCATAGATCTGAAGATTTCATACTTCAAATATACTACACAAATTCTCAATATGAACATTTAGTTCATCAATATTATGAATACGATTTAATGAAATTCTATGAATGAGTCATAAATATAATAAATAAAAACTTTAATATTATGTATGATTTTTAGTTAGGTATAATACATTCATACATTTTATGAATATGATTTTCAGTTTGATGTTCAGGTGAATTTATGAATGTCTTTCATCACTGCAATGAAATTTAACTTGGGTTAAAAATTCATTACTATGATGAAAAAATGCATACTATTTATGACAAATGTTTTTGTGTGAACCTAGAAAAGTAAAGTATTAATTTATTTTTATTGTTAGATTGTAAAAAATTCATCGGACGTTCTTAAGATTTTTCATTACCATTTTAAAGAAATCAGCCCATAACACACTCAAGTAAAATATTTTTTTTTAGTTTTTTTAATTTATTATATGGTTAATGGTTACATATTTTCCTAACCACAGTTGAATTAACCTTTTTTGCTACTAGGTAATTTTCTGCTCTGTTAAAATACCATTTTGTTTATGAATTTTTTTTTTTTTAATATAAATCTATTCTCTGCTGCAATTTTGGCAACAAGAACAACAATTCTTTTTTTTAGTTTAATTCGAAAAAAACTTAAATGCACTTTTGCAGCCATTGAAAAGCTTGTAAGGACATCGCATCAACATTATACAAGTATCATAGCATAGACCTAACTGTGTCTTCTCATGCGTAAATAAGATCAGATGATATTTTTTAATGATGATGATGATGATGATGATGATGTTCATCTCTGGATGCTTAACATCAAAGGAAGTAATTTTATTCAACTCAACAAGAGATAATTACATGTCATCTGAACAGAAAGAGGGATAGACAGAGAAACAGCCCGACTAACTGACTGGCTAGCTGACTATACTACATAATATGCAACAATTTTTGCTCGACTGACAACATTCTTTCATTTATTTATGGTAACTGTAATTTAAGTGCTGCACTCATTTTCTGCAACTGGCGTGTTGACAGCATTCCCTAAGATATTTCTTAGCATTTAATTGCAGTTGAGGCCAATTTTTGTGTTAGTGTTGCTTATTTTTTTTCTCTATTTAGTGTTTGATGATAGTGGGTTTGATGATAACAGCAGCGGCGACTGGATGACGACTGCTAAGACTTTGTGAAGAAGCATTGCGTTAATATAGAAAAAAAAATTGCAAAAAATTTCATTCAACACAAAAGTTAAAAATTAATTATAAAATTATTAATGTACCATGGCTCATAACGTGATGACAGCAAATACAAATTTATTTTTAAGAAAATACATTCAAATAAATAACAAAAGAAAAAACTCAAGTGTCTCTACTAAAAGAAACAAACACATTTATATAGCACTTAAATATAACTAGTTCTGCCTTTTTTGAGTTTAGGTTAGAATTCTTTTACTAAAATGCTAGCTTTTATATGTTGAATAACTTTTAAGATTTGACACAAAAAGCTTTGATTTAGCTTTCAAAAAGTTGACAACTGAAAGCTAAATTGCTATTTTTTTTATTAAACCTGTTCTAAGGTCCTACCAAAGTGAGTTTTAACATCATTATAAAGGTTTTACTCAGAGTCCATAACTCATGAGGACTCCTCAACTATCATTCAAATGCCTGTTAAGTTTGTGTCAAGATTTAAAGCAGCTTACTATGAGCTAAGCAAAACTGTTATTCTTAGCAAAACTAAGTGTTCTTTTTTTAACATTTTAAGCTCAAAAATAGAAACTTTTATGGATTTATAAAAGCATACTGGGGCGTTCAAGATGCTGCCGGTCTCCAAATGTCGACACCACTACTCTTCAAATGCATAACATTTTTGACAAGTGTAACCTTAATATGAACACACCATAAATGTCAGAAATATCTGTCAGAATAATGACGTCACCGTGTTCTAAACTCAACTACTTTTGGTATTGTTATAAAAATGGATAAAAAAAAATTTCGTGCCTTGATTAAGCATTTTTTTTTTTTTTTTTGGTAGCAAAAGTGCGAAAGAAACAAAAGAAAAGCTAGATAAATATTATGGTGAATCTGCTCCGTCATATTCAACAGGAATATATTGGAATGCAGAGTTCTTAAGAGTTTTAATCAGCACAAAATATGAACATGCCGGGGGAGCGCCAAAAACAGTGACCATTCCAGAATATATTGGAAAAATCCACGATTTCGTATTAGACAATCCGAAAGTGAAAGTGTGTGAGATAGCTACAACCGTAGGCATATCAAGGTGGTGGGTATTTTAAATTTCACATTAACATTTGGGTATAAGAAAGCTGATTGCAAGATAAGTGTCGCGTTCGTTAACAATTAATCAAAAACATGAACGTTTTTGCACTTCCCTACAATGTTTGAACATGTTTAAACAAAATTCGACTGATTTTTTGCATAAAATAGTGACCATAGAAGAAACATGGATCCACTACTATTCACCAGAATCTAAGGAATCAGCAAGGTAGGTCTCAGTGGAAGTGCACCAAAGCAAGTGAAGACTCTACAAACTGCTGGAAAGGTGTTGGCGTCTGTTTTTTTTAGCATTTTGCTTATCGACTATTTCAGAAAAGGAAAAAAATCAACAGCGACTATAACTGAAAATTATTGGATCGATCTAAGAATGATATCGCAAGCAAACGGCTCCATTTATCAAAAAAAAATTGTTTTGCAAGACAATGCTCCAGCTCAAAAATCGATCGAAACCATGGCCAAATTGCATGAGTTACGCTTCGAACTACTTCCTAATCCTCTATATTCTTCAGATTTGGCCTCCTGTGACTATTATCTGTTTTCAAACTTAAAAAGGTGGCTCCAGGGAAAAAGATTTGCGACGTATGAACAGGTCGAATTGGAAACTAAAGTGCATTTCGGAGATCTTAAGAAATCTTGCTATTCAAAGGTCATCGCAATGTTAGAAAATCGTTGGAATAAGTGTTTCAAGCTGAAAGGGGACTATGTGGAAGAAATCAAAATAATCTTGGCAAAAATTGTGTATTTTCTTTGTTAGGCTGACAGCATCTGGAACGCCCTAGTAAATGAGGTAACAGCTTTCGTTATGAAAATTTTGTGAAACTACAGTTTCTATTCGGTACATACGAGAGGGTTCAGCTCTGACTTACAGCAGCTTTTTCCACGATTGAATTAAGACTTTTTGTGTGTTGGAATAAATAATAAATAAAAAAATAATAAATGAATAAATTTGCTGTAATTACAATGCACTCTATTTTCAGGTATCTTTAATAGTTGCTCAATTTCACGATTTAGACCTATTAAAAAAAAACATGGCAAAAAATGCCAGTTTTATTGCTTGTGTCAGAAAAATGAACCACTGACACATAAACAACAAAGAGCTTACTTCACCTATTATTTATCTTTAATAAAGATAATTTATATTTTTAATTAATTAATATTATTAGTATTATATATATATATATATATATATATAATATTTATATTTATATATTTATTTCTGTAAGGGTCCTCTTATTCCAAAAATTCTACAAACGCTACAGAAACACTTGATATGTCATAAGAAAGTTCTTAAGTTGCTGGTATGCACAAAATTGCTCAATTTTTTAAAGGTGATACCGTTAAGCAGATATTACCGTTTAAAGTTAAAAAAATGTCAAAAAGATTTAAGCCACGATTTCGCTTGAATGTGAAGTAGAAGCATAAATTCCAAAGCGAATATTTTAGCCATTTATCGTTTTTTTCATTTCCTTTTTTATATTTTGCTTTGGTAATAGTTCTTAAAAAGTAGTTTTGAAGTATAAAGTCTATTGTTAATAAATACTTTAAATGTGTAAATGAAAACAATTTGCTTATACATACATTTATTACAGTAAGGATTTTTGAGATGTCAGGATTGCCAGGATCTAGAACGGTAAATGAGGTATCGAATGAAAGTGCTGGATGCGGAGACGTGCAGAATTTCATTGGTTTTTCGATTATGACCTTTGACCTGAAATATGAGCGTTAAAAGAGAATTTCTTAAATAAAATCTTAACTAAAAACGATGGAAGATCATGGTGAAGAAAGGCATTTTAAACATTGCTTAGATATGCAACCAACAATCCAGACATTTTTCGCTATCTCTTACGAATACCCTACAACAAGCAATTTTATGTATAACATATATTAATATATTTTGCGCTGGTTAAATTTCTTTCAAATAATAAATTTTGAAAAATTCTCGTTATTTTGGCGTTTTCTCAAAAACTGTAGCTTTTCTTATATAACGCATTTTTGTATGAAAAGTCGTTGGTTGCGAAAAATAACGGCATAGGAATGTTTTCTTTTTTGTACAACTTTTTACTGATTGTATGTTAAAAAAGATTTCCGTTATTATGACATCAAAATTATTGTGATACCTTAAAAACTGAAGATTTTCTCAGTACAACGCATTTCCTTGAAGCAAGGCCATTGTTTTAGAATGAAAAAACACGATTGAAATTTCATGTTTTTAATTTTGCAAGCAAATATCTCAGCCATTTTTCCATAGATTTCCATCGATTTTTTTTTTGTCTCAAAGTTCAATTAAACTCTTGGAAAAAAAAAATAAAAGATTTATCTTTACCTCACCAATTCAATGTTTAATAATATTTTCAAAAAAACTCTTAAATATAAAATTGTTGATCCAAAAATAGGCCAAAGGTTTTCATGTTCTAAATTTTTTTTTTTTGTTAAGTTTTCTTTTTCCACACTCTTTAATATGACATATCATTATTAGCAAAAATTACTTAATTTTGACACATAAATCAATAAACAGTTTCTATCATCGAAAATCATGAGCTACTCATTTTTATGATGAAAACTAATTTATTTTCTATTACTACTACTACATTTACTACTACTACATTTCTTGTTCTACAGCTTAAAAAATAATTTATGTCAAAAAAAAAAAAATGTTAAATATGTATTTCAAACCACTCCATGACCAGTGGTGGTCACACCAGCGCACAGTGGTTTCAAAGTGGAATTAAATCATTTTTTTCGTGTTGTAATTTTTGTTCGTCTTTTTTTAATTTAAGTTTAGAAATGTTTCAATAACATATTTAAAAAAAAAAAATCTAAGCTAAGTCTCTCAATTTTTGTGGACGAGCAGTGAATGTCGGCAAAATTTTTCCTCTCAAAAACAGCCATGATTTTAAGTCGGATTTCGGTGGGAACTGCTCCGACATAATTGCTTGTATTAACCTTAATTTTCTTATATACAGTTTTGTGATGTATCTAAAAAACATTTTTGTTAATGATAAATATATTTTTTTTTATTATTGTGTTTTCTTAATAATTTTTTAAGACCATGTTTTTTCCCAGATTCCAAAGTTTGGTGGACCAGAACTAAGTTATCGACATTTATCAACGGTTTCTAACTATAAAAATCTTAAACTGTAGGCTTTTAGTAAGCATTTAAAAAAAATTGGCTGCTACTAGCTGCTAACTTGGCTTTAACGAACAAAAGAGTGAATGCATGTTTATACTCACATGCGTACTGCAAACATTGTCATAAAGAATATGTAATATTTTTGTTTTATTCTTTTGTTTTCTTATTTTAATTATAAAGGAAATTCATAAATGTTATGTAATATGAAAAAATATGTATTTGTATGGAAGGTGGGCGTGGCAATTTTTTTTAAATATACACTCATACTTTATATTCTTCATTGAGTTGTATTGATATATCTGCAATAAAAAGAAAAATATCATTTTCAATTTTTGTCTTATATGGGAGGTTGGCATGTTTGTAAGCGTATTTGCAAAATTTTTGTAAGTGCTCTTATATAGTTCATTTCAACTTATGTATATACCTAATTTTATTGGTATACGACTACTCCATCTTAATGCTATGCAAATATCGTATAAAAAGTATGGGAGGTGGGCGTGGCAAATTTTTTTTTATCTACATATATATTTTAAATCCTTGAGTGAGTTGTTTTGATATAAATTCAATACAAAAAATATAGCTTTTTAAAATTTTGTGTTATATGAGAGGTAGGCGTGTTTGTGGGCGGATTTCAATAATTTTTAATAGCTTCTAATAGAGGTAGTTCCAACTTATGTACCAAATTTTATTGCTCTACGACGACTCCTTCTGTGCGGTGTGCAATGATTAAAGTTTTTTGTGAAATTATAGTATTTGTGGCCTTTATCAGCGAGTGCAAAAATTATATTGGAATTAGTTTATACCATTGCAAAAACTTCGTAAAGAGAAAGATTATATGAGTGCAAAAAAGAAATACTGAAAGTATTGTTCAACTTAGTTTATTTGAGGAGCTCAATCTTAAAGTGAAAACTAGTCAAAAGGGATGAAAAACATTTGATCGCTTTGAATATTAAATAAAAGAGCGCTCATGTTTTTTATATTCACGGGTGGGGAAATTAGGGTAAATTGTACGTCAAATGAATAATATCCGAAGTAGTTTTAGCAAACCCTGTATTAAGCCATTTAGTTGTTGCTTAAAACTTATTCGGTAAGTTACAGTACTCTAGCACGGCTGTAAAATGGGTTAAGGTATTATCACTATCAAATTGCAACGTGAGGTTCATTAGATATTAATTCATGAAAAGTTACTAAACTTAGATTGCTGAACAGAAACCACGCTCTAGACTCTTAAAATGATTATATCAAAAGGTTTTTATTCAAACCAGTCATAATATTTTTAATATGATCTTAAAAGCTTATATCCAGCCCACGTTAATTACGGGGGACAATCACTAGTATTGATTAATTTTCAATGGTTTAAAGAGCTATAACAAAGTTGCCTTTACTTAACTTCGACAATGCTTTTAATTAAGATTTATTAAAATCTTTTGCAGGCTTTAAAAAAACCAGTTTCGTTTGTTGTTAACCGATTTTTTTCAAATTATGTGTTCCTTTAACTTGCATTTACGAGTTTTTGGAACTTGGAGCTAGGCCTCTATTAAACGAGTAAATTTAAGTTCTGATGTGCCTCACAACAGCTATATATTATATCAACTATGTCTTTTGTTATAGAGTAAACTTCTGGTCGCAGACTCTTTAGAAATGCAATCAAAGTTTCAGCAGTCTAATATTAAATATTCTATCCTTATCTAATTTAAGGTTTATTTGGGTTATTAGATAAAGTTATAGAAAGCAGTTGCTGCTTTAGAACTTTAAAAGGAATTATAATAGAATAAAGTATCGTTTAGCTTGTATAAAGCTTCTAGAAAGTTTTTTAAAGCTGCTTAAAACAGCTGTTAAGCTACTTATAACAGCTGTAAAGCTGCTAAATGTTTCCAAAATTTCAATTGCAAGTTTTAAAGCAACAAGTTTCATATATCATAGTTTTATGTATAAGGCAACTTTTTAGTTTCTATAACCTAAAGGCGAATTTACACATTTCACTCAAAACGATGATAGTGAACGTTGAACGATGACAGTGAATCAATTTTTTATTTACATTGTTCAAAGTGTAAATTTGAAATTTGATGGATGGAATGGCAAAATATATTCGTTGGCTGATTGATTTTATTGACATTGAAAAAAATTAAATATATAAAAGCTATTCAGCAATTAAATAAAAAATATATAAACTTACTTCTTGAAATTATGTTAACACCTTTCAATTGTGTTTAAGTACGATTGACACATCAGTTTCAAAGTTTGCTTTCACTTTCATCAAAAGTAGGAAGACCTTCTACTTCTTTCACTGTTGTGGATGTGGATGACAATCATCTTCATTTTAAAGATGAAACTCAATTTACATTTTACAACTCAGATGATTTATCCAAAGTGAACGATGAAAGTGAATCGTATAAATTCGCCTTAACTTACCAGAGCTTTATGAAAGCAAATCCGTAGCTGTTTATTGCTCTGTAAGACGAAACATCTGTTACGCATAATTCAAAATTATTATAGGATAAAATGTGCCCACAAACATAGATGATTGACGTCGTTTCTGATTAATATTTATTTTTATACAAAAAAGTGATTAGGATATTGATAACGCATTGGTTTAAATGAAGATGGTACGAATAACAATTCATTTGTTTCTTCCTCCAAGTGCGCTGTTTTGGTAAAGCGTATATTATTCCTTTCGATACTACTTACCAAAGTTTGATGAAAGATGAAATTATCTCTCAAATGTTTACCAAATGGGCACCTTTTTCTTTTAACAAAAGTCATAACGAGCGCTCAAGAAGTAACGAAGCTTCTTAAACCAGTAACTGTAAATGCTCAACGCAAGCAGTGTGGATGATTTTCTATAAGTATCTATTTCTTCTATAAGACCTTGAGCAAGACTCAACCTTATATTTGAAAATTATAGAAATTCAAAAATATTAAATTATATTTACGTTTAAACAAAAAAAAAAACTGTAATAAGCTGCTTGTAATTTTCGCAATATCTAAGCCAATTTTCCCCAAATACTTCAAACCTACATATCTCAATGTCAGCAGTCAAATGCAAAGCTTTCAAGTGGCTTGCTTCAAGAAAGCGAAAAACATCAAAAGAGGTCTGAAGTGATTTTCTGCTAAGCGCATACTTGACTTTTAAACTTTTTCACACACATACCTACAACCACTCTCATATAGCCAAGGACACTAGCCAGCATACATTGCTTGGGTTAAAATAAAAATATATAAAGAAAAAGGAAACGAAATCTGAGCTAAGCGTAAGACTCGGCTTTATCTGACGTCTCTGTTGAAAAAGTCAAGCACCTTAAGAATATTGCCTTGAGTGGAAAAATGTGTGCAATATGAGCGTCCTAAGGCCAGTCGGTTTTTTCTTTCGTATATACATATACATACATGTGTATATAAAATGCAAGCATTTTACTCTTACGTGTTATACCATATTTCAGCAAGAGTTAACTTGAATGCATTATTGTATACGTACCTTTTGTTGGTCTGCTCCGATTTTCCCTGCTTTTCTCTTTGAGCACTTAACCTTCGGTTTATCTCTTCAGTTTGTTGTGAGTTTCTAGCATATGAAACATCATCATTTTTCTGTAGCCTCGCCATGAGATACTCAGTCGTATTGGACAGAATATTTTATCTGATGCCACACAAATCATCAACACCAGCGTTTATTCTGATCATCGTGCATGTTAAATAAAAGAGCTAATATTTCATTTTTATAGAACATTTTGTAATTATTGTCTATCTATGTGCATCACCATCATACATCCATCCACAAAGTAAGACAGCAACAAATGTGTATCAGAGAAAACAAAGCCTTTTGTGCGATGCCAATATTTATTGTTACTCTGATGCATTAGTGAGAAAAATTTGCTATTAACAAAGTTCAATAAAATGAAATGCAACATCCCAGCAAGAAATACAAAGGACAAGCACTAAAATCGAAAGCACAAAGAAATTAAAAAATATGAATTTCAATCACAATTATTTCAATTTTATTTTTCAATATGCGAACGTAATAGGCTAAGCGATATAATTATTGGCAATTTTAAATTTTTACACAGCAATTGGCTTAATTTTTTCACAAGGTTTTTTGCCAATTTCCAACATTAAATCTTCAAAAATCTGGTTTGTATTAAAAATTTATACAATTTTTCGAGAAAAAATTAAAAAACTGCATTCGCTCCTATCCAAAAAATTTAAGTTTTCATTTGTATTTGTTAAGAGTTGTGTATGTTATAAATTTAAATTTTTATCAGTAAATTGCGATTTTTTCATAATTTTTTGTTTTAATATATATCGAAGTTTTTTTGAAGTAAAACTTCTTAGGCGGCGATTTGATATTGGGGGTAAATTTTGTTTGAGTCTAGTCACGAAAAATATTTCTAGTCTTGTCACGTTTTTGTGTTCGAGCAATGATGTTTTCTATATTTTGTATGGGGATTGTAATAAGACCATTTGGCCCCTCATATCGGTGATAGATTTTTTGATATGAACTATAAAATAATTTTTTTTTAATTTTGTATTTTTTGTATGGGTACCCCCAGAAGGGTTCCATGACATGATGAGCTCTTTATAGAGCGTGATTTTCGTTAGTCGAGAGAGGGCTTTGCTTCTCAATTGCCTACTGAGCCCAAAGTAACACCTGTTGGCAAGAGTTATTCTTCGTTTGATCTCAATTCTGATGTTAGGGATGTCAGTGGCAAAAATACATCGATGTATTTCTTCATTTCGATGCATCGAAATGTGCATCGATATTTTTCGATGCATCGGAGGGCATACATCGATGCATCGATTTGCATAGGATTTTTCAGATATTACAAAATTGTACACAATTTAAAATTAATTACTCTAACTGAGTTAATTATGTTTCTAACGGACTATTGAATCAAGAAAAAAACTTTTTCGTAAAATAGAAATTCTGCAATGGAAAGTTTTTCTAAAAAATCTAAAAATTAAGGGAGAGTTTTGTATGACTTAAGAATATAAAATTTTCAATTGTTCTAAGAAAAAGTGTTTGACCTGATTCAACAGCCCGTTAGAAACATAGTCAACTTTGTTATAGTAACTAATTTGAAATGTTGCTTATAAATAATAAGTGAAAGAATTACTTTTACGAATACCAGTACTTTAACAAATTTATTAGCGCAAAACACTAAACACTTTTCAATTATTTTTCAGAGAGTCTTGTATATATCATTATATGTATGTAGAATTTATCAAAATCTTTACAAGGTAATACAATTTTATGTTTCCCAGTATTTTTTTCCTTTGCTTTGCAGGAACAATTGTTTGTTAAATCTGTGCCCTGCTAATCTATTCCTTTGCTGAGTAATGATTTGAGCGGCTTGTAAAAAAAGTCGTTCGGAAGGAACCCAGCTACCAACCAATGTGAAATATTTATACGCCACTTTGTATAAAGTGGATTGTGTCGCGAATCGCGGGAATCGCGTTTTTTTCACTTCGTTTTTCAAAAAACCGCCAAACCACACTTTGTGGAGCCATTTAAATTTGTTGATCAAATTCACCTTCTTTGCACAATTGAAAAACTGAAATGGCGGTTCAATGTACTAGAGATGTCAGTTTACAAAAAACATCGATATATCGATGCATCGATGCATCGACTCATTATAAATCGAGTGGATAATTTTCGATGCATCGTTGGTTGAGTTTATGCTGGATCCCAGATAAACGAAGTCCTTCACAACCTCGAAGGAGGTATTGTCAACTTTAACGTGGGTTCCAAGACGCTGGGACTGTTTGTTTGTTGACACCAAGTATTTCGTCTTATCTGAATTCACTGCCAGACATATTCGACTTGACTCTTATTCTAATCTGGAAAATGCTGCACTGACTTCGCGCGTATTATGGCCAATGATATCGATGTCATCAGCATACGCAAGCAGTATAACACTCTTGTAAAATATTGTGCCACTACGTCTCAGATCAGCAACTCGGATGATCTTTTCCATTATTAGGTTGAAAAAGTCGCACGATAAGGAATCACCTTGTCTGAAACCTCGTTTGGTAACAAATGGTGGGGAGAGGTCCTTCCCGATTTTAGCTGCGCTGCTGGTGTTGCTCAGTGTCATCCTGCAAAGTCGTATTAGTTTTGCAGGAATACCAAATTCAGACATGGTGGAGTACAGGTGCTTCCTTATTGAGCTGTCGAAGGTGGCTTTGTAGTCGACATAAAGATGGTGGGTGTCTACTTGTCTTTCTTGAGTCTTCTACAAGATTTGTCGTAGCGTGAAAATCTGGTCGATGGTGGATTTTCCAGGTCTGAAGCCACACTGATAAGGTCCGATCAGTTCGTTTACAATGGGCTTCAATCTTTCACTTCAAACGCTTGACAGGACCTTATATGTGATATTAAGAAGGCTTATCCCATGGTAAGTGGCACAGATAGTGGAATCGCCTTTCTTGTGGATTGGGCAGAGCACACTGCGATTCCAATCGTTCCGAATGCATTCTTCTGACCATATTCTGCATAGAAGCTCGTTAATGCATTTAAGTAGAGCTTCGCTTCCGTTCTTAAATAACTCAGCAGGTAAGCCATCAGCTCCAGCGGCTTTGCTATTTTTAAGCCGATCTATAGCTGTCAGAACTTCATCATAGTCGGGCAGCGAAACCTCGACGCTGTCATCCGAAATTGGGGTTTCTGGAGTATCATCTCTATTGGCGGGATTGTTGCCAGCGTCGCCATTTAGAAGCTTAGAGAAGTGTTCCTTCCATAAAGTCAGTGTACTCTGGACATCTGTCACAAAATTCCCGTTTTCATCCTTGCAGGAAGAGGCCCCGGTTTTGGAAACATCGGCAAGGAGTTTTATTTTTCGAAAAATTTTCGGGCCTCATTCCTGTCACCATACATCTCAATCTTCTCCAGCGCGCGCTTTTCTTTCTCTCTTTTTTCCGCCTGAAAGTACGTCTCTCTTCCCTCCTCTTTTATTTGTATTGCTCCTTAGCAGCGCGCGTTACAACCGACTGCAGGGTGGCTTTGTAGGCGGCGTCTTTCTCTGCAGTGGCGTCGCGACACTCCTGGTCATACCACTGGTTTCGGCGAGGGCGGTGGTAGCCAATCACCTCTTCAGCAGCCGCACGCATGGAGTTGGAAATGTATGTCCACTGCGCGCATATATCATCGATTGGAGGAGTGCTTTGAAGCAGGAGTGAGAGTCGAATGGCGAAAGCATCGGCTGTCTGTTTCGATTGCAGCTTGTCGACGTCTAGCTTTCTCTGTGTAGGGTTGCGGGTATTCTTAGCTGCGCACACACGTGTACGGATCTTGGCTGCAACAAGATAGTGATCCGAGTCAATGTTTGCACCACGGATCGTGCTTACATCCAATACACTGGCAGAGTGCCTTCCGCCGATCAAAACATGATCAATTTGATTTTTGGCTTTTTGACCAGGGGACGTCCAGGTGGCTTTATGAATATTGAGATGCTTGAATCTAGTGCTACTTACGACCATGTTTTGTGCTGCGGTGAAGTCAATCAGCCTCATTCCGTTATCGGAGGTGTTGTCGTGGAGGCTTAACTTTCCGACTGTTGGACCAAAAATATTTTTCTTGCCCACCTTTGCGTTGAAGTCACCAAGCACGATTTTTACGTCGTAACGGGGGCAGCGCTCGTTAGCATTTTCAAGGCGCTCGTAGAAAATTTCCTTGATCTCATCGTCCTTGTCTTCTGTCATACCTTGTGTGTGTCCTTGTCTGTGTAGATAGCTAATACACAATTTTTTAATTGATCATTGTGATCTAGTGTTACATAACTTACGCATTCAATATAAAAAATAAATTGGCCATTTTTGCCCTTGAAAGGATTTTAACCGAACTTCTATTGATGAATTATGTTGTGCGTGTTATAAAATGTTTGAACACAAAAGATATAGAACTGGTAAAACGAGTCTTATGCCAACTCCGAACGGCTCATGTTTTTCTCTTGAACGGCTCTTATGTCAATTTTTAATCTCTGAGGTTTGCCATTGTCTACCGGTAACGGGCGGCTGAACAGAAATATGAATTCAATTTAAAAAACATTACTTCTGAGCTAGGGTTTGAACCGCGGTTCTTTAGCTTACAGGCCACGCACTCTACCAGCTTGCTTACGGGCCACCACAGGAAGCTTCACGCATTCACATCAACAAAAAGAAACACCTACTTAACGATACTGATGACAACGTGTAGAAAGTATAGAAGCACCATTTTTGTTGACATCCTTTAGGCGTAAAAAGGTTCGCTTTAAAGTTCCTGTAAAAAGTAAAAATATGTTCTCCAAAATATTGTTTTGTAAAATAAATATGCACACATACCACATTGAAATACATATATTCACCTTCATTTTAGCATATGCATATATTTGTCATTGATTTGCTAGGACTTAAAAGTATCGCTTAACTTTATAAAAAAGAAACAAGTTTTTTTCAAAACAAAACTTTTTATCATTCTGTTTAAAACTGTCATTTACAATACTTTTTGCTGACGATTTGGCGGCAATGTATGCTGTCTCTAAAATCTATCAAATATCTTATTTATTCTTGTGGTAATGCATGAAACGATTTGATTACTAGGATCTTGCAGCAGCACTAAAAGTAACGTCAAGGGAGCAAATAAATAATCCAAATGATATACGATATCATATAGAAACTCTAGAGTATATGTGTGTGTGTGTGTGTGTGTATTGCAAGGCTTTGTTTGTTTCGCTTTGTTTGCTCTTAATTAACCGATGACGTTGCATAGCATTTTGCTGAAGTGCTGCTTTTGTTGTTGGTTGTTACAACATGCAACATTTACACTTTATGGTTGCACGCCTCTTCAGCTGGCGGATGCCACTGACTAAGTCGTGGCTTATGTTTTTTTAAACCGAGTTAATTTTTTCACTCGGTTCTTTCTTTTTACTCCAACTCACATTTGATGAATCGAGCTATGGAGCCATTATTTGTTATTTGTTCTTTCGTTAGTTGATTAGTTTGCTTTCGCCTACTTGTGCAATCGTTGAAGTGGATGTTGATGTTGCAAGCGTTGCAATTTTTCCGCTTTTGTTTTTTTATTTTTTCCCTTTTTCTGTTTGCAAAACTTTTTCTATAGAATATTTGAAGTATGTACATTAAAACTTCTTACTGCAGAACTTTATTAATCAAACACCGTGCTCAAAATGTTCAATGATGTTGCAAATATTCTAAAAGCTTAGTTAAGCCTTTTTTTTCTGTTTGGTTACAGTTAAGTGGTTATATTTCTTTAATTAAAAGATTTAAAGACTTCTTGATCAAGCAATTTTTAAGAAAATCCTTAATAATTTTAGAAAAATATATCTAAAACCAAACTCAAATAACATTGCAAAATGAAAAAAAGTGGAAACGCACACTAATGCTGATTACAGATATCGTTATTAATCTTTAAAAGTTTTTTATCACTCACTCCAGTCCGTTGACTTTTCACTTTGAAGTAAATTTGTCAACTTTTGGTCTGCCCAGACTGGCTGTCATTTGCTGACAGCTACATTTTTCTGCACGTTGTATGCAAATTTTTGTAAATTAATCTGCAGAAACAAAAAAAAAATAAATAAAGTAACAAAGAGAAAACCGCGAAAAACTGCAAAACATAAATAATTCTTTTTCTGTAACTTTGTAATTTTTGTCATTATGCTGTGGCTGGAAAATTAAAAAACGCTTTTCTCTTTTGTATGAACATAAAAAAGGAGAGTCCACTAGAATAATAATTTAATGCTTTGTGGACTTTTTGGGTGGTTAGCCCACTCCAGTTTTTTCAGTGGTGACACATTTTTTTGTTTTTACTGTAATATAATTTTTTGTTTTGCAGTAGCAGTAGTTGAAGGGTATGTCCTTAAATACATATTGTTGCCAATTGTCTATTCTACTAAGATCTGATAGTGTCAGTTACAGAACGGAGTTTAATAGTAGAAATTTTTCAAGTCCAATTATCTTACATTAAAGAATAACAAAAAAAAAGTCTTTTAGCACAAGTGTTTATATAAGAAAATTTAGAGTTTTGGAATTGCCGTGATTTTGTTTGTCTAGTTAACAGAACGGATTCATTTCTAGTTGGTTGATATATTAAAGAAAATTGACGCTGAAGCCAATCTCATTTACAACTGAGAACAGCCCATATCTAAAGATAATAAACAAGTATTCTAAAAATATTTCTATTAGTTCGTAGAGCAAAAAAACTCATAACTATTCAACATATACACGTGTTTTGCCATTTATGTACACGTTAAAATACCAAAAAAAAAATTATGTACATACGAGTACGTTGAAAAAGTGAACTCAATTTTTCAAATGTATAATCGGCGTTGTGCGAGCAATACCGCGCATCCATCACTTGCGTATATTCAAAAAGGCCAAAATGAATTTTGATTTCAATTTTGCTAATTCCTGATTAATTCATTCAATTTTTCTTTTTCATTAAATGCTTATTTGAGAACAAAGCAAATATCTAATTTCAACAAATGCTTAGTTCATTTGAAAATGCATTCAATAGCATAAAATAAAATCAGTTTTTCTGCACTCCTGAAAAATTTTACTATCACCGTCTGTGAGTAAGTGCAAATGGCGAATTCGCGGTATTACACACGCAACGACGTAATGCTTTAATTGATAAAAAAGTTAAAATGTACTCTCTTTTTTCAAAATAAAATTATAAAAAATATATTTTAACGACAAAAAGCTCACTTCTGAGTGATTAAACTGAGTGAAAATAAAGTTTGAATAGATAAATAACTGAATAAATAAAATTTGACAATACCAAAAATTTAAATCATATCTTCGCTTCTTGTTTTAACTTTTAATGAGCTTCAATGATAAACTTAATTTTGAAAATGTTTTTTGTTGAAAAATAATATGAATTTGAACATTGCATCAAACTCTGAAATATTAACTTATTTACAGAAGTGTCAAAATAATGAAAATTATTAAAAAGCCATGACAAACTTTTTATTAAAATTCATCAACTTGGAGATTTTATATACTTTTTTATCTAAACTTTTGTTATAAATTCCTAGTTTCCAATAATGGATAAACTTTTTATTCATGTGTTGCATTTGAATGTAAAACAAAATATATCTGCATAAGGGACATGTATAAATAACTCTAGAACCCAAATGCTTAGTTACTAGACATAACAACACATGAATGTTGTTGCACTCGTGATAGTATCTGTATGGAAATGTCTCTGTTGGATTGTTATTCAGTAAAATGCACCGTTGCCATAGCATTGCAAAATTTTTCAATAGATTTATGGAAGTTTTTATAGTTTTTTCTCAATATCTATTTACTGTTTCGGTGCAAGCCACAAGATATTGGTAACAAATATTTTTAATTTTAGCTGAAGTATTTGCGAGCTATTCCCTAGGCAGAGAAAGAATAAGAGTATATTGCACGCTAACTGCCAAAAGGGTGCAACTCAACATTCTTGCATTTTCTAGGAAAGAAAAAACCATTCTGTTTTTTAAAGGAGCTCCATAAAAAAAGAAAAAACAAAGGATTTTTTTATTAAAGAGATGGAAGAAGTTTGCAATAATTAAACGATGGTCAAATGAGACAATCGTTACAAACAGTAGTGATGAATGAAACGACATTTCCAAATCATTTACACTTTTGTATAAATGTCAATACCATTGTTTTGTATCGTCAAAGCGAACACTACTTCTGACATCACTATTTTTATATATTTTGGTGGATAGTTCTCTTGAAAAGTATTATATCTGCGTACTTTTCTTACAGTTGTACAGACAAAAATCATGTAAAATTTTCGGTGTTAAAATAGGAAATATTTAGTTGGCATGTTTTAAAATATACGTTAAAAATAGCAATCGTTTGATGTCTTACCTAAAATTTTGTGTTAGCCTTTAAAATGTATGCTTTAATACGACACTTAATTAAAAAAATTAAAAATTTGTTGCGAAGATCATGAAAAATGTGACTGAAAATTTCAGGTTAAAAAGTAAATAATTTTTCATAAAAGTGATACAAAAAAAAATACACCACCAGAAAGACCCATTCTAGGTTTTTAAATACAATATATTAAAAAAAAATAATTACAACTTACGGTTTTGAAGGTACAGCTATTTGAATACATGCACAAATTGTATATTTTATGGTTTTTAATATGTTTGAAAGTGTATAACTTAAAAAAAAAACAAATTTGCTCAGCATTTAATTTAACAAAAATTTACCCACTACATATCGTCGTTCGCAAGTTATTGCGTTCTATATGCCAAAAATGGTTTATTGGTAATTGCATGTTATAGTTTAGTTGTTAGTTGCAAAAAACTGAACCGAAAAAATTGTCTCGACCTTCTTACGAAGGAAAGTTCTAGAGTATGCAGTTGTTTTTTTTTTTGTCAAAAAATTTGCATCTTTGGAAACGCTTTTAAGAGTAAGAAGCGTTTTAAAAAATTCTCTATTCTGTATTCACTTTTTTACGAAACTCTTCCTCACGGAGATAATTATTTTGCTTGACTCATGCAAATGTTTTGCTTAAAAGCAAATCAGCAAAACTTTGCTCAATCACGGTATGATTTTAGAAGAAGATTTTAGAAGAAGAAATTGTAATCACTCCTCATGTATTTGGGAAAAAGCTAAATTTTTGATTAAATTCAAGCAAAAGTTTGCAAAGTTACATAATTTGCAAAAGAAAATGTATACTTAATTCATGCAAATATTTTATAAGTAATTATAAGTTTAGGGTGTGTGTCAATCGGAAACTTTTCAGTCGGATGATCAAATTTGACAGTTGGTAGAGCAATTTTTGGCATTTGTGAGGTGAATATAATTGTCAAAATTTGTGCTAGCCCCAGGGGCTACTACAAATTTTGACAGTCGAAAGCGAATTTTTGACACACTCAAAAATAAATAAAAAAAAAACAACGTCAATTTCCGCGACATATTTAAGTCGAATGCTTGTGCTTGCAACTTATTTCGTAAACTTGTAATATTGTAAACTTAAAAAATAACAAAATAATAAAAATAAAAAAACGAAAGTGCTTGAGTTTGTGTGTGCGTGTATGTGGGCCCACATCCAAGTGCAGCGCAAATTTCTTGCTAGCCAACATCCTCCAAGTGCCATCACTAGCAGCACAAGCAAGTGCAGCGCGAATTTCCTGATTCTTTTGCTTGCCAACGTTCTCCGAGAGTCGCCACGAGCAGCACCAGCAAGTGCAGCACAATTCAATTGACTGGTCAACTCTCCATTATTTCAGAAGCACCATTTCAGCATGTCTCAAGCGCAGAGGCAAATTTCTGCCATTATACTCCGGCGTAAATTAAGTAAATTGAAAGCGGAGAATTTGTGCTCCATTTGTTTCTGCTGCTGGTGCTGGCACTTGGAGGATGTTGGCTAGCAAGAAATTTGCGCCGCACTTGCTTGTGCTGCTGTTAGTGGCATTTGAGGGACGTTCGCCAGCAACGAAAGCCAATTTATTTTTACTGCACTTGCTGATGCACCGGGAGATCTTTGGCCCACACACACGCACACACAAACTCAAGCACTTTCGTTTTTTTTATTTTAATTATTTTGTTATTTTTTAAGTTTACAATACTACAAGCTTACGAAATAAGTTGCAAGCAAGTTCAAACACTCGAATTATATATGTCGCAAATTGAATAAAATGCAAATTAAATAAAATATTTGCGCTAAAACACGACCGAAATGTGAAACGTCAAAATTTGTTAGTGTCAAAATTTCATCGTCCATTTCACACAGAAAAAAAGACAAATTTATTTCAACACACACAAATTGTATTCATCTTGATATTTTCTATCTTACCACGACTAAAAAGTTTCCTTTTGACACACACCCTCAAATATCAAATTCTTACTAAATTCATGCAAATACTTGCCAAGTTATTATAAACTCAAATAGCAAATTTTTACTAAATTCATGCAAATTTCTTCTAAACACACGTGTAAACGTTTATTCTTAATGAACAAAATTAGGCGACGATTGGTTAACAACTGCGATGGTCGAATGGATAAGCCCACACTTACGCTCACGCGGCCGAGGTTCAAATTTCCAGATGATGGTAATTTTTCAATTTAATTTGATGTTAATAATTATGTCACTTCAAAAATGTGCTCGATTTCAGCAAAAACTAATAAAATTTTCTAATCCAATTTATAATAACTTAGCAGACATTTGCTTGAATTAAGTAAAAATTTGCTTTTGTTGCAGTTTATAAAAACTTAGTAAAATTTTGCTTGAATTTTATCAAAAATTTGCTTTGTTATTATAAATTGGAATAGCAAATTTTGATTAGATTTTGCTGAAATCAAGCATAACTTTTTAAATGGCTGAGAATCAAGCGTAAATTTTGCTTAACCACAAAACAAATTTAGCAAGCAGTTTTCACCGTGTTGTTTTATAGCATATAGAACAAATTTAAAAAAAGTTTTGTGAGAAATGAAAAGCGATGTGTTTTCATTTGTTTATTTATATTACAATAAGAACTCAGTTCTTTAAAAAGCCCAACATAAACTTTATTTCATATTATATTGACTTCATTTTAAACCTAATCTTATAATTATGTTTTTATAAATTAAATTAAAGCAATACTTGTTAATTTCTTAAGACAAGGTAAGTTTCGACAATAAAATAAGTCAAATTTATGAAATTCATTTGACTTCGATTCCAAAAAGTTTCTCCTTGATTTACGAAACCATTTGAAATATTATTAGTTTGAGCAAGCTTGTTAAAAAACAAACAAAAGACAAAAAGTTCGAATCGCTAAAATTGAGTCTCAGCTTTGCCAGGCTAACTTTTTACGGGTCCAAATTCAAATTGAATATCCAAATGTACAAGAATTTTGTACAAATTGTATTAAAAACAAAAAGTAATACAGAATTTTTTTCAAATTTAAACCAAGAACCTAAAAAGAACGCTTTCACTTTTTTTTACTTAAATTTAAACCAAAATACTAAAAGGGAAGCTTTAATATTTATTTGGTTAAAACTTTAGTACTGTAGAGTTTTTGATATAAGTTAGTATTTGAATAGTTCAAATTCTAAGCCGCAAAGTTTAAAAAAATGCAGTTATATTTTAGCTGTATTAAAATTTAGTCCAATACTTGTAACCGTGTAGTGAATTTAAAGCAAATATTTGCTTGAGTTTAGTAAAAATTTGCTATTTGATCTTATATGATAATAATACAAAAAATACTTAGGAAATATTAGCTTGAATTTAATATGATTTTACTTTTTCCTAAATATACGAGGAGTGATTTCAATTTAACAATCTTTTTCTAAAATCGCACCTTGATTTAGCAAAGTTTTGCTGATTTGCTTTTAAGCAAAACATTTGCTTAGTTCAAGCAAAATAATTATCTCCTTATATTATTTATATGGTTTTAAGAAATCAATCAAAGAAAATTTAGTCAATATTAAGAAAATTTTACTTGTTAGTCATTTAGCGCCAAGGAATTTTGTTTTCAAATGGAAGTTTTTCTTTGAAAGAAATAATTTTTTTTTAAAGAAATAGTTACAGTTTTGAGTTATTTAATTATTATAAGGTTATTCGTATTTGTTGACGTATGCTTAAATTTTTGTCAGAAATATTTTGACAATCTGCCAACAGTGTTTTGTGATGTTGGAAAAAAAAGGTATGTTTCAGTGTTTCATTGTGCAGTTTTCTAGTGTAAAAAGTAGTTTTTCAATGATTTCTTGCCAAGTTAATAAGAAAAAAAAAACTTTGTAGGTATTACGCCAAGAGTATGCTTGGAATTTAGAAAGTGCCTTTGCAAATTTAAAATAAAAAGTTATTGTTGTCATTGTGCAAGACCTGATAAGCCAATTTAATAAATTTAACGAGTAATTTTGAAAAAGTGAGTATCGACAATAAGCAAATTAAAACATATACTGTTTATAATAATTATTTTCAGATTTTTAAACCAAAAAAGCATTGTAAAGAAGTTGTCCAGAAGTACCACCGTTTTGAAGGTACCATTAGAATCCTATCACATTGTAGAACTTGATTTCCTATTGATTTTTAAAATTTTGGCTGTTAAAATTTGGAGCAATATTTAATAATTATTTGTAATTTTAATTTTTTTCAAGCCAAAATTATCCCGATTTATTTTAAGCAAAAAATAACCAGTACTTTTTGATTTTTATTTTTTAGAAAAAAATATAAGCAAGACTTGCCCGATATCTTTTTGAGCACAAAAGAACTAGTAAATTTTTATTGATTTATTTTAAAGCTAAAATAAAAAACAAAATGTCACCAATATATTTATATTTCAGCAGTGGGGAAAATATGCGGTACGCAGTTCAAAGCGTCTTCTGGGGTGTTAAAAAACATTTAAAAATTCAAAAGATAATTACTATTTTTTGCTTTTTAGTATAAAAAACATACTTGGTACGGTCTCTGAATTAAAAGGAAATACTATGTAGAGTTGTAACATAATTCCAATTAAATTTTTTAACAGAAAGTATGCCTGTAACGTGTATTATTTGTTGCAAAACATGAATTGGCGAAAATAAAAGAAAATATGCTATTCCATTAGAATTGAAAAACTGTCAGCGATAAGAAAATATGCAGTATGTAGTTAATTGCTTTCCAAGATAGAAATTTTTTACAGGGTCCGCCATCTAATGTTTTTTTCAACTAATGCTTATTTCGTGAATGGTAACACTTAGCTCATGTCTGATTTGGCAGATAATTAGTTTTATCCTTCTGCTAAACGAATATGGTTGTGTATACGCTTAAATAGCGCTGGGAAATATTGCGACATTACTTTGAAAATCATGGTAAAGTTGCAGAATGTGTGCGAAAATTGCGTACGGATTTTGGAAGAAGAGAAGCACCGTCAGCTCCGTATATTCGCTATCTTGTGAAAAAAAGTGAAAGAAACTGGCATCCTCATCGATAAACCAAAGCGTGAAAAGCGAAAAGCAGTGCGTACACCCGAGAATATTGCTGCTGTGGCAGAAAGTGTGCGTGAAGCGTCATCAACATCAATTCACCGTCGTTCTCAACAATTGAACATTTTGGAGACATCATTGAGACGAATTTTGCATAAAGACCTTGGTATAACACCATACAAAGTCCAATTGGTTCAGGAGTTGAAGTCAACTGACCATCCAATGCGTTTTCGCTTCGCTAAGTGGGCCTGCGATCGACTTACAGAGGATGCCGATTTTGCCAAAAAAAAAATCATCTTTTCAGATGAAGCTCATTTTGATCTTGGCGGGTATGTAAACAAGCAAAATTATCGCTAAAAAAAAAGTTATTTGGCGGACCCTTTATGTATCAAAAGTTTACTTTTTTTTAATTTGCTTCCAGCTTAATATATCAAAACATAAAAAATTTTTATAAAAAATCGCGCGATTTTTATAAAAATTTTTTGCCTGCGGCCCTTTTTTCCTTAATCTCAACATTACGTATGAGTATAATTAAAAATTTTTAGAAAAAATAGAGTAATTTTAAAAAAACAAATCTATTTACACACTAACCTTAAATAATGTAAAAACTTTGGTTTTGTATCAATTTGGGACCATTTCAAGGACAAAAATATCATATCACAAAAACATCTTCAAACGTAACATTTTCTAAGTCCAAAAATAGCTTTATCTTCAAGAGATATGCATGGAATTTCAAGTTTTAGACCTTGTTTGGTTTAGTTTTGTTGGAAAATAAAAAGCACATGTTTTCCATTTTTTCTAACTTTTGACCCCTATAACATCTAAACGACTTAAGGGTGGCCCTTAATTTTTTAACTATTGGGGGTTGGAATTAGTTTTAAAGGTTTTCTAAGAGATGGCGTAACTATCAATAGATCGCATCGGGCACACCTGTGACTATATTCATTTCAAAGCACATTGTCTAAGCTTCATTTTTTAGTATGTGTCATTCCACTGAAGTGTAAACAACATATATTTTTTTCTCTGTGAACATGTCGACTTTCGTTCCAACAAAACGCAATTTGCGGGAAGGTTTACTTTTGAGCTTCCATTTGAAAAAAAAAGCGGTTGAAGCACAACGCACGCTTACTGAGGCTTACGGGGACTATGCTCCATCGATTTCTACTTGTGACTACTGGTTCCGTCGGTTTAAAAGTGGTGATTTTGATACGGAAGACAAAGGGCGTCCGGGCCAGCCGAAAAAGTTTGAAGATGAGGAATTGGAGGCTTTGCTCGATGAAGACCCGTGTCAAACCCTTCAAGAATTGTCAGAATCATTGGGAGTCGACTTATCAACGGTCGGCAAACGCTTGAAGGCCATGGGAATGATTCAAAAGCAAGGAAATTGGGTGCCGTACCAGTTGAAGCCGAGAGATGTTGAACGGCGATTTTGCATGTGCGAACAACTGCTTCAACGGCATAAAAGGAAGAGTTTTTTGCATCGTATTGTCACTGGCGATGAAAAGTGGATCCATCACGATAATCCTAAGCGAAAAAAATCGTGGGGACCACCCGGCCATGCATCAACATCGAGGGCCAAGCCGAATATTCATGGCGCCAAGCTTATCCTGTGTATTTGGTGGGATCAGAAGGGTGTCGTGTACTATGAGCTGCTTAAACCTAACGAAACCATCACTGGGGAACGCTACCAACAACAATTGATGCTAATGAGCCGAGCATTAAAGGTTAAACGGCCGGAATATGCCAAAAGACACGACAAAGTGGTTTTTCAACATGACAACGCACGGCCACATGTTGCAAGAACCGTCAAGGAAACGTTGGAGGCGCTGAATTGGGATGTGCTACCCCACTCGCCTTATAGCCCAGACATAGCCCCTTCCGACTACCACCTATTCAGATCGATGATGCATGGCTTGGCTGAGTAGCGCTTCACTTCTTACGAGGATACCAAAAAATGGGTCGATTCGTGGATTGCCTCAAAAGACGAATCGTTCTTCCGGCGCGGAATCCATATGCTGCCAGAAAGATGGGAAAATGTTGTAGCTAACGATGGACAATACTTTGAATAATATACATTGTACCGTTGTTTCTAAATAAATGCTCAAAAACCGAAAAAAAACCTTTAAAATTAATTCCAACCCCCAATATTAACTTTTTTAGCTCTAAATACACATTTTGAAAAAAAAAATATATAAATAAAGGCTATTTTTGATAAAGGTTATATGTTTCTAAAATAAAAAAAAATATCATTTCTATTTAAGTATTTTTATTTCTTATAAATTAATAAAATGAATTTTCATTCAAGTTAAGTAAAAAAAGTATTTAAGTAAGCTATTGATGCCATAAGAAAACGGAGTATTAAAAGTTCTAGTGAAAAATTTACTGTAGTCAATAGTACCAAATAGTCTGATATTAATGCAACTGTGTGCATTTTTTGCTCTAATGACATTGCTCTCATGCTTTTATTCTGCTCTCATTTTCAAATAAGCATACCAATTTGAGAAAACGTCAAAAAATACGAATAACCTTTAAATAATTAAATCATGCAATTTTGTTTGAAAAATTATTTGGTTCTTCGAAAGAAAAATTTCCATTTGAAAAAAAAATCCTTGGCGCTAAAAAAAGTACAATTTTCCTTAATGTTAAGTAAATTTTCTTTGATTTTATTATGCTTTTTTCTCAGTGTAGTCGTATTTCTTGCCAAATTGAGTAGTTTTTCCATGTGTTATCCCCTTTGCAAAAATAGGCAATAATTGACCTAAGGCCATCAAATTTACAACATTTGATGTTAAGGCTAATATTTCGAATAATAAAAAAAAATGTAGTCGAACTATGTGTACGCCCTTTTCTCGGAGGATAAGCATGGAGATATGCGTGGAATAAAGCAAAGTGTGCCAAGTATATTGCTATTTTGATTATTTTTTTCTTTTTTGAGTACGAGATGTTTTAGGGAAAAAAATTTGCCACAACCCTCTTTAACGCATATATCGGATAGTTTTTGTTGTATTAGACAAAATTCTTATATGGCAGGCGCTCTGTGGCAGGACAACATCTCCGCGGGATTACTAGTAAATGATAAAATGCTGCGAAGTTTACGTTAAAAATTACTCGTATACTCTTTCGGGGCCTGCCTGCATATACATATATTATGTAGCATGATTTCATCACATTTTGCCTGTGTTGTTTTTTTTTAAGTGGTATTCAGAGGCATAGAACTTCTTTTAAATATAAAGCACAATAAATTAAATATAACGACCAAAATTTTGACTTTATTAGTTCGCAAAATTCATGGCATTTAATGTTTAAAAATTATTTTTGGCATATGGCCTCCACAACTGCGGATTATGAACGCCATCCTGCAACACTTTTTCAAGCATATCCGGTCTTAATTCGACATATGTGCGTTGAATGTTGGCTTTTTAATTATCAGTCGTTACTGATTTATCAGCACAGACCAGAAATATTACGTACCTTCAGTCAAAAAATGTCAAATCACACGAACGAAGTGGCCAATCCACAGGTCCATTTCTTAAGATGATTCGGCGATCCTTGGCTTAAAAAGTGTGGTTTCATGCGCTGTATGGCATGCTGCGCCATCTTTGTTGGAAACATTTCTCTTCCAAATGACTTGCAATGACATGAGGAATTAAAAAATCACAAATCATTTGCCTGTAGGGTTCGCCATTCACGGTAATGTTGGCACCGGTCTCAGATTTAAAGGCAAATGGGCCGATGACGCCTTCGGCATGTAAACTGCACCAAACAGTGATTTTTTCAGGATGTAATGGAGTCTCAAGAGTCTCACGAGGATTGTGCTCACTCCAAAAACGACAATTCTGCTTGTTTACATACCCATTAAATCTGCTCAGATGGACGATATATGCGCACCTCACAAATGTGTATGTCCTCTTTCCAAGGATGGATGAGTTGGAATTTCTTAAAAACATTATTTTTGATATTCAGAGACCTAGAGAGACTAGGATGAGAGGAGACAACTCTCTCTCAGCTGTTACTAAAGGCCGCTTTACATTGTCCTACTGTGTGTTACCACATGTGAGATAGAAAGTATTATTGAATTTCATCATGCTGTCATTATTGATTTTTGTATGAAGAAATTAATTTTTCACTTTTAGACTATCTCACAGATTCGCACCACATTTTTATACTTTACACTATACTAAAACGTGAAAATTTGAGTAATGAATCAGTTTTTAATGAATTTAAAGCCCCTAAAAATTTCAATATGCTGTAAAACTTCTTCCTTCTGTTATTCCATTTGAAAATACATTACGAGCTTAAAATTGTCTCACTTAAATAAAAAATTTCAAGTAAGTTTATGGTAAAATGCATCTCTGGTGGGATAGAATGTGTGATGAAATTAGAAACAAACCAAAAAATTAAATGTGGTACGACATGCCAAAAAAATCAGAACACACATTGCCTTCCGTTGTTTACACCATCTCACTTTCTATCACATATGAAAATTTTGACATGTGTTAACACACAGTAGGATAATGTAAAGCGGCCTTAATCTCTCATCAGCTACATAAACCAGGGAGATTAAACAATCATGCAGCACTGCCAAAAACTATTCTACAAATAGTACCAAAAGTACTCAATCTACCCAAGTCAGTGCGAATACCCCTATTGTTTTTGTCTGTAATTAAGATCAGGTTAAAAAGTCTTTAACGAATACATATTATAAATTCAACTTACATGTTGTAAGTCAGATAATACATTAGGGTCTTGTCTTTTTTAGCTGGGTCGAGAATTGTTTTTTTTATACTATAGAGCATACTAAAATTAATACTGAAAGAGCAAATCGAAATTTTTAATGATTTAAAAGTTATCAGTCTCTAAGCCGACTACGTTAAAGTATGTAGCGCACTTTACTTAAAACCTTAAACGCGTTTTCGAGCTGATGACTCTTATAACTTAGTAAATTTTTACCGCGTCTTAATGTCATTAAACTGTATATGGATTGGACCATAATCTCACTGATACATTGCATATTGAATATTTTTTATCAACAAAAATGCTGCTATATTTCAGTAAAAACTACCAAAACTTTTCAAACACACACAGAAAAAATACTGAACAGAAATATGTCTTGATTTTTTTTCAGAGAATTTGTATGACCTGTAGAAAGATCTCCAGCTCGGTTCGTGTTTTGTACACTGGCCCTTGTTCAGATTGTTTAAAATCTGAAAATTTTACACAATAATTTTCAAAGTACTGTAAAAATATTTACTTACAATATTTACTTAATACACGGTCAAAAATCTTGGACTAATTTTTAATCCAATCGTTGGAATCATGCATTTTTTAATACCCTTTCTATTAGAATTCAAACTTTTCAGAATACTAGACATTTTTTAATAAAACCTGGAATAATATTTAATACAGGTTGGATTAGTCTTTAAAAACAGCGTTCGGCTAGGTTCGGTTCTTATGCATGTTTATCATTTCTTTATACATGTGGCTTCATAGAGCAGTTGGTAAAGCCAAAAACTTATAACCTTAACGTAGTGGGTTCGAATCCCACATGTTTCGTTAATTTTTTATTTTTGTAAAAAATATTTTCATACAAGCATGTTAAATATAAAATTAAGTCCCATGAAAGAATAAAAATCAATTGTTATATATACCGTTGATTAAATTTTAATACAGTTTCGGTGTCGTCATATATACAATAGAGGAATTATTAGAATTTAGTCCAAGATTTTTGAGCGTGTAGTTTTTTACTTTTTCCAAAAATCATTAATGAAAATTGCATATTTTTCAGCCTATCCTAACCAAACTCTACCCTTAACCCTTAACGGCCACGGGCGATTTTTCAGCCCAGTCAAAAAAATCAATCTAGAGGGAGAAATTTAATATATTGAAAATCCAATAAATTTATAGACATTTTGAGAAATGTTTTCCAACTTCTACTATGGTTTACAAGAGACAATATCAAGATTGACAAAAAAAAATTATGCTGTTATATGCGCAAAGAAAAAAAAAGTTTTTCAGAAAAAAAATTATACTCGGTCAGTATTGAAATTAAAGAGCTAAAAATTTAGGATGAGACTAAGGATATTATTGTGCTTAATACATAATATTGTGCTTAAAATAATAAATTATTGTGTAGCTGCTTCTTTTAAAAACTATATTTAGTTTGTGGAATGAAAATGACACAAAATTATAAGACTTCAAATATCGTTTAAGGTAATGGTAATTTTTTTTTTTTTCATTTTTATAGTAAATAAATATTATACTCTTAAAATGAAGGATACAACTATCTTATACTTTGAATAATATAAATCAACCAAGTACGTAAAAAATATACGCATGAGTTGCATTATTACATATTATTTTATTCTAAAAAAAAACACTTTTACTTTATAAATATTGTTGAAAAAATACATAACAATTATTAAAATATTATTTACTTGGTACTCATTATTGATTATTATTTATGAAAACCCAGTTGATACAGAAAAAAATAATACTTCACTATTTGACTGTTGCCCCACCTTCCGAAATTCATAGTTTATATCGCTAATCGTTACTAAACCTTTTTTCTTCCTTCTATGTACCATGCAGTTAACTTACATTACTCAATAACATATTGATGGTGCTACAAATATGATTTTCGTAGCTTTTGATAACTTTACTTAAGTTTAATTTGGCCTGGGGTACATATTCACCCCTTGTGGCCTCTAGGGGTTAAGCAAGTTGCTTTCGCTTATTTCATTCCGTTAAAATGACGTATTTATATTTCTAATTTCTCATGATTATTAATTATTTGTAAGAAATTAATTGAAATTGATTGAAAAGTCTCAATACAATTGAATACAGTTGAACAAATAAATTGAAATGAAAACTAAAAATTTCGGAATTTTGAGCTGCGCCCTTTTGTAGTTGGGGTGCACTATAATGTTGATGTAAATTTCAATGCAATCTGAAGTCAATCAACATTGAATCCTAAGCACATTTTGCAATTCATAAATTGTTACATTATCGTAAATTAAATATACATAAAGTAAGATATTATGAGCAACTTAACATTTATGGCCGGTTTGGTTTTAAATTTTGACGCTCAGAATCATTGCATACCTCAATTTTTTTTCCGCAACTGTACCAGAAACTATTTTTATCCTACCCTAAAGTTGCAGATTTTTTTTTTGTTTTGTTTTCTCACATTTTTCCATTTCATGCATTTTCTTGGTGATGCTTCTTCTGAATGCCGTAGTTCATGATTATGAGGAAGAAAAAAAATGCTCGCCCGGAAATAACTTCATCAAGTATGAATAATGCAGTGCAAGATGAAGCAGTGAAATGGGAAACGGAAACAATCAGCGCCATCTATTGAATGCATACTGCAATGTTGGCAAAACGCGAGACACATAAAAATAGAATAGTTGTGTTTTATGCTTTTTTTTATTCTCTTTTTAATGATTTTTTTTTCTTCTTCCTTTTGCTTAGCCACAGTGTCCACTCTCAGCATGGCATAGCAAATCCCGTGTATCTGTGTGTTCCCGGTCATGGTTCGTAACCCGCTGTGGTTAAACAGAATATGCCAAAGAAATGTATGTAAATATGTCAGATCAATCAGTCTAGGCGTGGCTTGACAAGCTGTGTAGATAACAGCTGCGCTGGGACGCAATATTATTGCCTCTTCTAGAGCGTAATTTTTTGGTTTTAGTCTTGTTCAATGATAACTTTTTAATGTTTGGTATTTTGATTAAAGTATTTTTGACTGTGTACAATAGCGTGGACCGATTTAATTAAGTTAATTTTTCAGATAAATTCTTTGGTTGAGGACAAAAATAATTCATGTTGTATATTCAATTTTGCAAACAAAAAAAAATCACCCCTCCCGTATTGACGTTTTTGTAATTTTCAAAATTTTTGCACAGGAGCTCCCCAGTCATGTTTATTTTATTTATTTATTTATTTTTTTCCGTCAATGGATAAATTATCCTTCCAAACAATAACAAATCAGGATATAAAATAGGAACAAAATTATAAACTGTTTAACAATAGAGTAATAGTAGTTTTAAAGGCATTTTTAGGCATAGAAAAATCAATTAGTTTTTATTATACATTCTGTTTATAGCTAGAAGTACTCTATTAATAGGGTCTCACAGATGATGTTTCCGTTGTTCAAATCGTAAATGATCATAATACTGTGCAATAACCTTCTAGCTTCAAGAGAAGAAAGACCAATAAGCAGGCAACGCGTTCTATAGGACGGAAGAGGATCCGACAAACTAATTGAACGTAAAGCAAATTTCAAAAATCTTTTTTGAACTTGTTCCAATCTAGTAATATGCACTGAATAAAATGGGCTCCAAATAAATGAAGCGTACTCAAGGCTAGATCTTACGAGGGAGGAATATAAATTTTTAAATGTGTATGGGTCAGAGAAGCCGGTACTATTTTGCTTAACAAACGCTAATAGGGAATATGCTTTGGGGATAATATGGATTAAATGACAGCTAAAACTAAGGCCTGAATCAAAAATAACGCCTAGATCACGAATTTCGGATAACCTTACAAGCTTAGTGTTATCTAAGGTATAATCAAACGATATAGGAGAATTTATCTTATAATAAGAAACAACAAAGCATTTTAAAAGATTTAGTGACAATTGGTTTAGATCAAACCAAGAAAAAACGTTTACGAGATCAGCCTGAAGACGATAAGCATCCGATTGATTTTTAACCTTATGGAAAACTTTCAAGTCATCTGCATAAAGTAAAAATTGGGCATTATTTTAAAGTCAATCATGGGCGCTAAGTACCTTTCAAGGGACGCTAGAAGGCTCAGAAGCAATTTAAGAGCATTGAGGCGATCTAAAAGAGTTATGGCTTATTACAATAAAATAAAAATTTGCAAAAAACTATTTTTTCTTATATGTTTCATAAGATTCCTTACAGTGAGAGAAAATTAAAATTCTGATACTCTCAAGATGATAAATATATTTTTTTCCAAAATACGGTAATTCATTAAATTATCTTTATCAGTTTTTATCATCTAGTCTTAAAGTGTTCTTAGTGTTAAAAGTGTAGTTTCAGTCCTAAAATGAAATAAAGTATAATAATATACAGAACACGTTAAAAAACATAAGATTGCTCTTATATAAAATCTTAATAACCTTCATTGCATGTGACCAACAAATACCATCTTTAGAAAATAAATACTCTTTCCTACTTCTTCGTTTTCTCTGTTTAAACAATGACAAATTATGACACTTTCGTTGTGCTATTGTTTGAAATTCTTATTAGTTAAATTGAGCAATGTTCAATTGTCTGATAATTGAATGATATCTTAAGATTGTGTCCCAAAAGCCAAAAATTTAATTGACATCTAGTATTTGGGGAAATCAATTCCATGCTAGCTTCCATGTGGCTGTGAGTTTGTTTGTGTCTCTCTCTGTATGTGTGATTTCCTTTAATTGATTTAATGCACTGACCAAACTTTAGTGTACCGCTTGCCAAAAACTTAATTGAAATTGGAATCGTTGTAACTCCGCAAGGGTTTCCGGAATTGATTAATTTATGTTTATTTGTATTCCTGTTCTTGTTCTAGTTGAACACACAAATGTTTAGTTGTATGAATGATGAACAATGATGTTACTTTGAGTTCGTTATGTTCTATTTTCTTCGTCTTGGTCGACATCTAGTTGAAATGCTTAGCAGGTATGATTGATGGACAGCCGAAGTTATCAGTGCAGATAAAATGTTATTAAATTACCAAGACAGCTTGAAGATCTGCTCAACATGACACCTCCGAGCAATCCATTTAAATTATCCAGGCATAAGCAAACTAACGTATGTTGTCTTTGCTTTTTTTGAACGAGTTTTTTTAATACTATATAAAAGTAGATTTTCTTACTTTTTTTATTAAGATAGTCAGTAGGAAGCTAATCACAGTTAAAGGTGCAATATTTTTTTTAAGCAATTTTTTAACCCTTTCACGGATTAAACTGCAGGCCTTGGCTGTAAAAAGTTAGATTTTCCATTTATAATAGCAGCTTTAAAAGTTTGTCATGTTGGAAAGGTTTTATGAAAATATCAAGTGAAATATTTTCAAATTCGTTTTTGTCGTCAGTTAAGTTTTTGTACATTTTTTAAAAAAGCTGGGTTTTAAAAAAGAATAAGGGGAAAAATAAAACAAACGAATAGTACTACAGTTTCAAACTTTTTAAATTACAGTGTATAGGTAAAGGTCCATTTATACTCATTCTATAAGAAACTATAAAAAAAACTTCATATTGACGTTTTTATCAATGAAATGTATGACATTATGTATAGTTCTTAAGTATCTTTCTATATAATTTCTTAAGTTTCTCAGCTAAGTTAAAGACTTTTCTGGTAACTAAGAGATAAGGTTGGGTCATTTGTTATAGCAGAGTTTCATTAACAATAAGTTTTAATTAGTTTTAATTTTATATTCATTGAAATATCAGCATATCAAAAGTTCCGACATGCACACAAAAATATATAAATGTATATTTTTACCGAAAAATTTCATTCTTACAAAATGTCTATTTTCTGAAAGAAACTACAAAATTCTGCGGCACAGGAATATGTTATTCTAATTATTTGCAAATTGATTTGTGAGTTTTATTAATGTTTTAAATTTGTCCCGACAGTCACAGTCAAAAATATAGAGATTTGTTTTTGGAATTAATTAATATGCCTTCATTTTGTAATGTTTGTAGTTATCACGCAAACTTTAATTTTCCGTTCGATTCACTTCGCGATATCGCACAGTAGCCGAAATCGCCTATCTATTGGCATTGAATTCAAGGGTACATTAAGCTTAATAAAATATATATTGCAGTGTTTTAGCTATTTTTTAGTATAATAACCGCTTATGCATCCGTGTCACATAATTGTAACAAACCGTTTCTGCACAACTTCATTTTTTAGTTATATCATAAAAAGAATTTTTGAATAACAGCCAAAAACAAATGATTTCTAAGTCAAACCACAGAAAAAAGCAGCATTTTTTTTATTAAGTATATAAAATTATACCTATGTAATCATAAAAACACATTTTTACGGGAAAAAAAATTGCTTTTTAAAGGGTTATTTTGTTGCTTTTAATTAAAAAATGGTAAGATTTAATCTGAAGCTCATTCAGAATCGGAGCTTTCTTGCAAATTTGGTTCTGAAAGCAAATTTAAAACGTCCTTATCTGGTGCTATATTTTTCCGGGAGAAGGAAGATGTGGTTTTTAAATTAATGATATTACGGGATCAGAGGAAAAAAGAAGCGCGTGCATCAAGTTTTCAATAGTGTTTTTGCGAGAAGTTTTACGGATATGATACTGTCTCAAATTTCTGAAATCTTTGTAATCATATCCGAACTTATGTTTTGGAACACTTTTTCCTGTACTTCAACGATCCTTTTTATTGTGTGATCAACTAAGCTCTGAAGAGGCACTTCAGCAGAAGGCTCATTAATAGTTTCTTCAGTCGGGTAAGACTTTTTTTTTGCTAATACCAAGGCATCGTTGCTGGGACAAATATTTGCCTTTCTTTACTTTGCACCAGATTGCATCAGCTTATAAGTGTGCTTTGTGAAATCACCATCCACGTAAACAGCCAAAGCTTGCTCAGGTGTATATTTAATATGATGTTGAATATCCGATTCAATGCATTTTTTACTAAAGTTTTTTTCCTAAATGACCTCTTTATTTATTATGTTGACTTTATATGATTTAAATACAAATTCTAAATGTTTGATAGTTTAAATCATACTTGATTTTAAATACAAATTCTTGTTGTTTGATAGTTTAAAATTGTTTATTGAGCTTAAGGTCAAAGTTAGAACAATTAATTGTTCTAACGAATCTTTCCAAAGAAACAACAACAACAACTAAGTTTTTCAATATGAAAAGGAAAAAATCACTTGCTGATTTTATTGTAATTTCGGCCTGGCTAAAGGCTTCATCAAAAATCTTTGTGATACCCGTGCAAGCGCGCACTAACGCTCTGCACCACAGGGGCGATGACATTTGAAGTGTCAATTTCTCAGTTTTTCTCAATTTCATAATTTCACATTTGTTGTTCTATTTTTGCTTTACTTTAGTCTCTATGCTTATGTTATTATATGGAGTCCAACAGCCTGCTTTAAGTCTCTACTAACAAAGCATGTTTACTGAAGTTGTTTTTAGATTTTTGCTGATTTTGTTTTCGAAAGATTCGTTAGTCTTTGGAAAGATTCGTTAAAACAATTAATTGTTCTAACTTTGACTTTAAGCTCAATAAACGATGATAGTTTATATCAAACAACTAGAATTTGTATTTAAAATCAAGTATGATTTAAACTATCAAACATTTAGAAGTTGTATTTAAATCATATAAAGTCAACATAATGCATTTTTTACTTAAGAACTCACTTCTGCATCTGAATTTAGCATTGATTCTATTTCAAATTCATTTCTTTTTTACTCTTGTATAAACTTACTTGTGACGCAACCATAAGTTAATCAACTGGGGTTTTGTTAACTAGAGTGGAAACTCTGTTGATGGGTTTTTGCAGAACATTCTGAAAACTTCTTTAATGGTCTTCCAATATTGCTAGATTTGGTTGGGTAAACTATGAAAAGGTCACAATCCAACCATTCCTTGTTGTTTTTTTTTCAAAAACCCCCGATACTCTATAGCAGGCCTTATATTTTTCCACTAATTTTCCATTAAAACTTCTTAATTTCCTTTGAAAATCACAACACTCTTCTTCGCTATATTTATTTTCTATCGCTTATATTAGCAAAAACATGTTTCTGTACTGCCGAAAATTTCTTCGAAGGTGTTCCTGCGCCATGCCAAATGTTATAAAGTGTTATTTTGGAAACCGACATTGAGCCTAATAAATGCATCTAAAAATGATTAAGCAAAAACTAGCAGTTGATTTTTTGTCAACATAATCACTATGAACCACATAAAAAAACAACAACTAGCCCAAAACCAATCGGAACCAAAAAGTTGCGCTCCACGAAAACAAAAAGCAACACGCCAAAAACTCAATTGAGCATTACTAAATGATTGTTAATAAAAACATTTGTACACTTAGTAACTTTAAAATTTTAATTTAATGCCGCTAGATTTCCCATTTCCGCCACTGTGTCATTGTGTTTTTTTTTCTGCCATCATGCCAAACGTGTCCTTTTCTTCTACAGAGTTTCTAGGAAAAATCACTTGTTCTGCATACATCAAATGAAAGATGTGTGACTTGAAGTTGCTAAGAATATTTCTTAATTTCGAATGTCTTGTCATTGCAGGGATATATTTATCAACGACAACTTCTTGGAAAACTGCTTTACGCATAAAAATACCAGGGTGATTCACGCCATATTAATTAAGTACTCTGGTTTTGGATTAAAACGAAAGTATCGAAAACCATTAAGTCTTTTATTGGTGAAAGTTCGAGGGTCTTTCGTCGCCTGGGCATACCTCAGCCTTAGAATAAAACCCCTTACAAAGTTTGTAAGTTAAATTTCAGGCAGTCTGACGACAGTAAAATTACTTTAACTTTTTAAATTATTTTATTTTCGAAGAATCCTTTTAAGAAAATATTCTTGATTATATAAAATATCGAAAAATTAAGAATTTGTATTTTTTAAATTTTCTACACTAGAGTACTGCCTTACAACATGTTAGTAGCTAAAATAATCAAATATAAACAAATCTATACATATAAAACAAGTCGGGTTTGTTACACCATTTTTAACTCAAGAACGGCTGGACCGATTTTAATGATCTTTTATTTGTTGGATTTGTGTTTATCCTGAATAGCAGTATAATTATTAATATATCGGAAAAACTCAGGGGGCGTGGCACCTCCCATACAAATCAAATCTTCTATATCGAATAGCTTTGGAATTATAGGTCGCACAGCAACGGAATTCGGTATTCGACTTTAATTTTTAGTTGCCGTTCTACTGGTATAATTTAATGGGCGTTGAACATAGGGCGTGGTACTTTTCAGTAGCCCAAATTTTCAGTATAACTTTCAAGCTATAAGCCGCACATTAATGAAACTCGGTTAAAACGTACTATTTTGTCGTCTCTTTTGACTAGCAAATTTAAGCAAGTATAGGCCAAAGAGGTGTGGCACCACCCATACATTTGAAAATTATGATATCGAATAGCTTTGAAACTAAATGCCGTATAATAATGAAATTCAGTATGGAGTTGCCACTTGGTGATATCCTTCTACTGGAAAACTGGGATGGGCTTTGTAAAAGGGGGTGTGGCTCCGCCAATGCACTTTGAACTTTTGATATCAGATAGCTTTGGAAATAAATATCATATAACAATGAAATTCAGTATGAAGTTACTTATTGGTCAGGCATTTCTACTGGAAAACTGGCACGGGCATTGGAAACTTGGCGTGGCTTCGCCCACACAAGCCAAATTCAATTCAATATACTTTACTGCAAAAACTAACTTTTTTCTGGCATTAAATAATCAAAATCAAATCTTCTAAACGAATAAAAATTTCTTCATTTTTAATTTTAAACCCGTAACTTTTGCAACTGAAAGAGACTTTTATCTTCATTACTTTTTGGTAAATTTGGTTTTGTTGCATTTTCCCTAAAATAAAATAAAAAATAAAAATAAAAAAAAATATCATTTGTTCCGCTCATTGTGGGAATCGATCCCACTACCTCATGGCTTCAAACTGATGGTTGAGCCGACTGAGCTATCGAAAGTACATTTATTCAAGTTGAAATGTACTTAAATGATTTCCTAATAGAATTTGCTACAAAGTTAAATGACAACAGTGATATGACAATGACAGCAGTGTCTCTTATTTATTGGATTTTTCTTTGCTCCAAATAGCACAATAGCTTTAAAAATATAAGAAAAATTCACGGAAAAAAATTATATGAAAGTTTATTATCTACTATCTAATTATTTATTATCTAATTTTTAGCGAAAAGCTTCGTTTAATTAATTTTAAAAAAATTCTGTAATTTTGACACCAAAAAAATTCACATATCTTCAAGATTGCAAAAATTTTTAGTACATCGTCTTTTTCTAATAACGCCGTTTCCTTAGAATGACAAAAACAATTTTGCATATTTCCATTCGCTTTACGCCAAAAGCTTATTTTTTCTGGCTAAAAATAGTTATCTTCTGAACGAATAAAACCTAAACATCAAAATTTTTCGTTTTCTCCCCCGAGTAACACCGGGTATATCAGCTAGTGATATAATAAAGCAACGATTTTTGTAATCGTACCCATAGTTTGACTTCTTTACATGAGTAAAAAAAAAAACTTTTTTAGATAACTTCAAACAGCGGCAGAACAAGGACTTATTTTAAAAATTTGTATCGGCCGTACAAGGGTCCTTTTCAGAACATTTTGACCAAACAGTGGCCGTATAAGGGTTGTACAGCGGTTGTACAGAGGCCGTTTTAAAATTACCTCGGCTGTACAACCGAAAAGCTAATATTCTATAATGAAAATGAGCAGCTTTTCAATGAAAATTGTATCTTCTTGCTGAAATAAATTGAGTATATGTGTGTATAACCTGGCTCAAACTAATGAAAAAATTTTATAAACTATCGCTACACACAAGTGGTGGTTCTATCCTTATCAGAATCACCAAGTGAGGACGCTATTGTTTTTGCGCATACGTTTGCTTTTAAATAAGAGCTTTGAAAAATTTGGTGGCATACAACGGGCGTACAGCGGCCGTACAACTTAGTTTAGGCTTTGTACGACCGTTGTTCGATACCACTTTCGGCCGATAGGCTTTTTGGATTATTTTTAGGCCATGTGCGACCCTTGTACCGCCATAAGGCCCATGTTCGACCGCTTAATTTTTGCCTGGGAAGTCATTTACAAACAACAGAAAAGAACCAACATATTTTATTTTTTTAAATAATCGAACGCAATATTATTTTTTGGAAGCACAAGCAACGATGTACATTCCACGTTATATGCATGATTGACAGTATGCTTCGATAAAGAAATTAAATCATTACAGATTTGTTCGTTTAAAATAATATTACTATTTTTTTCGTAATCCAGTCATAGAAAGTTTTCTTTGATTGTACAACAAAGTAAATTGAACTTCAATTAAATTTGACTTAATTGAAAACATAACGATATTATCTTCTACGTAATTGTATTTTGATAAAAAAAAATAATAATAAGAACTGTTCAAAGTGAAGTTTGGAAGTGCAATAAACTTTGTTACACAGAGAAAACAACATTTTCAAAAGTGGCAGAAACGAGCTACTTTTAAAAACGTTTAACCCAGATTTTGTACTTCTAACGTTTATTTTAATTTTAAAAACGAGCATTTTAAAATGAGATAGTAAAACGTTTATTTTCATTTTAAAAACTTACATTTTCAAATAAGATTCTAAAATGTTCGTTTGATTTTTAACAATGGATATTTTAAAATGCTGTAGTAAAACGTTTATTTTCATTTTAAAAACGAAAATTTTAAATTGAGATTCTAAAATGTTCGTTTGATTTTTAATAATAAATATTCTCATATGTAAAATGTATATTTTCATTTTAAAAACGAAAATTTTAAAATTAGATTCTAAAATTTTCGTTCGATTTGTAACAATAAACATTTTTAAATGCAATAGTGCAACAATTATTTATATTGTAAGAACGAAAATGTTCATTATTTTCCATTAATTCATAAATTTACAGAAATCCGCATTTCCTCTATTAATTAGAAAAAGCTTTATTGGTTTTCAAAATAACAGTTTTACAGTTTTTAGGCAAACTGCAGAGTGATGAAATCTAGAATGAAAAATATTAAATTTTCTGAACAAATATCAAATACATAAGTCAAGGAAACATATATAACAAACAATTCGTTATTAACAAGTGTTTTGAAACAAAGTATGTGAATTTTACTATGTTATATTAAAACGTTCGTAGTTGTTTTAAAAACGTTTCGTTTCACTTTTCTATTTATAAATGCGTGTTTTTCACGTTTTGTTTTAAAAACGTTTCGTTTTACTTTTCTATTTAGAAATGTGCGTTTTCATTTTTGTATACCGTAAAATGTTTTTAAAAATATTAATTTTGTCCTAACATATCATAGTACAATATTCGTGGTTGTTTTAAAAACGTTTTATTTTATTTTTCTATTTAAAAATGAGCATTTTCATTTTTGTATGGCTTAAAATATTTTTAAAAATATTAATTTTGCTAAACGTTTTTAAAATGTGCGTTTTTGATTTTTTGTTTTTTAGTGTATTTTTTAAAAGTTATTAATGATTTTAATGGCACTAGAAAGAAAATTAAATAAATTACAAACTTGATGCTAAAATAATTTTTATTTATTTCGAGAAATTCTGAGAAAATTGCGCTCAAACTTTGAATTTTGTAGTTTAAACGGATTTATTTCATCTTCACACGTACACAGCTCGGTAGCGGATAAGTCGGGTAGGTCCGTTGCTAAACCGTTAAAAAGATCCATTCACTGCCTTTGAAATGAGTTTTTACAAAAAGTTTTCCATGACTTAGTTTTTTTTCTAGAAACAATAGTACAAAATAAAATCATGAAATACCAATTAACCCGTATCTCCTAAAGGTGTGAAAATAGATCCCCCACCTCACCCGTACGATTTTTTGCTTAACTCCTCTTTCACCACCGCAAATATTTGTACTCTTATACTGGACACCCTACCCTGCATACACTCACGGTAAAAACGAGGGACATGTTGAGAGTCCATGGCACGTGATTTGACCTCTCAATTTTGTCACAATTTTTTCAATTTAGTATTTTTAAAGTTAAAATGTTAGAATTTTGTTGTGAAAATTTTTAATGCCGTTTGCCTTGTTGGAAATAAAAAGTAAAATCCATAAATTTCTTTCCATGAACGTTATTTTATTTTCGTCAAAAACTGATGTTTGCTACCAGGGATGGCCATGATTACAAATAACGATTACTGATTATAATTACATTAATTCAGATCGCACATATTACTTATTCAGAAAAATCAGATGAAAAACAAAATAAAAATACTTTATACTAAGTAATCGCGCTAAGTGATTACATGAGGTTATAAAAACTAAAAAAATCATGCAATGTGAATACATGATTTTTAAAAGAAATTAAGTAATCCTAACAATGAATAACATTATTTTTTAATAAATCAAGTATTTAGTAATTAGATAAGCTTTTAGTGATTACAGATTACTTCTCGTCAGACAAAAAATTAAAAATTTTACTGTATTTTTTATTTTTTTAATACTTGCTATTACTAAAGGGTGTTTTTTTTATAGAGTAATACAACTTTAAGTTGGCATCACTGCTTTATTTGACAGCTGATAGTTGCTTTTTGTTTAGTTTGCTTTGACATTTCATTATGGATCGACTTACATCAGAGCAACGCGTGCAAATTGTGGAATTTTTAATCAAAATAATGGTTCAATCAAAATAATTTTATGGCGTACATAATCGTTCTTCAGAGCTGCTAATTCGAAACACAATAGATCGTTTTTGGACCACATTTACTGTTACTGATAATGTGCATCCCATGAGATGCCGAACAGTTCGCACTGAAGAATCTGTAGCCGCTGTACAGGAAAGCATTGAAGATGATCCTAATCAATCAATTCGTCACCGTTCTCAGCAACTGGGGTTGTGTCCTTCCACTTTATGGAACATTTTATGAAAAGATCTTGACTTAAAACCTTTCAAGATTCAACTTGTGCAGGAATTAAAGCCAAACGACCATCGTATGCGCCGCCAATTCGGCGAATGGGCTGAAGCACAAATTGATATTGATTTTGAATTTCCATGGAAAATTTTATTTTTCGATGAAGCCCATTTTAAGTTGAATGGGTACGTAAATGAACAGAATTGTCGTATTTGGAGAGAGGAGAATCCATAAGCTTTTGTTGAAACACTATTACATCCACAGAAAATTACTGTTTAGTGCGCTTTATGGGCTGGCGGAGTCATTGGCCCATATGTCTTCAAAAACGATGTTCTCTGCCTTTGCTATTGCCACAGACGATTTCAATTCAAGATTTTGGGAAATGTGACTTGTTCTTTTATAATAAAAAATAGTTGTACGTAGCATGCAACATGAGGACTTGACGACAAGTTTAAATCATCATAAAATTTTAATCGCTCTTAATTGTTTTGTTATCGTTTTAAAAACAAACGTTTTATTGAATTGTTTATGAATTATTTAGTTTTTTAATATTACTGTAAATTTTATTTTTACTCCTAATTACTTGCAATAATAACTGTAATAAAAAATTTTAATTTTATTGAAAGAATTTTTATTAATTAATTAAAATAACAAACATTAAGATTTAGTTTAATATTGAGATATAGTTTAATTTTGATTAAGATCTAAATTCAATATGGAAAATGAAATAAAGTTGAAACGAAAATGAAATGAAAATGAATTGAAAATTTAAATAATATTTTGATCTTGTATATAATTGAAAAGCTCGTTGCGCTTTTTAATGCTTCTTTTTGATATATGCAGCGTGAAATCGCCGAGGATGATATCATCAACTGGTACTTTCGGAATAATAAAGTTGCACATATCGTCTTTAATAACACATATATTGTGCAGTACACATGCACTTACAATAAGATTTGTTAAAGCACTTATGCGGCAAATGTTGCGTTTATAAGATCTTCAGCTTCTTGCAGCTCATTTTGTTGATGCAAACCAATGTTGCTCTCCATTAAACAATATGCAAACTAAAGAATAGGAGGAATTTATTATTTTCTTCTATACATACTTTAATATATTTACAATTGCAATGTCTACGTTTGTAGGGCTAGCGCAGCCCTCCTTCTCGGACCACAATTATATTAGCTTTAGTATAAGCTTTAACTACACTCCAGCTCAAAAGATCTTTAGAAGCCACAGAAACACTAACTGGAACCGCTTCAGAAGCATCATTGAGACCAAATTACCAGCTACTAAACAAATTAATACGGAAGAGGGCATTGAAAGGTCACTGAAGATTCTCTCGGCCCATCTTCTCAAGGCCTATCATGCCTCTTGTAAGCCCACGCGAACAAAGTGTAAGATCAGACCACCATGGTGGGGTCCGAACCTTACAGAGCAAAGACGCGACCTAAAAGATTTCTTTAAACTAGCTAAAATAGCTGACCAAGAGGAAATTTGGGGGGAATACAAATGTAGGCTCAAACTTTTTAAAACAAACGTACGCAGAGCGAAAAGACAATCGTGGAAGAACTTCTGCTCAAACATAGAAAAAACTGTGGACACAGCAAGGCTCAGGAAGCTACTCTCAAAGCAGCCCTCCATTCAGAGCCAGCTACGCAAAGACAATGGCCAGTGGACGGAGAGCAGTCAGGAATCCCTCGAGGTGCTTTTAAAGGCGAATTTTCCTGGCTGTACCGAAGCTCCTAGCACTGCTACAATACGAGGGCACAGGACAACCCCGCTACAGGTTCCACACGACTTAATAACGTCGGACGGAATCGCTTGGGCTATAAACTCATTCTCGGGATACAAATCTCTGGGACCAGACGGTATAATTCCTGCCATGTTGCAAACGGCTGAATCGCAAGTCGTCCCATGGCTGAAGAATATATTTAACGGATGCATCAGGCTAAACTATGTACCTGTGGCTTGGAGGACAGCGAGGGTTGTATTCTTACCGAAGGCAGGTAAGAGCAGCCATCCATGTCCGAGAGACTACAGGCCAATAAGTCTGACCTCCTTTGTACTTAAAACGCTCGAGAAACTGATTGACTTGCACCTAAGAAACAATTAAATCCAGTTATCAACCAACCAGCACGCGTACACGAAAGGGAAATCGGTTGAAACGGCACTACATTCCCTAGTAGTAACCATAGAAAAAGCCCTCCACCACAAGGAATACGCACTCGGGGCGTTTCTAGATATCTCAGGTGCATTCAACAATGTATCAACCACCGCAATCCTTAGTGAATTACGTGCAATAGAGGCACCACCGGCAATAAACCTTTGGTTAGACAAGTTGCTAACCTGCAGAAAGGTGCGGGCTGAGTGAGGCACTAAATCCATGGTAAGGGAAGCTCGCAGTGGGACACTCCAGGGAGGGGTTCTCTCGCCACTACTATGGAATCTTGTAGTTAATGAACTACTCAAAAAGTTCGCAGGTAGAGCCCCGAGGATAGCTGCCTATGCAGACGACATGAGCATTATTATAGTAGGGAAATGTCTATCAACGGTAAGCTCCATAATGGACAGCACACTCAAAGATGTACTTAGATGGACAAATTCAGTCGGTCTTAGTATTAATGCAGAGAAAACGGATCTGGTTCTGTTCACGAAAAGGTACAAGACACCACAGTAGATACCACCGAAATTGAACGATATACGTCTCATACCGAAAACTCACACAAAATATCTAGGAGTCGTCCTGGACAGCAAGCTGTCATGGAAAACCAACGTGGAAGAAAGAGTGAAGAAATCCACCATTGCACTATACACATCCAAAAATATGCTAGGCAGTACTTGGGGTCTCTCACCCTTTCTGATGCACTGGATCTACGTAACGGTAGTGCGTCCTATTCTACTCTATGGGATTATTGTGTGGTGGCCGGCTGTGAACAAATCAACATTCCTCAGGCACTTGGAGAAAACTCAGCGGCAGGCAGCGCTATGCACCACGGGGGTACTGAAGTCAACTCCAACTAAAGCGCTTGAAACCATTCTAAGTATGGACCCCCTGGACATACACGCAAAACTAATAGCCGGAAAAACGGCACAACGCCTTACGGCAGCAGGCAACATGCACATCCAAAATTTTGGACATTGTACAATCGGAAAGGATCTACCTAGTGGCACGGACTACATGGTGCCTCGCACGATAGTCAATTCCAAAGTACGAACTCTTCTGGGACCAAAGGACTGGTGCAAAGGTATAGAACAAGCACAGCAGGCGGTCAACATATTTACCGACGGCTCCAAAATGCCTACGGGGGTAGGTGCGGCGGTGTATTGCGCAGAGCCTAATATAAGGCAGCCATATAAACTGCCGAACCACTGCAGTATCTTCCAGGCGGAAGTATTTGCCATAAGGAAGGCTGCTGAGATAGCCCTCAGCATGGACACACAACACTATAACATCAAAATTTTCGTTGACAGTCAAGCGGCGATCAAATCCATGCGCTCCGCTGGCATCAAGTCCAAAAGTGTCTTGGCTGGCAGAGATGCACTAGATGCACTATGCGCTTCGAAAAGAGTGCGCATCTACTGGGTCCCTAGCCACCAGGGCATTGAGGGAAACGAGATGGCAGATGGTTTAGCAAAGGAAGGCGCCGGGCTGGAATCAGAACTCGCAGAACATGTACTTACTCCGCTACAAGAGTTGTACAGGAACCTCGAAAGAAGAGCCACAATAGCAGTGAATCGTTGATGGAAAGATACGACATCGTGCAAAATCTCGAAAATCATGTGCAATGCACAATGCGAAAAACGAACTCGGTTCATCTTGGCACGCCCGCGCAAAGATTGCAGGACACTAGTGGGCATGCTCACTGGTCACTGCATGACGGCAGCCCACGCGAGGAAGCTGGGCATCACCACGGATGACAACTGCAGGAAGTTCAAGGGACCGGGCACAGTAGAGACCCTGGAGCACCTGCTATGCACATGCCCCACCCTACTTAGATCGAGACTAAAATACCTAGGCTCATCGACATTCCCGTCGCTTAAAGATGTAGCCAGGGTGTCTCTTGAATCCCTCCTAAGGTTTGCGAACTCAACGCAAATCTTTAAAGACTTTTAAAAACAAACACAAAGGTTCCTTTTGTTTGCTACCGGTACCACTAAGGACCTGAATTGGTCTATGTGAGCCTTCACGAAGGCATCCAGTTTAACCTAACCTAATGTCTGCGTTTTCCATTGCGAAGACTTAAAAATTTAATTTCAAACTTTTGATTTGTTTTGTTTATATTTTTTTTTTTAATTTCTGACACATCAGACAATGCTTCCAAGTTTAAAAAGTATTCGTAAGCGACTTAGCAGTCGTTTTTTGACTACTCGCTTGGTAAAAAACACAGCTATTATATTCTCTTTTTGTTTCATTGTTCATGTACACAAAAAAGGGACGAGACTCTAAATGTTTTTCATTACGAAAATTTTTCGTGACGAGACTCGAAAATGTTTACCCTCTATCAAATCGCCGTCTAAGAAGTTTCCCTTCAAAAAAATTTACTCTGTTAAATAGTGAATTGAGAACTTTTGGCCAATTTACTAATGACTCATGTAGGATTTTGGAATAGAGAATGATTTGTGACCTACAAAACAAGACTACAAGATGAGTTTACTTACTTAAAGTTTCTTATTTCCTGCAATTCCCCAATGAGACCTGCAATTTTAAGTTTTCAAGGAAACAGCTGAGATTTTCTTTATATTGTTTAGTTACATTTTTGAATATTCAAAGATAATGGTTAATATACAACAAAGAATTTACTTTTGTGATTTGCAACACTTTTTCTCTAAATCAAAAACAGTTTAAGTTAAAACAACTGTAAAAAAAATAGTGCAATTATTTGATTTAACAATTTTTTTTTGTATTAAAAACCAATTTTAAGGAAAAATTTGCGTTAAAATTCATTATATCTTTTATTCAATGAATCAAAAAAAAAAAACAAAAGCTTTTTTCAAAAATTCTTTACTTAAGTTTTTTCTCCAGCATTTTACTCTTATAAATAATAACATTCAATCAGCAATCCTTTATTGCAGAACAGCTGCAACAGTTCTGCGGTTGAATACCAGGCATTTTGCATAGCTTCACTGAATCAGCAGCAATTCGACAAATGTTTGCCAATTAAAATTTTAATTCTCTCGAATAAAATGAAAAATTGCACTTTCAGGTTATTGCAACAGTTGCTGTTGCTGAATTGCAATTGAAATTTTTTAAAAATATTCATGCAAAATTACAGCATATTTTTCATTTGCACTGATACATATGAAAACAAGTCAAAAATATTTAATATTCTTTATATATGTTTGCAATATTTTTAAGATTTTTGCGTTACTAATTTGTATCTCTAATAAGTAAAATAACAAAAGTGAGCAAACTCACCAAAGATAAAGATTTTGTATAAAAAAATAGCAGCAGTATTTAAAGTTAAAAATACTTTCATTTGGCGAAACGTTGCCTAGAAATAGAAACTATGTCCAACATATTATTTACGCAGTTTTGGCTAAAATGTTTTTTATTTCTGTTGAGTTACTGTTGTCTAGTAAGAAATTTCAATATACGCGTTTGGAAAAGCTCTTTATACATTTTGGTGAACCATCAAATATTTTATATAAAATAATTTTAAAACTTTACTGAGTTTATTAAAAATTCAAGAGATATCTTCTTTGCAACAACGGAGGAAGGCTATTCACCTCTTCTGCCTTTATGACTCATGCATGTTTGTCAACATACTAGCCTGCCTTCCTGCATGCAGTGTGTTTGTGTGTGTGTGTGTATCACACAGCCCCAATATAAATTATGAGCCATCAACTTTTTGGAAGTAACAGAGTAACCCGACTTGACGTACAGATAGTAGTTTATATAAATCCTTCGTAAGAACGTAAACAAATGTTCTCTGCTTCAGTTGGGTCAACTAAAGAAGAAGCTTGGCAATTTATGTCACTCCAGAGAGTCTGAAGTTGAGGCGACTGTTACAAAGCGGTAAAGATAAATACAGCTTGTAGCAGTCAACTGAGAAAACGAACTCAAAAAACAAGCACAAAATAATACAAAAAATAGCAGTAGGCAAATTGTTTGCAAAATATTTCGAAAACAGGAGTGAATAGTTTGTATACGAAGAAGTTTAAATGTGGCAAAACAAATCACAGCCTTAAATACAACACCATTTTGTATGGATAGTATCTAATTGTGATCATACACATTAGGGCATGTTCAGGCTCAAGGGTATATTCAGACTCAAGCCCGAATTTTTTTATTGTTGTCCTATAATGCATCAAAAGAAATTTCTTCCAAAAATATTAATATCAGGAGCTTTGAAAGTTTCAAATTAATTTTTACATGTATGTGAAAACATTCGGAATTTATATCAACATATATCACAATTAATATGGGAAATAATCATAAACTTTCAATGCTGAAGTAGTTCTAACAAATTTTAAGCATAAGTATATTAACAAAAATTTTGCTTACACATACATACATCTATGAAAAAGCTTGATTGAATTGTGTGCCAAAAAAATAAAAAATACAAAAATTGGATACATAAATTATAGTGGCGGCCGTGGCTTACTGGTTCGAGTTCGTGACCCTCATGTTAATGAGCAACGGTAGCCCAAGATCTATGCCCACTTGAGAGAGACTGTTTTTCAATTGAAATAATATTTCTGTTCGGATGTCATTAGAGAATAAAAGCTGCCTTAGAAGCTTCTGTTCGATGTCGACATAAAACTTATACGTTTAGTCCTCAATCATTTGTTTTCAAACCATTAATAACACGCACAACACAATTGATCATAGGAAGCTCGGTCGAAGTCCTTGTAAGGGCTGAAACGGCCAAATGGTCGTTATTTTTTTTAATCCTTGACTGCCATGCCTCGGTTGTGTCACATAGCTGCCAAACTTCTGTAACAGAGCCTTGCGTAGGTGCACTTAAAACCTGCTTCAAAACATTTTTTCATTTAACACTACACTGCACAATGGTTCCAAATCGAAAAAAGTCGGCCAAAACCTCAAGGAGTTGTCTAATCTGCATAAAAATGTTGAAAAATAGGTTTTTGGGGTCGCTGATCACGAATCTGAATTCAAAAATTTGATATTCAAAATGACGGCTTAAGAATGGCGGCCATGAACATGCCAACTTTTATAATAACTATATTATGCATTTCAAATTTGATGTCCCGAAAGTTTTTGGGGTCGCCGATCATGGATATGTAGTCAAAAATTTGAAATTCAAAATAGCGGCTTAAAAATGGCGGCCATGAACATGTTAACTTTTGTAGTAACTATGCTATGTATTTAAAATTTGGTGCCTCGAAAGTTTTCAGAGTCGCTAATCATGAATCTAACGTCAAAAACTCGAACTTCAAAATGAAGGTTTCAAAATGGCGGCAAAAACTACTATTACTTTCCTAATAACTATATTATGCATTTCAATTTGGTTATTTTTTTATTTTCAAATAATCACAAAGCGTATTATATTTACAAAAATTTAATGAAACAGCTTACATATATAAAATAAGAAATAAGTTAAATAGTAAAGGGTGTCCCAACAAGAGCGCAATTTTTAAATTTTAAATAAAACACAGATATTTAAAAAAAAATCGTGAAATTTTATTATATCGTAAAGTAGACTGAATGAGGTTATGTATGGAACAATATATCGTGCAGATGGCCGCCGCGGCTTTGCTGGCATACACGCGATCTTTTAATGAAATTTTCAATGACCGTTTTGCATAAATGCTGCGGTATTTCATTAATGCAGCGTCCAATTTCCTCTTTTAAGGCTTGAGTCGTCGTCGGCTTATTCGCGTAAACCATCGACTTCAAAAAACCCTAAAGAAAAAAATCTAATGGTGTTAAATCGCACGATCTAGGCGGCCAATTCTGATCTCCAAAACGCGAAATAACACGACCGGGAAATGACTGATGCAGCAATTGAATTGTTTCTCTGGCTGTATGACATGTGGCGCCGTCTTGTTGGAACCACATGCCCTCCACATTCATTTCTTCAATTCTAGGCAAGAAAAAACTGGTTATCATTTCACGATACCGAACACCATGGACTGTTTGCGCTTGACCTGCCTCATTTTCATAAAAAAAAGGTCCAATGATTCCTCCAGCCCAAAAACCACACCACACAGTGACACGTTGAGGATGCATTTGCTTATCGTGAATCACTCGAGGATTTTCCTCACCCCAAATGCGACAATTCTGCCTATTGACGAAGCCATCAAGATGGAAATGGGCCTCGTCACTGAAGATGATTTTAGCGGCAAAATCAGCATTTTCATGATGTCTCTCCAATACCCAATTAACGAACTTCCTTCGCTGTTCATGGTCAGCTGGCTTCAGTTCCTAAGTCAATTGAACTTTGTATGCATGAAGATGCAAATCTTTCGTCAAAATTCGCTGCATAGTGGATTTGGAGACACCAATTTGCTGAGCTCGGTGTCGAATTTAGGTGGATGGAGTTTGAGCGACATCATCACGTACAGCTGCGACATTTTCAGTCGATCGACCTGATCGAAGGCGCGTTGTTGTCTTTACATCACTAACAGACCCAGTTTCGGCAAATTTATCTATTAATCTCTTTACAGTTGACTCTTTTGGAGCATTATTGTGTCCCCAAATTGATCGCAATTTGCGAACTGTGGCCGCAAAACTTTCACCATTTTGGTAAAACAATGAGAATGCGTTGTGCATTCGTGTAGCGCTCCATTTTTACTAGCCTCGTACCTTCTACTAGCAAACAATAACAATTGTTCAAATGTCAAACAATGACACTTCGAATGGCGCCAAATTTAAAAATTGCGTTCTTGTTGGGACACCCTTTATTATCTAATTCTAAAAGATCCAAAAAAGGAATATAAAGGCCATTCATTTCCAAAGATCCATCTTCAGCACTTAATGATTTATCAGAATCAGTATCTGCCGATGTATCTAATATTGCTGTAGAGTTTGAGGTTGATGCTTTGACTACTTCATTAGGTTGACAAATCAATAATGATATAACCTCAGGTGGTAGGTTTAATCGTTTGCGTTGTTCGATTCGTTTTTTTAAAGAAATGCTTGATAAAACTGGATCTGAAGTATCTAAGACTCGATGGAAAACATCTTCCAGGTTGTCTTTGCAGCTACTCCTTCTAGCATGGTGCAGCCTATCAGCCTTATACATTTTATTTCTGGATTCAGATGCATCTTCTCCGAAACAGCCAACTGGAAGTACTAAATGCTCCATTATTTGCCTTGAATGAATAAGGACTTTATGAACAGTAGCTGTCATGAGAAGCCAAGGATAGATTTTTATTATTATTTGAGCCGTTTCAAAGCAATATTTTTCGAATTGCATAATAAATTGACTGGATAGGCATATAAGAATAATTTTCAAATGAAAAATTAAATCAAAATCCACTCCCGTTACTTCAGAAAATAAGATATGGTTCTCAAATGCACGCCGTGCAGTATTTCCATCATTACTGCTGCCGTATCCACCTGTTTTCGATTTATCTATCCGCACGCCAAGATTTTCACAGAGGAGATTTTGTTTGTTTTCCTTTTTCTCTGCCACTTTTTCTTTATCGGACAAATTTCTTACTTGCCATTTATTTACGCCAATTTTATAGCTCGCATGTAAAACAAACTCAAATAATCTAATCCAACAATGAAGAGGACTAATTCCAAATTTAAAATTTTTCTCTTTTGCCTTAAATTTTTCTGGTCCTTAACGTTTTTGAAATCTTGAGGTAAAGATTCATAAATAGGACATGCTTGCAAAGATTTTTTATCAGCTAAAAAAATTAAAATTTTTCCATCAATCACATGTAAGGAAAAGCTGGAATTTGATTTGAATTATTTTACCTTCAATAAATTCTAATGTAAAAATCTCCATTTCATCTATTTCCTTCCTTATATTAGAATCTTCTTTTAAAATAGTTTCCTTAGTTTCCTTTATATATTCCAGCTTTAATGGTCTACAGAACCTAACGGATTGCGGTGTTGCATTATTCCAAAGAATATTTCCTGTTGATGAAATCAAACGCAAGCGGATAATTGTGGTTGCAAGGAGAGATGAATCTGGGTTCATTAAGCTACCAGGCTCTGAAAATCGTTAGCTATAATTGGCTTGACTAGTAGAACGAATCCGCAACTAAGAATTAGTGTTGCACTTATTATATTTTCTTTTTTCAAACCCATCACAGCTGATATAACTTCTTCCTGGACCTCAACAATTCTCTTTGCTGTATCCTTTTAAAGCATTTCAAGTGGTACTTTTGCAATTTTATTAGACACAATTACCCCTTGTGGCCTGCACTGTTCTTTAACATTTAAAACTTTTTTATGAGGAGGATATATATCACAGTTTCTGGCCTTGCTCTCAAGGCGTATGTTTAGGTATTGTTGCTTTGTGAAGTTATTTCCTAAAATAAATGCTAAGGCTTCAGTATAGGAAAGTGGTATATTTTTTTTCATCAGAATGCATCATATTTTTTATTTTTAAAACTCTATGTGGACTTACAATACTCGTCCTGAGAACTGCTGCCAAGTCAGAATAACCTTCCTTTCAAGCAGAGGAGCTTGTTGCCATAACTAATAAATCTGTTTCATTAGAAGAAACGTTGGATAGATAGTTAACATGCTGTCTTTCTATTCGACCTGCCTGATTTTTCACTAAATGAGAGAGAAGGACGCCCACCTAAGCCCTTATTACCTTTGATTTCCGTTTCCGCCAGTCAGAGTATTTCTTGTGAAATGCTGACATTTCTTGTACTTCTTATCCATCCCAAAGACAAGTTAAATGAAATAGTTTTGGCTTTTAATCGAATAATATTTTCAAAAGCTTTTGATTCGTTTTTATTTAAACGAAAGTTATCAACATCTTTTTCCCTGTCAGCTTTTGATGTTCTTGCATTTGCACGCCATGCGTTGAACAAATCGGTATTTTTAAAAGGTAGACACCTACAAAAATAATGGAAACCTTAAAAATCGCAAAAAATTCCGAAAAGGGTCAGTGCTACTACGCTTAAAAAACTTTGTTCTTGTTAACTGTATAAAACTTAAGGTTATATTTTGATAGGTTTGTTAGTTTTATCTTAAGAAACTTTGCCAACACAATTAATAATTCCATATTTAAGGCCGTTTTGAAAAATACAAATTTCACTACTCACAAGAAAAAAATTAAAACAGATCGTAGAGATTGTTGATCTAAGATATCGTTGTCAGAGATCTCACTGCAGTCAATGCAACGAAAGCTTGTTCACTGGTAATAGATGATTTTTATCAGAGAACGAATACGGTGCTGGCGCGAACACTAGGTAAAAATGGGTCACACATCATTTACCAGTGTTATGAGGTTGCTGATTTAGAATCTAAAGTCAGAATTTCAAAATTAAAAATGTTTAATAGGGTTGCCACCTATTTTTTTATTTTTACGAATGCGATACTGGCGCGAACATCAGGTAAAAACGGGTCGCTGAATCCGAATCCGTTGTCAGAACTTAAAAATTATGTAATTATTTTATAACAGGGCTGCCACCTAATAATACGTTTTTTTGAAGGTGGTGGATAAGGTTGCCACCTTTTTATTTTTACGAATTCGGGGCTGGCGAGAACCAAAGGGTAAAAAAGGGTCGTTGAATCCGAATCCGTTGTCAGAATTACAACATTACAATATGTTGAAAAAATAGGACTGCCACCTAATAATACGTATTTTTAAGAGTTTTAAGCGTCATTTATCAGTGTTGGGGGTTCGCTGATTTCGAATCTGAAGTTAGAATTTTAAAATTCAAGAATAAGGGTTGCCACCTTAATTTGCCTAGTTTAAATTTCTAATAAGGTGCTGACATTGGCGTAGCAAGCGGGGGAAGGGGAAGTTGCCCCCCGCTTTTTTAGCGAGATAAGCAATTTAAAAATAAAACTTCAAAAGTCATTCAAAATATCAGTTTTTTTTTACAACGATAATATTTTTGTATTATATATTTTGCTCTTCTTTCTTCTTCATAAGCATGCTTTCAGATAACCATTTTCTTTCTCTATGTTTGGAAAAAGATAGAACAAAATGTAGAGTTTCTACTGCAATTCCAATTTGAAAAAAATTCAGATACACTGAAAAAACTATTAAATGAAGTTGAAAAACTTATTGCTTTGGTTTTGACGGTGCCTGCATCAGCAGCTTCATCTGACGTTTTTTTAGTGCACTAAGACGACTTAAAACGTATCTTCGAGCAACTATGACACATAAACGACTCACTCATTCGGCACTTATACACCTTTACAACGATAAAACCGAAGAATTTAATTCGATGGAGGTGGTGAAAGAGTTTGTTTCTCGCAAGGACAGAAAGAAACATTTTTGAATAATTTAATTTGATATAACTTTTTGTACCTTATTGCATTTAATTCATGTAAAGATATACCTAGTCTTGATTTATATGCATATATTATTATTTTATTGATTTTATTTAATTATTTCTTTTATATTCATATTACCATGTGAAATATCCTTTAAAAAATTATCTCTAATATCGAAATTGGAAACACGGTTGCCACTTTGGTACAATTTTACCAAAATTGGTAAATTTATTTTAACTTGGTACCTTGGTACATTATTTTCCGAGTTGGTACATTTTGTAATAGATTTACAATTTAACAACTTGTTACAAAAAGCGACATTTGGTAGCAGTGGAGAAATGTTCAGACTTATGTTTAGTGGAACTTTCATTGCATTAAGTTCTAAAAATTGAAAGCTTACATGCTTTTTTCGTTCAAATCACATTTTTTGAGACATTTTTTGAGACTTGAGGGTTTTTTGTGAGAATTTCCACTAAAACAGAAAAATATTTCCAATCACAAAATATTTCTCTTATTACCAAATATATCCTTAAACAAATTAAAGACAAGTTCGACTTAGATAAAGAAGATCTAAATGTTTTGAATATAATTACATCTTCACAAGTTATGTCAGAAAACAAAATTTCTTTATTGGCTTAATTCAATAACTCATATTAAAATATCATCTCATAGAGTGCTACCCTGACGTTATTGTGACTCAGAGGAATCTTGTTTAGGCTTCAAATAATAGTTTTTAAAATTGTAATGACGTTGGAAAAAAACATTTAGGTATTTTGAGAAAAAGTCTGGGTCGTGAAGAATGGAGAGGGGGAAATTTGTTTTAATAATTTTATCTATTTTGTAAATAGTCTGATGTGCCTTCCATACAGCTCAGCAGCTGCTTAACCAATATTTTTTTATTTTAGCCTAATTAAAACTAAGCTTAGAAATAAATTGGAATATAAAACACTTAACAACATGAAGCTCTATAAAAAATTGTGTGTCGAACGCAATGAATCTAATTATATTTGGCCAGCAAAATAACTATTTTGATCTATTTATTATTTTGTTGATAGCGCATAACATAACTTAAAATTTTTGTTATGTTTGGTATGTAAACAAATATTTAGTTTAATATTTTTTTTTTTTTTATTTTGAAACTAAAATAAAAAATTTGTTTATTGATATTCATGTTTCTTTTAAGAAATTTTGGTAATTTTTTTGCACCCCCTTTTGCACTGCCCCCCAGATGGAATTAGCTTCCGACGCGCTTGCCAACTAATCGAAAAAATCTTTTGCCATATATTGCTTTTTATTTTCAACCTACCTTTAGGCCTTTTCCACATGGAGCAATTGAAAACTAATGCAACTGCAATAAAAGTTGCTAGCCAATGTATTTATACCGAAACCTTGTACTCAACAAGTTTTTAAGGCATTCGCAACCAGTTCCATGCAACACGGCGTGCTGCAATTTGAATCGGCGATTTGTTGTGTTTGCGATTTATGTTGTGTGATATGAAAATAATTAATCAGTTAATAAATATGAAATAAGTGCAGGAAGTGGAGAAATATCCCTTTTTATCCTCAATTTATTTTTTATATCTATTTAACAAAGCTTCCATTAAATAAGTGTTTGTGTTGTTGTGAATTTTTCAATGTTGCGTTGCGACGTGACTTGCTCATTTGAAAGCGTAGATTGCAGTTCAGTTTAAAATTGAAGTGTTTTGAAACTTTTTAAGCTGTTGCGTTGCAGTTGCATTACTTTTCAATTGCTCCATGTGGAAAAAGCCTTAATGACTAAATTTCATTGCTTGTGGTGTTGACGAACAAAAACACGTCGTGCATGGATGGCCGAGAGAAAAAGTGTGTATTGCAGCGTTGCCACTTTGTGAGTAATTCCTCAAAGCATAAGGAATTAAAAGTGGCTGTGAGTAATTTTTGATGAATTTTATTTTGAGGAATTTTTGAGAAATTTGAAAATGCTTAGAATTTTTTTTTAATATACATATAGAAAAAAACCTTGGCATCCTTTTCTGGTTGGTAGAAACATAAAACTGAACACTGAACTTTCCGATTGCGTTTCCCAAACAAAATTTAAACATATGCAAGCAAACTTAGTAACTGGCGTACGGTTTTAGCTGAAATCAGTTTAAACATAAAATAAATACAAGAAAAAAGATACATGGTTGCAGTCTGCATCGGAAGCAAATTTGTATTTGTAGTATGTAGTACTATAGTAATAATAACGGAAGTATGCATTGACTATTATTTCTATTGTACCAATTGATAATTTTAATTTATGTCATATTACATCATCGTCCTTATCGGTTAAAGATATTTAAGACCACTCCTTCAAGTAAAAGCCAGCAAAAACAAGCATACAAATTCAATCAAATATGGCTGTTTAGGATCTCGATAGTGAGTAGAGATTATTTTTACCTCGATTATTTTTTAGATCCAAAGTCGTATTAAAAACTGGTTTTTAATATAAAAAATTCAGTACATTTATTTATATTTTCAAATTAAAAAAAAGTGATATCATTACTATTCCTTTCTTTTCTAATGCATCAGTTTAGCGAGTATTTAGTAAATAATAACGCTAGTTTGAGAAATCGACTCGATACAAAAACAGTTTTATCATATATTTTTACTAAAGAAGAAATTAATATAAATAGTGATGACCTATTTAAATATAATAAAAATATGTTTGAATTGAATTGGAAAAATAAAGTTCCATGTATATAATTTATGCTTATAACTAAAATTTTTTAACAAAAACATACGTTAAAACTAAAAAGTCTTAAAATTATTTTAAGGGACGCATACAGCGTTTTAACACTTTGACAGTGGGTGAAAAATAACCCATTTACATTTTTAAGTCGTGTGAGCACAATTATCGATATATTTTCAAAAAGTTAGGCTTATAGGATAAGAAACCAATGTGGCTTTTAACATGAGTCATTTTTCAAACTTGTTTTAATTTTAAGAGAAATAAAAAACTAGGAAGTCGAAATATATTTTTTCCATAGGTATATATTAATCAGAGAGTACAAATATAGAAACCACAAATGATTTTCAAATACGAGCGGATATATTTTCTCATCCAAATTATTTTAAAACCTTTATGAAGCTACTCCAACAAACTAAAAAATAAATTTTCCGGATTGGTTTTTTCGGATTTTATCAATACATAAAGTAAAAAAAATTTAAAAAATTTCAAAGTTCAAATTCACTTCTGTATAGAAATATGCCATCGGTGATGACAATTCCACAAAAAAAAATTAAATTTACTGCGTTTTGCCTATCGTCCTCAAAGGGTTAATATCCAATAAGATTGATTGATAAGATTTAGAACAAAAACTATATTTGCTTATGTTTACTTGATAATAAAAATATCGTTTGAAAAAATTTTTTTAAGAATTTCACGAAAATTTAATGAATTTAATGAAAAATAATTAATGAAAGGTATTAAAAATTGGCAACACTGGTGTATTGCTTGTCGTTGTAGGCTTTTGTTTGGTGTTGAGCAAATCAAACTCTAAAGTGTTATTAGATGAGAGTCAACTGTGAGCAATGCAATAAATCACAGTGTATGTACGTTGAAATAGATACACTGAAGCAGGGCTTGAATGCTTATTCGAGTCTGCCTGTCAGAAGTGTAAGAATTATTCCTTAAAAATTATCGCATTTTTAATAAAAAAAGTGTAGTAAAAATGGCTTTTTTAGTAAAACACTATTATTGAATGTGAACAATATGTTACTAAGTACATACAAAAAATCGCTGTTTCATTAGTAATACGCATTCAGAAGCATTTTTTTATGCAAGAGATTATTCCTTATTTTTGTATTTTTAGTGCCATTTTATAGAAGAATTAACATTAAAAAAAAATCAAAACATATCATTGAACATACCGTCAAAACTGTGAAGTAATAAGATATACTAAATTATGTTTAAGTATAAGGTGCGTTTCATTTTTATAACGCACTCTCATTTTTTCAATATATGGGTCAATATATGGGTCACTCTTACGTTTCTGATTTGCTATATTCTAATTAAAAGAGATGTGGAGACAGAAAAATTTTGTACTCAGATAATTTTAACAGAATAATTTTTTAAAATAAGACCAATTAAATTTAAAGATCTGATTATGAAGCGTTTCATATTTATAACCCATGCTTTTTTTTTCTTTGTGTTTTAAAACTTTTAAAAATAAAAATCAAGTATTTACAATTTAAAATGGCTCCCTCTAGCGTTTCTAACTTAATAAACTCTTTTTGGCTTGGAAGAAATTTAATTCTGTAAAATATCAGCGTTTATTTTATAATTATCCCAGGCATTGATGATGGCATTTTGTAACTCACCAAAGTTGTGATTGTCAGCACAAATGCGACGAACCAATATTCCCCATTGATTTTGTATTGGGCTTAGGTCTGGGGAGCACGCTGGCCACTTCCAAGTTTTAATATTTTTTTATTTGTAAACGCTCACCAGACCATTACTGACCCACCACCGAAGTTCCCCTTTGAGTAGTAGCGAGGTTCTTTTCGCAAATCTCGCCAATAAAAGTGGGAGCCATCTGGCCCATCAAGGTTCCATTTTGTTTCATCAGAAAATATGACCTGCAAGCAGGAACGTAAAGTTTATGCATATAACAATTCTGTAATTCATTTCACATACAGAGGATCAATCAGTATCCATATTTTGTTCATAAAATTCCAGTCTTGCTGTCTTATGTTGTTTAAGGAGCCTTAGAATTGCTTTCATCTTAGCTCGGCAAATATCAGGGCATCGTTTCAAAACACGCCAAACCTTTGTTTTTGAAACTTTGGTGCTGCAATTTCTTGCTAAACGAGAACAACTGGTTGTTGAGATACTTGCCTCAAGTATGATTGGACGCAACTCCCTCTTGCATATCTTTCTCTGACGTCCGGATCGTTTGTTTTAGCATATTCTCGCGTGTTTGTGTCAAACTTTTCATGAAACAAAATTTCCCAAAATTATTTTTTTATTTAGATAAGGTGTTTAGTTACCATTCCAATGGTAGTTCAAATTTAATATTCGGCTTAGCAATGGTTGAGATTTTTGTAAATTTTCTGCATCTTCCAAAAATCACGCCAAACTCTTTTTCTCCAAATTATGTTTTTTATTTCCATCAGTGATGCTCCATGCAAAATTTGATTCAAATCGGATATGTTCATTCCGTCAAGCCGGTTTCTTAGTGTTTCAAATGGAATTGCTGTTTAAATACTAATTGGCATCTATACATTTTTTTAGTCCTAGTATAAAAGACTCTAGTTTAAAATTTTCTTCCTAATTCCTCAATTTTTGAAATCGTCTGGCACAAGCTATACATCATTGAATGTTTTTATGCGAACCCAAGAGCTGAAAAAAATTTAATTATATTCATAAAAATTTGTTTACATTTAAAGGCATTTAAGAAAATATGCAGGTATTTTTGAAATTTCGCAAACTCATCTATGAAAGAGCTCTTTTAACTGTTTCAAGGTTATTTACTGATTTAATGAAATATATTCTTTTATCTTTTCCATTTGTCAGAAAGGCATTTTCACCCATAATTCCATAAGCTCACAGAAAACTTCAGAGTTCGTTATTGTAATAAGTTTATGCGAGCAAAGTTGTTGCAAAAGTATATACGTATTTATAAAATGAGCTGCTCTACGAGAGTGTGCAACACATACAAAATACAGTATTAATAAGGTAATTAAATTGGCAAAACCTCTTAAAAGCTGCTAATGAGCGAACAAACTGATTTTGATTGAAGTTGGCAGTGTGGCGAAAAAGACGAGAATTTAATAACATCGACGTTGAGAACAGTGACAACGTTAACAACAACAACAACAACAAGTTATTAAAAAGATGTCAAAACAATGTGAAAAAAGAACAAAAAGGTGATAAATTGAGTTTGTAGGAACTGTCAAGAGCCCGTATGAATTGAGGAAAAATTAACGATGTTATACGACGATAAAATACGACGTGAAGTCATTGAGGTTTTTTTTTTTTGTTTCTTTGTCTATTAAGACTTTTTTATAAAAACAAAAATATTGCTTTTGTCCTATTTGTATGTAGTTTTTTAAACCAAATTTTAAAAAAAAATTTGAGTAATATAACATTTTTTTACCCTTTACTGCGCAAGTTCCTAATTTTAAGTAAACTTTTTCAAGCGATCTTATTTAAGCTGTTTACAGTAAAAGCGAAATAACAAAAAACTTCATGTGTGTTTTTTGTTTTTAATTATAAACAAAGGTACGTGGCATTTCTGCAACATTGCGCGCAAAAATTTATGTCATTTTATGCCAAATGACATTCCTTGAAGCAGTTATTAACTTTACTGTAGCACAAGCTAACATTAAATTTTTCTCAGTGTTTGCGTGCATCCTGAATATTTTGGTAGCTTGCCTCGAACTCGCTTTGTTGCCCAAATAGGCCAGTGACCAATCGTATCTTATCGGACATCTTTCGGAGGATTGTACTGGGCAGATCTATTTGTTTGCTTTTCCTCGATTGACTCTTGCATATCACTTTTTCGTTTAATAGTTTTCTTAGTAGCTACTAAAGGGCTGCACAAATGTATTTGCTTCTTTGATTCCATCAAGTACTTTTAGCTACGCACATCACTTGTAGCAGAATTAAGCAAAGAAATAGCGTAAAACTGTTGCTTGTTGCTCAGAGAAAAAGTAATGTTTTAACTCTTTCTCTCTCGTATCAAATACATACGCAACTGGCTCTCATCAATTACAGTAATTATAGGTCGCTATCACGGCAAATGAAAAAAAAACTGTATAGCTCTAGCTTCTACTGCAAATACTTTCGTATGCTGAAAGCAGAAGTCATTATCAGTTGCTAATGAAAACATTAGCAAAGTAAAAATAAAGTAAAAGATAAATAAAAAAAATGGAAATTGAAGAAGTAAGTAAATATTGAATTATTGTTTTATTTTAATTTTTTAATGCTTAAATGTTGTTTACAGCCAACAAACAGTGATTCTTTTTCTTTAAATGACCATATTAATAGCAGTTTTAATAACGCCGCTATAAAAGTAAAAATTGTGAGCTGCGATTTTAAACTTATTATTTTTTTTTAAACTAAAATTATGTTTTTACATTCAAACATTAATAATTAATATATATATATATATTAGGGCGGGTCGATTTATTTTTCGACAATTTCCCTATGATTTCCGTATTCTATGGGTTATTCCATGAAAATTTGCCAAAGGAACCATACCTCTATCGTTAAAATCGAGTCCCCCTACTTTTTGTTGGTAGATTTTTTCCCAAATTGACGTTCGTATGAAATATTACCTACACGTTCACATCCATAACTCAAAAACTATAGATCGGCTTTAATCGCCAGTAGGCGCGTTGGAAAGGTGAGCTCATTTTGATCAATTTACAAAAAAAAAATCTCCAACATTGGTCCAACGGTTCAAAAGTTACGGGCATTTTTGTCCAAATTTTGGAGCATTTTTCCATTTTTTTCATGATTTTATCCAAGAATATTACTTTCATGGCCATTTTTTTGGCTCAATCCATTATTTAATTCAATTTACAATTCAAAACGAAGAAGTTGCAGGAAAGAATGTAGAAGGCGCTATGGCGACGACATTAGAGAGCCGTACGAAAACACCAAGACTTGAAAGCAAACAAGACCTTCAGAAAAAATAATATTTTTTTTCACATTTTGTCTTTTACTACACTCAAATTGAATATTATTTTTTTGATAATAGGTTGATAGATACTTTATTGTCTCTTAATTTGAATTTTTGTAGAAAAAAAAATAAAAATGGAAAAAAATCAAAAAGTTGGTTGTATGTGTTATTTTGTTTTAGCAATATCGCATGAATTAATCAACCGAATTCGATAAATTTGGGCTTAAACTCTTCGTTTTGAATTGTAAATTGAATTAAATAATGGATTGAGCCAAAAAAATGGCCATGAAAGTAATATTCTTGGACAAAATCATGAAAAAAATGGAAAAATGGTCCAAAATTTGGACAAAAATGCCCGTAACTTTTGAACTTTTTACCAACAAAAAGTAGGGGACTCGATTTTAACGATAGAGGTATGGTTCCTTCGGCAAATTTTCATGGAATAACCCATAGAATACGGAAATCATAGGGAAATTGGTGAATTTTTTCACTCCCTACAAACCGACCCGCCCTAATATATATATATACAACCACACATAAAGTTTAATTTTTTGAAATTTTTTTGGGTTTTTGTTATCTCTATCTATTTTTTTTCAATAAAATATATATTTAAATTAAAGCATGCACCTGCAAATTTTTCTTTAACTGCAGGTGCAGTTTTTCTTTTTTCTTTTTCATAACTGAAATTATGTATCAAGTATTTCAAGTACTTGCCAACTTGTACTCCTCTTGCAAGTTATTTTTATGTGCATAACTAATACACGATAGACAAGTTATTATTTGTTTTGCTTTCAATCGGTTTTCCACTTACACACACTACCCTGCAGTGTAATCAACTAGATTTATACCAGTCAACAACTAGTTGGAAATATCCAACAACTAGTTCGATTTATGTCCTATTCTCATAGAACCGACTGGTATTTTTTACGTGGTGATGTCATTGGAAAAGACAATTGTCTTACTATAGATAAGGTTTTAACTAGTTAACAACTCATTTTTTATGTAAAGTAAAGTTCTAGTTGGGTTGTGACTAGTTTTTAACCAATATAGTAATTATCGAATTAAAACTAGTTCATAGGTTCATATTTTTTCAATAGTTCATAGGTTCAAAGAACATATATTTTTACAACAAAATATTAGCTAAAGGCTAAAGTTAAAGCATGTTTATGGTATACTACATGTTTTTAAATTAGTTTTTATATGTTTTAATTTGTTTATTATTAGTTTGTTCCAATGGGGTACCCAGCTCCAACTGGTTTTGAAACTGGTTGATTTTGATAATATGTAGTATAGTTTGATTTTGACTAGTTTTACAACTGGTTTAATGTGACTTGACAAAAACTAGTTGAGTTTAAACTACTTTTGCAACTAGTAAATCGTGACAAAATATAAACTAGTTTGTTTTGACTAGTATAAATACTACTCATGTTTTAATGCTGACTAGTCTTACACTGCAGGGTACCTACAATTTTCACTCACGCCAACGCTATCCGCAAATGAGAGTGAGAGAACGAAAGTAATTGCGATCCTCACAAATGTTTTGTACAGTGATTCAAATGTAATTGTGCAGCCCTTTAGTAGCTACTTCGAAAAGCTGCCATATCAAGAAAATGGTAGAATAGGCGAATATAGAACCTCTTGCCGTGTAATCTTACTCGAAACATGGGCCACGAAACTGTTTTTGTTTTAATAATTTGTCAACTGGTAGCTTACAATTTGGAATGCGATTTTTCCTTATTGTTCTCGAGCTCAAAACTCCTCAAATTTCCTCCTTTTGCCAAAATTTAATTAATGCGAGTGATGCCGGCAAATTTCTTGTAAGCCTTACGAAAACGTATGACGATGCACCTAACTGAGTTTATCAATATGCTAAAATATTTTCTTATCAGCTATATCAAATCTATGAAACTGCGAAAAAGCTTCGATTCTCTCGTGTGTCCAACGACGCACAATGTAACGAGGTCTATGTGATGAGGGACAAAAATTAAAGGAATCATCGTAGGTAAATGAAATTAAGCACATATCATTATTTTATAAATATCAAACTCCACACAAATTTCCATTAAGATCAATGAAAATTTATGAAAAATCTATGAAAAGATAAGCCACGCTCTTCGCCTATACAAAAATAGCAATAAAAATGCAATATATCGAGTTGTAGAAAGTGTGAAATCCAAATTAACAAATTTTTTATTGACTGGATGCATAAAATGAGCATTTAAAAATTTCAACAATATTTGCCACGCCCATTACCTACCTTCCATACAAAATGAAGAATAAAAGTTCAACAGAAAAAAGTGAACTATTTTTTTATTAACTACATTCACATAATTATCATATAAAATTTTCATCAAGATCTGCCAAGCTCTTTACTCACCTTTCATACAAAACTAAGAATAAAAATGCAATATCTCGAGCTTAGTGTCCGACCGAATATTCGGTTTCGGTTTAGGCTACGGCCAGTTCCGGCCCTTTTCGTCAATTTCGGCTAGTTTCGGCTATTCGGCCATATTGAGGCCGAACTTTTGGTGAAAACTTCTTGCATCAGTCATTTAATTCAAATACAAAAATATTAACAATGCATTGCGCAAAACAAAAATTATAAATTCGTCTACAATTTGATTTCTCGTGTTAACTCAAAACATTTTGGTTAATTTTATGGGTTCGATACTATCATTTTCGATTTCATCACCTCTTTTGCAATTAATATTAAAGTTTTATAGGTACTGAAGCCAAAAATTGATAATTAAACTTCCGAAAGAATTCTATTCTACAAAATTGTACATTGGAGGTGCATACTATTTTGAGTGTGTACGGAAGATATACATAATGCAATACTTTTGTAATAAAAAATTATAAAAAAAACATGATTTCATTTATTATTATAGTAAACTTCAATTAATTATTAAAAACTTCAATTTTCAAATAATACTTTTTTTGTATTAAATTTTTTCTTATGTGTTTAAAGTACTTTTGCTAACTTTCAATAAAAAAAATTATTTGTAAAAACTTAAATTTTCATATTAATAACCAGTTTCAGTTTCGGCCAAATATTATAAAATGGCCGAATATTCGGTTTCGGCCAAAATTCAGATTTCGATCGGACACTACTCGAGTTGTAAGAAGTATAAGAAAGGAAATTAACTATTTCTTTATAAACTACATTCACATAATTATCATATAAAAAGGTCTTCCAGATATGCCATGCCCTTTGCCCACCTCCCATATAAAATTAAGAATAAAAGTGCAATATCTCCAGTTGTAGAAAGTAGTGTCCGACCAAATATTCAACTTGGGTATTCGGCATATTTGGCCGATTTTTAAACCTTCGGCTTCGGCCAAACATAGCGGAATATTTGCCAAATGCTTTTGCTTTTTTGTAACGCAAAAAAAAATTTTTTTTCAATAGCTTACTGTGTAAAATATCATTCCAAAAGGTTAAATAGAAATTCAATATTTAACGAATCTCTATGCTACTTTTGTCAAAATTCGAGTTATTAAATTGTCATTAGACCCATTGAAAAATTTCATATTGGAATTTTTGTTAACAAGAAATTAACGAACATTTTCAGTAAAAATTAAATAAATTATACCATAATCACATTTGTACTTAACAAGAAAATATTTTAATTTTTAGTTTCAGATGAATTTTGCGACCTGTAAAAAGGTCGCGATCTCAGTTCGTATTTTAAGCGCTAGTCCACGTCGCACAGTGCGCTTTTTTCGATTTTAGGATGACATTTGCATTATCTCAGAAACTATAAAAGCTAGGGCCATAAAATTGGTACAAATGAGTTTTAGCCTGAATTGAAACAGCACAAAAAGTTAGAATTTTAGGTCAACTGCATCGCCTACCTCCCATACAAACCATTTTTTTTTTTAATTAAAAGAAAACCTCATTAAATTACTGATTTATGTTTTTAAAGAGTTAATTTAGTTTATATATGATGACTTAAACGTCATCACCAAATAAACGAAATTTTAAAAAAAAATTTAAAAATGGGTGCTAATATAAAATAAGGTCAAATTTTGTTTTAAATTATGAATTCTTTTTTATTTTTCTTTGAATTTAAGAGTATCTACAAACTGTCAGAGCATTTTGGGGCAAAATTTGATTTTTAAGACTTTTTTCAAATTAAGTGGTTTTTATTAATAGCAACTAGATGCAGCAGGTTTTACAGAAATGATTTTACAGTACGATATTTTATGAAATTTATAGCCTTTCACTTAAATAATGCTTTATTAGCCAGATATTTTCTACTAAATTTTGTTTAAATTTTCATTCCTTGAATGAATTGAATGAATTAAATGAATTTTCATTTACAGTCATATTTCAACGATTTTTTCTATTTTTAGTTATTAGCATTTTTTATTAAATTTTATACAAAATTCAATGGCAACTAAGAAATAAAAAAGTTCAAAAAACAAAACTTTGAAATATACTTTGCGCTCAAAGTTATTATTGTTCAGATTTGACTTTATTTTATGGGTTTTATTGAGCTTATTTTTGTTAAAAATGCTTCAACTTTGACGAACTTTATAAAAAAACCATGCAATACATCAAATTTTTAATGCCACATTCATAATACATGTTTTATAATCTGACGAATAAAAACATTTTTTTATAAAATTTAACGGAAAAAAACCCCAAATGTCATCCTAAAATTAAAAAAGCTCACTGTGCGTCGCCCCGTGGCTTGTTGTAGTATATTTATTAAATAAATATTGCTTATAGTCTGAAAACTTAATATAATCTTCTTCAAAGTACTTTAAATATACCTAACAAGTTTAGAGTACCTATATTATGTACTTTTTCCAAAAAAGACTAATGAAAATTGCATATTTCTTGGCCTGTTTAACCAGACTGGAACCTTAATAACTGCCGTTTTCTGTACTGAAATTGTACTGAAATGAAAGGAAGGCCTACATTTTATTTTTTTTTTTTTACTTAAAAAAAAGTTTTGTTAGTATTCGGCTTCGGACTTCGGCTGAATATTTCTACTTGGCCTAACATTTGGCTTCGTCAAAAAATCAGCATTCGGTCGGACACTAATAGAAAGGATAAAAAAAGGAATTACCTTTTTTACTGGTTTCACTTAATTATCATATAGGTAATTATTTAATTACACGTGCTACATGCCACGTCCTTTTCCAGCCTCCCTCTTAATATTTAATGAAGTTTGCTAATTTAAAAATATTTTTTTCTTAATACATAGGTTTGTTTCAATACTACATAAATCTTAAGAATGAGACAAAATAAAAGAGAAAATTATTGACTGTCATCAGAATAATTCACTCGACACAAAGTCAAAGAAATTGAGATCAGTAATAAAATCAATTGCGTCATCATTCGTATCATGATCTTCATTTAAAATTAATTCATTGATTTCATTATCATTATTCTGTTTTTTTTTTCAATATTTTTCTAAGAGAAGATATAAAAAAATTGACGATCTGATGATAGCAGTAACCTACAGAAGAGATCTATATTGCATAGTTCTCAAAAGTTTTTATGGTTATGATTGCAGCTAATTTTTCTAAAACCTCTATGGCTGGCTTCCAAAGCAATACAATTAATATTTTTACATATTGGAGACTTCAACCTTCACTACAATCCATACCCACGGGGATCTTAATCCTTTCAATACCGGCATTCTTAAAATTTGTTAGAATTGATTAAATTTTTCATCACTGGTAAATTATCATATGGAAGTAGGAAATGTATCAAAGTTTTGAGATATCACCCAAAGGACACTTAGAACAGGACCTACATATATGTGCGGGTTGATACTGAAACGACTAAAAAAAATAGTGAATCGCTAGTTCTCTTTTCTTCTTCTTATTCTTTTCTTAATTATACTCTTTCATATACTCTCCTTTTAAATTCAGCTTTTTTTTCATTTTCCTTATTTTTTTATTCACCAAAAACCAACTTACGATAAAAACGAGATAAATATAAACGCAACAATGAAAAAGACATCAAAAACAAGTGCATAAAACAATAGAGAATAGTTCGAATAAGGGTAAGATAACTGAAGTGTAGGAAACAAACAATCATACATGTGAAAGGTAAACGCGTGAACATAGCGGAAATTTACCCGCACAAATGTGTTAGTGGGTGCTTAAATGGCTAATGGTTGAAAATGACCGCGTAAAATTAGGGAGAGTAAATTGTTAAAAAACTTCATAATTCTAGTTAATGTTGTAGTCAAAGCAATAACAAAAAATTGAAGGTGAACTACGATGAAATCAAATGCGTATAACTAGAGAAATTTTCGCCCTCGAAACCGCCTAGCAAAAAGAAGATGCATAAATATTTAAAAGTGTCAAGTCTCTACACTCAAGGAAAAATCGCAACGTAAAATTAAATAATATCATGTTAATTTTACGTTGCTCCATTTTTAAGAAATCATCTTTAAATTCACATTGAAATCCTTTAAATCAAACACGAAAACATTTGATCTCCAATAAGAAGTGGAAAAACTTCTTTAAAGTGCATCCACTTCGAAATTAAGTTGAAAAATAACATGGTTATATTGAAGTTGTCAGTAGTGAAAATGAAGTAGAAGATATATATATATTAAAGTGGATGACACTTCAATTTGAAGTTAGATGCATATTTTTGTGTGTGCAAATAGTAATAGTAAGTGAAAATAAGTGAAGATTAATAAAATTGAAAAATATTCAATATATTAATGAATTTGGCCAAGTTCTTAACTTGGACACAATACTTTTCAACAGTGTGGATGTAGTTACAAATTTGGAAGAAGACGATGTTAAATTCGTTAGTCTGCTTAAAGATTTTGAGTTGGAAAGGTTAAAACCAAATGAATAATGGTCAAACGTATGTGCGAAATAAATTTGTGTAACTACATTTTTAAAATCATAAATGTAATATATTGAATTATCATATAATTTTTAGAAAATGTACCACATTTATTCTAATATTCTAATAAAAGAATATTTCTATAAAAACTTATTTTGTTTTATTTATTTGATTTTGTTTCACGGACCCTGAAATCATTCAATATCAAAAATGTTAAGTATTTCATTTAAAGTGAAAATCACTTTGATTTATTAATGCAAGGACGTGCAATCAAAGTAGAAAATACCTTACTTCAAAGTTATAACGCATTTAAAATAAATACGTAAGTATTAAAATTGAATATGCTTCCTCTTTGAATTAAATCTGAATCCACGTTATCCTTTTAGACTCACATAATTAAGACTTCTAACTATTAACTTGTATACTTACTTTTACAAATGCATACACTCAAAAAATGTATTAGTAAAATTTCTACGAACGATATTAGTAAACAAAATATTCGTACATTCTACAAATATTCGTACAATATACAAAGTATTTTTATTGTGATACCTTTACGAATTCATTCGTAAAATATTTCTACTACCTGATGTAGTATCTACGAATATATTTGTTTTATATGCTAATAATATTTGTAAACAAAAATAACTTAATTCGTATTAGTGCATTATACGAATTATTGTGCACATATAAATAATAATATTCGTAAATTTCTCGTACGAATAACTTCGTAATTTCTTCCATTACATTCGTAGTATTTACTTATGCTTTTGTACTATTTACGGATGAAAAATAATATTAGTAGAAGCAATTCATTTGTACACAGTAAAAAATATGAGCATAAATTTTATACTATTTTGTATACATATAAATCCAAGCCAAAAATGTTTTAAAATTTACACCATCAAATCTTATAAATTTTTCCAGACCATTTTTCTCGTCAGACCAATCGAAACCACTATATTTATACATTTCCCGATTTCGGTGAATTTTTTCCATTCGAACCAACATATATTTTAATTTACACATGATATCCATGTAAAATTTTTAAACTATATTTGTTTTATTATTTTTATAATATTGAGTGGTAAAAAATTTATAAATTATTTGGAATAAAAAAAGTTTATACAATACAAATATTATAAAAAAGATAAAATTTACCCTCAAATTATTTACTGTGTAGGCTGACCGTACGAATTATTAGTAGAATGTACGAATTGTTAGTAGAGTCTAAAAAATTTAAAACCGAAATCGTTCAGTCTTGTTTGTCGAATATCTATGGAACATAAGGAACTGTAAATTGTAAAGTGACTGTAGCCTACTGATAGAGTGCGTGGCCCGTAAACTAAAGAGACGAGTTTCAAACCCTAGCTCAGACAGAATATTCTTTTTTAGAAGACGAATAAAATATTCGTAATATGTACTAATATACGTCGATTCTACGAATCCTATTCGTGGCTGAACACTACGAATAAAATTCGTAGAATGGACGCAGTTATATATATATAATATTTACACACAAACATTTTTGAGTGTGACTTTTTCTCCATATCTACTTCTGCCCACCTCGTTACGCTGTGCGACGCATCTGTTTTTGTTTTATTTCATCGAGTGTTATTTAATTTTACTAAAATCATTTTGTATAAATTTAACTTTAATTAAAAATAATATTAAAAGTGAAATTAAAAATAAGAAGTTAAAATTCACTTTTATTATTTTAGTAATACTGCAAAAAAGTACACATATAAAAATATAAAATTCGAGAAATTTTGCTTGGTTTTACTTCAACTGATGCAGTGATATATAGCAATAAAAACTGTACTAAAACTCAGCTCGACTTATAATGCTTTCATTTTAGAAATTTTCTATAGCTTTGTTCATTTGCAGCAAGTATGTTAACTTTGAGTATAACTTTCCTCTTTACGATATTGTTACCCTATTACACTTAAAATTCCCTCCGCTCAATCTGTCCACTCACAATAAGCACCCAATTAGTAGACACTGAAAATTAAATTTACAAAGTTACTACTTCACTCTCATAATGAAGGCTTATTTTTGCTAAATATGTAGCGCATAACAAAAGGCAAAGTTCATTAGCAGGAAACACAGGACTCCATTACGCACTCTAATTAAAATCACTGAAAATTACAAGATCCAAAATACAAAAACGATACAAACAGATATCGCTGCATAACAAAATACTGCATAACAAACAATCCTGCAATTATTCGATAACATTGCAAAACTTTCGACTTGCCATTGAAATACACAAAAAGTAATCATTGCCAACAACATATTAATGCAAAAAAGCAAAGTTCAAAAGCTGGCGAAATAAAGTTACAAAAAAGAAAAATAAACATACTTTCCGGGTGGGTTTCAAGTAAAACCCATAAAAATGTTTAACCAACTACGTGCACGTGTGTGCGGAGCACCAACAAATGCAGTCACGAACTATACACATTCATGTTACTTCCACCGTCAACGCGAACCTCTTCACTCTCAGCCGAAACAGCCAAACAAACAAAAATACATAGTTGGCCAAATTCAGTTTTATCCAAAACGTGCTTTTAACATTTTCCAATGTTTAGATTCCGTTATTATTTTGTATTTTTGGCAGTCATTCTGATGTTTATTGGTTAAATTCATGTTAATTAGAAAATGAACTAAGAAGTTGTAAAACTATTTGTTTGTGACAATGCAGTAATTGCTAAATGCAAATGCAAAAGCCCTTGCTTGAGTTAGCTCCAAGGCTAATGATTGTATGCATAGAAAATGTATAAATATTTTCAAAACACTAACTTATCATAAAATAGATATAAAAATTGAATTTGTTTAGACATAATGTAAAGGTTATGGTTGGATTAAAAAAAAGAATTTAAAATGGGCATTTCTGAGAAACGTTCTAGTTGACAAAAATATCTAAAACGAATTCTTTCTTTATACCTAATGCTTTAGGGCTTTTCACAGTTGTGTTACTGCCACTGTCAAAATACTTAATGATATAAGATAATTTTATGATAAAGGATATGTAGCACTACTTTGCTGCTTCACTTTTACAATGTTAGCAACACCTTTAGTCTGAATAAAAATAAATATTTCAGTTTTAATTTAGAGAATTTCTCAAATTCATGTTTGTAAATCGAATTAGAAAAAAAAATTATAGATTTGTTGACTTTTTAAGGTATGAACAAAACAGTTACAAATCTTTTAAACATATGAAGTTTTATAAGCATAACTAGAGATATGTTGTGGTTCAGAAGCACATTTTTAATAAAAAGGAAACATATTTAGGTATGGCTCTGGTTGGATTGGACTAATGTTCTTTTAAATTTAAAATAGTTTGAGCTTGACTTGTGCTATTATAACACGGCTTTCATTTTTTATATAAATAAGTTAATAACATCGTTTTCAAATAGTAATAACATTTACACTAAAAACAAAATCAGCATGTCTTGCAATAAAACAAAATGTGTTCAATTTCAATCTATTCATTGTTATGCAAATATCAAATCACATATATTTTGAATACATTTACAGCCCTATTCTTGAAACTTGATTATAGTCAACCAGTATTTTTATTATTTGTTTGTGTTTGTTGTAATTTTTTATTTCAAAACAAAATTTGAAGCTCAAAAAACAACATTTTTTAATGAAATTGTCAATATCTGAGAAGCAGTTGACAATTTTTATCAAAATTTATTATTTTTGAGCTTCAAATTTTGTTTTGAAATAAAAAAATTACAACAAACACAAACAAATTATTAAAATACTGGTTGACTTTTATCAAGTTTCCAGAATAGGGCTGTTACTTGTGTTGTGAAAAAATTTGTTTTAAGTTATTATTTAAAGAAAACTGTGTTCGCAAAACAGCTTAAAACAAATTTCGCCAAAGTATAAACATATGTATTCAAAATATATCTGATGATTGAAAAATTTAAAAATTCTTTATGAAAATGAACACTCGGGTGCATAGATCTTTTTAATTCACTTTTAATACATTTTTCAAGTGCTTTATTTCATAAATAAAAAATCTGTGCAAGGAGAAGGTCCACAATTGATTTCTTCAGGTGACGCCATGCCCTAGAATGTCCGCATATCGTAAAAATTCGACTTTTCGTAGTAGTTTGATAAATAATGATCTCTATAAAAGCAAATGCAGATCAATAAAACAACTTGACTATTACTTAAGTATATGTAGACTATGTGAAAAAAAATTTAAATTATAAATAGATATACAATTCTATTTTTCAGGACGATATTTTGAACAGATTTTAGGAATTTTTTTTCAAATTCGTCGAATATCTTTTAGTTAAAATGCATTTAGTTAAATTTTTAGTAGAACTATTCAACACCTTTAATTTAAAAGTTATTAAAAGTCTCTTAGTGCTCTAGAACCAAAGTTATAGTATTTTTAAGATTTTGTAATTCTAGATTTTTCAGATCTGTGAACGCTCATTTTTCATCTCTGGATATTTCAAATCAAGAGCTAAGTGCGTTGAATGTACGATTTTACATATTTTATCGATTTCTGAATTATTTTTTTTTTTTTTTAATTTCACTCTTATAGTATTTAGATTATTATGATAATTGATTACACGGTGCTACAGTGAAAATGTACTTTTACTCTTTTTTAAGTGACATAGTCTAGGTTATATGTCTGGTCGAGTTCAATACGATACCATATTTGAAATTGTTAATACATCCCCACAGTTAGATTTTACCGTTAAAAACACGATTTTTTTGGTACATGATACATTACACAATCAGAAAATCTGCAAGTATTCAACCAATTTTCGATTTAACGGTTTTGGAAAGATAAAAGATAATACTTCCTTTAATACAATATTTACATATATTTATTGCTGGAATAAGAATGTTTCGAGTTATAAATAACGCTCCCATCTCTTTTTATCGCCAAAAACAGGACAAAATGACAAAGTTTTTAAGATTTTACAGGATTTACAGGACGTCTCGCAAAAACAATCATTTTTTTTTTGCAGGATTTCGTTTTTCATTTTTTTTTGCAACAATTTAAAGTCGAAAAATTATTCTTACTTGTCAAAAAATAAAAATAATCATTTTCATTCATAAAATTCACAGTACAACACAAAAATTTCAAAACAAAAAATCACTTATCCCAGCCGAAAGTACTCGATGAGAGGAGAAAAGTAATTTATGGATTTTACTAGATTGGTTGCCGTTCGTTTTTTATGAGCCTCTATAGTTTTTTCGCCAAATTCGATTTTGAGCACTTTTTTGCAATTTTCTTCTATTTTTCGCATGGCCATAGTTCGAAAAATGCTGTGAATTTTTTTTGCAGTCTTCAGCAAAGTTGTAGCTCTTGACTCGGCCAACAAAAATGCTGAATATATTAAGTCGGAAAAATTTCGTCTTCATGCTCAAAACCCCAAAAATGTCGAAAAAATTACCACTTTTTTCACCGATTTTTTCTGTTTTTCGACTACAGCTCTTGAACTATTGAAAATTTTACCAAACAATTAAGGGAAGAAATGTAGCCTATAAAATTATGAACAACTTTTTAGTTCATACCAACTTCATATGACCACACCTTGACAAACATTTTTGCGCTTTTTTTTATTTTCGTTTTTATATACGAAACAACAAAATAAATGCGTATTTGTCAAAATCGTTGTTGTTGTTGTTTTTTTTATGAAAGAACAAAGTAAATTTATATAAGTTAACCCACACAACTCCATGACACGACTTGGCATCACTATTGTGTAAGATCAACCCTGGTTGACCTCATTTATAGCAGTGGTGACAATCAGCTGTGACGCGCGAAGTTGGTTGTGGTTTTACACTTGAAATCAACAGATGCAATGGTAAATTTTTGTCATTCTACTTTTTTTATATAAGTGATTGAAGTGAGTGATTGAAAATGGAAAGATGCTCGAAATTAGATAGTTTCTGTTACGTTTGTGGTAAACTAGAGCCAAAACATGGAAAACAAGAACGAAAAAATTGATTTTCTAATAATTTTAAACTCGCATATAAACTTTATTTCGGTGAAGAGGATACAAGTGGCGACGAACATACGCCAAATACGGTGTGTTCATTATGTTATGGCAATCTCTTGGGGTGGTTGCATCAAAGAAATTTATGTTTACGGTATGTCAAGCCAATGCTGTGGGTAAGAAATACGTCCGGGGTACATGAACCAGACAAGTGCTACGCTTTCGTAAATTTTACCAAAGAAATTAATAGAAAAAAACGCAGAGCAAAAGTATGTTATGCCACTGACTCCACTGAATTACCAATACCGATGCCCGATGATGCCGAAGTACCAAAACCACCGAGTCCGAGTATGCTATCAATGATGACATCAGAAAGGGGAAACACCAACTATGGTGACTTCGATCCGGATTTTTTCCCTGAAATCCCAGATGATGCATCAAAGCCACTAGCACAAGAAGAAATCGATTTCCTCGTGGCCAAATTTCGTTTTTCGCAGCGTGATGCCGAATTTTTCACTACATTTATGAAGCGCAGAAATCTGACACAGAAAAACGTTATCGCCAGGGGTTACCGTAAACGCCAAGCTGAGTTCCAAAAACTATACAATGTCAATGATTTGAATACGTTCACATATTGCAACGACATAAAAGCCTTAGTGAACAAAATTGGTATGGAATATAATGCTACCGACTGGAGATTATTTATAGATGGCTCCACGTCAAGTTTGAAGGCTGTATTATTACATGTTACAAATAAAATGCCATCCATCCCGTTGGCGTTCGGAACGAATATGAAGGAATGTTATGAAGTCATGGCAGATATATTGGACAAAATCAAATATACGCAGCATAACTGGAAAATTTGCTGCGACTTAAAAGCAGTAAATATTTTGCAAGGTGTCATTGAAAAAGGCGGCTTCCCTAAATTCTTCATTCATTCTGCACATGGGATTCGCGGTATAAACATGACCACTATAAGGCCACACATTGGGTGAAAAGAGATCTGAAGAATCAAAAGCATTTGAATTTGTTCAACAAACCGTTAATTGATAATATTGATAATATTTTCCTACCACCACTAGTTATGAAATTGGGCATCGTGAAAAAGTTTATCGAAGTGGCCGTCAAAGGTAACGATCAGATTTTCGATTGTTTGAAAGGAATATTTCCGAAACTAAGCAATGATAAAATTACTGCAGGTATTGTATTTCATTTTTTAGCATTAATGTTGATTCACTTCGCTATATTCGCACTGTTTTTTATGAATGTTACTTGTTGCTTTTTCCCATTTTTTATACTGGTGTGTTAAATGGATCAGACATCTGCAAACTCATTAAAAGTGAAGCTTTCACTCAAGTATTGTCTGCCAAAAAACTTGAGGCTTGGATTGCAATAAAAGCAGTTATTCAAGATGTTTTGGGTAAAAACCGCGTGGACAATGAGAAAGCAACGCAATTGGTGAAGAATATGATCACTGCCTTTGATTCCATTCATGCATCGATGACATTAAAACTCCATTTTATGCACCATCATCTGGACGTGTTCCTGAAACAACTGCCCACAGAATCAGACGAGCAGGGTGAACGATTCCACCAGGTAACCATGCCGATGGAAAGACGTTTCAAAGGTAAGAAAATCGACGCAATGATTGCTGAAGTATGCTCGTGGTCTCAAAAGATATCACAATTCGAGCACGAGTTGACGGAGGATGATAAAGAAGGACATACAGAAGAAGATATACCGTTATTCACTCCACAAACTGGAAATGACGCAGAAGATATCGCCGTGGCTATTTTAAACTCAGAATCAGACGACGAATCAAGCGAACCAGCTTCAAAGAAATCTCGGCCTTCCACTTCTGGAACGTCAACTGTCAAATCATCAACTTCGCGCCAGACAGCCCAAATGGACATCGACGATACTGATTAACAAAAAAAAAATACAAATTAATACCAGTTTGATGCCTTTTTTATACTTTTTTTCATAATCTTTCATATATTTTCATGTTTTTCACTTTAATCAGAAAATTCAATACTAAATTGCAAAAAAAAAATAATACATGTGCCTTTTTTAAACTTTTGCTCAATAAAAATAATAAAATAAAAAAAAAATGAAAAAAATCACATTTGTATGGCCAAATCCGTATCAAGGAGTAGTCGTATGAAGTTAGTATATACTAAAAAGTTGTTTATAATTTTATAGGCTACATTTCTCCCCTTGATTGTTTGGTGAAATTTTCAATAGTTCAAGAGCTGTAGTCGAAAAACAGAAAAAATCTGTGAATAAAGTGGTAATTTTTTCGACATTTTTGGGGTTTTGAGCATGAAGACGAAATTTTTCCGACTTAATATATTCAGCATTTTTGTTGGCCGAGTCAAGAGCTACAACTTTACTGAAGACTGCAAAAAAAATTCACAGCATTTTTCGAACTATGGCCATGCGAAAAATAGAAGAAAATTGCAAAAAAGTGCTCAAAATCGAATTTGGCGAAAAAAATATAGAGGCTCATAAAAAACGAACGGCAACCAATCTAGCAAAATCCAGAAATTACTTTTCTTCTCTCATCGAGTACTTTCGGCTGGGATAAGTGATTTTTTGTTTGGAGTCAAAAAGTTGAATATTGCGTCACAGTGTTATCAAATTTATTATTTAATATAAGAATTGTAGCATAAGCTTCAAATATAAATTAATATAAAGTATTTGTATTTAATATATAATTTTGTTTAAACAAAAATAAAATTCAATGTTATATAAATATTAATTTATTTTTAATACAACAAAAACGTAAAAAAAATATAACAAAAATCCATATTAGTCTTATCAAAATGTCACGTTAACTAGATTTTAGGTACTACTTTGTACTTTGAGCAGAACACTTCACTATAAATATTTGTTTTTTCCAGTAGTGGGATTCTGTAAATCTTTCGCAACTTCCGATCGGAATCGCAATTTGCGACTTTTTTCGGTTGTCATACCGAAAACGGTATTCACTAACTTGTACTTTGCGACAAAATTCGGTCGAAAAAAGTTTACAAATTTATGTGAAAAAAAATGGCAACACTACTTATTTATCGGTGATAAATGTCAAATTTATTCAAATTAAATTTAAATCAAAATTCAAAGTGGTTAAAGCGGCTAGAGCTGCTTTGGAGCAACATTTAAGAATGCTTGATTTTTTTCAGCTAAATAAAGGCCTCGCGGAAGGCAAGTTCTGCTCTCTGATGGCCGTGCAGAAACGGAAAAAAAGTGAAAGGAGTTGACGGAGATTTTGAACGCGGTCCAAGGTGCAGTTAAAACAGCTACACAATGGCAAATAATAAGTTATTATCAATTAATTATTGTATTTGCAGGTTTATTGTTAATTATATTTGCCTTTCAGGTCTGGCGTGGCCTTAAAAGTCGCACCTCTATAAAGAGCAGACAACGCCGTAAACAGGTTGCGGCCACTGGTAATCAGCCAATCCACCTAGCACCGCTTTCGGAGCTGGATTTGCGAGTACTAGAAATCATGGGCACCCAGTGCTGAAAGTCACCCTGATGAGCAAGTAAGAATAAATAATAACAATAACAATATAAATAGTAACGTTGGCCGTTCAATGCCGTTGAATGCCTCGGGCATAAAACCTATAGATCCAGTTCTTGGTCAATTGTATTATCACTTTTAATAATACAATTGATGATAAGAAGCTCGTTCAAAGTTTTTTCAAGGGCTGAATTGCTCATTTTTTTATAATGAAAGAAATAACAAGTCTAATATAAGATTTCAGGAACTGCAACTTGCTTTAGAAGAGGACATAGATGATATACTTCATCTCAGCCCTATTGTTGGTTCAGCCCATCTAGAGCAATCTGGACAACAAAATCAAGTGGAAGAAGTACAACATCCGCCGAGCTCAGCACGAGCTAAGCAAAAGGTGCCAAGACCACAAGGACTCAAAAGGAGAGTGTCTGCGGCGGACGACTCGCGAGAGCAATTTGTGAAAATTTCAAAGCAGCAGCAGATGCTTTGACGGTAAATCAGAAAGCAAACATTTATTTTCATTGCTTTTATATTAAAACGGTTTTATGTAATTATTGTTATATTTTAGATTATTGCAGAATCACTAAAAATGCAAGCAGAGGCGAACAAAATGCAAGCAAATGCATTTGAACGTTTATTAGCAACGTTTGAAAGCTATGCTTCAAGTATGCAAAGCATAATGGAGTATTTTACTGCTTTTAGCCATACAAATACAGTTGGCTGAAATAAAATTAAGTACTAAATAATTAAATTCATATTTTTCTTTAATCCTTTCAATTCCAGTTCTTATTCTTAACTCTATCCCTTTCTTATATGAACTTTTGCTTTCTTGTTATACTTTAAATACTAGTTTTTAATTCAATGAAATGTACATCCTTTTTAAATACTTTTGTTAGATTACACTGCGTTTTTCGTAGCCCTTTTTTCTCTGTATTAGATAACTTTAACTTTTTTAGTTTTTTTTTGGTTTGAGCAGTCTAGTGGTTTACTTTATCGAACAATTTAGAGCAAAATTTTTGTTTTAAAGACTTATGAATTTGAACTTTCGTTCAAATTTTCAAATAACTAAAAGCCATTTTAAGCTAAGAAACTAAAAATAGAGATTAAAATTTACAGAATTAAATTTATTTTAAATAATTATGTTGACTTTATATGATTTAAATACAAATTCTAAATGTTTGATAGTTTAAATCATACTTGATTTTAAATACAAATTCTAGTTGTTTGATAGTTTAAAATCGTTTATTGAGCTTAAGGTCAAAGTTAGAAAAATTAATTGTTCTAACGAATTTTTCCAAAAAAACAACAACAACAACAACAACAACAAAGTTTTTTCAATATGAAAAGGAAAAAATCACTAGCTGATTTTATTGTACAATTTCTGCTCAGCTAAAAGCGTCATCAGAAATCTTTGTGATACCCGTGCAAGCGCTCGCTAACGCACTGCACCATCGGGGCGATGAGATTTGAAGCGTCAATTTCTCATTTTTTCCTCAATTTCATAATGTCACATTTGTTGTAGTATTTCTGTTTTACTTTAGTTTCTATGCTTATGTTATTATATGCAGTCCAACAGCCTGCTGGAAGTCTGCACTAACAAAGCATGTTTACTGAAGTTGTTTTTAGAATTTTTGCTGATTTTGTTTTCAGCTGTTTCCGTTTGGTCGAGCTCTACCATTTGATTAAAGTTTTTTCTAAATGACCTCTATATTTATTATGTTGACTTTATATGACTTTATATTGACTTTATATTAAGCTCAATAAACGATTTTAAACTATCAAACAACTAGAATTTGTATTTAAAATCAAGTATGATTTAAACTATCAAACATTTAGAATTTATATTTAAATCATATAAAGTCAACATAATAAATATAGAGGTCATTTAGAAAAAATATTTTAAATAATTTTAAATTTAAAAACTTACAGATGTTTTTGGTTCACTTTTCGTTAGCAAAAAATAGAGATGAAAATTTTCTGAATTCATTTTAATATAAATAATTTTAATGTCAAAAACTTACATATGTTTTCGGTTCACTTTTCGTCAACAAAATATTCATCGCAAAATGTGCGATTCGTTTGCGACAAACTTCCGATACTTTCACCGACAAAATCGGAAAAAAGTATGTACTAAATACCACTTTCCGAAAATTATCGCAAACAGAACTTTGCGACACCGAATATTGACCGAAATGTGTTACAGAATTCCACTACAGGAATGAATATTTTTTTAAGTTTATTGCTTAACACACACTCTCGCTTCGACATTTCGACAAGTTTAAGAAAAAATTTGCACAGAAACTTTTAACAAGCTCGTAAAAAAATGAATTTTTAATTTAGAAAATTGTATTCAAATTTACTGAGTTATTAAATTTGTTTATAAATAAGAAATTTTGCCTTAATTGGCCATTGGTATTGGTAGCGTTCATGTATCAGTTTAAAGCTCATATTAAATACGTTTTTATGATTTCTTTTAAAATTGGTATATTTTTTGAATACGAATGGCCATTTTTTTATTTCCATTTTCAGAAATAACCTTTAAACATTCCAAGATTATTACTTTTACATAAAACTTATTTTAACATTAATAAAGCAATATTTTTAATCTTTCCAAAACCGTTTTTAAATCGAAAATCGGTTGAAAAAATGCTTATTGCTGATTGCGTAATGTATTTTTTGCCACAAAATCGGGTTTTTAACGGTTTAATTAAATTTTGGGGGTGTATTAACAATTTCAAATATGGTTTCGTACTGTATTCGACCAGCACTATAACCTAGACTGTGTCACTTAAAAAAGAGTATCAGTACATTTCTTCTGTAGCACCGTGTAATCAATTATCATAATAGTCTAAATACTATAAGAGTGAAATTAAAAATTATTAATTCAGAAATACTGCTTTAAATCGATAAAATACATTAAATCGTACATTCTACGCACTTAACTCTGGATCTAAAATATCCAGAGATAAAAAATGAGGGTTCGCAGATCTGAAAACTCTAGAATTACAAAATCTCAAAAATACTATAACTTTGATTCTAGAGCACTTAGAAACTTTTAATAAATCTTAAATTAAAGGTGTTGAATAGTACTACTAAAAATTATACTAAATACATTTTTTATTTGGCGGATTCTTTCAGAAAGTTCGATATTCTAACAAATTTGAAAAAAAATTTTCTAAAATCTGTTCAAAATATCGTCCTGAAAAATAGAATTGTATATATATTTATGATTTCAGTTATTTTCACATAGTCTTCATATACTTCAGTTATATAAAAGTTGTTTCACTGATCTTAGAGCACCCATGAAATATATGCAATGTGCCAAAGTGTTATTTTCTTCGCTCCCCGCGCATTTTCGTAGAGAACTAAACTTAAAAATAAGATCTGCAAAAAAAAACAGGGTGCTTGTAGTGGTAAAATGCCAGTCGCATTTGACTTAAAGCCTCAAAAACACACTTTAAAAAAGTTGAACAACTTTTTGATCTGGAACTCTTTTAAAAAATGTTAAAAGTAGTTCGTGATTGGAACTTTAAATTTAAAACCAACCTAGCCAATAACAACAGTGTATAAACTTTTGACCAACTTGTATTAATTGTGGTAAAATCAACGTTTAAAGACAAGATTTTTGAAATTTTTTTTTGCACTTTTTTGCAAAAACGGTTGCCATTATGGTTTTCGTACGGATAAAATTAAGTGCTTTACTTCATAATAGAGATAATTAAGTAAAGTTTAAATTAAATTTTTTTTATAAAAAATATTTATTTTTAGCGCCGATAACGCGGTTCAAAGTAAGAATATATAAAACATTAATTAAAAAAATTTGCGACAAAGTTTTGAAATTATTTGAAAATCTAAATAAATTCATTTTGAAGCCAATTAAGAATAACTGCATGCTCAGCTTATCCAAAGACCTTCAGTATGTCTAGTCGTACAGTTATTCTAAAACATTTGAAGGTAAATATGCTGCTTTGCTAACGTAAAATCCACTAATCATTTTTGTTGACATTTTAACAATTTATATAGTGATAGCATGATACAGAGAACCGCAGATGAAGTATTGCACATGTCTGCCATCTTTGCTGTGACGTAAAAGGTGCTCATTGGTAGCAACGTAGCCACAATTTATTCATAGAGTGTAAAGATTTTAAAATGTCAAAATTTTCTTAAGAAAACTTGTTTTACTGAAATGAAATATATATTTTTAAATAAAGCACATATCCCAAATAAAGTAAATATATTTTTTAGTACTGTTTGTGAAAAAATTTTGAATATTTCCTAGGGGTGTTTTTCCCCTTTTTACCACTTTACACAAAAAGTGACTATGTTGCTTGATGTGCTCGACAGAATTTTGACTGTTTGTTCATTTTCATTTTGCTATCTTTATCCCTTTTTGACATTTTCTTTTGAATGTATTCATCAAGTGTCACATTTGACGAGCACCAATGACGAGGTGCGCAGTAAATTTTTTCGTTACGCCGGGAATACATTATCTGTAGTTTTTTGTATCATATAGTGATAGTGTTTGGTGTTCGCAGCTATATCAAATAAATTGTTAAAGTGGAAAACAGCCACTTGGGAGGAAAATTAAGATTATCTTGCTGCAAAATTAATTGTTAAAAAATTATTAGTCGTTAATGATATTGCAGAACGTGGCGTAGCATTAATTTCACGTTTTAATGCCACTTTAACTCACCAAGAAGAGCAGAAAGAGTTTATTCTGCATGCAATGGAGAAATATTATAAAAATTTGCCATCCAATAATTTTTCTAAGACAATTTTTTTTACAATATTTTGATAAAAATTACCCAAAACAAAATTCTAGTCGTTAAAATTAAAAATTAACTTTAAGATATTTTTTTAATGTTCTTTATTCTTAAATGTGTTACCAATGATTTAACTTAAAACATAATTAATATTATTTCTGCTTGAATTATATTATTAACTATAATTGAATTATATAATTTTTTGTATTAATGTTTTTAATTAATGTTTTATATATTCTTACTTTGAACCGCGTTATCGGCGCTAAAAATAAAAATTTTTTATAAAAAAAATTTCATTTGAATTTTACTTAATTATCTCTATTATGAAATAAAGCACATAATTTTATCCGCACGAAAACCATAATGGCAACCTTTTTTGCAAAAAAGGTGCTCAAAAATTTCAAAAATTTTGTTTTTAAACGTTAATTTTACCACAATTAATACAAGTTGGTCAAAAGTTAATACATGTTATTATTGGCTAGGTTATTCTTAAATTTAAAGTCCCAATCACGAACTACTTTAAACACTTTTTAAAAGAGTTACAGATCAAAACAATTTTGAACTTTTTTAAAATGTGTTTTTGAGGCTTTAAGTCAAATGCGACTGGCATTTTACCACTACAAGCACCATGTTTTTTTTGCAGATCTTCTTTTTTAGTCTAGTTTTCTACGAAAATGCGCGGGGAGCGAAGAAAATAACACTTTTGCACATATGGGTGGTCTACTGATCTTTAGCGCATACGCTTTTATAGAAGTCAATATTTATCAAACAACTACGAAAAGTCGAATTTGTACGATATGCGGACATTCTAGGGCGTGGCGGCACCTGAATAAATCAATTTTGGACCTTCTCATTGCACAAGTTTTTTATTTATGAATTAAAGCACCAGAAAAATGCTATTAGAAGTGAATTTAAATAAAAAAAGATGCACCCTAAGAACAAATTGTGTATTATTTAAAACATGTTATATTTCTTCAGTGTTCCCAAAAACTGATTTATGGCATTTGTTGTCAACTTTAACTAATTTTATTTTTTTTTTATTGCAGCTAAGTAATATTTAATTCAAGGAAAGCGTGACAACAAGCCCAAGTTATGCACTCGGGTGAAATTAAAGGTGAACGTTGGCATTAAGATTTAAAACTTTTAATGGCACAAGTGCTAAGTGCCACGTTTAATACGCTTGTAAATAAATCCAATATATGATCGTTCTAATTTTTCGACATATTCTTTTTATTTGTATATTCTCACGATTAGTATAATATATGTAAAAAACTTTTTTCATGGTTTTCCAAAACTAAAGACTTCGATTAGCAACTTCTTTTAGTGCAGACAACAAAGCATTATACGTGTGTCCGCGTTTTAAAAGTTAAGAGAAGTCTGAATAATTTTTAATGCCAGATATAATATAAAATGTAAGATATTCTACTTAATATACGTCTTTGTCATAGTTATTGTGTTTTCAGACCTACAGTGAAATTATGTAAGAAATATTTTTATAAAATATTTTAACCCTCTGGAGTCCTTTCGTATGGATTTCTTTTATCTTTTTTGAAAATAGTAAGTACCCTTAGACGTTGTCGAAAAAAGTTAAAATACTCTATAAAAACGTTCGTTTGAAAATTTAACTACAAGTATATTTGGACAAAATTAATTCAAGCCAAATTTCTATAAAGACACATAATCAGTTTTAAATTAATTCATGCAAAAATTGACAGTGTCGTCGTATTGCCACTCACTTTCACCACTCTGATCCAGCCAGGCGGGAGTTGGAAGAAGCTCAACAAGGTACGTCTTCTTCTGCAAGGCCATTGCATTTGATTCAAATGGTGAAAACCAGATGGAATTCAGAGTATGAAATGCTGGAGAGAATGATTAAACTGCGAATACCACTACCACAAGTTTTAACGAATTCAACAAGTGTTGACCCTTTGTCAGGAATTGAATGGTCACAAGTAAAACATTTGATTGATGTCATGAAGCCGCTATATGATGCAACTATTATTGCTTGTGGGAGCAGGTATTCGACATTATCGACGGTTTTGCCCCCTACTTGAGGGAATTGAGTATCGCTGAATAATATAAGTTTTAACGACGGGGCTGAAAAAGAACCTGCAAAATGTTTTTCTATAAATATGATCAAATCCTTACAAATTAGATTCGATGCAGTCAAAAATCTAACCACGTATTCAAAGGCCACATTTTTAGACCCTAGATACAAAGGATTTTTTTGCGATACCAAAACATTAAATAATATAAAGTCGGAGCTCAAAAATTAAATACTTAAATTAAATAGAACTGGAGATATTGTTGATCTTGATATATTGATCTCAGAGCGTAAGTTTCCTTACTTTATTATTAATTATTATTTTTTATCGGTTAATGGTAAAGAACTAACTGGAGTAAAATGTTTCCATTTTAAAGCCGGGGTGCTCTTTCACTTATGATTACAAAAAATAAAAGCTCCATATTGCTCTCCTTTCAGCGCTCCATTCAGGTACATTTTCTTTTTGGGACTTTATGAAGGAACCCTTAAGTCCTCAGGAAGAAACAAACAATATCGGTCAAGATATTGAAAAATAAATATTCCTATACGGTCATTTACCTCGGATTGCGCTTTCTGAGGATCCGGTCATATGGTGGAGAGGTGAAAAAGGCAAACTGCCTTATATATCTTCGATGGCATTAAGATACCTGCCGATTCTTTGCACATCGGTGAAAAGCAAAAGGTTATTTTCTTCAGCTGGTGACATTTTTAGCGAGCGGCGTTTATCGCTGAATCCAGAAAATGTGTCATTGCTATTATTTTTGCATAAAAACTTAAAATAATTTAAATTTTTGCAATACTTCGGTTTTCGTTATTATTTTAAATAAAAAGAAAGCTAAATAAAGAAGTGGCATTTACAGCTCATTCTGTTCCACGCTTATTATGCATTAATTAAAACAAAAAAGCGATTCCTTTTTTATTTTGACACTCGGTCACGCTTAAAAATAACAATTTTAGTTAGCAATCGGGATCCGTATCACCATTATTACTATTGGGCGGGAAATTTACTTCGCTGTAAAAAAAAACTTGTGACGATCGAACAATTCTCACTAAAACTCGAAACTCGAAAAATACTACGAGTTATTCAAAAACTTGAGACAATCGTAAATGCGAGTCATTCGACTCGAGTTCGAGTCGAGTTTTACTATTCGACTCGATTCGTGATCGATGCTATTCGCACAGGCCTAATATTTATCTAAATTTTTTGACTCACTTTGTTTATTACAAACATTTGAATAAAATTAGTATACCATAACCTTCTCACATTTTGGCAGCTGTAAACGTTTGCGCACCATCAAACTTAATTAAATTCAAAGCCTGTTGTGTAAACAAAAATATAAATTATGTTGACTTTATATGATTTAAATACAAATTCTAAATGTTTGATAGTTTAAATCATACTTGATTTTAAATACAAATTCTAGTTGTTATATAAATTTTATATTTCAAGACCTTTCATGGTTTTCCCACGTTAACAAACACCAACAAATATGTTTAAAATAAAAAATTTGTACATAAAATCTACTTAACTTTTTTAAATTGAAGCACTTATTTAAAAAAAAAATATTTAAATATACTTACTAGAAATGTCAGTGGTCATACTGAATATAAAATAATTTAAATAAAAGCAATTTCACTTATTAAAATAAACTTTTTTATACAGCACGTTTTTAAGCAGCTAAAAACTCACGTGCGCCTTGACTGATCACTTCACTTTAAATAGCCACTGACACGCAAATCTAAAATGCACTGAAGCTGTACGCTTTGAATTTGCTGAATTGGATATCTAAGCACATTAGCATCGTGTTTTACCGTTATTCTACTTAATTTTTTCACTCAAAAAAGCTCGTAAATTTTAATTTTCATTGCAATGTTTTGTTTGAGAATAACAGCAAAACTTAATTAATTTTTTTTTTAATAATTCTAAAAAATATATTTTTTAGAATTATATATGAGCTTAATGCCAATTAAGTTCATGAAGCAACAGGTTGCAACAACAATAAATTCTTTAAAAGGCGACATACAGCATATAATTCCGTTTTAATTTAACAGAAAGTGTTCGTATAGGCTTATCAAAGTTAATGGTACTGCAGAAACCACAGAAGACTACTGATGAGTTGATGTAGCTATCAACGAAACAGCTGTCTAGTCTGCTCGGTGGTTTGTTCTGCAAAGAACTTATGGTTGTTGCAACCTGTTGTTTCATGAACTTAATTGGAATAAAGCTCATATAAAATTCTAAAAAATATATTTTTTAGAATTATTAAAAAAACAATATTGTAATTAAAATATGCCATCATTAACTTTATATTTAATTAATGTTATTCAATTAAAAAATCTTTTATTTTGCTATAACAACATATTTTGAGATAAGTTTTGAAATACACATGCACTAATTTGAAATTACCTTGGTGTCGGTAGATATACCTTTCGTTTATGCATTATTTGGTTCTATTTTACATTTTTGCTCCGAACCGCTGCATTATGTGCGATATTATGTGCTTTGAAGACATTTATCTTGGTTTTGATATCCATTACCATGCTTATAGAAATGAACTGGACCATCCTTTTCTTTTTAATTCCAATTGAATCATTAGTAACACCACTTACATCACATATGTATATGAAAAGTTAATTATTTGAACTTTATAAACTGGTTGTTATAACAATAATTTCGTGGAACGAGGTTTGGTTCTGTCTGTCCGTAAAAGATAAGCTGTGTACATTTACTAATGAAATTAATGATATTTTTGCTAAACATGTACCGTTAAAAACTGTCACTATTAAAAATGCTTCCTACCCTTGGTTTTCAAGTAACGTCCAGCATGCTATAAAAAAGCGAAAAAAGTTGCGAAGTGTATGCTGAGAAATGGGAAGACTACAGGTGTGCCAGAAATGCCTCAGTGTCGATTATCAGGCAGTCGAAAATAAATTATTGTAGTGCCAAACTTAAAGCATCTCTTCCTCCTAAGGTTCTGTGGAGTAACCTTAAAAAGCTAAGCATTGGTAATAGGCAATCGTCTGACCGCCCTATTGATCCAGACATTCTAAATGATTTTTTTCTCCTCAACACCAACTCTCCGCAAAATATATCTCTCCTGAGTCTCCTGAGTCTCCTACGCAACAATGCTTTCAGTTTTCAACGGTTACGGAAAATGATGTCGCAAAGTCTGTAATGAAAGTGAAATCGAATGCCGTTGGTGAAGATGGTATTAATATAAAATTTATTAAAATTATTTTAGCTCATGTTTTGAGCCCTCTTACCCACATAATAAATTATTGCTTTACTACATCTTCCTTTCCTAGTTCTTGGAAAACTGCTTTAATAACACCTGTGGCAAAAAAGACTACAGCTTCTGAACCGAGTGATTTTAGACCTATAAGTATCCTGTCGTCCCTATCGAAAATTTGTGAAGCTATTATGGCTGACCAAATGTCGTCATTTTTAGCGCTAAATAATCTTTTATCTCCTCTACAATCTGGGTTTCGGGCAGGTCACAGCTGCTCGACGGCTACCCTCAAAGTCTTGGATGACATTAGGTCCTTTTAAAATGATGGTAAAGTAACTCTTCTTTGTCTGCTTGATTTCTCTAAAGCATTCGACACCGTTAATCATGCACTTCTTTGCCACAAGCTAAAATACTTTTATAGATTTAGTAAGAATGCTGTAAAACTATTGAATAGCTACTTAAAAGGCAGGGTACACACAGTAAAAGTTAGTAGTAGGTTCTCGCAGCAGAAATAAGTTTGCAGTGGTGTGCCCCAGGGATCCGTTCTTGGTCCACTTCTATTTTCATTTTTTATCAATGACATTTTCAATACCTGCACATACGCGTCATTACATGCTTATGCTGATGACATTCAGCTATACCTATCTGGTAAAACAAACCTTATGGAAGATTTGGTATATAAACTAAATGAAGATCTGAACAGTATTTACCAGTGGGCTAAAGAAAATTATCTTCAGTTAAATGCGCTAAAATCACATGTGCTACCCATATCCAAAGAAAAAATTCATCACGGGGATATTCCTGATCTTTCAATTGGTGACAAGAACCTTAAACTCGTCAGTTGTGTTCGAAGTCTTGGCTTTAAAATCAATTGTTCTCTCACGTGCACAGATCACATTAACGATGTTGTCCGAAAAATATATTTCATCCTGCGGAACCTTAGATTGTCAGCTGATTATACACCAGTTGATACAAGACGCAAGCTTGTTGTTCAACTAATCCTTCCTGTGATCACATATGGTGAACTTGTCTACAGTAAATTAGATTCACAATCACAACATAAATTACAAGTTGCGTATAATCATGTTACGCGTTATGTATATGGGCTGCGTACTCACGAACACTTAGCTCAATTTAAAAATTTGATACTTGGTTGTGACATTATAAGTTACTTAAATGCCAGGAATTGCATCTTTTTGCACAAACTAATTCAAATCAGAACGCCTAGCTATTTATTTGAAAAATTAAAATTATGTCAATAGTAAAGAAACCAAATGCTTGTCATTCCATGCTTTAATTTTTTGAATTCTACAAGATTATTTTTTATAAACGCCATCAGATTATGGAACTCATTACCGAATTGTATAAAATCTATAGTCAGAATAGCAAATTTCAAACATGCCATTTTGGAACATTATTCTTCACTGTACATTTACTAGGTAAACTGTTCTTTTACTCTTTTCCTCAGTTTTCTTATCGTTACCTTCTTTTCTATTTTTCGTTTCTTTTTCTTTCTCTCTTAACTTAAACAAATAATTATAAATTGATTTAATTGTTTTTTAATTGTTTGCTAATCTTTTCCAATATCATTTTTTAATTTCATTTAAACTATATGTATAATATAAATTTAATGTATTAATTTAATTTCACAAAATTCAAAATGTATCTTGTTTTTAGACTTTGTTCTGTAAAAGAACATAGTTCTGATTGTACTTATAAAATAAAAACCCAATGAATTGAATTGAATTGAATAATTTGTATTATATGTATGTATTTATAATGATATTTTAGTAAAAATTCCTTGAAATATTCAACAATAGCAATTATGTCCTTTTTTAACAGCAGATTAATTCAATTAATATTTGTTTGAAACGTAAATAAACTTCTTTAAGGTGGAAAACTATAATAAGTATTCGGATAACTGCATGATGCAAACAATGTTTGTTTGTACCTAAACAATTCCTTTTTAGGTGCAAAAATTTAATTTTCTTTTCTAAAAAATAAAAAAATTGATTCATTCTAATAATGTTTGTTTGAACCTGAACAATTTGTTTTTTGGTGCGAAAATGTAATCTTTTGGTAACTGCTTGATGCAAACAATGTTTGTTTGTACACCCAAAAAAAAGCAGAGTAAATAAAGCCATATTCGGAGTCAATTTAACTCTTTTCGTGCATGGTATTTTGCCAGAGCTGTAAAAACTATATTTATCTCCGTTTGTGTGTTCAATTTACTGCAAAAATTGGATTTGTTTGAAAAGTCGTACGGACTCCGTTTTGAGTTGTTTTAAGGTTGAGAAACTGAGAATTTTTACATTTTGAGTTCACTCAAAAAAAACTAGAATCAACTCATTTAGATGTAGCATGAAACTTTAAAAATAAATAAACTCACCCACAAAAGAGTCAAATAAAGAACCCGTAATTTCTTTTGTGTTTACTTAATTTTATTTATTTCTTATTTCAATTGAATACAAAGGAAATAAAAAACATGGTTAACGCCGAAAACAGAATCTCTTCTCCATACTCACAGAGCAGCTTATCCACGAATTTTCAATTTTGAATCTCTATAATTTCTTATAAAACAAAATTTTTTTACTTTTGAGCTTAAATTGCGCTCAACTCTCAAAATTTGTTTGAAAGGTGTTTCATTTATTTGATTTTAAAGGGAATTTTTCAAAAAAGGGATTTTTGTATTTAACATATTTGAAAAAAAAGATAACTATTTGCTTTGATTTTACAATTGATTGCTGTAGTTTTGTTCGTTGAATGAGGGAAAATATATTTTTTAAGCATTTATAAAAATGTAGTTAGGATTAAAGAACAGGGTAAACGCTAGGTTTATGAAATTTTTTTAAAAGATGAGTTAGTTGCGTTCCTATACTAATGCAAAAATGGACGTGGCATTTAATTTAATATGCTTAATTCCGATACATATTGATGCTAGAATAATTAGATATGGTACAAAAATAGTTAGAATATTCTCAAGGCGAAGTGTGTTAAGTGAGCAGGGTTGCCTAAATGTCGTGATACCTACATTAAAAATTTGTTTATTAGTGTTTAATGTAGTTTCGTTAATAAAATATCGTAATATGTGACTAGTATGTTCAGAAAAGTCATAAATTCCTCTAAAAAATATATGTATCTTGACTTTTATTAAAACAACTGTTGTATACCAAATTTAATAAAATTGTTTAGTTTCCTAAAATTTTCTATAAAAAATACATCGCAGGTTAAAAAAATTACAGTGTAGTGTGTGTACAGTACAGAAGGGAAACTTCTTAATATAAAAAAATAAGATAGATTTTTCTAAAAAGAAAGAGAGAGATAGCATCTCAAACGAAATACAATACAAAATTTTCATAAAAAATATTCTGTTTATTTAATATTTTCATATCATTGGTTGGTGCTTCATTTAGTAATAATGGCCATAATGGTTTGCGATGTAGCGGAATATGTCCGTGATTTGATATTTACGAGATAACGCGAAAAATTTACCTATGGGGATCTATTGTGGGAGTCCCCCCATACAAAAAACCAAAAATTAAAATAAAATGGCTTTTATAATTCATATCAAAATATCTATAATCCCTAAGGGGATCAATATATGAGATGATCCTATTAATTTTTCCCCCTTAACACTTCTTTTTAACTCACCTTTTCTCTATCTGCCACCCTTCTGGGGATCCCGATATAAAAAACACAAAATGAAACAATGTTTATTATAATTAATATAAAAAAATCTATGACCGTTAGAGGGTCTAATGTCTGGTCTTACTGATTTTTTCATTGAACATTTCTTCTAAGCACACCAGCACTCTATCTACAACCCTTCTGGGGGCACCCATACAACAAAATATCATTTCTTGTGTACACAATTTTTCGTGACGATAATTTTACCCTCTATATAAAATAACCGCATAAGAAGTTTCACTTCGATAAAGATATACGCAAACATATAACTCGCAATAGTAAAAACGGCCCTTTTTATCATTATGCAACACTTAATTCTTACAGCACACTTGATTTGCTTGTTAAAATATTTGAGTACTTTCTCTTCATTCAAAGTAAAACGAACAAAGGGAAATATTTGCTCGAGCAGACTCTGTTTCGTGTTAAACATAACTCCGTTTCAGCTTTAAAATGCAAAGACGTTCTTCATAGATGGTTGCTATAAGTTTTAATGGAGTTAAAAGGACAAATGTTCGGATAAGCTGTAGAGTTAATTTGAAACTGTTTTTAATTTACTCCAAGCTTTGAAAATGAGTTATATCAAGCAAAAATAGTTTTATATTAACAATAAAAATATTGATGCAATTCATTTTGCGTTTTACGGCGACAAAACGTTTTTAACTTCTCAAAAACTCTTTTGACTCATGAAAATACTTGGGTTAACTCCGCACATTTTTTTCGGTGTACCTGAAAATGTTCTTCTTTATGTGCAAAAATATTAATGGTATTCACTACATAAAACTATGAAATTGTCTTTGAACATACCCAATTATTTGCAAAATATGGCAGCACTAATTGTACTCAGAGAGGAAATCGTCGGTCGTTAGAGAAAAAATAGAATAGATTCTATTCAATTTTATTCTAGCGATAAGTCGCCGCGACTCTTGCTCAACGATTTCATTTTTGACGGCTTCGTAAACTTGCGTTTGTTCTGTTGTGTATTCTACCTCGCCTGTTGTTACAACTTTTGATTCTGTTCTGGCTCTTAATTGAAGTTAGTACGGGAACAGACCTAATATGTGCCAAATAATAATGTGTTGCCAGCAAAATTTTGTTTGGGAGAGCGTTTTAAATTGTCTGCTTGTGAAAAAATTTTTAGAGATATGCCATTATTCCTACAAAACAAACTCAAAAATATGTGCTATTATTAGTTTAATTAATACCAAAATTTGGCACAACAATGAATCGAATAAGCGAAACTCGGTGGTATCAATACCTCATTTTGAGCATATCTCAGGTTATACTGTTCTGCCATTTTGTCACATATAAATTGGGGTTGGCCATGCTTTCTATGCATGTTTTGCTCATAATTAGTTAATGTAGCCATAGGCTTTGCTGATGTCTAAATATCTTTGAGTGTACGTTTTGTTGCCAAGTTTGTTTGTGGTTCGAACAACTAAAACTTTGTTATGACAGTGGCTTTGTTATTAATTTTATGATGTTCATGCCGCAAGCTAAATAATAAAGCTAAAATATGCCCAAAATTGCAATGATATTTATATAAAGTGAATTGAGAACAAAATATAAATTAAAAATCATGCTGCAGGACTTGGCAACAAGTCAAGCTACTTGTTGCAAAAGTTCTAAAATGGTTTTTTTTTTTTGTGTTGTAATATAACAGTCATTATTTCTATTTTAAATACCATAAATAAAAACAAACTTCAAATTGAGAAGATGAAAAATCTAAATTAAATTTAAAGCTTGGAACGGTAAAATTTCAAGCAATTAGTAGAGCTGAGCAATAGGCTGTGATGGCGTAAAGTGTCACAAATACACATTGTACATTAGGGTATATCGAAAAATTTAGATCGTATTCTAAGAGATCTCAAAATTTGCATTGGGTGGTGAAGATGTCAAAAAAAAATAATTTAGAAAAAAATAAGGATTCTTCCTCTCCCGCAAGGACGAAGTTGTTTTTTAAGAAAAACAGTAAAATATCACGATCTTAAAATGCTATGGTTTTTGTAAAAAAAACTACATATGTCTTTAAGCAAAAGTAATTAAAAACTTTTACTAACAATATCTTGCCAAACACGTTGACACTCTTGATTTTTACCCACAAGGTCCTGTGTTATGGATATTCAAACCTAAAGGTACACTCGAGGCAGCACAGAACTTTTGATTGCTTTCTGATTATCTAAATTTTGGTGGTTTTGATAATAGTGTTGGCATTTTCCTAAAATTCGGCGAATTAATAATTTGCATATTTTTTGCAAATTCATTTTTTTGTTTTTGAGAAGTGATTTTGAAAAAGATTTAACATTTCACAACCTTTGACTCAGAAAATGAAACGTATCAAGTCTCATTTAATTCTATCAACTCTTTGTTCTAATCTAGTGCACCCGGTCGACAAATAGTCGGAGAGACGCACAGACAACGGGTAAAAAGGCAGGCAGACATATGGACAGATTGACGGACATGTCTTATTTGGCTCAGGAGGTGAGGCTAATCTAAAAAATACATACATTTCTATACCTGCCACGATCATTTCTATGCGATGGCAGCTTTTATAAGGTATAGGTCTGGCCAGACCTTTTTGTTGAAAAGAGGGGTATAAATAATAATATCCTTGCTGTCCTTTGAAAAGTCGATATGTCCTTACTTTGGCTTCACTGTACCATAGAAAAAATATAGTTTAACAAAGTCAGAAAATTTCAGAAGGCTGCATAAAAAATTTCCGTATAAAAACCACTATCAAAGTACAAAAAGGTCTGGCCAGACCTTTCCGTTGACAGAAGGGTTAATATACCGTGATTGAGCAAAGTTTTGCTGATTTGCATTCAAGCAAAACATTTGCTTAATTCAAGCAAAATAATTATCTCCGTGTTATCCCTTTCCAGTCAAAAATTATTGCTAGAAATCTATTTTACTTTCTAAAAAGATTATCTTTATTAATCAAACGGATTTACATAAATAAATATAAAATATAAATACCAAAATAAGAAATCAAACTAACACCATCCATTCTCAATCGCAAAATTACAAACTCAACTACTGTAATTCCAGCTAGAACTTCTTAACTAAATAGTAGAAAATACTCTACTCAACTCACTGCACTTATGTGAGTTCTCTAATTGAGAATGTCGTCATATTGACGTCACAATCTCAACCAGTTGAGAAAAAAGTAGTAGAGAATGGTTGCATAAACGCACTTCTGACAATCCTTTAAGCAAAATAATTTATTTTATGATTAAAATTTTGTTGATTTTTCATTAAACTAAACATACATCAGGCACTATTATGAGTAGCATTTTCTTTTGGATTTTGCTTTTCGACATTTTCATTTTTTACTTGATGCCAAAAATGTTACCCACCAAATAATATAACCAATATTACTGAATAATATAACAAAAGGTACTTTAGAAAAAAAAATTCAAAAACTTCCAATTTGCATACATTCAAAATAAATCCAATATCTATTTCATTAAAGCTTCAATATCGATAAAAAAAGCTCTATCATAAAGTACACACTTGCAACTAAATCCTGCATAGCAAGAAATTTTTTTCACAATAGTAATAAAACAAAAACTTATTTACTTAGCAGTGGTATTTTTCACTAAAATTAATTGACTAACAATGCAAGTTTACGATCGATGACTTTCAACTGATGCTGCGACGTCTTTACAGTTTGAGAAATTTAATAATGAGTGGTTCTTGGAAGCAAAAAATCATATGAGCGTCTGTGGAATCATCGTATATACAATACAGTATTTACCAGAATTAAGTTCAAGATGTTTGAGCATTCACAAAATATTTATCAAGAGATTGTCACATTAAGAAAACAATTAAATTGAATTTAGTTAACATTCAGTTTTTCTTAATGCCATTAGTTTTAAATTTTCACAATACTATATAAATAATACTTTTATTGATATTTTTATGCATTTGTAGGAATCGAAAGACTTCTTGCTTGCTTCAAGCATAGAATGCGTAATTTTTTACTTACGTGAAGTGCCAATAAATATTTTATTATATTTTAATAGTTTATTAGGAAAAAGAAAACATGAAAACTTTGGACCGAACATTTCTCAAATGCATCAGCTAATTTTTTTTTAACAATGCGAATAAAGTTTTCTTTTTGTTTTGAGCATATACCAACAAAACAGTTGAAAAAAAAAACATTTCTTTTTACTATTAGCATAACTACAAACTGCAAAGACATCTACAAATCTCAACAACTATATGATATATATTAAAATTTTATGATTGCAATTTGAGTCTCATTACCAAAACATTATAAGTTCTTAAAAACTTAATAGCATCAAAATTGGTCCATTATCTCAAGTTTAGACAATTTTCTCTCTAAAAGTCAATAATAAGTAGCTGACAATTGTTGCCAACTTATTTTTTTTATGGTATTTTTCATTTTTTTTTAACATCTAAGATATGAGACAAACAAGAGCTAAATAACGACCAAGAAAGAGTACAATGACCGGAAGTCTAGAAAGACCAATGCTTACAGAGTGCCAACATCATAAATTATTTACATATTTATATGTGAATGTGTGTCATACACGCATACATATTAATGCTAAATATAAATATATCTAAAGTAGAAGGAGCCAACTTAAACAAAACCAATAAATATCAACACTTTCCCCCTGGAGCCATGCAAGATTTATGCAGCATTCTCATGAACGTCCTTAAATGAAAGACAATGACATAAGCGAAAAAGTTTGTCGAAGTGATATATTTTCCCTTAAGTATGTATATATTTATTATATGAGACATTTAGATGGCAACTCATGGCAGGTTTTGGTATTATATCGTCTTCCTCAGTTTAATATTAAGCTGATGGATCGATTTGTAAGAGGTCAAAAATTGTCAGCTCGTACACTAAGAGAAAAATCGCATACTAAAATAAAGTTCAAGTGTACATATTTTTATGTTGGTATGTTTTTGAGGAGCACGATCTGGACATACGACCTACAATTTTTTTTAACCCATTTCAGCTATTGGTGCATTTTTGCACAAGTAATTTTAGATCTTTCTCCAGGTGAGCGCGAAAGTGATATTACCTGGCACTGTAGGGATTATGATAGTATGGCCCTTTGACAATATATATTATTTTTGGTTTGAGTAGATTCGATCGTTTACTTGGATTTTACGCCCACGTCGCGTCGCAATATTTGGGATTTTTTTTTATTTTTGAAAATTCCGTAAAAATTTTAAATCGCAATATCGAAAATTGCTTTTCAAAAGTAGCTATTATAAGTTTTAAATTTTATGTTAAAATAAATTTAGAGCCCGTTTGCTGTTTTAAAATGGGCAGGTACGGCTGTGAAGGTATGTGACGCCTAGCCCTTAGCTGTGGAGGTAAAAATGTTGCCAGATAAAGCTTAGGGTCATATATAGACTCTGGACGAAGTTTCGTCGAATTTGGCCCGGTAGTTAAGGATCCGCAGGAAATTTGTTAATAAGGTTCATTTTTGATGAATATAAAATTCAAAAATATTGAACAGAACTTTTGTTTTCAGTATTCGACCTCAATTTACACAAGCAGATTCACTGATAAAATTTGATGGAATTGGACAAGGGCAATTTTTTGGCGTGGCACTTCTTATGATGTCGAATAGCTAATTGACCTGAATTTACACATGCAGTATCACTGACAATATTTTATGGGCGAAAATGGAGTGGGTTTCAGCTAGTATATAATACTTATTTGTTATTCTTTTAATCTGAAGTAAAATATTATATTGTGAATCGGGGTTTTGTTCCTTTGCAAAACAGAAGTAAATTGTAAAATTTTCAGAAAAAAATAATGACATTTAAACTTGCTGCCAGCAGACTTTAAAGTTAAGAATTTATTTACAAGGAAAAAAGAGCAATTTAAAAAAAAAACCGCTATAACCTTTACAAATACAAGTGTGATGTTACGCACATCATTTTTCAATTAAGTTTTCTTCAAAATGAGTCAAACATTATGACAAACAAATGAGTCAACAAAATGAAATCAAACATTAAAATTGGAAAAAAGCTGCAGAGTTTACTTCTCGAGTAAAAAATGTCATTTTTTTTTTTTATGAAAAATTGAAAATATTCCAATTCGATAGTATTTCCGTTTTGAAAATTTTTTGTACGAGTTTTTTACGGAAAAAATTTTAAAAAGTAAAATTTTAAAAAACGGTGTAATCAATACACTATGCGACAAGTATCTGGTCAACGTTTCGGGATGAAATAAATTAGGCACCCAGCTAAAGAAGACTTATGCAGCAAGGATTTCAAAATCACAAAAGATTTTTAAAAGTTAGCTAAACATTTTTTTATGGCCATTTAAAAGTTTTGAGATTTAAATGAAATTTTTAAATTTTTTTTAAGTAATTATATTTTTGTACTGGTTGAGTTTTAAAAGAGATTTGGAATTCGTTCATAGCTTCTTTGGCAAATTTGTTCTGCTTGGTTTTATGTATAACCTTTCAGAGCAAAATATGCCAAGAATTACATTGGCAACTTTTGGAATTTAATTTGTGCATTTTTGCGTTGTTTTTGCATTCCTTCATAGCTTCTTCGGCAAAGTTGTTCTGAAAGGTTTAATCCAAGAACTACATTGGCAACTTTTGGAATTTTGTTTGTGAATACCAAAGATTAAATATTTTCATAAGGTTTTGGCAAATAGGACTATTTCTTTAAAAAAATTTTACGTAGTACAAACTCTTTGAACTGGCGGTTCATCAATTTACAATACATCATTTTAGAAACATAAAAACTAAATTAGTTCGATTTAGTAAATATTAAAATCTATTAAAATTTTTCAAGAAAAGCTCAATTAACGATTTTAACCCTAATCCTACTGCGTCATTTTGTAACGTATCCTACTGAGGTGTGACTTTGGGTCACACATGAAAAAATAAATGCAATGGTAATTTTTTGGCAATATATATTAATTTTTATTTTAAAATTATTTTTAAATTTACCAAGTACATTTAAAAGGCAAGAATTTTAGTTTATTTATTGATGCAGTTTTTGCAGACTACGACTTTGTCAGAATGTTCATTGCATATGTTTCGGCGACATCCGCTGCAGCATTGTTTAGATGGTCGTCCTGGTTTTGAAGGGCACACGTAACTTCATCGACGAATTTTTGTTGCAGAACCTTCAGCATTTACTCTTTCATATGAGGGATCCATACCTAAAACAGAATTAACTGTTGCAACAGTGTTTTTTGATAGGTTCATTTGAGAGCGACGTTTGATATGTGGCATAACTAAAGTTTGGACGAGATCTTTTAGGAAGAGTTTACGTCGCAAAGCTTTTTTCTTTTTCTCCCAATCTGGGTATAAAGTGGTCCATATAACCATTGCTGCAATTCCACAGACGTCAATCAGATTGTAAAATTGCACCATTGGCCAACGATTACATTTCCTTTTGACCGAAAATGAGTGCGCCATTTGGTCCAAAGTGTCGACGCCTCCTTTTGTGCGATTGTAATCCAAAATAATGTAATGAACAACTTGGCAAACACCAGAACTTACAACAAAATTATTAATTTTGAAGAAATTAGAACTTTAATTTTGCGATAATTTCAGCCAATTCAAACCAAACACGCAAATACAATCAAATAAAATAAAGTATTTAATTTCCAAGATTTTGTGGTTACATTTTATTTTTGTTTGTATTAAAAATATATTTTCTCGAATTCATTTCTTCATGTTAAATATTTTTACATAAAAATTTAAAAAAAAAAAAATTTTTTTATCTCCTTGAATTCATCCCTAAATCCGAACATTTACATACAGAATTCCTGTACGTTTCTTACCAACTGTTTAATAATATTTCTCTCAGTCGGTACTAAAAGCCTTAAGCCGAGCTTTGCTAAGAGAAAAACTTATTAAATCGTTCTTTTCCGGCGAGATCTTTCTGAGTGTGGATGCACAGAACGGCAAAAATAAGAAAAATTAATTGAAATTAAAAAAATTTTAAATCTTAAAAAATCTTTACAATCAATTAAAAAAAAAAAATATATATCAATCGATGGAATATTTAATTTAATTGAATTGATTGAGATAAAAGATTTTTTTTTCATAATCCGCTTATACCCGTGCCAGGACTCGAAATAAAATACTTAAGTATTTTACTTAAGCCAAAGGTATTTATAAATTGGTACAAATTATAAAAAAAAAAAGAAAAAACAAAATACTAACAACATTAAAATTTTATAGATTCTCTTTTGTGGCACCAAAAGAAATCTCTTTGCCCCACTGCAAGTTCTTTGGAGCAAAAGAAAGAAGAAAAACTGGTTCCCACTCATAGTTACTAGCCATAAGCTTTCAGTCACCAAAAACGCATGGTTTTGGCACGTAAAAGCGAATTGATCGGAGAAGCGATTGAAAGTAGAAGTGATCGTACTAGCATAAAACGACATCTCAGTGCAACTTGTATATAAAATTCTATACAAAATTCGTTAAAAAAATTTTTATAGTAAAAATCATAAAAAGCAGCATTAATTTTTTTATAAAGCTAAAAAAAAAATTAATTATAGCAAAACAAAAGAAAAAGTAAAACTAAATGTAAAAAGTGTTAAAAAGTGCATTAATTAAGTTCTTAAATAAGTTCATTATTTTATTTTAATTTAATTGATTGAAATAGTTTCGACCTTCTAAAGCGTAAAGATAAATGAAGGTACATAATTAATTTAGCAATCTTATTAAAACATAGTTTACAAAAAAAAAATGTTCTACAAGAAACCACACATAAGTCGTCGATTCATCTACTCTTCGAAGGGCCTTTCTACGAGCAGCTGCATACGACTGTAAGTACCCTGTATCCATATTTATACCTAAAAGAAAAAAAAAACGCTATGCCATTACATCAATACTAGTTAAAGTCTACAAAAAAAAAATATAATAAAAAAACAACACAACAGAAAACCCTTATTAATAATTTTTGTGTATCTAATCGAAGATCAGTTGAAGAGGGCTAGGTTTGAAACTCAGCTAAAAACACAAGCTTTGCTCTGAGAGCAACTCTCCATTTTTTATTAGTTACCTACGCTTCAACTGACCTACGACAATAGTTTGCACGCTCTCATAGTTTTGACGTTTCTTTATATATAATTAAAACAAAGAAAGTAAAAACATTTACATAAGGATTTGGCTTAAAGTTCATTGAACTTTACAAATTCTTGTATACACTATGTTTCATATTAAAGATTTATTTTAGTTAACAAGAATATTAATTTCAATCAAATTTATTAAATTTATACGAAATTAGTAATTTGTTATATTGTTCGTATGTTAACATTTAATTTAATTAATTAATTCATGCACATAAGAAACGATTTCAGCAACAAATACAACAACAAAAAAAATATATCTTAATTGTCAGCCAGTATTTTCTTTTGTTTTTTTTTTTATATTAAAATTTAAATAAGATATAAATACTATTTTTATCGTACAAAAAATGAAATATATTTGGCTAAATAATACTTGTAATCCATCACAATGATTATATTACCACGTTTGAACTAAAAATTTTTTTGATTAAATAAAATTTTGTTAATTATGGCTAAGTAGAAAATTTTGCTTTTTCCTTTGGTGGTTGAGGGATGAAATAGTTGCTTTAAGGGATTTATTAAATCATTTTCAAAATTAATAGATCAATGGTTGGGTGGGTAAAAGAATAGGTATCGTAACTTCGATCTAAACGATACTGTTGGTGTATATTAAGGAGTTATTTCGCTATAAATTAAATAGTTACCGCATTTTTTTTTTGTTCACATTTTTTTTATCTCTTATATAGGGACTCTATATAATTAATTTTTGTAGTGTTGCCTGGACAACGAAATGACAACGAACCTCCCCATAGACCGTTGTGTAGCCGTATTGATGGGTCCCAAACCAGTCATTATCGCTCCAGAAAATTCGTCAGATGTTAAAAAACTGATAAAATGTCAACCCTGCATTACAAATAAATTGGCGCCCAACGTGGGGCAGACAAGTAGACTTGTTCGAAATACTTTTCTCCCTTCTGTTTATATATAAATTCGATTCTTTAATTTTTTTTAATTTAATATTTATAGATCCTTTCTGGATATTCGTGTATTTGGCGTTATAGACCAAATAAAACGACCGATTGGACGTACATGGTGTGTTAAATTCAATTTTATTTTCTGTTATTAAATCAAATTATTTCAAAAAGTTTATCTGAAGCTAAAAGATTCTTGTGTCCACTAAATATTTGTGAAATACAATTTGTTGCATTTCTAGTTGCACAAGTTGTCCAATTATTTCTTCAGTGGGTAATAAAACTTTAAAATACCCAAATAGTATCCTTCAGCTTTAAATTTTAGATTCAATAGCTCAAAATGCGATTTAGCTCAATAAATTAACACCAACTTTATATTATTTCATCCCTTAGCAAAATTCCACCAAGATAAGGAAAGCAAATAAGCCGATATCTTTAAAAAAAAAAAAAAAAACAAATAATTTTTTTTTTAAATTTATTAAAATGTCTGTTGCACATAGCAATGAGGATATATCTAAAATACCTCAAACAAATAGCGAGTTACATTGCACAATTTGATTACAACCATTTTTAAATAATCAAGAAGTTCTTGTTACTCCGTGTAACCACTCTTTTCACAAACCGTGCATTGAAAGTTGGTTGAAAGACAACCACGAGTGCCCTCTTTGTAAAAAGTTGACTCACATTAGTGATTTGGAATTTTTAAAGTTCGATAAAGATAAGTCAAGCACACGTTCATTGGCTAATAGAGGACGCGGTAGAGGAGCCACTCCTAAAAGATATGGTACTCGACAATACACTTCTTCAAATGCTTCAAAAAATCAAGATTTGTTAATTGAAAAATCACATGTAAATTCAAACATTTCTATGCCTTTAATTTCAATACCATGCTCACCAGCACGCGACTCTATAAGATCTAATCCGGACACCGAATTCGTTGATACTAACGTGCCCAATAGTTTGAATATGGAAAATTTAGATGCGCGTGTTAATTCGAATGCTGCGATTGATTATGATCAAATTAGTCAAATTATTGAGCAAAGCGTACAAAGGCTTGTCGCATTGCGCTTAAGTCAAGTAAATATGGGTTTAAATTCCAATATAAATAATCAAAATAGTTTAGGGAATTCACAAAACCAACATCAAAATAGTAGATCACAGGCAGATGTACGAACTACACCAAGTATGTTGGTTAGCAACCATTTAAATTTATCTTCGGATAAAATAACCAGTATTATCCAAAACTGGAATCTCAAATTTGACGGCTCTTCTAAAGGTTTAACTGTAAATGAGTTTATTTACAGAGCTCGAGCCTTGACTGCCGATAGTCTAAATAATGATTTCTCATCGCTTTGTAAAAATCTTCACATCATGTTGATAGGTAAAGCTCGTGATTGGTTTTGGAGATATCATAAAGAGGTATCCTCCATTACTTGGACAGAGTTTTGCGCGGCATTGCGTTACCAGTTTCAGGATTATCGCTCCAACACGATATTCGTGAACAGTTACGCAACCGCAAACAAAAACCAAATGAGCCATTCGAAATTTTTTACGATGCGGTTACCTTAATTGTGGATAGGCTCACAGAACCTATGCCAGAAGAAGATCTCATAGAGATTATTACTCGAAATCTTCGACCGGATATTCGTCATGAGCTTCTTTACATTCCCATACGTTCAATAGCACATTTACGAAAACTGTGTGAAATGCGAGAAAACTTATTGGCAGAGGAATCGTTCCGACGACCGCAACAAAAAACCAATTTAAACAACAATTTAACATTTAAAAAGAATATTTCTGAGATCGAACAGATTGCAACCTCTTCGAAAAATCGTCCCCTTGATTCGGAGGCTGATTGCGTTATAGCAGCGCTCCATCAACATTCCAATGAAATATCAAAGCTTAAATGCTGGAACTGCCACGAGGAAGGTCACCATTGGGAGGATTGTGTAAGAGAGAGGAAAATTTTCTGTTACGGCTGTGGTTTGCCTAACGTTTATAAACCTCAGTGCCTTATTTGTACGGCAAAAAAGTCGGAAAACTTGGCCAAGGGGGTATTCACCAACAACCGAATACCTCCAAAATAATTTCTGATAATGTTCTAAACTCTCAATTGCCGGCTAGCTCACTTAAAATCAAAATAGATAGTGATTCGCAAATTAAAACTTTTGAAAATGAAGCAAAGCCATATGGTTCAGAAAATATTAATCAAATTAAAATTTTAAAACGAGAACCATTTTATGAAGATATTGATAAGATAATTTTTCCCCGCTCAACATATCATGAACGCCTACTTAAATATCAACAAACAAGGAATCGGATCTTTAATGAATTTCCGGAAGTTGATATTAAATCTAAACCAAAGCGATCAACTTTAAGAATACGAAATTTTTTTAAAACACTTCGTAATATGAAACGATTACTTGTTTCATCCATATTTAATAATAATGATCAGCGCTTTTACGCACAAGTGCATTTTTTAAATAAAACAGAATTTGGTCTTCTGGATACCGGAGCTAACGTAAGTTGCGTGGGTTCAGGATTAGCTCGTGAAGATTTTTCTAAACATCCAAAATTTCGAAGTATCACTTCAAGCGTAAACACCGCAGATGGAAAACCACATAAAGTACTAGGCTTCCTTGAAGTTGATGTAGAATACCAAACACAAAAACATCCTTTACGTTTATATATTATCCCTTCCATAACTCAAAATTTGATTCTAGGAATAGATTTTTGGCGTATCTTTAATCTGGCTCCAAACGTAATAAGTTCCCTTAATATTTCAGACAATTTGCAAACATCAGATTCTACGGATAGAGTGTTTAATTTGACCACTTCTGAAAAGCAACAGCTTGCTGCTGTTAAGATCCTTTTTCCCAATTTTGAAACCGAAGGTTTAGGCAGGACACAATTCATAGAACATGATATTGATGTCGGCGACGCAAAACCGATAAAGCAGCGTGGTTATCCTGTCTCACCTGCCGTTGAGAAATTAATTTTTGAAGAAGTTGATCGAATGCTCGCATTAGGAGTGATTGAAAAGTCATCGAGTGCTTGGTGTTCGCCAATGCGTCTTGTTATCAAACCTGGAAAGGTCAGACTGTGTCTTGATGCACGAAAACTCAACAGCGTGACATTAAAAGATGCTTACCCTATACAAAGTATAGAAGGAATATTTTCCCGCTTACCAAAAGCAAACATAATAACAAAATTGGATTTAAAAGATGCATACTGGCAAATCGGCTTGACCGAAAAATCAAAACAAATGACCGCTTTTTCAATACCTGGACGGCCTCTTTATCATTTTAAAGTAATGCCTTTTGGGCTGTGCAATGCGCCGTCCACAATGTGCCGCTTAATGGATCAGCTAATTCCGCCTGAATTAAGTCACTGCGTGTTTGGTTATCTAGACGATATGTGCATTGTATCTGAAGATTTTCAAACTCATATAAAAATTTTAATAAAAATTGCGAACCGTTTTAGGGAAGCTAATCTGACACTAAACATTAAGAAGAGTAGCTTCTGCGTTACAGAAACTAAGTACCTCGGTTTTGTTATAGGGAACGGTGGAGTTTCAGCAGACCCTGAAAAAATCAGCTCTATTGTGTCATGGCCGGTTCCAAAATCCCTTAAACAAGTTCGTGGATTTATGGGTCTAGCAGGATGGTACTGCAGATTTATTCACAATTTTTCTGAGGTTACTTTTCCCATAACTGACACTTTATCGACCAAAAAAAAGTTTGTATGGACAAAAGAAGCAAATGCAGCTTTTGAAAAATTAAAGCAGTTGCTTACTACTGCACCGGTACTCGCAAACCCAGATTTTTCTCAAAAGTTTTATATCCATTGTGATGCGAGTGATTTTGGAATTGGCGCAGTTCTTGTGCAGAAGAACGATAATGAAGAGGAAAAACCCATCGCGTTTATGTCTCGCAAATTGAATTCGGCTCAACGCAATTATAGCGTCACCGAGCGCGAATGTTTAGCTGCCTTGGAGGCAATCGAAAAATTTAGATGTTATGTTGAACTCCAAGAGTTTGAGGTAGTTACAGATCATTCCAGTTTGCTCTGGTTAATGAGGCAACCAAAACTCAGTGGCCGTCTTGCGCGCTGGGCCCTCAAACTCCAAGGATATAAATTTTCGATTAGCCACAGGAAGGGTAAAGAGCACATCGTTCCTGATGCTTTATCGAGAATTCATGCTGATGAAATCTTATCTCTTGAGCAGGTTGGTCCGGAAATCGACTTGCAGTCATCTCATTTTTCCGACCCGGATTATGAATCATTAAAACACAACATTTTGCAAAACTCAGCCAAACTCCCAGATTTTAAAATCCTCGATAAATTTGTTTATAAACGAACAGAAAATGCTACCGGTGATGACACGCAAGAGTTGCATTCTTGGAAACTTTGGATTCCTGAGAAAATGCGTTCCATTGTCATTTCGCGTGCTCACGATTCGGTAATTGCATCTCACGGAGGTACAGGTAAAACCCTAGATTTGTTGCGTCGAAACTTCTTTTGGCCTGGAATGGTCAAGGATGTGAGAGACTACGTTCGAAAATGTGACGTTTGTAAGAGTACAAAAGCACCTAACACAACACTTCGTGCCCCTATGGGTAAGCAAGCTGTCTCCTATCGACCATTCCAGCGCTTATATATAGATCTTCTTGGTCCGTATCCACGAAGCAAGAAAGGTTTTATAGGTCTTCTCATAGTAGTTGACCACTTTTCGAAATACCATTGGCTATGCCCATTAAAAAAATTTACTTCATTATTAATTCAAGACTTTTTATTAAAAAATATTTTTCATCTCTACGGAGTGCCAGAAACCATAATTTCAGACAATGGTGTTCAATTCAAATCAAATGATTTTGAAGCTTTTTTAACCCAACTAGGGATCAAACATATTTTTACTGCCTTATACTCGCCGCAGGCCAACGCGTCCGAGCGAGTTAACCGCTCTCTCTTAGCCGCAATTCGAGCCTACATAAAGAAGGATCATTCTGAATGGGATGAAAACCTTACCCAAATATCGTGCGCGTTGAGAAATTCTATTCATCAAGCAACAAAATGTTCTCCATATCCTGCGTTGTATGGATTTAATATGGTAACTCACGGATCAACTTATGAGTTGATAAAAAACCTTAATGTTTTAGAAGAACCATTGATTGAAGTTAGCCGCGATGACTATCTTTCACTTTTGCGAAAAGACATATTTAAAAATATTCGCCAAGCTTATGACCGTAATAAAAAACAATATAATTTAAGGTCAAAACCAGTTTTATACAAAACAGGCCAAGAAGTTTTTCGGAGAAATTTCGCGCAGAGCAGCTTCACTAAAAATTTCAACGCAAAACTCAGTCCAGCGTTTCTAAAAGCTCGAATTCGAGAAAAAACTGGCCACAGTTATTATTTGCTTGAAGATTTGCAAGGAAGGCTTATTGGAACGTATAGTGCTAAAGATATTCGACCAGGTTAAACCAAAAATCTCCAGCTAAGATACCACTAAAAAGAGAATCTTATCCGGTTTGTAATGAACAACTTGGCAAACACCAGAACTTACAACAAAATTATTAATTTTGAAGAAATTAGAACTTTAATTTTGCGATAATTTCAGCCAATTCAAACCAAACACGCAAATACAATCAAATAAAATAAAGTATTTAATTTCCAAGATTTTGTGGTTACATTTTATTTTTGTTTGTATTAAAAATATTTTTTCTCGAATTCATTTCTTCATGTTAAATATTTTTACATAAAAATTTAAAAAAAAAAAAAATTTTTTATCTCCTTGAATTCATCCCTAAATCCGAACATTTACATACAGAATTCCTGTACGTTTCTTACCAACTGTTTAATAATATTTCTCTCAGTCGGTACTAAAAGCCTTAAGCCGAGCTTTGCTAAGAGAAAAACTTATTAAATCGTTCTTTTCCGGCGAGATCTTTCTGAGTGTGGATGCACAGAACGGCAAAAATAAGAAAAATTAATTGAAATTAAAAAAATTTTAAATCTTAAAAAATCTTTACAATCAATTAAAAAAAAATATATATCAATCGATGGAATATTTAATTTAATTGAATTGATTGAGATAAAAGATTTTTTTTTCATAATCCGCTTATACCCGTGCCAGGACTCGAAATAAAATACTTAAGTATTTTACTTAAGCCAAAGGTATTTATAAATTGGTACAAATTATAAAAAAAAAAAGAAAAAACAAAATACTAACAACATTAAAATTTTATAGATTCTCTTTTGTGGCACCAAAAGAAATCTCTTTGCCCCACTGCAAGTTCTTTGGAGCAAAAGAAAGAAGAAAAACTGGTTCCCACTCATAGTTACTAGCCATAAGCTTTCAGTCACCAAAAACGCATGGTTTTGGCACGTAAAAGCGAATTGATCGGAGAAGCGATTGAAAGTAGAAGTGATCGTACTAGCATAAAACGACATCTCAGTGCAACTTGTATATAAAATTCTATACAAAATTCGTTAAAAAAATTTTTATAGTAAAAATCATAAAAAGCAGCATTAATTTTTTTATAAAGCTAAAAAAAAAATTAATTATAGCAAAACAAAAGAAAAAGTAAAACTAAATGTAAAAAGTGTTAAAAAGTGCATTAATTAAGTTCTTAAATAAGTTCATTATTTTATTTTAATTTAATTGATTGAAATAGTTTCGACCTTCTAAAGCGTAAAGATAAATGAAGGTACATAATTAATTTAGCAATCTTATTAAAACATAGTTTACAAAAAAAAAATGTTCTACAAGAAACCACACATAAGTCGTCGATTCATCTACTCTTCGAAGGGCCTTTCTACGAGCAGCTGCATACGACTGTAAGTACCCTGTATCCATATTTATACCTAAAAGAAAAAAAAAACGCTATGCCATTACATCAATACTAGTTAAAGTCTACAAAAAAAAAATATAATAAAAAAACAACACAACAGAAAACCCTTATTAATAATTTTTGTGTATCTAATCGAAGATCAGTTGAAGAGGGCTAGGTTTGAAACTCAGCTAAAAACACAAGCTTTGCTCTGAGAGCAACTCTCCATTTTTTATTAGTTACCTACGCTTCAACTGACCTACGACAATAGTTTGCACGCTCTCATAGTTTTGACGTTTCTTTATATATAATTAAAACAAAGAAAGTAAAAACATTTACATAAGGATTTGGCTTAAAGTTCATTGAACTTTACAAATTCTTGTATACACTATGTTACATATTAAAGATTTATTTTAGTTAACAAGAATATTAATTTCAATCAAATTTATTAAATTTATACGAAATTAGTAATTTGTTATATTGTTCGTATGTTAACATTTAATTTAATTAATTAATTCATGCACATAAGAAACGATTTCAGCAACAAATACAACAACAAAAAAAATATATCTTAATTGTCAGCCAGTATTTTCTTTTGTTTTTTTTTATATTAAAATTTAAATAAGATATAAATACTATTTTTATCGTACAAAAAATGAAATATATTTGGCTAAATAATACTTGTAATCCATCACAATGATTATATTACCACGTTTGAACTAAAAATTTTTTTGATTAAATAAAATTTTGTTAATTATGGCTAAGTAGAAAATTTTGCTTTTTCCTTTGGTGGTTGAGGGATGAAATAGTTGCTTTAAGGGATTTATTAAATCATTTTCAAAATTAATAGATCAATGGTTGGGTGGGTAAAAGAATAGGTATCGTAACTTCGATCTAAACGATACTGTTGGTGTATATTAAGGAGTTATTTCGCTATAAATTAAATAGTTACCGCATTTTTTTTTTGTTCACATTTTTTTTATCTCTTATATAGGGACTCTATATAATTAATTTTTGTAGTGTTGCCTGGACAACGAAATGACAACGAACCTCCCCATAGACCGTTGTGTAGCCGTATTGATGGGTCCCAAACCAGTCATTATCGCTCCAGAAAATTCGTCAGATGTTAAAAAACTGATAAAATGTCAACCCTGCATTACAATAATCTGAGGTTTTTTTTTATTTTCTTCATTGATTTTGTTGTCATGGTGCATTGTAGATAGCAGAATAACGGATTTTCTCTTTTTAGGCACGTAGCTTACAATTGTCATATTTTTTCGAAAACCGAAGATACTACTTTCTTCTTCGCGATTCTTCTGGGGAAGAAATTGGGGTGGTATGCACGCTTTATTTTTCCGCAAAGTTCCAGTACATGTTAATCCCTTCAACAACATACTTTGCAGAAGTTCAAAGCTTGTGAAAAAGTTATCAAAAGTAATATTGCGATTTGAGCCCTCAAAGGGCTGACAAAGCTCGGTAACAATGTTTTGGCCCAAGTTTTTACCTCTTTCGCGTCCCTTCTGACCGAGATATGGTATTCCATAGAGCGGGTAGCTAGTTGAGCTATCGCAAATCCAAAAAATTTTCATTCCGTACTTGTCGGGCTTTGACGGGATGCATTGTCTAAAAGAAACTCGACCTCTAAATGGAACAAGTTGTTCATCTATAGTGAGGTTTTCGCCTGGCAAATATACCTTTTGCAAGTTTTTGTTTATTTTTTGCCAAATATCTCGAAACGGAGCGAATTTATCGCGCAATCGACGTGCGGATCGAGTTAAAGGATCATCAAAACGAAAGTGACGGTGAATGGCAATAAACCTGTCCCTCGACATACAGGCACGGAATATAGCACAACCAAACAAGTGATGCCAAAACTCATTATAATTTATTATGCCTTGCTTATTTATCCCAGCGTTGATCAACAAGCCTATGAATGCTCTTATTTCAATCGAATCTGTTATCTTCCAATGATCTCCAAGAACTTGTACGGCATGATCATTCGTATATTTGACCATGATACTTATGACTTCATCGTCAAAATACAAAGAAAAGGCTTCACATGTTGTATCAATGAACTTACCAGGAGGAAGTTTCACTTTATGCACGCCCCCACGAATGATGTTGTGACGTCGGCATTTTCCCTCACTAAAGGGAGTCATCCATTCTGTTCCATCCTTACCAAAAAAAGTTTCTCTTTGAAGAACTGCTGAATTTTCTTCAGAAGAACTGCTATCGCTTTGTTCATCATTACAACTAAATGCTTCTTCGACATTATCTTCCTCGCTTCCTGAAAATGGGCTCTCATCATCGTCGCTGATATCAGATATGCTAATCGAATCATTGCTGTCATCATCCTGAATAAGAGCCAACCTTATTTCTTCATTTGATAAACATTGTCGTTTTCTCGATGTCATTTTCTACAATTTTTTCACTTTACGTGAAACTATATTAGATATATATATATATAAATAAATATAGAAATATATAAATATTCACTGTAATATAAGCGCAACCAAAAAATAACCCACCTGATCAAACAAATAATGTGAATGCTGTAGATTAGAAAATACAACTGAATTCTAATAACTTCTATTCTAATTCGTTTTGTCTTACTTTTCTTATAATTGAGTTTTCTTGAACATCAAAGTTGAGTGTAAGCAATTAAATTTTACAGTTAGTTCAAAGCACATGATCGCACAAGTTCGCTGAATTTACCAAACGTCTTCTCGAGTGCATACATAGATATGTAAGAATGAGTGCAAGTAAGTGTGACTCAAAGTCACATCGCAGTGGGATGTGTTATTATTTAAGATAAAAGAGAAATAAAAAATAACGGTTAGTGCCACGAACTTTGTGGTGCTCTTAATTTGAAGAAATTTAATTAATTTGAGAATACAAATACACTTCATGGCAAAATAAATACTTATTTAAGAGTTTTAGTCTTTTTAAAATGAAATGTGATCCAAAGTCACACCTCAGTAGGATTAAAGTTAAACTATCAAACAACTAGAGTTTTTATTCAAAATCAAGTATGATTCAAACTATCAAACACTTAGAATTTGTATTTAAATCATATAAAATCAACATTTTTTAATAATGTTACACGTCAAGCAGGGAATTTGAATTTGTTGAAGAATTTGTTTACGCATGCCACAATCTTTTTTTTTTAAGCAGCAGTAACAATCGGTGAAGTTAACTGGGAGGAAAAACCACAACAAAGCAAATAATGTTTTGTGCTCGTTTAACCCAACACTACCATTCTGTTTTGGTCTCTCTCTTAGGCCTGCTAGGGATAGTGTTTGAGTCAAAGGGCGATACACGAATTAAACGGAATAAAGGTAGCGCTAATTAAAAAAAAATACAGAAGAGATAAAAAACGAACCGTTTATTAATGTTTTTCATTAAAAAATTATATAAAACTGTTGATTTTATATGATTTAAATACAAATTCTAAATGTTTGATATTTTAAATCATACTTGATTGTGTTATTGTTTCTTTGGAAAGATTCGTTAGAAAAATTAATTATTCAAACTTTGACTTAAAGCACAATAAACGATTTTAAACTATTAAACAACTAGAATTTGTTTTTAACATCAAGTATGATTTAAACTATGAAACATTTAGAATTTTTATTTAAATCATATAAAATCAACATAATAAATATCAAGATCATTTAGAAAAAACTTTAAATTATATAAAACCTATAAATAACTTCAATGAAGCACTTAATGGTTATGTATGCTCAGCATAGTTGTAGACCAAGCCAATCAGGACAACTTTGTGAAACAAACTTTGAACAAATTCCCAACATCTTTTAAGAAAAAAATAGCACAAAAAAAAAGAACTTCAAAAAAAAATTTACAAAATTTCAATTGAATCTCAAAATTTTCGAATAGTCAAAAAAAATGTAACCTAACTTTTAAAATCTTTTGTTATTTTGAGTAACTGCATGTCTTCTTTAGCTGGGGACTAATTCATTCCGTCCCGAAAAGTTTGTCGCAGAGCGTTTCCTAAATTCCAAATATTAAATGTTTTTAGGTCATTTTTTCGTCATTTTTCATCGGGTTTTATCGGTTTTAGTTTTAAGGTCATTTCTACTAGTTTTAGGATATTTTTTGGTCATTTTTAGTGATTTTGAAGTTATTTTATTGTCATTTTTTAACATTTTTAATTTTTACAACATTTTTGGGTTTTTTAGGACCTTTGTGTGTATTTTTAAGAGAATTTTTTTTGTTTTTTTTTCGTACTAAAGTTTGTAAAAATTACAATTTTTAAACATATTCCTTTAACAACAGAGTCCCTTCAATCAAAAACATAACCCCTCGAAAAAGGAGTAGCTTTGCTTAGAGTCCTCGATTAAAAAAGAGCCCTCCGCGTGGTAAAACTGACGAAACTGTATATAAAAATATTAAAAAAGTGTTAGATAAAGACTCCGGATATGCTAGTTTTTATTAACTCTATTTTTATGCGCTATTACTGAAATATTACGCGGTACAAATTTTAATACTATGAAATTAGAAGAGCACCTTACATGTTCCTCTCGTCAGGGCAGAATTAGAAAGAAGTTTTTTGTTTACAAACACATTTTGCCAGACAATCGACGTTCCTTCAATTTTAATAACTTTAAAATTATACCTTGTAATATACTGTAACGCTATGTATAAATGTTTTATTTTTAAAGTTTTTTTTTATATATTTTATGTAATTTTTTGCGTTTTTTAGGTCATTTTTGTCAGTTTTTTTTTTTGTCATTTTCTGCAGTTTTTAGGTAATTCTTGTCATTTCTTTAGGTCTTTTTTTTAGTTTTTTAGGTCATCAAAATCCGAGCCCTGGTCATGAAATAATCTTGAATGCTATTTCGTGCAAAAACTCAAAAAAAAAAATCAAAACTCGGAAGAAAAGTTTTAAATGTTTAAACTGGACTTTTTTTAAGGTAAACGAGCTGCGTGCTAGTTTTTTTTTAAAATTTGTACTCAAAATAAAATTATAAGGGGTATTCACACTGACTTGGGTAGTTGGGTAGTTGGGTAGATTGGCAAATGCCGTACATTTTATTTTTGTAAAGTGCCATTGTACCCAAGTACACATTTACCAATATACTCTAGCTGGCCCCTTAACTTATTTGGGTAGATTGATTTCTTGTCGAATTGAGTACTTATTCCATGTAATACCACCTTTTGCAAAAAAAGACAATAATTGACTTAAGGGCATCAAATTTACACCATTTGTTGTCAAGGCTAATATCTCGAATAATTAAAAATAAGTGCCACACCCCTATTACCGCCCACAAATAAATAAAAATGCTATATTTCAGACAATTTGGGTCGTATTCGACTAAAATTTGGTAATTTAGTTCGTATGGCTACTGGCGGCAACTTTATTAAAAAAAGGCGTGGTCGAAATATGTTTACGCTTAATTTTTAGGGGATAAGGGTAAAGTGAAGCAAACGATCGCCAGGTATAAGTTAAATTGAGCTGCAATTTTGGCAGTCGATTTTTTTCGAAATGGTTTAGGGAAAAAATTTGCCACACCCCCTTTCAACCGTCCTCAAATCAATAAAAATGCAATATTTCTGACCGTTTTACACTAAAATTTGGTAATTTAGTTTATATAGTTACTTTCGGAAGCTGCATTTAAAATGGGAGTGGTCTCACTACAGTTATGCCGGTTCAGTAGTGGGATTCTGTAACTTTTTCGCAACTTCCGATCGGAATCGCAATTTGCGACTTTTTTCGGTTGTCATTATATTGTACTTTGCGACAAAATTCCGTAGAAAAAATTTTACGAATTTAACTGAGAAAAAGTGGCAACACTAGTTATTTGTCGGTGATAAATGTCAAATTTATTCAGTTTAAACTTAAATGCAAAATGGTTTGAACGGTGTCCAAAGTGCAGCTAAAAAATGGCAAATAGTAAGTTATAATCAATTAAATATTGTGTTTGCAGGTTTAGTGTTAATTACATTTACCTTGTAGGACTGGCGCTTGTGGTGATATGCAATTATTTTAAGCATTGAAAGCGGGCCAGAAATATGTTGCTTGTCAAAGAATTCAAGACAATTTAATATTTCCTTTTGTAAATAACATTTGGATGCATGTTTCTGAAGAAACTAATAAAATGCAGATTTTCTTCAAGATCCTCGCCGGTAAGACCATCACTCTTGAGGATGAGCCATCAAACAACATCGAAAATGACATGGCTAAGATGCAAGACAAAGGAGGAATACCCCAGATCAGCAAAGTTTAATCTTCGCTGGCAAGCAGCTTGAGGATGGCCGAATTTTATCTGACTACAATATTCAGAGGGAATCCAAACTTCATTTGGTGCTCCGTCTGCATGGTGGTATCATTGATCCCTCATTGCGTATCTTGGCACAAAAGTATAACCGCGACACGATGATTTGCCGCAAGTGCTCTGCTCGTCTGCACCCAAGAGCCACCAATTGCCACAAGAAGAAGTGCGGACACACCAACAATCTCAGCTCCAAGAAGAAGTTTAAGTAGACTACTGGAATCTGTCCAGTGTTGTCTGTTGTGACCATAATGGAAAAATATTCAGGCACATTCTTGATGTCGAAACTTCATTTTTTCGCTTTCAATAAGAAATTTTTCAGTTAAAATGTAAACTTTTTCCAAATAAAAAAGAAGTATGCAAATTTTTGTAACATCCAAAAAAAAAACTATTGTTTCAAATTTGTTTGTTCAGCAAAGTTGTTGGCCAGGATAAAAAAAAACTACTTTTCTAAAGAAACCAAAATGAAAAGCATAATGGTTCAAGAATTATCAATATGAAAATAAGTATATACCCCATACAAAATTTTTGGCCGGAAAATGAACTTAAAACGGCAGACAGGTAGTCTGCTTATTGGAATATAAATGAAATCATTTTGACCCAATTTTGGCAGGGCAGGGCGGGAATTGTACCAAAACCAGCCACTTGACTTCCACTGTACAGAACAGCAGACTGACTAACAGAGGCTCAAAAATGTATAAGAGAGCATGCAAGTGGCGTTCAGTGGAAGCAACTTGGCAAGAAATGTACAGAGCAGAATACAAGCAGGTAGTAGCAGGCAATTGGATGGGGCATTGAATGCAAAATATTTGTTTCTTTTATATATTTTAGGTTATTTTATATATTTGAACTTTTTTTTGTTCAACTAACAGTTTTTGGTCCTTGGGTTTGTCGATTTTTTTCGATTCACTTAAATTTTGAACGGCTTTGATGTTGTGACATACAATTTTGAGTGAGATTGGTACAGAAAAAAATTGGTACAAAAATTTTATTCAAACGTTTAGGAAATGCAAGTCTTAAGTGATACAAATACAATTCAATGAATTAACGATTAAATCACAATATAATTCACAAAAAGAAATTAAATATGTGACGAGATTTATTTAAATGCTGTAGTCTTAGTAAAATTATTTGCCAGTTTCCATCTTATTCTGTTCACCAGCGCCATTATGAGCCTGATCAACAGACTTGCCGCCATCCTGTTGTTGCGACTGCTCAGGTGCTTTAACGCTCAGATGAGCCGGACCAGTCTGTTGAATCTGAACGATGCGCTCATTTTGTTTGATTGCTTTGCTTGGTGGCGGTGGTGCCTTTACAGTGAGTATTCCATCTGATGAAATTGTGGAGATTACATGCAGGGGATCATAATCCTTTGGCAGCAATCGCGTCGGAAGCGAATTTCATCTGGGGGGGCAGTACAAATGGGGGGCAGTACAAATGGTGGTGCAAAAAAAGTTCACCAAAATTTCTTCACATAAAACATGAAGAAGAGAGAAAGAAGAGGAAAATATATAATACAAAAATATTATCGTTGTAAAAAAACTGATATTTTGAATAACTTTTCCTTTTAAATTGTTTATCTAGCTAAAAAAGTGGGGGGGCAACTGCCCACCTTTCCCCCCCGCTTCCGACGCCAATGTTTGGCAGCGTATACTTGCGCACAAGTGACGCTGAGTCAAACCATGGTCGTCTTCGCGTTCCTCGTGCTTACCTTCAACTACAATTGTTTTGTCCATTGCTTGAATTTGGGAACATCCATGTACACTTGAAAACCTTCATTGCCAAAAGTGGGCAACAGCTGCATAGAAGAGGCTTCGTCTTTGCCTCCACCATGACGAATGGCAGCACGACGAGCCAAAGCATGATCGTGGCGGTCATACGGCAAATGGCGACGACGTGGATGCAGTAGCATGGATGGTCGCGATGAACGGAAAATCTCCATAGATGGATGCCAAAGCCGAAGTCATCGTCCAAAAGATGATCCAAATCGCCTGATAGTGGGCTGTACTCGGATTCGAGTTCACGTGCCAAATTAACCAAAAGTGGAACAATAGCCATTTTGTTCAAGTTTTCACAACTGTTTCTTTACACGCTTTGTTTGAAGGAGATATAAGGGTTTTTTTGTTGAAGTTCTTTTAAACTTTTTTTTCAGATTTTTCAAACGTAAATTTCTACGTTTTTTTTTAAAAGATTATCTTAAGTATATCAGGTATAAACAAACCCAAACAAAGAAGGAAATCCACTCCTGTGGGTATAATAGCAATGCCACTAACAATACCAGAGACTACGTGTGCGAACAGTTTTATTGGAACGAATGGTGAGTTTTAAAATTATTGCACTATAAAAACATAGTCCAACACGCAAAAAATAAGCAGATTTCCTTAACGAAATTTGACAGAGAAATGTTTGTACCATGAAATCAGTTAAAGTTTTTAATTGAGATGATGAATTCCCTGGTCACTCATCCTTCCCAGAATCAAAAAATTGTGCATCAGACGAGTATAGTGAAGATCCGATTGCTGGAAAAGATAGATTTGTTCTAGGATCTCCGTTATCAACATCTGAAGTCTTCACCTCAATTCTAGCACACGATTTACGACACAAACTAAGCAGTTCTGCATTAAGCAGTTTGTTGGAATTGATTGATTCCATCCATATGCCCTGAAACGCCCATCTCCTCTTATGTCTTTAAAAAATATTTCATAAAAATAAATTCCGCTATGAAGTGTACGGCGCATTGCAACAACTGTTACAGACCTGCAAAAAAAAACTGTCAAGTTCACATGTTACATGTGAAAAGATTTTCAAAATTTCAAGTTAAAGCCAGTAAAAAGTTAGAGCTCAGAAGAGTTAGACAGAATAAAAGCGTCTTCCAGTATAAGACGAGATGATTCTGTTGTCTAGAAAGCAAAACATTTTTAAGCTGCTATACCATTTCAATTGGATGCCAATACAATGCTTATTTTTAACAGAGTTCATGTGCCTGCCAGTGTAGGGTGAAAGCATTCTGTTCTGTAGAAAACAAAACTTTTAAGCCTGCCTAAATATTTCAGTTCAATGCCAAAATAATGATTTTATTCAAAGAGCTCATATGCCTGCCGTTATAGTGCGTAGGAAGGCTGCTGCTGAAAAAACAAAAATGTTTGAGCTGCTTGAACATTTCAGTTGCCGTCCAATACAATGCCGAATTTCGACACACTGCCTTCTACTGACTTTTCCATGCATTCATGCTGCTACTTTCTGGCAGCCTTTTTTGATAAAAAGTAAACTGGCCGCCACCACATTTCAACATACTGCCAGAACTCTGCTCATTTGCCACAATTATGCTGATATAATGCCGTTTTCCCGTCGAATATTTTGTCTGGGGTATCTTGAATAATTTTTTATTCTGATCAATAAATCATTTAAAAAAAGAAACGAATGTCACTACGAGAATGCTCATGCCAAATTAAGCGAAAAACGTTGAAACTATAATAAACACAAAACGTGCCTCTCAGTGTTTATACGTTACTTGAAGATTTACATTTAATGCTAACTTTTTTAAAGAACTAAACAAATTGATCAACAAGATTCCGTGTGGTATGAGTAATTTTAATTTAATATTAATTTCCATATTCAACATTTGTTCATAAATGTTTTTAAGTGAACGATGCTGAAATAATAAAGGATTTCTAGGCAATTTTTAAACTAGCAAAGGGCTTGAATATATCCAAAAGGCTTCGATATAATTATAAATAAAACTTTCGCAAATCTTTATGCCGGTTCGGAAGGTCAAACCTATTACTAAAGTTCTATAATCCAAATTTTCAAATGACCTTCTAATTACATTGCGAATTGCAGAAGATCAACAAATATACGAGCCATGTTTCGTATCATGGCAAAGGAGAATCAACATATCGTTCTAATTTTTTTAATGAACATGATCTTCAGTCGCTTGGGGCATAGCATCTATTTCCAAATAACTATTCAAAACTAACAAAAAAAACGAGAGATTTAAATTTGCTCGATGCAGTTTAATTTGAATAATTTTAATTTAAAAAAAACTTGCAGATGTTTTCGGTTCAGTTTTCGTCAACAAAATATTCGTCGTAAGCTATGCGATTCATTTCCGACAATCTTCCGATAATTTCACCGACAAAATCGGAAAAAAGTATTTACTGAATACCAGTTTCCGAAAATTATCGCAAATAGAACTTTGCGACACCGAATATCGGCCGAAATATGCTACAGAACTCTACTACAGAGCTATAAAATTATTTTTCCGATTCGCATGAAAATTCTTATATGGCAGTAAGGGGGTCTGTGGCAGGATAAAGTCTGCCTGGGATTACAAGTAAATTATAAAATGCTGCGTAGTTCAGGCTAAAAATTACTCGTATATAAAATAACTTTTTTCCGCCCAATTAATCGCCTTAATTTTGCGCACATAAAATGGCAAAAATAATTTGGTGGCAACCTTCTTCCAGCTGTCACTCATCTCTCATCTCCCAAACCGGGAAGGTCAAACAAACATGCAGCACTGCCTAAAACTAGTCTACAAAGTACTCAATGGCAATAAAGAGTGCTCGCAATAATCAAAAGTACTCAATCTATCCATACCCAACTACCCAAGTCAGTGTGAATACCCCTATAGTGATTTTTTTGAAAAGAGAACAATTTTTGCATATAAATCAGATACTTAATTTTAAAGTCGCTTACGGCACGTTTAAATATCAATATTTTTTTCTGAAAATTTCACGGCTTAGTGGTACGTAATTAAAGATCAGAAGATAAAAGTTTGACCGATACAAATAATACCACTCTAAAAAAGACTAAATGAGAAATGAAAATATTTAAAAATTTTATATTTTCTTGGTATTCATACATTGTTTATTGTTAATTTTTGAATACCGTGCAAATTATTTAATTCTTATAACATTGATTTATTTCTAAATCGTTCTCCACTTAACGTTCAAGTAAGTTTATGTATCATTTTTCTCCTATTTATACTTAGCTTAGCTGTGTCATTGCTCTAGTTATTAAGTTTATTGAACTTATTTTATTCAAGTTGTCCTTCTTACTATTGGATAGCTCTGATTTCTGATTTGATACACGGAGATAGTTATTTTGTTTGAATCAAGCAAATGTTTTGCTTTAAGCTTAGTATGCTGTAGGAATGAAAATTTTTGGGCATATAACTCTACAGAAATTTTGGTGTAGAGTCAAAATTTTTGTGTGAAGAAGAAGCACTAGCTGTTCTGGTTGACAGATTCGTATTTTTATTGCTGCAATTTTATATCCTACAAAAGGCAAGACTACACATTAGTAAACTATATAAATGCAACAATAAATTTGTTAAATAAAAAATTCAACACTTAAACCATACTTACTGCTTATTTTTATTGTTGAATGGCAAATTTCCGCGCCAATTAAATGTACGGGCATATAATCGACACCGAAATTTTGATTTTTCAACTCTCCACTCACGAATGAAAATTTGGCAACATAGCAATAATTTTCGCTTCTACAGCGTACTAGCTGGCGAATAAAAATTTCGCTGCCTGTTCGTTGCCAAAAATCTCAATGTATTTTTTATGGAAATTTTTTTCGTTTCTACAGCATACTAAGCTTAAAAGCACATCAGCAAAGCTTTGCTCAATCGCGGTGTGATTTCAGAAAAAGAGTGCAAAATTGAAATCACTCTTCAATTGAAAAATCAAAATTTTGATTAAATTCAAGCAAAACTTTGCTTATTATAAAATGCAAAAGCAAATTTCTTCTTAATTCAAGCAAATATTTGCTAAGCTATTATAAACTCAAATAGCAAATATTTACTAAATTCAAGCAAATTTATTCAAAACACACGAGCACACACTTATTCTTAATGAAGAAAATTATGCGACGATTGGTTAACAACAGCGATGGTCGAATGGATAAGCCCATGGACTAACACTTTCGACCCATGTTCAAATCTACAGATGGTGGTAATTTTTCAATTTAATTTAATGCTAATAATTATTTCATTTCCAAAAATTTGCTAGATTTCAGCAAAAAGTAATCAAAATTTTCTTTTTCAATATATAATAATTTAGCAAATATTTTGCCTGAATTAAGTAGAAATTTGCTTTTGGAGTTTATAATAGCTTAGCAAAATTTTGCTTGAATTTAATTAAAAATTTGCTAAGTTATTATAAACTGCAATATCAAATTTTGATTAATTTTTGCTGAAATCTAGCATAATTTTGAAGTAGCTGAGAATCCAGCGCATGATTTTCTTAAACACAATACAAATTAAGCAAACAGTTTTCTCCGTGTACAAGACTTCATTGCTACAGATATGCAATCCTGATTATATTGAATTTGATAATTCTTTGTGTTTTGTATTAGTTGTAAGAATTTTTACAAAAATAATAAAAAAAAAATGATATTTTCTTAAAAATTAACCAAAACGATCATAAACACAAAACATAATCATAAGTGTAAATGTAAAAAAATATTTTTGGATTTAGAATTTTCACACTTAGCAATCTTTCAGTAACGAATGGGCTTTATTTTTGTTCGTTTTTTTTATTACTGTTTCTTGTACATTCCCTGAGTGTTGTCATAACCCATAAGAAGAGAGGATGTATATAATACATCTGAAGGAAGCTTTTTGAAATATATTTGTTGTTTTGAAGAAAGAAATCTGTGTTTAATATACCTTTATTAATACTTATGCTATTTACGTTAATTTTTAAGAATATGATTTCAAAAATTTATTGAAATGATTATGGAAAATGACAATATATCTGCTTTTGAGCTATAGTATTATTTAAATTAACATTTAATTTACCTATTGTTATCATCAAATCCTACCAAATTGATTTGTTTAAGCAAATCATTAAGTATTTAGCAATATTAAATGATTTCGTATTTTTTTTCTATAGCCTATTTTATTAAAATATTCATAGCATAACTCGAAATATATTTCACATTTTTGATTGCAACAAATTTTTAAGTTATTTACAGTTCACTAAACTTTGAATAATGTTACTAAAAATGCAATGTTGAAGTTTTTATTTAAATAAACAGTTTTAATACCATTATAGCATAATAATATTTACATATATCGTTTTCAAAGTTGTCTGCCTTTTTATGTGCATTTTTATGGTAATACAAACACCATAAAACGGAGAGATAAAAAAGCGACAGTCGAAAATTTCAACTAAATCGCATAAAATAATGTTATCTACAGCATTTTCTAGTAGTTGGCAAATGTTTTCATGCTCATAAATTACAAATTTTTAGGGATGTGTGCCAATTTCTCTGGCACATGTTTCCACACTCACACATATTAAAGCCCTGATAACTGCGGATAATTTTAAGGGTTGAGTTACACCCACTTAGTGTGGGGGATGATAGCTTAAATTTAAAAAAGAGTTCGTACAAAACTAGATATGAGAACTTATTTAGATATAGTTATTGGAATTAGGAAAGGGTTGAGTGTTGTTTTTTTTTTTTGTAACATGGAATAAATTTGGCATAGAAGATATGTGGAACGCGCATAAATTGCATCATTTAGTATGTCAAGGCGTTGCATTGTTTTTAAGTTGAACAATTTCAATATTTTACGTTAACAGGACTTCAATTTAAAACTTATTTAAGTTAATCTCAAGAATCTGGACATTTTTATATCATAAAAAATGTTTAAAAAAAATATGTATAAAGTTTTTCTGCTAGTTTTTTAAATTTTTATTTTCCTTAAATTTAGAAGTAAAGCTTAAAAGTTTTAGTAAATTTTTAGCAAACACTTCATTGATTCTACTCTTCAATTACTGAAAGTAAAAATGCACTTTTGGAACTGTTTCAGGCCAAATGCAACAATTTAAAAAAATTTTCTGCCCACCAGCCACGTTTATAAATAAATAATTAAAATTATCCCATTGAATGCACCTTTGTAATAACATGGAAACGCTTTGGGCTATAGACGCAGATACTAACGCACACTAACACTCATACACACTCCCAACTCAACACATGTGTTGTTTGAATGTAGACAAAAATTCGAATAAATTGCAAATAGTTTAATAATGAAATTTGCTTTGAGCAGAAATGAAATTCAATTAAATACTTTGCGGCTAATCCTCAATAAAATAGAATCTAGTTCAAAATTTAATTGAATAAAAAGAACGAACAATTCACACAAAAAAAAATACACAAAAGACTATAAAGCAATAATTGAAAATGCTTTGTTTTTTTATGCACTGGCCTTCAGGGGTCTTTTTTTACAGTTACACAACAAAACATAAATTGCCATTCGAAAAACTTTTACTGTTATAATAAAGTAATTATTTCTTATCTCAGATTTTATTTTTAAGCCTTAATAAGCCAAAAGCTACAGCAGATATTTTCTTATGATGACCGCTATTAAACGCTTCCGGACTTTAGGTAAAGTTAGAAAATAATGTCCGGTATTTTATTTTCTTAAGGTTACGTGAAAAGGAAAACCTTTTTGTAACGAAGCCTAAAGCTAATTCTTATCTAGCTATTAGTTGATGCTTGTGACTTCATTAACTTAATATACAGCTTATAAATTTTAATGTTTCTAAATGTTTTTGTTCAATTAGAAAATAGCCAAACTTTAGATAAAAAAGTAATGAGTAACATTTATTTTGCAAATCGTCAATTATTTTGCCCCAGAAGGTAAAGATACACAGATTTAGTTAGAATCCTATATTTTATTTCCATAGCGAGAAGAATGATACTTTTCCATTTAAAAATTTTAAATCTTTACCACATTTAAGTAATGCTCGCTGGATGTACCAACCAAAATTACTTCCAGTCTGAAAATTTATTTGCGGTGCGTGGTATGACATATGGTTCTTAAATAATTGCTTTCATTAAAGAAAATACAAAGCTTTAAGTGTTTCGTTCATTCAATTTGATGGCATGCCTACTTCCTAAGACACTGTGTAAAAGAGGACTCTGCAATTCTAAACTAGCAGCGCAGTAATATTTGTTCAGAACGAGTCGTCAATAGTTCAGGATATCCATCCTTTTTGCAAAACTTCACGAAATTTGAAATTACAATTTATAAACTTCGACAAAAAGCCATAAATTACGCTGCTCCACAAAATTCCGAAAACGTTCTGATTTGGAAGTTTGAACAGTCAATATAGATGTAAATTGAACTCTTATTTCAAACATTAGCTTTAAAAATTATTCTGTAACACTGTTTTTAAGTTATCGATAGGTTATGGTTTTTAGTGAATTTCGAAAAAGTGTTTATTAACCTACATTAATATTAAAACCTACATTAATGCATATAAGACACTTTTTTATGAACTGATTTAAAGAAGCAGTATATTTAATTTAAGGAAATTGGAATATATTTTATTTATTACTACGTTAAATTCCAATTGGATAAACATTTTATGCTCTATTAATTAAAATATTTTAATTTTTTATTTTGTTTCTAAACATTTTCATAAAATGAAACATAAGTTTGCTTACAAAGCTATCAAAGTTAAAGAAATTATAGGGGTTCATAATTTTATTTTAAAATATATTTTATAACGAAAAAAATGACATACAACTCTAAAAAATCTGTCACGAAATTCAAAAGTAAAAACTTTCGAAGTGAAAATGGAAAATCTTTTATTTTTTTGAAAATTTTATGTTTAAGCAGCATAATCTTAAATATCAACTTCTATGTTATGTAAAACGAAACGAAGGCTGAACGTCTTCAAAGAGACGAGCAAAAAAATGTGAAAAAATATTTTTCTTACCGTGTCTTGCACCTCATTCAGCCTTCGTTTCATTATACATAAATATTAAACCTCTGCACGAGTGCGCTTGAAATACATTTCAGAACACTGATTTGTGGAGCAAGCGTTGGTTATGTTCGGCTTTCATTAATTAGAACAAATGTAACACTACAGAGAGCACTCGTCGCGTGAGCAGAACAAAAACAAATGAAAACCGAATCAATATTATGCTTTAGTCGACAGAGAAGAGCGTAGCAGAACGAAATGACTTGAAAGTTATGTGATCAACAGCAGAACGCTTGGAGTTATGATGTGTTGTTTAGGTTTCATAGTTTCTGCATTTACTTCTGAAGTAAAAATCATCTAAAACGCCAAAAAAAAGGGATTTTCTTATTATTTATTGAAATTATAATAAGAGCCTTTTTTATTTACTATGAAAATTAATTTATTTTTTTTATTTTTCACAAAATTTAATTTAATAAAATTTATTAAAGAATTAAAAATAAACATATTTTTTAAGTAACAACAACAAAAATTGATTAAATTTTATTGTGTTACTTATGAGGATATTTTTTTGTTTTTTACTTTTACTATTGGTGGTGGTTTTGTTGATTATTGTTTCTTACATTCTTATGATGTTGGATTGTTGTTATTGTTGTTTTTTCTGTTGATGATTATAATGATGAATAATTTGTAAATATGATTACTAGTAATGATGTGATTACGTTTGTTGTTGGCGTTGTTGTTTATGGTAGTATTGGTGTTGGTGTTGGTCTATTGCGATGATGCTTATGTATTTCATTGTTAATATTTATTTATTATTTTGTTATTATTTTGTTATTATTTAGAACTTCCAACACTATTGCAAAAATATTTAAAAATATGCACTAACTATGGACTAATTGAATGCACTAATTGAATGCTATTTGGAAGGCATTTTCATGATTCGCAAAGATAACTTAACCATTTGCGTTTTAAGATGCCCAGTAAAAACTTGCATTTGCATGAAATTCCAAGCCCTTAATCTCTTTGCCAATGTTTTGCTGCGTTAGGTGTGATCGATACGACACGAATAACATCGTGTTCTGGTAAAGCAAGCGGCGAACAAGTTCTGCTTTGAAGCCAACGAGTACTCTGCACTGCTCGGTTCTTGTCGTTTAATGAATTGGTTACGTTCTGCTTGACTTAACAGAGTTATGTTATGTTCTGAACTCGGCACTGTTGGCTCTACTGTAGTAGAAAAAAAGAGTGCATATGTGCAGAGGTTTAATAAATATACAGTACGTCTGGTGCTAGAGTTTTAAAAAATTTATTTTGTAAAGGTTTTTAAGAATACAATATATTTAGAGTATAATGAAAATATATCAAACAGAAATTCAAAATACTAACAAAGTTATAACATATAGTCGAGAGCACCTTATATTGCGCGCTGTGTGTTGTTAAAACTTTAAAAGTTTTTTTTCGAAACGGTTTTTGATCGGCCCTTGTATTTTAAAAAATTCTATCGAACCGATTGAACTGAAATTTGAATACGTTATTTTACACGCCAATGGTTCTCGCAGGTAGCAGAATTGTACATTTTGAAAAAAAATTTCCTATTTTTCCCCCGATTTTCCACAAAAATTCTCGATTTTTGAAAACGTCTGTTTAGAAGTCTGCCATTTTGTTATATTTTAATGAAAAGTTTTAAATCTGCGTATGGGCATATCCAGAAAAAAGTCTACCATGACCAAAAAAATACGACTTATTAAAAACTTATTATAAGCTTTTATTTAAGTTGCTTCTTATTATAAGCTTTTATTTATCTACAACTTATTGGTGTCCGATTAAGCTGAAAGTTAGCATATATATGTAAGTCCGGTGACAATGCAATATTATGATAACATTTTTGCCACACCCCCTTTTACCGCCCACAAATCAATAAAAATGCTATATCTCCAAAATTTATATCCAAAAATGCTATATCTCCAAGTTTATATATTTTAAGTCGCTTAGCCAAATATTTTGTAGTCAGTAAGGAACCTGTTCCATTGATGAATAAATAAATAAATAAATAAATAAATAAATAAAATAAAACCCTGGGCTGATTCAGCTGAAATTTTGGAAGTAAATTTTCTTCGAGTAGAGGCTAAATAAGGAAAGTTTTTTGCCACTCCCTCTTTTACCGCCCACAAATCCATAAAAATGCTATATCTCTAAAACTACTGGGCCGATTCAGCTGAAATTTTGGCAGTACATTTCCTTTGAGTAGAAGATAGTTAAGGAAAAATTTTTGCCACTCCCCCTTTGACCGCCCACAAATCCATAAAAATGCTATATCTCTAAAACTACGGGGCTGGTTCAGCTGAAATTTAAACAGTAAATTTTCATCAAATAAAGCATAGGGTTTATGAAAAACATTTGGTCACACCCCATTTTACCGCCCAAAAATTAATAAAAATGCTATATCTCCAAAACTACGGGGTTGATTCAGATAAAATTTTGGCAGTTAATTTTCTTCAAGTAGAGGATGGTTCAGGATGGTGCCACACCCTTCTTTTACCGCCCACAAATAAATAAAAATCCTATATCTTCAAAACTACGAAGCCGATTATAAGCTGATTATAACTTGCTTCGTTGGTACAACATATATGAATGTTTGTATGTATGTATGTATGTCCGTCAAAATTTGCAACCATTTTTCACAGTTTTGCAAACTTGTTGGTATCCGATTAAGCTGAAATTTAACATACATATGTAAGTCCGGTGACAATGCAATATTATAATAAAATTTTCTGCCACACCCACATTTACCACCCACAAATCAATAAAAATGCTATATCTCCATAAGTTTTAAAAATAAAAGATGTTCCCTGCAGTGTAACCAACTAGTTTAAAACTAGTCTGCATACTAGTTGTAAACTGAGCAGTACTAGTTGAAGATCGTCTTTTTTTCATATATCAAACTAGTATTTTTAACATGGCGATGTCATAGGAAATATCAAATGTCTTATTCTGAACAGATGAAAACTAGTTTATGGTATATATAATTATAGCTAGTTATATTCTAGTTTGTTGTAAATAGTTGTAAACAAATAATACATTGCCAAATTTTAACTAGTTTCTAGTTTAACCTTTCCTGAGTAGTTGGCAAATAAAATTTACATAGTGTTTTATTATTTCATATAAAAGAAAATTTTTTAAAATTTATAAAGTACAGTTGTGGAACTGGTTGATTTTAACAATATGTAAAATAGTTTGGTTTTGGCTAGTTTTACAACTGCTTTATTGTGACTTGACGTAAACTCGTTGGATTTAAACTATTTTTGTAACTAGTAAATCGTGACAAAATATAAAATAGTTTGATGAATTAAAATTGTGAGCTTTAGATCAAGTAAGTTTTCAAGAAGGCAACAACAACAACAACAACTCTGTATAGAGTCAATCACTTAGCTGACTAGACAGTCTGTTTCGGAAATCGCTACATTTTCCTCATCAGTAGTCTTTGAGTGATTAAGCTGTGATCAACTCACTGTTTAAACTAGCATATGAATGTGCAGATTCTGGAATTCATTCTCATGAATTGTATGGCTGCTAATCATATGACATTTTAAAGCAGAAGCTATTTATAGATCACCGCCATCAACTCTATCAAGGGTTGCCATCTGTTCTAGTTGCTTCTCCATTTATAAACTAGTTTGTTTTAACTAGTATAAAAACTTATCATTTTTACTGCTGATTAGTCTTACACTGCAGGGAATAAACCTTTAGGACTAAAAAGTACAAAATAAATATAAAGTAAAAAAAAATTTTAAAAAATAAGCTTTTATTTAAAAAAGACGAACTAAAAAGAAAAAATAAATTTAAGTAACATTTGTCATATATGTATATAGTAGGTATATTGTAGGTGCAGAAGAACTCCTCTCTTGGTTACTCATCATCATAGTATAAACGTACGTAAATTGGTAAGTTCTAAGGACTTATATAAATTTAGAATTTTTCAAATACATATATATTTAAAAGCTTGAGGCACCGATGTCCGCGATCTGTTATACAGGTTTACTACACAATATCAGTGCCTTAAGCTTTAAATATAAATTTATTTGAAAAATTCTAAATTTATAAAAGTCTTTACAACTTACCAATTTACGTACGCTTATACTACGATGATGAGTAACCAAGAGAGGGGTTCTTCTGCACCTACAATGTACCTACTATATACATATATGACAAATGTCACTTAAATTTCTTTTTTTCTTTTTAGTTCACGTCTTTTTTAAATAAAAGCTTATTTGTAAAACATGTTTATTCCTTTATATTTTATTTCAAGTTGATATTTAAATTGCTTTTTCTTCTAACGTGATTTCTCGAAAGAGCGCTTCTAGCAGGTCTCTTTTGAGCAAGGAGAGCAGAAGGCCTGTCAATTTTTCATATATAATATAAAACGGTGTTTTCAAGGAGTGTGGAAGGCCTTTTAAAACCTAACGCAGGCCTGCTATAAGGCCTTCGGACTCTTGCATTTGCCCACTGAAGCTGCAATCGAAACATACAGCCGAAGCTTTTGCCACTCGACTCTCACTCCTGCTTCAAAGCACTCCTCCAATCGGTGATTTATGCACACATTGGACACACATCTTCTACTTCATACGTGCGGCTGCTGAAGAGGTGATTGGCTACTACCACCCTCGTCAAAACCAGTGGTACGATCAGGAGTGAACGACGCCACTACAGAGAAAGACAACGCCTACAAAGCCACCCTGCAGTCGGTTGTAACACGTGCTGCTAAGGAGCGATACAAATAGAAGAGGAGGGAAGAGACGTATTTTCAGGCGGAATAAAAGAGAGGCAGAAAAGCGCAAGCAGGAGAAGATTGCGATGTATGTGACAGGAATGAGGCCTGAAAATTTTTCGAAAAAAATACGCTTTGCCGGTTATTTTAAAACCTGGGCCTCTTCCTGCAAGGATGAAAACGGGAATCTAGTGACAGATATCCAGAGTACACTGACGTTATGGAGGGAACACTGCTGTTTTATAGAATTGAAATGATATTCTTGAAACACCAATTATGGATGACAGCGTCAAGGTTCCGCTGCCCGACTATGATGAAGTTCTGACAGCTTTAGCTCGGCTTAAAAATAACAAATCCGCGGGAGCTGATGGCTTACCTGCTGAGCTGTTAAAGAACGGAGGCGAAGCTCTGTTTAAATGCATTCATGAGCTTTTATGCAGAATATGGTATGAAGAATGCATTCCTAATGATTGGAATCTCAGTGTACTCCGCCAAATCCACAAGAGGGGCAATCCCTCTATTTATGCCAATTACCGTGGGATAAGCCTTCTTAATATCGCATTGCAGTTTCTACATTCTATTGCCATTTTACATTCACCAAAAATATTTCAATGAACATTTGTGGGGTGTAAATAGTGATGAGCTTTTTTGAAAATATTCGAAAAAGTGAGTCGTGAGACACAAAATCATTGAATAGAAGGATCTCTAAAATATTAATTTAACAGAAATTCTTGAGCGAAAGTGAAGATGAGAAATTTCCGTTCTTTAGCATGGAACGAGGAATACAGTATGTTTCACTCATTCACGTTGACTAGTTGCTAATAAAATTCTTTTAAATTACAATTTTGAAGGTCTTATTATTTTATATTTTAACATATTTTAGAGAAATACAATAAATAATATTTCACACCTTGTGTTTGCAGCCTTCAAAAGAATATTAAATGGCTTATACATAATTTTTAGGTTTTATTAAAATAACTCACAGTTCAGCGAATTCCATGTTGTTTTTTTTCAAAACCTTACTTGGTTCTTATAGTCATCAAATCAAGCCATAAGCTGTTACTTATTGCAATAGCTATCAGAGCTGATGATTAAGATGGAGGCATTTTGGCCTGAAAATGACCTAGCATACTAGATTGATAATTCAAAATAAGCCTCGCTAAATTTCGATGAGTAATTGTTCAATCATTTTCAATGACAATATTTTAGTGAAAATATATTGGTTACAATAAATTCAATTAAAAAAACAGAACATTTTTAAGAAACTTTAGCTTAAATGGAGTATTTTATTTTTTTTTTTCTTAAAATCTCAGAATAAATGTGAATAATATATTGGTCTTTAATATAATACTATAATAAATACTTCCTTTTTCCTAACACAGATGTTGTTAAATGATAAATTACGTGTTGGCTTGCTGCCAGCCAAAAAAGGTATCCGTCACAAATATGATGTTTTAATTTGAATATCATGCAAAAACATTATTTTTTCGGCCTACAGCGTATTTTATATTCACAACAAAAACAATTTTTTATCATTTATCAAACGTGATTCACATACAATAGTTTTGTTGGGTTCAATGTTCAGGCTGTTGAAATATTTAAAGGCAACACTTAAAGACATCATTTGTATAACTAAAGTGCTGCTCTGTTTGGTGTTGTTGTTGTTTTTGTTATTTTTGTCTATTGTAGCAAAGTGATAAATCATTCAAATAATTAATTATAAAATTCAACAGAATCCTTTATCGAATAATGATAGTTCGATTAAGGTTAAGAAATAAGTAAAATATGGCGCTTCAAAAGCTTATTTTGTCAATAAAGTATTATATTTGTGTTCACATTTTTATAAGAGAAATTAAAATAGCTTATTTGCAACCAATTTCATTGATTTCCTAAATGTAAATACTAGACAATATTTCTGATGTAATGCATTAAACACTTCCACAATATTAAAGACTTATACATTGTAATAACTCTTTTTAAGTATTCAAGTTGTATGCGAGTGGTACGGCAACGCACGATTTACGTGTTTTGACAAGAATTGCTAGGAGCCCAAAGGATTGTATAACATTCTTAAATGTTTAAATGCAAAAATTAATGTACTTTATTATGTGCAAAAAATTATTATAAAATGTTTTACAATGAAGTTTTATATATCGTAGAAAGAAATTTTTCTTGTTTTCCAAATTCTTGTACAATGTATATTGCAACTTAAGTGTAAATTCATCATGATGCTCCCATTTTTATGATACAATCACTGCTGACGAGCGCTGACAGAAAGTAATGAAAACACGTAAAAAATTGCGGAAAAAAATTATTCTGCTTCTGAGCAGAATAGAATATACAAAATATTTGTACATTCTTTGCATAAAATCAGCATAAAATATAGGAAGCATGTGCTAATAATGTGCTTAAAACAAAATATTGACAGATTCGTATTAATATACTTGGTAATAAGATGTTCAGATCTTTTAAAATAAAAATTTACTGAAATTAATCGAAATCACTAATATTTGCGTTTAAAATATTGAAAGGCAATTATTTGCAGTAAAAAGTTCAATAAATCTTTTTTCACAGTCAACTTCAGAGCTATTCCTCTTTGATTATTTTTTTTTATGCGTCTGGAGGTATGAGATCTTCTAAAGATACGTATAGCCCGTGATATACGCATGCAAGATTCACATTCTAGATCCTGCCCAGATCAGCCAAGAAAGACAGAATGCACCTACGTACTAAAACAACCCCCTATTGGCAATTAGGAGTTTCCACTAAAGCCTGTATGATACTTCATTGTTTTGTCCAACTTTTCTTCATTGACAATGAAACTAGAACAGTGAAAATAGTGCTAAAGCTCAAATGCTAGAAGTATGTGACTGTATACGCATATAGAATTGGAGAAAAAAATGTACGACAGACAGCAATTTTATTGCATTGTTTTTGACGTTCCTCCCAATTCGTTACTCATTAACTTTTGACCAAATATTAAGTATGAAAAACTTTTTAACAAAAAAAAAACCAATATCAAAACCACTACAAAGTAAAAAATAATTTTAAATTACTTTTCATATTTATCCTTGGTCAAATTTGTTAATTTATTTAAATATATTATTAAATTGGAAATCTTATTACTATAAATTTTTTTCTATTTTGTATTATTATCAAAAATATATTGATTTCTCCTTGAATATAAAACCTTGAAAGCCGCAGCGTTTATTTTATAAAAGTATGATTATATAAGCGCCGACTTTAAAGGTATTATATTTATGGAGAAATTAATGTATTTGTGATAATAATACAAACACAATAGCAACTCTGTATAGAGTCAATCACACAGTAGAAAAGAAAGATTGTTTTTTTAAGTTTATTACATGTAATTTTTTTTGTTTCCGATTAACATATTAAAATTGAATTGAGAATTTCTTTAAATTTTATTCGTTACTCGATATGCTATATTCGATGTAAAAATTATGTATCTTGGTCACAACTGTAATTTCAAGTTGAAACAAATATTTGCATTTTTATCCTTTGGGAAAAGTTTCATAAATTTTGGCCCACGATAACGGGTTAATTGTTTTAATAATGTTTGCCATTGATAAATCGCAGATGTACTACATTTTTTTACTTAAGAAACATATAAATAACTGCTTTAAATGCACTATTCTGTGATTTCATAAAATTAAGCCATTATTTCAAAGAACCAAACTCAACCATCTGGAATAAATAATAGAAGGGTTTTTTTTAGCTGCATGAGAAGTTTCGATGGTTGTTGTCTATGGTTTGATACTTGAAAATGTCACACTGTGTTGTCATTTGCTGTGTTGCCTGGTTAGGGGATTTCCCCTAGATTAAGGGGTTTTCAACTGTAATGAGGGATTTTAGGGATAATGAGTATTTAGGTGTGTTTTTAGGGAGATTTAATGTTTTTTAGGGGTTTTTTTAGAGGTATTTGAAAAATTTACCTTTGGAAATAAAGTTTTCTTACTTTTCCTTAAAATTATGCTAAAAATTTAAGAAAATAAAATATTTAGCTTATTGTGTCTTTCAGCAACACTTTATAAAAACAGCTGAATTGGCAGCACTTCAAATAAATTATCAATCATTTCCCACTTCACTTCAAACTTGCTTCGCGTTTTAATTGCAATTGATTTATTTCGTGTAAAAACTAAAAAAAAAAACAAGTCAGCCTTTGTGGTCTAGTAAAGAGTGCGCTAGACACAACTACATTGTGGAAAATGTTGAATTAAATGACAGGAGCAACTGAGGGCTGTAAATGCATGCCGAGGTTAAGGCATAACACTAGCCTGGATTGTAAGCAATTCAAATTGTCTTTCACGTTTGTTCCGCCTAGTCGATAATTCACGTATGGTTCTAATCAATTCTTCCTCTAATAATCTATCTCTTGCCTTTCAGGTCAAAGATCAAGCGTTGTTTGTATAAGGTTCATTTTGCCTTGGTTATTTTATTTAAAAAAAGGTATAGGAAAAACTATAGTCAAAGGAGATATGCCCAAAAAATATATAAAAAAAGTGGGAAACGGAGCCTCCTTTCAAAAGTAAGACTTAATTTAAGGAAAATTTCACATTGGACAGTTACGAACTATGAAGCAACTTTCTGTCCTTGTTAAAGTCGTCAAATAGCTCAGCTCTTTAAATATATAGGCTAGCACTGCAGGTGCACTACTTTTCAGTTGTCCCCCTATGAAATTTTTCTATGTTTTTCAAAAATAAATTTTAGTGGAATTTTATGGGGATTTGAAGTATAATCTAAGGGTAAATGGTGAAAGGTATCTGGCAACACCGGACATTTCTGTTCAGTAAGGTTTGGCAGTTTATCGTTAATCGTTTCCAGAATTCCGGAAAAACGCTTCCAAATTGTGGAAATTTACTGTGAAAAAAAATAAATCTGTTCGCGAAGTTCATAGAGCACTTCGTCCATTTTACGGTCGACATAATCGGGCTAGCGAGAGAACAATTCGTGCAGTTACTGACCGTTTTCGCACCAATTTTACACTTTTCGATTCAAAACCATCAACAATACAAAGTAATGTGCGTACCGAAGAGAATATTTATGCTGTAGCGCGAAATGTTGAAGAAGACATCGAAATGTCGATTCGTCACTGTTCTCAACTTGTTGGCCTTCGACTACGTGGAAAATTTTACGTAAGAATATTGGTTTACATGCCTATAAAATAGAGTTTGTGCTAGAATTAAGGCCAAATGACCATTGCTTACGTCGCATTTTTGCTTATTGGGCAATTAATTGAAACTTTATATCTAGAAGTGGTCCTGGTGACTGGCCTCCTCGTTCGTGCGACTTAACGCCTCTCTATAACTTTTTATGGGACTTTGTTAAGTCATTGGCTTATGCCGATAGACCAGCAACACTTGTAGCATTGGAATCCAATATTCAAGCCACCATTTACACCATACGGCCAGATTTATTGGAAAAAGAAGTGAAAAATTTAAATGATTGAATAAGTAACTAAGTAACTCGTCCCCGCGGAGGACATCTGCTAAAAATCATATTTAAAAACTTAATGCCATAAAATTATCTACTAGATTATAATAATAACAAATTCATTCTGAGAATATTTCTGTCTTGTATTATTCTTTAAAAATCTCATGCAGCTAAAAAAACACCCTTTTTAGCCTTTTTTACCTTTTAATTCTAAATTTGTAACGTTAGTTTCTTCATCTTTTTTTCAAATTTTTTCAACATAACAAATAAAATTGGCATGAAAGTTCATTATGTCGGGTCTTGTTCTTTTTTAAATACGATTTTCCACACAATTTAAAAACAAAAGGCATCACGACTTAAAATACAATTTTTTACAAAAAGTAATAATTTTAAAATCGTCACCAAACAGTCTGTCTAGTCTGCTTGGTGGTTTGTTCTGCAAAAAACTTGTTGTTGTTGAAACCTGTTGCTGTATGAACATATTTAGCATTAAGCTCAAATTTAATTCTATAAAAATAAAAAACCTTAAAAAAGTCATAACTTTAGTTTTTGTGAAAAAACCAATTTGTTCGAACAAGTGTCAAATCATATAAGACCTAAACAGAGGGTTGGTCACAGCTTAATCACTCAAGACTACTGAAGATGGGAGCTTTGCCGCTTCCGAAACAGTCGGTCTTGTCTGCTGTGTGATGGACTCTATTCACTTAGGGAATTATTGAATTTCGTACACGGCTGCCATGAAAAAGATGAGGCTGTAGTAGCCATACTAGAGTTATTATATATGAAATGAGGTCACCTTAGCTGAAAGTTTATCGCAAGCACTTTTTGAGAGCTCTCATAGCCCCAATTGAATCTGCAATAATCATAAAAAAACCAAAAATTTTGTTGAGCGTCTTTTGCAAATAAGAGCTGTGGTTACAGTTGTGATACATTCAGTATTGTGGCTACTTCAACCAACTTTTAAATCTTGCGTGTAAAGAAACTGCAACTCGGCTATTGTAGCCTCAATACGGTTTTCACGCTTTTACTAGGGATACTTAAACCACAAAAGACAAAACTCTCCATTTTAGTTTTGGCTTTGCAACGTGCTTGCTGGCAAAAATTAATCGGTATTTACTTTGATTATCATTATTATGCCTATTGTATTGAAAAAGGCATGGACTATTTTACAATTCCATTGTCTAAAACTATTTGTAAGCATGCTTCAGAAGTAACTTTTAAAGCTAATGGTTTGTCGTTTATAATATGGGATTTTTAAAGTTCCATAAAAAAAAATTAGTTTGTAAAGTTCTAAGAACAATTAAAATTTTATATTCATTTGTTAAAAAAGTAATATTTTTTCAAATTATTTGAAATAAAAATTTAAAAAATATTTAAAAATAACAGTTTTATTAAGCAAACGGCATTAAGAAATTGGTGATAACCTTCAAAGCAAAGAGATAAGTAGCTTAAATAGAAAAAGTTCTGACAACCTCAACATAAAGATTTCTGGTTATCAAAACCGAATTCCTCTCACCATCGCAAAAGGCGCTGTTATGACCTCTCCACAATTCGGCTATCAAAACCGAATTCCTCTCACCATTAAAAGTTCTTACAACTTTCTATGAGGTTGTCAAAACCGGCAGAACATCTCTTAAACTGGAATCTAACAACCCTTAAGGAAGTTGTCAGAGCCTCACATATTAAATTTTTTGAGAACCGTAATATTACGGCTAGAAGAAGCAAAGTTTTGATAGCATCGCCAGTTCTGTGAGTGTACAGTAGGGCGGGTTGATTTGCATGGATAAAAAAAAATGAAAAATCGTATAGCAAAAACGTAACCTACAAAAAATTCTAAGAAAATTCTCCGAAGAAACCATAGGTCTAAAATCAAACCCTAATCCGCGCCTCTCGACTTGAAATTCTTTTTCCTCTTCTTTCGCTAAAAAAAAATTTTTTTTTTAAATATAGCTATTATGTTTTATTATATTATAGTTTATGCAATACAGGTTTTGTTTTGAGACTAATCAAAATATTCAATTATCAAAAAAGCAGTTGAACCCCAATTTGCATCTCCTCTCATTTGCGTTCTATATGAAAAATAGTTAGAACACGTTTTACCTAAACTGCGTTTTGCAAAAAACAAAGAATAATTAAAAAAAAATTTTAATTTTGGAATAAAATATGCAAAACATAGGAAAAAAACGTGACCTCTAATCCAGTTTATTTGATCTATAGAAATATAGATCAAATAGTAGTAACTATAGAAAGTCGTGCCAAAGTACCAAGAATGGAGAGTAAAAAAGACTTAACAAAATTAACATATAAGGGGTCGTCCATAAACTACGTTACCAATTTAGGGGGAGGGAGGGGTTTTGAAATGCACTACGATAAGTAACGGTAGGGGAGGGAGGTGTTTAGATATTGTAACGTTACCAAAAGTCGAAAAAATCGACGAAAAACCTCTAATTAATAACACAATCATTTCAAAAATTTTTAACCTTACATGTTTATGTTTGATCATCTAAATTGGTGGTTAACTTTTGTTTCAACGATTTCTTCCACCACCTTTTCCCTCGACACAGGAACCTTTTGGTATTCCTTCACCATCTCAGCACACGTCTGAAAAATTTGGGTCTTTGCTTTTTCGACAGGCTTTGACGTTAAGGCTTGAATGTTCTTGATCAAAGGAGATACCGTATGACATGTACTGTCCTTCTCAGAAAGAAGAAATCGGTTCAAGGTCGTGTCCTACCTGCGGCTTGTATTACGTTTTTAAAACTTCTATGAATTGCCATAAGTTTGTATTATATCGTTTACAATATATCGGAATAAAAAATACTATTTAAATAAATCAATTTTCAGAAAGCATTTACACAAAAACACAGAACTTGGTGCAGCTCGGGTGCAGCCTTTAAGGGTACTCTGTCAAAGACCAGGTGAATTTCTTTGCGTTAGAAATGAGGATTCACCAATGGGTCGACATAGAATCCGATGAAAAGTTCTATTTTGAAGAATCCTCAACAAAGCTACCAGCTTCTTCTATCCCAGCGATTGAGAGCATCGAATCTTGGATCGCAGATGGAATAGCTTTTACAGGTGATATTAATTATTGATTGTTTTCCAATTGTTCCTTTAATGTATCTAGTCATACTAGTCACTAATACTAGTGAAAATTGTCAGAGCTAGTCAAAATATATAATCATACGAATGAGTTAATTTCATATGTCACGTTACTTTAGGGGGAGGGGTTTTGAAAAGCACTACGAAAAGTAACGCAGGGGGAGGGGGGGTTAAAAAAAACCGGAAAATCAGTAACGTAGTTTATGGACGACCCCTAACCAATAAGTAAAGTTTTCTTTGTATTCTATAATTGCTTCTTTGTATGTATTAAAGACCTTATTTCTTTTAATGACACAAAATTTGTTTATGGTAAAAAAATTACTGAAAAATTACTGAAATATTGTTAGAGTGAAAACACTTCTTTTGTTTGTTTTAATTTGCATTATAAAATAAGACTTGTTTATCTATGTTCTTTATAAAAATATTAAATATAAAATTATATACAAACTTTTTTACTTGGGTGAATATTTTTTTAATGTAAAAAAATTTTGAGTGTAGAAAATGGGGCATATAAATTTTCAAGTCGAGAGGCGCGGATTAAGATTTTATTTTAGATACATGGTTTCTTCGGAGAATTTTCTTAGAATTTTGTGTAGTTTATGTTTTTGCTATACGATTTACAAATAATAAAATCAACCCGCCCTAGTGCACAGAGTTGTTGTTATTGTTGTTGCCTTCTTCAAAACTTACTTGATTTAAATAGCTCACAATTCAAATTCATGTAAAAGCAAAGAATAGATCGTAATTGATCTTTTTTTATCACAATTGGGTGCAAAAAGGGCGTGTGAGAAAAAACTGTGTTTTAAGAAAATCAAGTCTAAAATTCTTAAGAGTTTATGCTCGCAAGTTAATGGTTAAATATTGCTGATTTATTTCTTAAAATAAATTCTGAAGTTTTTTCAGTGAGTGATCAATCTTTTTTATTAAATTTCTGAAGATATATATAAAAATTTGTTATTTTAAAAAGTCATGTAGGACATTTTTGGATAGAACAACATTTATCGCTCTGATTTTGATAAAATTTGGTATGCATGCAGATATTTGACAAAGCAATAACTTTTGTTCAAGTCAATTGTGATATTCGAGCTATTATCGATATGGGTGCTATTTGAAAAATATTCTGCAGCTCTTTTTGAGCCCTATATTAGTCATAAGCAGGGTTACGATTTCGATGACATGTCATCTTTTTTCTGCCGCTTCTAAGACCTGGTTATTAAGAACGTCCATTTATGTTTCATAAATTCCAAATATGAAAAGTTTTTAGGTAATTTTTTCGTAATTTTTCATCGTTTTCTATCGGTTTTTGTTTTCAGGTCATTTTTACTAGTTTTGGGGCATTTTTTGGTAAGTTTTAGAGAGTTTTAAGTTATTTTATTGTATTTTTTGGACATTTTTAATTTTTATAGTTTTTTTCGTTTTTTATGTAATTTTTGTGTAATTTTAAAATAATTTTTTTTTCGTTTTTTTCACACTAAAAAAAGTAAAAATGCAAATTTTTAAATATATTCCTTAAACGATAGAGACCCTTAAATCAAAAACAGTATCTCTCGAAAAAGGAGTAGCTTTGTATATAGGTCTTTACGAAAAAATCTCTGCGCGTGGTGAAACTGACGAAAGGGTATGTAGAAAGATGAAACAAGTGTAAGATAAAAACTAAGGATATGCTAGTTTTTATTAACTCTATTTATATGATCTACTATGAAATTAGAAGAGGAGCTTACATCTGATGACATATCGTCTTTTAAATATCTTTCACTCGTCAGTGCAGAAGTAGAAAGAAGTTTTTCTGTTTATAAAAACATTTTGCCAGACAATCTTTCAATTTTAATAACTCAAAAATGTACCTTGTAATGTACTATAACTCTATGTATAAAAATTATATAAAATAAAATTTAATGTTTTATTTTTTGTGATGTTTATGTAATTTTTTGCGTTTTTAGGTAATTTCTGTCAGATTTTTGGTCATTTTCTGCAGTTTTTATGTAATTTTTATGATTTTTTTAAAGTTATTTTTTGCAGTTTTTTAGGTCATATAAATCCGAGCCCTGGTCATAAGTAATGATACAAAGTTATATAAAAAAGTTCAAACACATTAATATTAAAGTGATCAATAAGGTGCATGTCACAACTAGCCGACACGGACAAATTTTTTGTTGTTTTCGCGGGTAAAAGAAAAAACTGGAAATTGAGAGAGCTTCTCTGTCATCCAAAAATTTCCAAGCAACCGACAAAAATGTTCACGGCCATACAATTTGGACAACAGTTTTATTTTCTTGATGTTTTACGCTAAGCAGTAATAAAACTGCACTGCAATAGGAAAGGTACTATTTGAATTCATCAGTAATGCTCTGTTTGTTGTTTATTATTAAAATTTTTCTTAAAATTTTGGGAAATCGCATTACGTACAATTTGTACATATCTGCATATGTGTTGTAGGCATTATTTTTTTTTTTTTTGTTTAACACAATTAGAGTTAACAATGTTTAAAGTGTGTTAGGAAGTGCTGCATAATTTTTCTTTAGGGCCCACACTACACGTGGATACGTTTCCTGTATATATATTGGCCAATCTAATTAATTTTTTCACCCCAGCAGATAAGAACTCAACCCATCCATTTTAAAAGCAAATAAAACCACTTATAAATAACCTATAAAGGGTAGCATTTTATTGAATCGATTGCATAAAGGAACATTGGAACCAGCACGAAATGGTAGCAAAAACGTTGTAAATTTTACTTCCACCATTATCGAACAGAAAACTATGTGTAGCATACCCTGGACAAAACAGTGATAGAGAGAAAAAAATGGCGAAAATATCAATATTTGACAGACATGCAGACAATGTGTGACATGCCCCTAATATTGTAATTTTAATTGATTCATTGACTTGCATTTTTTATAATTGATGGAACAAATAGGATATGTATTTATTTAATAAGTATTTTTGATGACTAAAATTTTTTAAATTAATATAGTGTCTGAGTTTAGAAAAAGTTAATGATGTTTTGTTCAGTACATCTTTTGTGACAGTAAAATACGGATTTGCTCTAGAAATTTGTTGAAAAACCGCGAATTTTTTGTATATCATTCTTCCCATGAATTGGTTGACTCGCCTTCATCGTTTGCTTCTTTTTGAAACAAAAATATATTTTTCAGCCAATCTGCATTTTTCAATCGCATAAAAGGACAAAACATTCCAAATTTTTCGTTATTCATATATCTCATTTTCACTTCTCAGTATTTTCCTTTTTTTACCATCTATTTTTTTTAAGAAACAAAATCTTCCGAACTAACCGATGTATTGTCCGACGGCATATTCAAAATTAACAAAATTAAAAATATTGACAAAAATCTCTACAATATGCTTTTCAAAAAAATAGGATTCACACAAGTACAGTTTTTCAAGGTAGGTAGTTTCTTTTGCATTATATTTGTCAAATATCTGTCAATATTTGTCCTACTTTCATTTATGTAGGTATATGTAAATATTTTCTTCATGCACTCATTACATAATTCATATAAAGTCGATGTCTTCATAAAAATAATGTCGACTTTTTGATTTTAGTGGTTTCTGACCCGGGTCCGCCATTTTCTGGCTTAGATTTTATATCAACAACCCGAAAAATACATCAGAATTACCTTTTTTATCAATTTTCCTACTTAATATATTTATTTTTTGTTGGATATTAAGGGTATATTTCATAAATTTCTGGGTCCGATATATATTTTTTTCTTGGTCTTGTTCAAATATAGTCCGCACTCCCAGCAACTAATAATTGGTCAACCCTATCAAATAGCTGTAAAAACGTCGTATTGTCACTCGCCCATATTAAATTAAAAACAGTTGGGTGCAAAAAGGGCAACAAGCTCACGCCCTTTTTGCATAATTTGATGTGATATTTTGCAGGACATTAGCTTATGATAATGCAATCGTTATCTGCTATTCATGCACCCAGAGTATCAATTTATTATCAAAAATTAGATATCAAAGATACTTTTTTTATGGACTTTAACAACTTTTGTAAATTCTTGTGCAATATTTTCATAAAAAATTGACAACATTTTATAAAAACTAACCACAAACAAACTTTGATACTTTTTTTTAGTTTGAAGGCTTCTTTAAAAAGTTAAATTTATTTATTTTGCAAAATAAAATTTTGACAAAACTAAAAATTTTTGGGATCTAAAAATAAATTCAAATAACTCTGCATATTTTGTTTTGTATGGCTTGCTCAAAATTTTAAAAATTCGTATTCTTCTTTCCAAAAGTAAAAATACTTGATTTTCCAAAATTAAATAGATGGAGTTAATTTTGTAATTTCTTTATTAATAAAGATGTTTACAAAATTCTCTGTATTTGCTGAAACATTTGCTTTTCCTTGGCTGTTTTAAAAGTATGACCTTTTTTGACTTTGCATATTGCATCATTAGCAATTGTCTCAAAAATAAATTATGTCTCAGAGAACTGCACAAGCCTACTTGAAGTTCAAGCCTTTTCAAGTACTTGAATTCAAGTATTTATCCAAACTTGAAAAAGCAAGCTTTAGCCAGCTTGCAAAAATACCAAACAGATACAAGTCATATTCATGCTTGCTCGTTGCTTGGCTTGTTTAGACTTACTTTGTCGGGCAGAAACTTGAAAAGCTTAAAACGATCGGCAAAAGTTTGTAAGCTCGCAAGTATCTAATGAATTGAATTTAAAGCAAGTATCCAAAAACTTCAATGAGCTTGTGTAGAGAGAGCTTAAGCGTAATAGGACTTTAAAGGATTCTGTGGACTTCGAGGTTGGAAGTTTTAGGGGTAGATGATTTCGAATCCGATGTCAAAATTTAAAATTTAAGATGGCGGGCACAATTCGTAAAAATAAAAAGTTAAGTGACAACCCTATCCACATTCTGGTATTTTTAAATTCTGACTTCAGATTCGAAATCAGTGACTCCCTAAAACTGTTAAATGATGTTTAAAATTCTTAAAAAGGTGGCAACCCCATTATTTCAAAATTTTATAATTTTGAAATTCTGACCAAAGATTCGGATTCAACGACCTATTTTTGGTATATAATTTTTTTTCCAGCACCGAATTCATAAAAATACAAAAAAATAAGGTGGCAACCTTATCCACCATCTTGAATTTTAAAATTCTGACTTCAGATTCAAAATCAGTGACTCAATAACATTGTTAAATGATGTTTAAAACTCTTAAAAATACATATTTTTAGGTAGCAATACTGTGGTAAAAATGTAGGTGGTAGCCCTAACCTCCATCTTGAATTTTAAAACTGTGACATTATATTCGAAATAAAATCCGTTGTCAGAATTTCAAAATTAAAAGAATTCGCAAAAATACCCAAAAATCTAGGTGGCAACTCTATCCGCCATCTTGAATTTAAAATTCTGACATCAGATCCGAAATCATCTACCCCCTAAAACTGCCAACTAGGGAGTGTACAGAACCCTGAAAAGTCATAATACTCTTAAGCTTTTCCTACACAAGCTCATTGAATTTTTTGGATACTTGCTTTAATTGGATACTTGCCTTCAACTTCAAGCTTTTCAAGCTTTTTGCCGAAGGCATTAAGCTTTCCTTTACTTGAAACTTCGTGCCATTCGCTTGTAAGCTAGCATACTTGCAAGTCGCAAGCTGTAGTGGGCTTATTTATATTCAATTACAAGCTATACTTGATTCAAAATTATTAAGCTCAAGCTAGCTTGAACTTGTATTTTAAGCAAGTACTTGAAATAGACTTCAAGTAGGCTTGTGCAGTTCTTTGGTATGTAAATGAAATCCACTTTTATATCTGTTCTGTTTCTGCCGTAATTATTTCAAATTTAGTTTAAGTAAAAAAGAGATGAATTCAGTCAAAATGAGAGTATGTATCTAAATGTACATAAACTTCTTCAAGTAAGTTTCTAGCACAACAGCTGTTCACACACTTTTTTGTAAAAATCAATTGATTTTTACTTTAAATTATTAGTTTATTCTTATATAAAATAATTTTTTCAAAATAAATAAAGCAATAGCACTTAAACTTTCTAATAATTTTGTCTTTTATTTTGACAGAACAATAAAAAATTTCGACTCACTTGATATCGGAAGCTGTCACTCTACTCCAGATTTAATACTATCTCGTTTGACTTAATGGCCCATTTGACTTATTTTCAAAACAAATAATATGTAATTTCAAAATTAAAGAACAAAGTGCTTGCAGTCGTTTGATTAAATAATTGAATCGAAAAAATTCTTTATTACTCCTTTATGACTGCAACACGTACAAATAAAACACGAAAAAAAAAATTTTTTAATCTTTTTAATTGTTTTTATATATTAAAACTGAATGCATTTCAGTCTTAATGCGGACCATCATCAGGAAAACACTGATATTTTAATATAATATTCTCAAAAATTTAATTTATTTCCATAAGTTTAGAAAGGCTTTCCTAAGAATGAATTTTTGTGTCCTCTGTCAGCCTTAAAATTAGGCTTAGGTTTGTTCATTCAATATAATTTAAAAATACTCGTTAAACTTTATTCTAAGCTAAAATCAACGCCGATAAAATTGTAAAAGTTTGCATAATGAATTTACCTAGATTGTTGCGATTATGAGCATCTTTAGATAAAAAAAAATTAACAAGATATATGTCAATAAAAACACACAAGAAACGAGACAATTCCACACTAACAACAAGCTGTGAATATTTTTACTGCTCAAAAAATTGGGCAGATCATTTTAGTTGTTCCCCAAGGATATGGAAGTCCTTAATAAATAAGAAAAAAAACAAAACAAAAGAAATGAAAAAATTGTGCAAACAGTCATTTATGGATATTACACGAAATAGCTGGCTAAGGTAAAGAAGAAGATAGCAAAGAAGGAATTGTATGAACGGTACAATGGTAAGGACAGTTAAATTGCAAGGTTGATAAAATAAGGTGGAAAAATAAAATTTTTTTTTTGTTAAAAACTCAGACAACCTTTGGAGCACTTTTGGTAGCATTACAATAAGTTTTAAGTGCAACTTTTATTTTCTTTTCTTTTCTTTTCTTTTACTAGTCCGACAACAAATGGTACTATTTGTTTTATCTTAGTCACTTTCAAGCACTTATTTTTACTACTTTCGCGCTTATTTTATTTGATAAAACTGGCTTGAAATAGTTGGAATAGATAAATATATTTTTTAGTTTCTGACAATACTATCGTATAATAATTTTGTCATTTTAATTAAATTTATGTTTTTCGGCAGGCTTTTAAAAAGGTCGATCGTTGATACTAGTGTTTGTATGTGTATGCGTTCATGTCAAAATGCAAATATCAAAAACATTTTGCTTGGAACAAATTTGCGTAAGAGCTTTTTCTAAGAACTTTTACTTTCAGTAGTATTGTTTGTGATTTATTCTTTTTATACGTGTAGACACTTTTTTTTCTGAAAAAAGGTCATAAGTATTTTGATGATTAATAAAAATACTTTGACAACTCCGTAGATAATATTTGATAAATAATATAAATATTATAAATATTAAAATTTTAATCGTCTAGCACCATTTTTAAAGTACTACTTGACTCTATTTTCATACAAATAAGCTGTTGATAAATAGAAAAATGGTTCGTAAACAAAGAAAAAATTGACAGACAAAGGCGAATTGACGACAGTTGGCGCCATAGCTGAATAATTTAGCAGCATTAAATTAATAACTCCAAAAAAATTTAAATATCGAAATGAAATTTGGCATGGAGGTTATGGGAAATGTGATACACAAATTTGTGGAACTATACATTTCTAGAAATTTTTTCGTTGTTGTTGTGCGACTTTTTCTTCTGGCCTATACAACCAAGAAACAAGGTATGACAATTTTGCAATTTTTCCCAATGAGATATTGTAAAAAGATGATGTTAGAAGAGACAAAAAAAAAATTATGCGTGTATTGGGGTTTTAAAAGTTTACATCTAAATAAGTTTTTAATATGGGTTTGAAATTAATACTTTTTAAGAACATTCTGACCCTGCACCTGAACAAGTCAGGGTACATTAGAAGAAGGAGTTTAGATAATTGGATGAAACTTGGTACTGATGCTTGTTTACACCCAAGTATGTGCAGTATTGAATATTTTTGAATCCGCACTGGGACACGTCCACCCCCCATACAACCCACTATGGTAAAACCCATTCAATTCAGTTTTTAGTTTTTTTTTTATTTGTATTTTTGTACTTTTAACCATTTTTTTTTAATTTTAGTTATTAATAACAAAAAAACTGTTTGAAAAAGTTATTCCAAATCTAAGCTATCAATGTATGAACTTTGAGGCTGCAGTTCAGTATCTGAAAGAAGATTTTAAACTTTTTTGTCTAATACAATATTTTTTTTTTTTTGAAGAGGTGGAAGTAGATTAAGACAATGATCGTATAAACGGATCTGAGGAAACTAAGAGCGCATGGAGCAGGTCCTCCATTGTATGTGGTCGTGAAGACTTACGCATGTGATGCATGCGGAAATTGTGGACGTCTTTATTGCTAGACTCCAGTGCTTCCTCCGACATCATGCCAATTGGTAGCGCAAAATTATTAATAATTTCTGCTCTATGTATTAAAATTTTGTGAATCGAGCTAGGCATGTAAAACCATGGATATTCATTTACAAATATTTGTGATGTTTCAAATGCGTATTGCCAAACATCTGAATTAACACGTATCCACAAGCCATAGCACGCAAAATTACGCTGAATCTTAAAATAATATCTTCACTGACACCTGTTATTTGGGCAGCCAAATTAGGTTGTTGAAAGAACCTTCTAGCTATGTTGCCATTATTTGTATTGCCACAACCAGCCATTGGTTTATCCACTAGTAATGCCATTTTCTTTCTTAACTCTGTTTGAATGCTTGCTTTTCTTTTTTCAACAATATCTTTATCAGTACAGCATGTAAATTTCATTTTACATTTTCATTTACATGTAAATTTTGGATCGCATTCAGATTGTTCATAATTTTTGGCGTGGCCCTACAAATTCCACACGTTTGTGATGATGTTTCCACAATAGTATTAAAAACTTTTCCGTCTATCATTGTCATGTAGAACTGATGATACTCTTGGAATGTACTTAGGCTTGTTGGTTTAATTTTTGATATTTGAGTTTGAATACTCTCAACCTCGGTATTAACTACGTCATGTGTTTCCTTCTGACAAGTAATTTTTATTGGTCGGCAGTAGCGATTTGAAGACGATTGTGGATTTTTCCAAATTATGTTGGATCCGAGTTGAACTTGCAATGGCACAATGCAAACCGTAAACATATGCTCATCGATCATATTATTTTCGGGGTCACTATAGCTTTGCCGATAGGTTGAATGTCCACTACTGCCATCACATCCCCCTTTATAACTTGCAACGACTTTTTCAATATTTCCAGAGATAATGACGTTTTTAAATAACTCAGTGTGTGCTTCAATGATCCTTGCTACAGAGTGGTCCACTAAGCTTTGTAGAGCCACTTCAGCAGAAGAATCTGTAACCAATAATCCACTAGGATAGCACCTCTGCTTAGCTAATCTCAAAACATCATTGCTTGGGTAAACTGTATGAGTGTTATGTGTAATCTCCATCAATATAAAGAGCCAAGGCTTCTTCTGGAGTATATTTTACAGGAAGTTGGCCATCAGATTCAACAAATTTTTGCAGCAGCGTCATCACTTGAAACCAACATTGACATTACATTGGATGCAGTTCTTTTCCCAGACCTATAAAGACTAGCATGTGTTGCCACCATTAGATCGCTGCACGAAGATTCATTAATTAATGAAGAAACTTTTCTACTAACTTCACATTAAACATTCTTAATTTTTTACCCACTTCACGGCATTGCTCTTCATCATGTTTATTTTTGGCAACAACATTATTAAATATGTGCGTCTCTATTGCCAACAATTTTTTGAACGGAACCATATTAAAAAAGTTCTCGTTTGGAAACTGACATCGTACCTACAAAATGAAATAAAAAAAGAATCGGAAAAAGTGAAGGAAAAATGGGGTCATTTTACATCTATAATGAATAGTGCAAGCAAAATAAATAAGATTTAGACTGGGCACTTGAGGACATCACAAGATCTGTTTTACGAAAGCTCACGATATGATATGCAATAGAGGACACCACGAAGGCTAATTTCAACCAATATTTGTAACAATAACATAGAAAACACAAGCCATTAACACTTTTTTTAATTAAATTTATACCTCAAACTTTAACAAAATTCCCTTTACTTGGCAAATATAAAAATTAATTTATTGTTTGCAAAGCCCGAACTGCACGAACTGGCGGGAACAAAAAAAAATCATAAAAAAAAATCGAAAAACATATAGTTCTCATTCGAAATAACATTAATAAATCTTAAAAAATATTTTTGATTTTCTTTCGATTTTTTATTGTTTGTGTTCCATATGAATATTTGTGTTCCACTTTAAGTATTTTTGAAAAAAGTCATGCTTCAAAAGTTACAACTTTTTTCCGAGTTTTGGTTTGTTTAATTTTTTGCACAAAGCAGCTTCAAACTATTTCATAATCACCCGTGATATTGTTTTTTTAAAATTTTGCATTTTTGATAAATTTTTTCGTAAAAAAACTCAGACTCAAAATTTTCAAAGAAACACTTCTAGGAAAAACTTTCATAACGACCAGGTTATTCAAATGGTAATCTCACAGTTTTTTGCGTTAATATTAGCCATAGTTTCCGAAAATATTTCCTCTGCATTTTATTGAAACATTGCCTTATTTGGATTCTTGCGTTTTTTTTTCGAAATTTAAAACGTTACAACTTTTTCTTTTTGTCTAATTTTAAGGTTTAATAACTCATTTCATTGAAAAATAAATTTGAAAAACTATACGCGTACCTGTATTTTTCAAATTCATGCTCAAAAAAAGTTATAGTGATTTCTTTGAAAATATCACTTTTTTTCAGGGACGGTTATGATTTTTTTCAAAAAGTCAAAAAATAATCGGTTTTTTATCGATTTTTTTGTTTTTGATAAAAATAAAAGTTAAAATTTGACTTTTATTTTTTGATCAAAAATACAAGTTAAAATGTGACTTTTATTTTTTGATCAAAAATAAAAGTAAAAATTTTATTTTTATTTTTTCGGTCCAAAATATAAGTTAAATCTTTACTTTTATTTTTGCAAAAGCTAAAACTTCACTTTTATTTTTTCGATCAAGTATAACGGTCAAAATTTGACTGTTATTTTTTCGATCAATACTAAAAGTTAAAATTTGACTTTTATTTTTAATGACTGTTCTATTGAAATAAGAAATAATTTTTATTTTTAATCCTTACCAATAAAAATATTATTTAATTATTATTTAATATATTTTTAATTTATTATAATTATATGTGTAATTAAATTAATCATATGATTTAATAATTATTATTCTTTTGCACATATTCGTTACATTTTTGCAAAGAGAAAAAATATTACTATCAATCTGCATGTCGATGCACATCGTTATTTAAATGACGTCGTTTATTTGCTTATCATTGCAGATTGTGTTTTCATTCATTTCTCAAACGACTGAGATAGTGGCTACAAGCAGATAATATAAGAATTAAAATAGGACTTCTATTTTTGATCGAAAAATAAAAGTTAAATTATTACTTTGATATTAGATCAAAAAAAATAAAGTCAAATTTTAACTTTTATTTTTGACCAAAACAATAAGAGTCCAATTTTAACTTATATTTTGGACTGGAAAAATAAAAGTAAAATTTTAGCTTATAATTTTGATCAAAATAAAATTGGTCAAAAAATAACGATTTTATATTGACTTTTTTAAAAAAATCAGAAAAATTAGAATCCTTAAAGATTATTATTCCTTAGCTAACAAGCATCACATTGTTATATTTAAATATCGAATAGATTTAGTCTTTCCATTTGACTTTTTAAATAGAAATTTCGGAAATAGCTGTTATTTTTGGTCCCTGCTTTTTTCCCATATAAATCAGATTTTCAACTTTAAAGTCACTTGCTGCTGTTTTAAATATCAATATTTTTTTCTGAAAATTTTACAGTTTACTTCTGTTTTGTAAAGAGACAAAAACTCGGTTGATAATTCGTTACTTCCGAAAAAAAAAAATTTAGGGACCACTCTGATATAAATATTTTTCGCTCCCAAAAATTTACCGCCGCTTAAATATTGCCGCCCCATAAATTTGCCGCCCTAGGCTCCAGCCTAATGGCAAATTCATCACTGTTGAAAGATCGACATAATATATTTTCTTGTGTGTTGAAATGAAAGATGAAATATGAAAATGGCGTAAAGCTTGTATTCTTCTTTTAGTTAATAGGTGTTGCTCTCAATACTTTTCTACCAACTTTTAGTTTTGAAGCTAACAATTTTCGTACTGTGTTTTATGTTTGCAATATGTGCCAGCTTGCGTAATTATAAATCAATTCTAAGCACAATTTTCTTAGTTTCATACTGAACTAAAGTGTTCTTAGGAAATGCCTTCAATATGCACGATTATTAAATATTGCAGTAGAACGATTGAGTATGAAATCCCCAAAGATAATAATTTTTTAAAAACGAATTTGCTGCCTCTTAATGGCATTTACTAAACGTACAGCGTATCACACTTAATATGCGGTTGGCGAAGCGATTCAACCAATCAACTAAATTCCCACAATACCAATAACTTTAAAGGTAAAACGTTTACCTGACCACCAACAGCGAATTGCCACACGGGACTCCGCAGGCAGGCATGTAAAGCATGTGGTGAAGACACGCACAACATTTGTTGGCGTTACGAGAACGCGTATGTTCAATATTGTTGGCATTACTTTGGCAGTGAATTTATGTTGTAGCCTCAGCTTTGAGACTCTTCTTACCACAGATTACCACAGTTAGTTGGTTGGAAAGAAAGAATCCTGCCCAAACGAAGTTAAATTAAGTATGCGGCATGCGTGGTGAACCTCTTAATTGCTAAAATTGGAGCAAATTATTGAATGGTAATAAATTTTGGGCCACCTTGCTTTCACCTGGTGGTTGTTAAGTAGATGGTTTTATTTGTTTGGTTGAAATTAAAAAAGTTTTATGCCCGAAATCTGAATAGGTTTTACTTTTTATACGGTTTAATGCCGCAATGGGCAGATTTTCGGAAGGAAATGTGCATATATATATTTTTAATGCCACGGATTAACCCTTTCAGTCAAATTGTCTAATATTTTGTTCGATTACTGCAGCATTTTCCTGAAGCGGAACTTTAACTGAATGAAACTCGATTGTGGTAAGTCAGATAGCGCAATCAGATTCTGATTATCAAATCAAAACGCAATAGAAATGAAAAAGAATAAGCCGCATTATGTATTTCTTTAATATAAATATTACACACTTAAATCGTATAAAGCTATATTAAAAAATATTTTAACTTTTGTTTATTTTTTACTACTACAAATTGCTTGAAATTAGAAAGACTATTATAATAAAATGACACAGAGTTGCCACATTTCTGAAAAAAATATTTTTTTCAAAATGTAACGCGCCATAAAGTATTCTTTCATTTCAGTTTTAACCGATTTCAAAAATGTTGTCAAGTTTGTTGGTTTTTTATTTTAATGAACTTACATCGATAACTTCTTGTATACAGATAGAGGCATTGAACACGGATGTGTCCATTTAAAATAGTCGGAGGTATTCGACAAAGGGACGTGGCAATATTAAAAAAAAAACACTGTATCTCGAATAATACTGACACTAGGGTATTGAAATTTAGTACAGGGGTAGGCACAATTATGACTAATTACGATCTATAAATGTGGCATTATTGGACATAGGGGCTTGACAATATTAAAATAACACTATATCTCAAATAATATTGACTCTAGGGTGTCTAATAAAATTCGTTACAAGAATGGGTAGAATTATTAAAAAACAAGACAAAGAAAGTGGGCGAACGACAAAGGGCGTGTCACTACCCAGCAAAAAAGTGCTTCCAAAAGAAGGTACAGTCCAACTCCCTTCCTTTCATACCCAGAAGGAATTCTTTTAACATATGCATGTCATTGGGAGGAATGCTTTCCTTAGTCTTCTCTAGAAGAGCTTCCAGAATTTTTTCAATGAAAGATTTTTTGAGCCTTAAAATGAAAGGATTCTAGAAGGTATTTTTAAGGAGAACTTTAAGAAGGCATTCCATGGAATGAAATGGTTTTTGTGGTAAGAGGGCTTAACAAATTCCAGGTAAAATATCCTCTTCCCGATTTTCTAGCAATTTTAGTGTTGGAAATGAGAAGTGTTTGGGTTTGTTGGGGTTTAAAAAAATCCATATAAAATATTTGCTTTTCCCGGGATTTTGGTGTTTGAAGTAGGATGTGGTTGTCTTTTGTTGGAGGTTTGAAAAATCCCACAGAAAATGAAAAATACATCAAAAAAAATAATTGAAATTAAATGCTATTTGAATGTCTTTGAGAAGTGGTTTATGAGAATGCTTCTTGAAAGCACTTCTTGATAAGGCTTAGAAGAAGCACAATTGGATCAATAGAATTTCTTCTGGAAGCAATTTCCCTAAGAATGCATGTCATATTTGTAACAAACATTTTGCTGGGTATAAGAATAACACTGTATCTCATTTAATATTGACACTTGGGTACTGAAATTACCCTTCAGGACTAAACGTAACTAGTCCGAAAAGTTAAGTAACTTTAAGGTAGTTATTCACGGAGTAACTTTCATATAGTTGAAAAGTCATCGTAAAGTAGTGAGTTGAGCGGCCACGAACCAGAATTTCATGGTTGTAGTAACGAGCAAAACAAAAGTTTCAGCGTTGCATCAATTTGTTTTTCCGTGGCCAGGGTTGTGGCTTGCTTTAAGAAAACGACACAGTTACGATAGTATCGGAAGTGTAGACGTAGAATTCGTTCCTTTACAAAATAAATTGAAAAAAATTATTTGGAAATATTTGTATAGCGCCTATGTCACATTGAAGTGTCATATCTGTTGAATTTACCATCTCCGATTAGGCTCAACATTTTTTAATTGATTGATTTTTATGGCCAAAATAGGGTTCATTTTAAGACAACGGAGCTCAGTAAATTAAAATACAATTTCTATAATTAGGATATCAATTTAAAAAGTCGAATTTGTAATTAAATCCATTAACAATTTACTAATTTCTGGACACTTGAAGAGCACACCTTCATTTTATATCGTTAGAAAGGTTTTACTACATTTGTTGAATTTGTTTTCTTTGTTGGGTTGAGAATGGTTTGGTAATGGAACGTGAAAAAAGTTAAAATAATGTTCAATGGAATTTAAATTTTTTGAACACTCTTTACCAAATATTTATCAATTTTGAACGTTATTGAATAATAAGAAACTAATTCTGGAAGAACTATGTTTTTTTCAATGGAATATAAATTTATTTATTTTTAACAGACTTTACTAAATATTTATCACTTTTATAAATTGACTACGTTATTGAAGACTGAAAAACCCATGTTTTAGCATTAAATGTAATAAAATTATTTGCTTTGCTTATTAAAAATTTCCAACTGGCTTCATATAGCCAGATAAAAATCAATCAGATTAACCAAAAAATATTTTAATGTTGACTTGAAATTTAGAAGCAACTTTTCTCATATTGTTTTCGTAATTTTTTTTTTAAAGGTCACACTAAATTTTGAGTCGACTTTAAAATATTTTTTGGTATGTCTAAATATTTTATATTTACACTAGAAGCTAGTTTATATAAAACCATTTAAAATGTAGTCGTCTTCATTGTAAGTAGAATGAAAGTAGTAAGATATAAGCTAATTTTCTATAGACTGACTACTAGTTGGTTTCAAAAGGACCATATATAAACTAGTCAATCTGTCATATCGTAGGTAGTACGTACTGGTGATTTTGCGGCTTTTGTTTTGTTTTGAAAGTAGTTTGTAATCACCTTAACGTTGGGTGAAAGTTCTGCAGGGTAGGTACAAGGGTAGGTAGAAGCATAGCAGAAACACTGTTAAGAAAGTAGGAGAATTCTACAAATGGCGTTTCACTACAAGAAAAACACTGCATCTTCAATAATATTGACACTAGGGTATTAAAATTCGTTATGGAAATTGGTAGAATTATTATCATATTCTTTAAAAAGAAAGAAATAAAACCTTTTCAACAAAAAAAAAAAAAACAAAGCGACTTTTAAATCACTACAAAGTAATAAATAATTTTTAATAACAATTCTTATTACTAACTTGGTAATAAATACAGGGTTGATTTTAAAAATTTATATTTTTATATTGGAACTCTTATTATTTTAACTTTTTTTGAATTTGTTTTATTATCATAAATATATTAATTTCCTTATGAATATAAAGTCGGCACTAATAAAATCACACTTTTATAAAAATAACACTTTGACTTCAAAGCTTTTATACTCATAAAGAAATTAATATATCTATGGTAATTTTACATATAACAAAAAATTTAAATAATAAGATTTCCAATATAATTATATACTACACTGAGCGAAATATGTGCTAAAACTAAATGAAATCGTGTTCATGTCAAACGAATTTGTTTTTGAAATAGAGCTTGAAACAATTTCATTTAAGTTAAAAACAAATGTTTTTAAAGCTAAATTTAAGCAAAAGTTTTTATATCCAAAACAATTTTTTTAAATAAACATTTATATTAAAAATTTGCAGTTAAAAAACATATATTTAAAAAAATTAAAACCATAATTTTAGTGTTGAAAACAAATATTTTAAAACATAATTTTAAAATATTGTTCTTAAATTAAAAACAATTAAATTAAACCGCCATTCTTCGTAGCCATCTTTTACATTTTTTCAAGTTTTCGACTTCAAATTCGCGATCATTGACCCCTGGGATCCCTAGAATGCCAAATTTTTACTCCATTCAATAAAGTTTTTCGTTTTATTGCAGTTTTAAATAATTAAATATTTTAAATATTAAAATAATAAAGTGGTTTTTTTCATTTAATGTTCAATATTTGTAAAACCAATTCAAACATATTTTCAAACAATCAAATGTAAAATCGGTTTTTTTTCTCAGCTTGGTCTCAATTGTCTGGTCATTGATTCAACTGCACATAATTTTTTTATTCAATCCCAGGTAGCTACGTTTTTTTTTTTTTTGTTTTTGTTATATGAGCAAGAAATTATAAGAGAAATTTATAAAAAAAAAGAAATGAGCTTATAGTCGAAAAAAACACGCTTGTTTGAAATTTTCTTTTGCAGAAACGCAAATGCGTTAAATTTCTATTTTTAAATTATTTGTTTAATTTTAATATATATTTTTCTTCTCAGTGTATATAAAAATAAATCATCAGATTTTTAATTATGAGCTATTAAGATCAAGTTAGTTTTGAAGAAGGCAACAGCAACAACAATAACTCTGTTTAGAGTCAATCACACAGCAGACTAGACAAGCCTGATTCGGAAGCAGCTACACGGAGAAAACTGTTTGCTAAATTTGTATTGTGGTTAGGCAAAACTTGAGCTTGAATCTTAGCCACTTCAAAATTATGCTAGATTTTAACAGAAACTAATCAAAATTTGCTAATCCAGTTTATAATAATTAAGCAAATTTTTGATTAACTTCAAGCAAAATTGTGCTAAGTTATTATAAGCTGCGAAAGCAAATTTCTACTTTATTCAAGCAAATATTTGCTTAGTTATTATAAATTGGAATAGTAAATTTTGATTAGTTTTTGCTGAAATTCAGCAAATTTTTGGAACTGAAATAATTATTAACATTAAATTAAATTGAAAAATTACCACCATCTTAAGATTTGAACCTAGGCCACGTGAGTTTAGAAGAAATTTGCTTGAATTTAGTAAAAATTTGCTATTTCAGTTTATAATAACTTGCTTGATTATAATTTGCTTGAATTAAGTAGAAGTTTGCTTTTATTGTTTATAATAGCAAAATATTGATTAAATTCAATCAAAAATTTGCTTTTTCCTTAATGCATGAGGAGTGATTTCAATTTAGCAATATTTTTCTCAAATCACACCGTGATTGAGCAAAGTTTTGCTGGTTTGCTTTTAAGCAAAGCATTTGCTTGATTCAAGCAAAATAAATATCTCCGCGTACCATTCCTCTTCAGTAGTCTTGAGAGATTCAGCTGTGACCAACCCATTTTTTCAGTTTTTATATATGTTACTGTAGCATGATTAGCAACAATTTTATCTACACTTTTTTGATCATATGTTGGCTTTTAGAGCACGAGGTGCTAGAAACGTATCCGAGTTTTAGTTCCAAAGCCTTTTTAACATATCTGCATTCCCAAAAAAAATCTACCGTGACCAAAAAATAAAAACATATTATTTTACTATATCATTTAGGAGAAACATTTTAATATTATTAGTGTCAGTAATTTCTACATAAATTCATTAACCATGATAATCAAATCGTCTGCACTGTTTCACAAATGTAGTTTTTCTTTTTGATAAATGTTTCGTAAGCTTTTTTGTTTTAGTAAAATTTGAAGGCATTGGCTACAGATAATGAAAGGTTGTTTCAAGGAAAGGACAGAAAGTTATATTTGGTTTTTAATTACTTAGTTACATAATTATTTAACCACCTAATTACTTAAACATTCAATTAAACAGCAATGGAAATTCTAGTAACGTAACGCCAGATCAAAAATCTTGATAAAAAAAGACCAGAAAACAATTTGATCACTTGAAAAATAAACTTATGTTATTTTAAAATCTTCTAAAAAAAGTTTTAAACAAAAATTCTTGCCCAATTAAGAGAGTTTTGCAAATTTTATAATCCAAGTCAGAAATCACTTCGGTTTTTTGTAACGTAACGTCAGCATATATTTTTGCATGTATCTTTAGATCCTTAGGGTTAATTGTTGTCATTGTTCTTACTTAATATAGTGCTACTTAATTACTAATAATATAAAAAACTTTTTAAAAATTAGACTTTTTCATTCTATTTTTTTAATATATATTCGTACAAATCGTCCGTAACTCCAGTTTGGAAATGCCCATATGTATTTTAATATGCTTTTAATTGAATATATTTTATTGAAAATATATGGATAGTATCAATAAACTTTTTCCATTTAATTTTTATATAATTTTCTTCTTTTTTAACTGCTCAGTACGACTTTCAAAACTAAAAAAAAATCTCAAAAAGTTCAATTTTTACTAATGTTAGTTTGAGATTTGTATCTCATTGCTTAGAATTTTGAGACTGAAAGGGTTAATGCGTTAACAACAAATGCGCTAGAAATGGAATTTATTTCCTTTCTGACTTTACTTAATTAATAAATTGCTGCACTGAGAAATAAGTGAGTGTAAAACAGATTTCGAAGAATTGCAAATATCTTATAGGTTTTACAAAGTAAAAAAGGCATCTAAATATTGACAGCTTTTTCAACATAAATCTAGATATCTTTAGAGATTTAAAAAGTAATCTGTAAATTGAAAGAATGTAATAAGTATTTAAGGGAATGTAGCACCTACAAATTTGTTAGAGATAAAATTTTTTGTTTTATTGAATATGTAGAGGAGAGTATTATTTCAGCCACTTGATTTACACTGTATGTATAATACTCTTAAAAAAATTTTTTATGAAGGTTTTTATCTCTATGTACCAAGCAAATCATCAAAACGGCGTTACAACCTACCCTGGTACAATAAAACTCTTTTGCATCTTAAATATCTAAGAAACAAAGCACATAGTAAATTTAAAGTAACAAATCTGGCTGAAGACAAAGCTGCTTTTGTCTTACGTCGGAAAGAATTTGATTTTTTATCTAATTTTTTGTATAAAAAGTATATTTACTCCACTGAAAATAGTATAAAATCTAATCCTAAATCATTTTGGGTCTTCTTTAACTCTAAACGGAAAGCAAGTGGTTTTCCCAAATCCATGGAGTCTCAAAAAGGGGTGGGAAATAGCGCACAAGAAATATCAGAATTGTTCGCTGATTTCTTTGGATCGGTTTTTGATAACTTTAATTTAGATAAAGATTCGGATTTTTCGTGTATATCTGATGTTGTAAACATTGGAAGCATTGTAGTATCTGAAGAAGAAGTACTCAATGCTCTTCTTGATTTAAATGTCAATAAAGGGGCTGGATACGACTTATTACCTCCAGTTTTGTTTAAAAAATGTGCTTATTCTTTATATGTTGGCTTAACGTTGATTTTTAATAAGTCTCTTGATGAGGGCACAGTCCTAGACGATTGGAAGCTTTCGTTTATATCGCCAGTGTTGAAGTCAGGCCAAAAAGGTCTAATAGAAAATTATAGGCCAATTGTCAAACTCTCAATAATACCTAAAATTTTAGATAAAATCATTAATAAGCGCTTATTTACTGAATTTAAAAATTATATATCAGTTCATCAACATGGCTTTTTCTGTGGGAGATCCACGTCTTCTAATCTGGCAATATTTTCGAACTATTGTCTAGAATCTATTGAAAATCGCATGCAAGTGGATGTATTATATACGGATTTCGTAAAAGCTTTCGACAGTCTTAATCACAAATTACTAATTAAAAAACTAAATAAATTAGGAGTACATTCCATTTTGTTAAAGTGGATTACTTCTTATTTAGAAAATAGAAAATTGCTTGTGAAAGTAGATAATTGTTACTCTAGAGTAGTTGATGTCAAATCCGGTGTTCCGCAAGGCAGCCACCTAGGCCCTCTTTTATTCATACTTTTTATAAACGATATTTCTTCCATTTTTTCTTTCTGTAAATTTTTACTATATGCAGATGATTTAAAAATATTCACTGTAATAAAAAATGTTGATGATTGCACTAAATTTCAAAGAGAAATTAATCTATTCATAACTTAGTGTAATGAAAACAGCTTGAGTTTAAATTATAATAAATGTAAAATTCTTACTTGCTCTAGGAAAGATTTAAATTATGTCTATGATTATACATATGATACAAACTCTATCTTTAAACGAGAATGTATAGTTAAGGATCTTGGTGTATTTTTTGACACAAAATTGTCTTTTGACTCCCATAAAGAATTTATTTTAGCTAATGCAAACTCAAAACTGGGTTTTATAAAAAGAAACTGCAAGGAGTTCTTGGATCCTTTTACAATAAAAACACTTTTTATAACTTTGGTAAGATCAGTTTTAGAATACGCTTGTGTCGTTTGGTATCCGATGTATGATAAAGACATCAGGCGTATAGAAAGGATCCAAAAGAATATATCTAGATTCGCTCTTCGCCGTATGTATTCCTTTGAAAACATGCCTTCCTATAATATGCGATGTCAATTTTTAAATTTACACACTCTTGAGAACAGGCGAAAAGCTCAGTGCGTTTTATTTATAAAAGATTTAATTGATAATAATATAGATTCCTCTGAACTTCTTGGTCTAATATCGTTTTATACTCCGCTAAGAAATTTTAGAGATACAAACTTATTTTATGCGCGTTTTCATAGAACTAACTATGGTACAAATGAACCGATTTCTAGATGCTTATCTCTTTGCAATTTAGCTGCTCGTCATTGTGATTTTGCGGATAATAGAAATAAGTTTAAATTTGATGTATTAAATTATTTTAATTTAAATTAACATTTTGTTCACTAGGTTAAGTATGTAATCTGTAAGGGCATAGCCCAGTAGATGGTAAACATTAAATAAATAAATAAATAAATATGTTAGAATGAACCTTTAAAGACATGATTTTGATAATATAAAAGTGAAATTCTCAAGAAAATAGTTTTGTGAGCATAATAGCGAAGCGCGTCAGAGTCATTTCTTCAAGGTATTTTTAATTTAAACGCGATTTTCTCAAAACAACTTTTTTCAAGTTGGTGTGCATGATTTAAATGAAACACATTTATCCGATCGCTCTGAAATTTTAGCACGTTATTTTGCACATATTATTGCTAAAATTGACCGACGCATGAAATAATCGTCACTCAATTTTTTGAGTTACAACAGAATGATTGTTGAAAAAATGGTAAATTTTTGAAAAAACGCCGCCAATTGTTATTTGCAACCAAATTTTTTTGTCTTAGGTCATTCTATGTACGCTTTTATGTTAATTAAAACCCCGTTGTTTCGGACATTTCTAAGGACACTAATCCTGCACGACGTGTTTTTTTTTAATTGTAGCTGACGACGTAAGATAAAAAAATAAAACGTATTTTAAAGTTTCATTAAGATATGTCCTACTTTAGTAATATTTATTATTGTTATTATTTCTTTTGTTATGATTAATTTTAATGTGCTGCATTCCCTTAATGCTACATATATCAAAACATTTCGTCGAGTGTAAACTGTTTTTCTTGCAAGCGGACTTTGCGGTTATATTAAATCCTTGATGAACTTTTACTTTGAATTGGCTGAATTTTTCTGCTCACGACTTATTTCCATCTTGCACATAATTTATGCCCAGAGAAAAATGGAGAAAAATAATGCTTGGCAACCACAGAGTTTTTGCTGCGAGCAAGGAGATTGATTTGTTACCTGAAAATAAGGCAAGAGGGTTTGATTGATTGTAGCTAATAATGTTATGTTCTTTAATTAAGTATTTTACTTTTTTCTCTTCATATGCTTGCCATAGGCTTCATTTGACAGAGCAAAAAAAATTGGATATGATTTAAGCATATATTGAAGAAATTCGGCGGTATTTTAGTATAGAAATAACTTGTCTTGTGTAATTTTTTGCCTAGATTAATTTTTTATTTTGCATATGAAAATTTTCAGCAATTATTTTTCAAATTAAAGAATTTTTCATAAATGTTGAGCTTTAGGATTTTATTTTTTGCATTAAAGAGGATTTAATATATATATGAAGCATATCAAAAAAAATGTGCCAGTGAAAATGTTGAAACTTTCAACTTCAGCTCTTTGAAATCTGGCGGCTGCTGCTGTTGAACTTTAGAGATGCACGTCAAAATGCACTTGACATTTAATTTTTTTTATTGCTGTTGATGTTGTTGTTATTATTGTTTCAGCATTGCACATTTTGTTGGCAATTTTTTATTGCATTTCCATAAAAATGCAATTTAGTGCCACAGATTTATGTTATTTTTTACCATTTTATTCACGTTGATTTGGTTTTTCGTTTTTTTTTTTTTTGTGTTTTTTTACTCACCACTCGTTGACACCTGTTTTAACAACACACAACGAAACAACATTTTCTTTTTTTTTGTAATAAAAACGCACGTTTTGTTTATATAGTTTTTCC